>JAJTUV010000044.1:1172500-1814961 GCA_021653895.1 Mastomys natalensis | reverse complement strand
GTCTATACACACACCCAGTCTACAATAAAACTGCTAACTACCTCCATGGACTAGTTCACTGGCCACCCCATTTTTCCTAGATAATATATGTCCTGAGGCTTGTTTTTCTATGAATGAGGTATATTTGTCTCCCTGGTCTTTTCAGGTTGGCCTAAAGGGCCATTAATCATTCTGTCTGAAGCCCAAAGAGAACCCTCCAGAAACAGAAGGTGCAGTGAGCATGTCAGGCTTGGGCAGAGATGATGAAGGTGCCCGTCCACCTGGGCAGAACCAGGCGCTGGCAGGCTGGTGATGAAGAGGGTTATTTGCTGCTTCGATGCCTTGCACTGCAAGTGAGGCCCCCACATGCCCACTCACACCCCCAGAGCAGTTCTCTTCCTAATGGCAGAGGAAAGAGTAGGAGGTTTTTCTCTCAGTGGAAAAGGAACTAGACAGTATCAATTAAAAAAAAAAAAAAAGCTTCAAAAGGAAGGGCCACCCCACAGTAGCCACCCTTCCAAATACCCAACAAACATACAACAAAAACTGAACTATTAGAAAGCAAAAAACATACTCCTCTGGTCTTCCTATGTTTCACCATGATCCCCTTTTTGTGTAGTTGTTGATACTTTCCACAGAAACTACTCTGTATTAGTCAGGGTTCTCTAGAGGCACAGAACTTATGGGTAGTCTCTATATAGTAAGGGAATTTGTACAGTCTGTAATCCAACTCCCCAACAATGGTCAGCTGTGAACGGAAGTCCAAGGATCTAGTAGTTGCTCAGTCCCACAAAGCAAGCAGGTGAAGAACAATGAATCTTCTTTCTTCCCTATGTCCCTATGATGTGACCCAGATTAAAAGTGTGTACCACCACACCTGGATCGGGGACTTGCCTTGTCCCAGATGACCTTAGAGATCTCCTTGCCTTTGTCTCCTGGCCATATGCCTCAAGATCTCCATGCCAAGATCCAGGTCTCAAGATCTGGATCACAGGTGAGCTTTTCAATTCTGGATTGTAGTTCATTCTAGACATAGTCAAGTTGACAACCAGGAATAGCCATTACATACTCCAACAAACCTCCATACACCCGGTCTTGAAGAAATGAGAGCTCGATTCATAGGTAGGACTGAAAGATTCACTTTAAAGATGGGATCTCAACTTATAGCTCAGGCTGACCTGGGATTTGTGGTGATCCTTCTGCCTCAGCTTCCTAAGTATTGGTATTCCGGGCATGAACTTCTATGCCAAGCTCAGTTTAAGCTCTTTCTTTGGTGTTGGTGGACATCAGGCCGAGCCAAGACCAGTCCAAAGAAACAGAAGCACGGCCTTAAGACCCAGCATGAACACCTCCAGGGCAGTACCCACAGGGTGAAAGCCAAGGCAATTGTGGAACTGGCCACACCTGTTGTCCTCCTTAAACCTGGTTCAGAGTGGCCTTCCATAACTTCTAGTGGGTGTCTTTTAGTCAGTTCAATGCAATCTCCATTGTGGACTAAGGATCAACTAAAAGCCACCTGAATCATCGTCCAGTTTCCTATTATTCTGAAAATAATTTCCCTTTCTCAGGAGCACCTGGGTTGGGGAAGTGGGTCTGTCAGACACTTAGCTATCCCTCACTAATATAAGTGTTATTTTCAGGGAGTCGAAGTTGTCAACCAAAACCAGTATCCTCGGGAGTCCCCTGAGGTACAGGAGAAAGAAGGTTAATAGGGAAAGGGAGGTGTGGATCTGTTTAGAAGTAGTTCTTGGGACAATTTCAAGATACCAGCAGTCCAGTCCAATAGCAAACACCAAACAGGAATCAGTAGCAGTGGCTCTATCCAACAGAAACAGTAAGGCTCTGCCAATTCCACACGAGTCAACAGAAGCGGCCAGAATCAGCCAGAATACCACAAGAAGTTATTTGGTGGGTTTCTCTCTAGGAAGTGAAGACCAGAGAAGACAGAGAAGCGTTGCACGGCATAGCAATGCAAGAGCATCCTCTCATTGTTTGTGGGGTTCTATTTATGTTCTTTCTAACCATCACATGCCCTCTCAAATGTCTGTTCTCAGCAAAACATCAAATGCCCTTGCACAAAACAGGTTCCAGAACAATATCACTTGACGCGACACAATTGAATTGTTAAGAAGCTAGCCATGTTCATGGAAGAGGTAGTTTGTAAGCACCAGAAGTAGTGGATAACTTGAGTGAAGGTTTTATCCACACAGGACAGAGCCGTTGCATATGTGAACTCACAGCAGCTATGACTGACAAAGCCAAGCCAGGCAAAATCCCAGCATGGATGGTAGAGAGGGTCCTACAGTCCCACCCCTATTTGAGGAGCTATTGGAATTGATTGCTGATAGGAGAGGGAGAGTCATTTTCTTTAGTTCCTGAGAGGCTACCCATGTTCCAGTTGATGGCCTTGTATCCATGCACACACTGACAGCACTAAGTGTTCTCAGTAAGGCTTTTTTTTTTTTTTAAGTACATTAAGTTGGGAGGTAAAAGTAATGGGTGAAGGTTAGAGGAAGAATTAAAGAGAAGAAGAGGGTTGAGCAAAACACATTGTATGCATATATAAATTTCTCAAACAATAATATTAAAAAAAAAAAAAAAAGCACATAGAAAAGCTACCCCCTAACCCTGAAGGTTTATCCAAGTAACTTTAGGGATTCAGATGTTGCCAAAGACATCTAGGTAGCAGAAACTCCAAGATCAATCAAGAAGATGACAGATGCAGAAAAACAAAGACAATAGATGAGAAATCAGATTGGGAGACAATATACAATGACTGAGTACAGTGGCTTCACCTGCTGATCCCCCTCAATAGGTGGAGAGGGAAAGAGTCTCGGCACTAGACAGATTTACAGCTGAGCTGTAATGCTCAACTCCTGCAGAGAAATCACACAGATCAAGTTTCCATCCTTCGTTTTTTTAGAGGAGGCCTTACTCCCAGGCCCAGGGTGGCCTGAAACTTTCTATGTAGCCCAGGACTGCCTTGAATTTGAAGCCGCCCTCCTGCTCCCGGCCTGAGGTGCTGACGCAGAAGGCAGGAGCTACCTCAGCTAGTTGCTTTGCTGCTTGGGCAAAGAATTTGAAGAGCATATAATTAGCAGCTGCAGAAACCTTGGCAACATTGTCTACACCTGCAAAGCTGCTATTTGGGACACTGGGTCCCAGAAATACCGAGGGTGGTGGCAGGGTTTTTTGTTTTTTGTTTTACTGTGTGAAGAAAGTGAACCTTATCTAGGTGATCCCAGGGAGATGTCTTAATGTGGCCCTCTCTGTTCTTGTTTTCTTCTTGCTGCGCTGAGACCCAGGCTTGTGTCCTTCAGGACCTCGAGACTTAAGATAGTTACCATTATAGAATCTGACTTTGCCAAAAGCATTTCAGTCTCAAACAGAAAACAAAAATAGATGCACTTCAAAAATGATCCAAGTGTGTTTCGCTTCTGATGCTTTCTTTTTTTTTTTTTCTTTTTCTTTTTTTTTTTTTTTTTAATTTTTTTCATCTTCCCAACCGCGGTAAAAGAAATTCCTGCCATTTGAAATAATCACAGACTCTCTGGAGAAGCGTTAACAATTAAACAGCTCTAGTATGTGGCCCGGCCCTCCGCCTTCCTGGCTAACCTGTGAGAGGCACGGGGAACCGGAGGTGGTAATAGGAGGGCGCTCAGCAGGTATGAAGAAGGTTCTTTTTCCTCTAAAAGACACCACAACACAAGTTTGCTTTGATAAGCCCCACCATTTCTCCTCAGCGTGATGTTTCCTTTTGTGCCGGCGAGCTCGCGTGAGCCCTGACCCCAACTCTTTTTTCTGCACATTTAAAACATTAGCAGGAAACAGAAGTAGAAGACATTGCTCCAAAGACATAAACGTTCTTTGTTTCGGTCAGTCCTCTTCTGTGTGCCTTGTTCCAGAGAAGGACCGCTGTAACCTGATAACCCTGAAGCGCAGAGGCTCCGCCCCTCTCCCAGGCAGCTGCCTGGACAGGTAACTTGGGAGCAGCTGAAGGTCAATGAAGAAGAAATGTCAAGATGCGTGCAGGCTGAAAGAATTCTTCTGTCTTTAAAAAGGGGAAAGAAAACTGTTATTTTTATCTCTACATCTATACATAATTATGTGTGTTAGAAGTAACGATGGACTTTTTTATGTCAGTGTCAGTAGGCACACGAAAGGGTTAAATGTGTTGAGAGTAGTCAGGCTCCAAGAAAGATCTGAGCAGCCTACCGCAATGTATGAAATTTAAATCAAGTTGTTAACGTGTTTTGTCAATTAAAATTAAAATACATATAAAACAAAATATATACACACACTTCCCCTGGCCTTTGATTTCTTTCTTTTTCGAGTCTGGAGATTGAACCAGGGCCTTGCAAGGAGCAGGCAAGAGACTGCACTGAGCTGTGTCTCCAGGAGTCTTTTTAGTTTTTAAATTTTGAAACAGGGTCTCACTAAGTTGCCCAAAATAGTCTCAAACTTATCTGGAGTGCAACAGGCTTTTGATGCTCCTGTCTTAGCGTCTTGAGCAGCATGGATTACAGAGCTGTCCCACCAGACTCACTCCATCATAGACAGCCTTTTAAAAGTGCACAAGTCAACAGTAGTAATTATGTCCATATTGCTATGCAACCAGTATCTACACTAGTGCTGTCTTCTCCTTCTCCTTCTTCTCCTTCTTTACCTCTTCTTCTTCCTCCTCCTCTGTCTTCTTCTTCTTCTTCTCCTCCTCCTCCTCCTCCTTCTTCTTCTTCTAATTTTATTTTGTGTACATCCTGTCCCACCTTGTGTGTGTGTGTGTATGTGTGTGAGTTTTACATGTATTCTGAGAACGAAACTCAAGCTTGTAAGATGAACAGTTTACTGACTGAGCCATCTCCCTAGCAAAAGCAAACTCAATATCCATGAAACAGCTTACTGTTAACAAGTTTTTATTCATAACAAGTTTATGTATTGACTACTGAAATTAATTACACTAAATAAAGACTAAATCTGTGCTTGGTGACACATATAACCTCATCAATAAGGAGGTGAGGTAGGAGGTTTGCCATGAATCCAAGACCAGCCTGGGCAAGATATCAAGACTATCTAAAAGGAAAAAAACAAAACAAAACAAAACAAAACAAAAGAACAAACAAAATTGAATCATAGTATCATGATCTTTGCTAGTCTTAATTTTAATTCCATTTATTTGTTTGTTTGCTTGCTTGCTTGTTTATTACATGCACACACCATAAGAATATGTAGAGGTCAGAGGGGTCAATTTTCTCCTTCTATGGTATGAGTTTCAGGGATCAAACTCAGGTCCTCAAGCTTGGTGACAAGTGCCTTTAACCCACTGAACCATCTCTCCAGACCCCATCTTGCTATTCTTTATGGAAAGCTTCTAATTTGGGAGCATTCTGCCTACCAACTAAACAGTCCTTTTGGATAGCAAGTAAGGGACTCATAGCAGAATGAAGCTCATACGATTAGCCCATAAACACACGTGTTAAGGTCCAGTAGATTGCAGGAGCTGAGCCGCAGATGTCTCTGGCGGCCCTTCAACAGCCAGTGTGAAAAGAGAAGCAGAGGCAGTTACAGGAATCAAAAGCTAATCTCCTGAACCCTCTTGAGACCCTGCAGAAAATGAGTTTCAGGCAGGCCTGCGAGTGAAGAGTGAAGACAAGAGGTGTGTGAGGAATTAAGACCAAAAGAGCTGGAGGGGAATGAGAAGGGATGGCTCCCAATGCAAGAATCAAAAGGAAATTTGAGCATCCTTTTAGAGTTCGCAGATGCAAAGAAGGTATGCAATTTACTTGTCCCAAGCTTAGGGGTGAGAGAGTTCAAAGGCTCCAAATACTGTGCTAGTGTCAACATTTGAAACAGTGTTGATGAGGAGAAGGGTATCTGGATAAGTATGAGTGTCTGTGTGTGTCTGTGTGTGTGTGTGTGTGTGTGTGTGTGTGCGTGGTCATATGCCTGGAGACCAGAAGTTGATGTTAGACGTTTTTCTTGTTCTTCACCTTACTCTTTGAGACAGCATCTCTTACTGAACCTGGAGCTCACCTAATTGAACAGACTAGTCAGACTAGTTAGCCTGCTAACCCTGGGGCTCCTCCTGCTTTCACCGTTCCAGTACTGAGATACACACACACACACACACACACACACACACACACACACACGCTAGTGTCCAGCTTTTATGTGGCTGCTGGAGATCTGAATTCAGTTCCTGAGTGGTGTAGCAAGCATTTTTACCAACTGAGCCATGTAAGTGTAACTCTTATTTACCTAAAGTAAATGTTGTCTCAAAGGCCATCGCCTCCATTTGATAACCTAGGTGTAGGCCTGGAAGCTTCTAGCGTCTGTACAATCTTATCTAGACCTAGAATCTTTTCAGCTTCGGAGACTTAATGCCAAATAAGCTCACTCTTTTTAGTTCTTTCTGAGCTCAGAATGGCTGGCTCAACTCAGCTGTTCTGACTCAAACTCCTCTCTAAGCTGACTGATTCAAACTGGCTTCTCTCCGTTTCTTCTTGATTTGCTCTACTTGGCCTCATACTAACGTTGGCAGTATGTTCTAGTCTTCTGACTTCTTCTCATTGTCTGACTCATTCTATCTTCACCTGTGTCTGGCATGTTCTCTCTTCAACCTGTCTCTCTAAAACTCCGTAAAACTGCCTCCTCTCTCTCCTTCCTTTCTGTCTGTACTGCTCTCTTGAGTAGCTCCCTTTCCTCTCTCTTCTGTGACAGTTGGGTATATCCTACTCTATCAAATCGTTCTCTGAGTTGCCACTTTGTCTGCCATTCAATTGGACATTAGTTTCAAATATGGGTGCTTCTTTCTACCAACTAACTTTACCTTCATAGTTTGGGATTAAGCATGAGTACTAAAGGCATGTCTGTATTCTAGCTAGAGGGATTAAAAGTGTGTGCTACAGGCTGAGTCACACCACAACTAGAAACAGCTTTTTTTCAGTAAATAACACGATCTAGAGGTTCATAATATCCTGTAACAGACCAGTCTCTCCAGTCCTAAGAAATGTTGCATTGATCATCACATACTACATATGTGTACCAAGCTGTCACACTGTATGTGACACAAATGCACAGTTTCTATGTATCCAGTAAAGTAAAATTACAAGAGAAATTGTAATCGACATCGATTTCATAGTATCTAGTGGAGAGTGAGTTCAAAGTCAGGTCACAGGCGATAGGCGTGTGAATGAAGGAAACTTCCTTGGACACGACTAAGCCAGTCTGGGTACAAGGAAAACTCACCTTCAAATCGATTTCGAAGCCAAACACCTAAGCTCAGTATCCAGTGGATCAGCTAATGTTTCTGTCGGCTTCCTCCTGTGCTAGGCACAGCATTTTATAGGGTTCCAGGATTATCTGCTAAAGAGGAAAATCCTTTGGATGCTGTCAGAAGAATCTACTCGAACAAAAATTAGAAAGAATGTCTGCTTAATGCCAGGCATGAAGGGATGAAAATCAGGCTCAC
Organism: Mastomys natalensis; assembly: GCA_021653895.1. Classification (NCBI taxonomy): domain Eukaryota; kingdom Metazoa; phylum Chordata; class Mammalia; order Rodentia; family Muridae; genus Mastomys; species Mastomys natalensis. The sequence goes on along the minus strand of JAJTUV010000044.1, from coordinate 1,807,514 downwards.
TTTTAGAGCCACAGAATGAAAACAGCCAAAGGCAGTGTTCAGGGCAGCACTGGCTGCTTGACTTGGAAGGCAGCACTACTCTGTCTTCTTCTTCCTCTTTACGCAGCACTGGGGAAAGAGTCCAGGTCTTAAGCATGCAAAGCTACCACTGAGCCATACCCCAGTCAACAGCTCTTTATAATGCCACAGGAGTTCTATGTCCAAGACTTCACCCTCTCTCCATCCTCTCTAGGTCAGAATGCTACATCTCTCCCCAGGATGGAGCATCCTCGTGCTGAAGCTGGGTGGTCCAGAAACCCAGAGAAATCCAGGGGCTGCTTCTCTTCACTCTTCCAGCTTCAATTCCCTTTGTTTCCAGCTTCTGTGACCCTTAATTTAGCTTCAAAGTTTAGTTCTTTCTAGAAGTCCTGTTTTATCATCTAACTGGTATCTTTGTAGCTGGAGGGATCCAGTTCATCTCAGACTCAGACCTCCTGTTGCTTGGGGTTAGTGCTCCATTTTCAAATCTGTTCAGTACTTTTCCTGTCTCCTATTTGATTCCACATTCCTTCCATGATTTTATCTTATTATTATAAAGGACAACATTTAATTGGGGCTGTCTTACAGATTTAAAGGTTCAGTCCATTATCATCATGGTAGAAAACATGCAGGCAGACATGGTGCTGGAGAAGGAGCTAAGAGTTCTACAACTTGATCCGAAGGCAGGCAGAAGGTGACTGTCTTCTGTAGGCACCGAGGAGGAAGATTTCTTCTCTCCTCCCATGAATTTTAAGAGCAGTATCACCACAGTCATACTCCCAACTTAAACAACAACAACAAAAACCAAAGCTTGGATATTTAAATGATTCCTCTGGTGACCTTGGAATACATCTTCCAGGTAAACCCCAGAGCTACAGGCTATTACAACTCAAGTGCCCTGAGGACAATTCTAGAAGGACCATGTGCAGTACTCTGGTTTTATAGACCTGAGAGAAAGCAATGCAAATACAGTGGCTTGTGCTTGAAAATTCCCAATTCAATGAAGGGAACTGAAGCCAGAAGAGTAGAGTGAAGCAGCCCCTGGCTTTTCTCTGGGTTTCTGGACCACTCAGCTGCAGCAACAGGATGCTCCATCCTGGGGAGAGATGCAGAAATGTATGTACTCAGAGATCTGGAGGCTGAGCAAGGATGGCTTCTCCTGTGGCCTTTCCCTGGCTTATGGATGCCTGCCATCTTGAAATAGTGCTGCTTTGATTGATGCTCACGTGACCTCCAGGTGACCTTCTCTATACATGGATGGCTGTTCCATCTTCATAACAGGACCTCAGTCTTATAGGGTAGCACCCACTTCAGTGTCTTTTCCAAACCATAGTCACTTTACAAAGACATTGGGAGTTAATTAGGGCCTCAGCACAAATCTTGGGGAGGACCTGATTTATTGTGAAACAGGCCAAGAAGACCCCTACACAAAGGCCTAGAGTAGGCATTTGGGAATGAAAAAATCATGCTGTACCAGCAGCCTTACATGAAAGGGGAAACTCTGCAGTCTGAGCTTTGGAGGCACAAATGTGAGCTTGGAGCCTCTCCTTCCTTCACAGTATAGCAAGTGTGCTTAAGAAACTGACCTGCCGGGCGGTGGTGGCGCACGCCTTTAATCCCAGCACTTGGGAGGCAGAGGCAGGTGGATTTCTGAGTTCTTCTGAGTTCGAGGCCAGCCTGGTCTACAGGGTGAGTTCCAGGACAGCCAAGGCTACATAGAGAAACCCTGTCTCGAAAATAAAAAAAAAAAAAAAAAAGAAACTGACCTGCAATACTGGCTCAGGACTGCTGTCACTGTAAGTCCCCCACCAGAAAATAAAAACCAAAAACATCATCAGAGGGAAAAATGCAAATGCAGGCTATAACGAAGATTTTTTTCAATCCCTCTGAAAATTAACCCATACTAAAAATATATAGCTTGGGCTGCATAGCATACTATCGGCTGCAGGCACATAATGAAACAAGCAATACAAATCTAAGCATGGTGGCAAACACCCTGTGATGCCAGCACCCAGGGAACTGAGACAGGGGAATAATGAGTTCAAGGCCAGTCTGAGCTGTATAGCAAGAACTTTTCAAATCTAAAAAAAGAAAGGAAGATAGAAAACAGCAATGGAGTAAAAACACAGACAGGACCGGCTATTGTGGCAAATGCTCATGAGTCCAGTACTTGGGAAGCTAGTCATCAATTTATGATCAGCCTCAGCTAGAAGAGGCTACATGAGATCCTGTATAAAGGAGAAGAAAGAGGAGGAGTAGGAGAGGAGGAGGAGGAGAAAGAGAAGAAGTTGAAGAAGAAGAAGGGGAGAAAGAGGAGGAGGAGAAGGAGAAGAAGGAGGAGGAGGATGAGAAGAAGAAGAAGTTGAAGAAGAAGAAAGGGAGGAAGAGGAGAAGGAGGAGGAGAAGAAGAAGAGGAAGAGGAAGAGGAGAAGAAGAAGATGAAGAGGAGGAGGAAGAAGAAGAGGAGGAAGAGGAAGAAGAAGAGGAAGAGGGGTAAGAAGAAGAGGAGGAGGAAGAAGAGAAGAAGGAGGAGGAGGAGGAGAAGAAGAAGGAGGAGAGGAGAAAGAGAAGAAGAAGTTGAAGAAGAAGAAGAAAGAAGAAGAAGAAGGGGAAGAAGAGGAGAAGGAGGAGGAGGAGGAGGAGGAGGAGGAGGAGGAGGAGGAGGAGGGGAGAGAAGAAGAAGAAGAAGAAGAAGAAGAAGAAGAAGAAGAAGAAGAAGAAACAACAACAACAACAACAACAACCAACAACAACAGCAACAACAACAGCCCAGCCAACAACTACAACAAGAGTGACTGCAGCGGAGAAGAGGTTCTTAGTACATCCCCTAGATTACTAGGAACTTACTAGAAATACATACTTTCAACCCCACACTTCGAGAATCAGAACACTTAAGAGAGGATCTTACTAATATGCATTCGGGTAATCGTTCCAGGAGCTCAGATGCCAGCTGACAGGCGAGAAGCATTGTGATGGAGGAATCAGCTTTCCACCAAGATCACGTCGATTCTGCACAATCCTTCCTCTCTATGTCTTAGCACTTGTGCCACATTGTTCACAGCCATTGACCTTCTGGTCAGTTAGTAGCTGATTTGTAGCTGACTGTCCTACTCACTGTTTCCTCTCCTGCAAAGAGCAGGTACCCAGTGTGCTTTCACTGAGCTGTGTGACATGTTCTCTGCAGAATGCTTCTAATCCTACTGGTGCCAGTTGAAATGGAATGGTCATCTGCTACCCGCAACATGACTAAATTTAAAACTTACAACCCTGAAGCAAAGGAAACACCCTGTAGGACTGCCCTGGTTCACTGTCTCTACAACAGCTGACTTTGAAGACTTTGTTGGGCTACTGACATCTTAAATCAGAGCCTCTGTGATAATCCACTTGAGACCTTCCTGAGATGACCAGGACTATTGACAGTCCATGTAAAAGGAGAGGGAGGGTCCTGAGTCCCTCAGGAGATCCTTACACAGCCATCACCCTCCTCCCCTTTCCCAGAGATTCCAGTCCCTCTATGTAAGAGGTAAACAGTTGTCTGTGGTGGGACTTCTCAGTAGTGTTGCTACCCATTTGTCACACAGGGGATTTCTTGGTGATTGTAGCTGCCGGTGAGTCACCCATATTCCCATAGATAACTCCAGCAAACACATTAGCTCATCAAGGAATCCTTTGGTCTGTTGGTGCTCTCTCTACCTGGTGGCAGATGTGTTTTTTTATATTTCCCCAGGAAAAAGTCATATAATATCTCCAGTCTGTATCTTCATACTGGAAACCTTTCCCTCTGGAAATCCCTGTCTCTTCACATAGCATTCATTCTGTAAGGCCACTAGCCACAGGGACTTGCCCTACTGCTGTGTGGTAGGATCAGCTTAACTAATTACAGCTACAATGTACTTTTTCCCAAATAAGGTCATCACACAAGGTACTTTGGGCTTCAGGGAGGGAAGATGACACAATTCAACCCATAATAGCTACATACTGTATAAAACATACATCTTAAATGGCATGACATTGTAAATAGAAAGAAATGCCACATAGTATTTATGGACATGTAAATGCATAGTAAATGTGCAAAACATGTGTGAGAAGAAAAACAGCTTCAGGACAGGACCTCCCTCCAGAGGAAGAACAGGAGGGAGACATAAAGTAGATCCAACTATACTTAACATTCAATTATTTTAAAATGTGACAAAACACAGCTAAGTGTTCAAGATTGTAAGTATCTGTTGTACTCCATTTTCTGTTGCTATAACTGATGCCCATGGGCAATTAGAAGGTAATCTGACTCATGGTCCTGGAGGCTGGGAAGTAAACCATAGCACTATATTTGCTGTGTGGTAGTATAAGGTCTAATTACAGCAATATACTTTTCCCAAATAAGATCATAACCCAAGGTACTATGGGCCCTCATGCTATGCCATTACATCACAGAGGGGGCATCACATGTTGGGACAGAACATGCATGCTAGATCAGGCCTCTCTTCCCTACCTTACAAAGTTATCAAAGCCTTCAAGGGCTTTAACTTTATGACTGGATCAATTGTGTAGCTCCTTCCTCCAAACTAAGCATTCTTTCCTGGAAAGAGACCCAGAAGACTCAGGAAGCAAAGAAAACATACAAGGCTCAGGAAGTTCATGAAAGTTGGGAAATTCACATGACATCCCCCCCCCCCCGCCCCCCATCCCCTGAGGATACAAAAGTGGTTAATAATTCCTTGGAGTGGAGACTCTCTAGTGGAGCTGCCTTCGAAATGGGCAGGAAGCTTCAGAGATGCAGCTTCTGTGAATCATCATGTATGCACGTGGGCTTTTCAGTGATGTGTCTACCTGAGTCACCCTGAAAATAACTCCAAGAAACTCACTGCTTTGATCAAGCTAAGCTAGACTTGGTTGGAATTGTTTCTCTGGTCCATCATCAGTGCCTACAAACAGATACACAGATATTTGTTTGAATCCCCTCTGGCAAAATTACAAACAACATCTAATCTTAAATCATACTCAAAGGTCCTCTTAATATGTAAATTTGAGGATCAAGGTTATAACACGTTAACTTAAGGGGACACAATCAGATTATAGCCATGATTACGGCAGCTGTCAAGTTATTCTCTGATTTTTTTCTATGTCTGAAATATTTAATATTTTATTTATCTGAGAATGTAGCAATAGGAAAACAGTGTTCCTTCTATGATGAAGACAAGGTGTTTAGACATGCCCAGACACAAAGCAATATTATGTTCCTTCTGGTAAAGATATCAAGAAGCACTGAGAGGCAGGTGTTAGTGAGAGAGGACTTACTTGTGAGAGTTGAATCAAGAACCAGCCTAGACTGCATGGGGATGGATGGATTCCACATCCAGCTAGCAGCCACAGGAATGGGACAATGGGGCATGTTGATACAGGCATAGAGGACAACACAAGTTGAAGAGACATTGCCAAGGTCAACAGAAAAGGCAAAGCTGCAACGTAAGTGTCAGTATAATACAAGTTATCCAGGTCCAGAAATGCCATCCAAACAGACAGACATCCAAGGGGCAAGTCAAGATGAGTTGACGGAATAGAACCACCACTGGTTCAAGCAAGATGGGGCTAGGAAATCTGTCTGGCTTCTAAAGAAAAAGCCATGTTTCTACAGCTTCCCACTGACAACAACCAAGACCCAGCTGCAGCCCAAACTCACAGGGAACTACGTTTCACTGCAACTCAAAGCAAAAGACAGTGCCAAGTAGGAGGTCAGTGGATTTGCTCTGGTCCACTTCTGAGTAGTTGGAAAGATACAACCTTGGTCAGGCCTGGATCCAGAGCTCAAACACTTACAATTTCATTTAATACTTCTGTCAGTGTGATGGTATTGGCACCCACTTCACAGATGAAGAAACCGAGGCTTGGAAAGGGCACGTAGCCTGCCGGGATGCCCAGGCTATACTGTTCCTTTGCTCTTTAGGTTCTGGAAGAAAGTTCGCTGCAGGATACTCAAAGAAGGAAGAGCTCAGGAGACAGTTGCCCAACAGAGGGAGTGGACAACAGCAAAGCTGAGGTCAAACCTCAGCTCTCCAGTTCCAGCACTCACAACCTAGGTCTCTGCATCACGAGGATGAGCTATGAGGGTCAATCTAACTTCATTGTTAGGCACTGGAGACACACTAACGAATGAGTTGGATACTCTTTGGACGAGTGTTCGCTGTTCGTATGTTTTAGAAGCCAGAGCATCCCTCCATCTTACATACCAAATGTGGGACTTTTTTTTTTAAACAGAGCATTCCTCAATAAATAGCCTCACTTTTTTTTTTTTTTTTTTTTTTTTTTTTTAAATAGAAAGTGTGTGTGCTGGGATAGTTGCAAGGCAAGGAGGTATAATCCCGGAATCGTTCCCTTAGGCAGCTCTGCTCCCTGGAAAGGCCAGGCTTTCTGAAAGACACTTCTAATCATTTTAGAAGGGACAAAACCATAACGATGACCTTTGAGCTGCAAGGACAAGAAGGAGACAAGTCCTGATGGGCTGTGTGCCAGCAGGGAGACCCTGGTCTGGCCAAGCACACACTGATTATTATGCTAGCCCGAGGAGGAGAAAAAGTCAATTCAAAAACTGCTTGTTCATGTCATGGTAAATCCTTAATGGTTTTAATGAAAATTCTTCTCCTTCATGAGATATTTTCTATGTTAAAGAAGAACGGCAAATTAATACAGCATTTCCAATAGCCTTTAAGTCAGGTTTAATTGGGGCAATTCCCTCCAGTGAATCGGAAGATGACATTCATCTTCGCTGCCTGGGTGGAATGTTAAACTAGAGGCAGGGGTGAAATGTCAAAGGAAAATAATGCTAATAATTATTCTGAATGTTACATTCTCCTTGACTTTGGAATTTAAAGGGCCAAAATGAAGGCTTTTTGTCAAAAGTCAAGAAGTCATCTAGAGACGTGCCTGACATTTATGATTAATGTAATCTGGGATTATTAGGAGAGAAATGTAGGCTATGATTAGCTTCTCATATCTCAGTATTTCATTTTTATATTATTATAGGAATCATATAGTATATGGATATAAAAAAATGCTGACATGCCGTGGATAATCCTAATCTCCTGGACATTTCAAAAGGAAGCCTCTAGGGAGAAGCCTTTTTAATTAAAGTGGCAGTGACCAAATAATTAAATTTATAGCACTGTCCTGAAAGAGAGAAGAAAATGACCCCATCCAAGGCTAGATAATGATTTCTTAGGCACAACACACGTATGCACACAAAAGAAATCAAGCCTCTATCTGCCGGAAGCCTGTCCCTTCAGAGAATTTTCTGGTTCATTTGCGGTGACAAAAGAGACAAAGCAGAGCCCGAGCAGGCCCTCCATGCTATGCCCTGAGCTGGCAACTCTGCTGCCTCAGAAAAATGAGGCTGTGACTGAGAGCAGAGGCCCTCTGGAGGAGGGGAGATGGCTTTGGGAGTTGCTGGGGGAAACACTCGCCCTCACTCCAAAACAAGCTACTGCTCCAAGGCTGAAGCTTCAGTGTAAAGGTGCAGGGAATACTGCTCCCTAGAACTCAATTCTCTGCCCAGGCAGAATACCTTCCCTAGCCATTCACTTCCCTTCCAGAAGTTTGCCTGAATGAGGCAGGAATGCCAGGGGTGCAAAGGAGACAGACAGTGTAGGACTCATTCCAAGAGAGAACAAAAACAGGTAAAGAGTGGATAAGGAATGAGAGATACAATACTAACTCCTGTAGGACCCTGGGTTAAATCTTCCAACAGTGAAAAATAAAATAAACTCACCAAAACTGAGAAACTTCATGCCATACAATCAATCGATCAGTGTGTGTATACACACATATAGACATATATGCACATATATACAACATGTATATGTATGCACATATATACATACATATAAACACACATACATATATAAACACATGTGAACACACACATGAAAAGACATAGAAACACAGAATATGTATAAATACATATGAACACACATACATATATACACACATACATATATATGTACATATAAAAACACACACACATACACACATATGTATACATACATATAAATACACATACATATATACACACATATAAACACACACATATAAAGACATAGAAACACACACACATATATATACATTTGTATGCATGCATAATATACATATACACATACATACATACACATAAACACACATATACACATGCATACACACATATAAACATACCACATAGACACACATATGCATATACACATATGTATACACACATACATATAGGCACACTGTAATTATATATAATTCTGATATATGTTCAAGCTTCACACACATGGTACAGCATACCTTATATTTATAGTAGTACTAATTTCTGTCTAAGGACAGAGGAGAGACACAAAGAAAACAGAGGGAAAGGAGGTGAGAGGTCTGGAGGAGGGAAGATGAGGGAACAACAGATGTAGAGAAAGTGAAAGGAAGGAGAAAGCACCAAGACACACAAGTGTGGCATTTGGTACATCCTGGTGTACGTCACTGATGTGTCTAGCAAGGTCTGATCCCCTTTCTCCAGTGATTCGGAAGCAGGTTCTCTAACTTGGAGTTCCCATCAGCTCAGCCACTCCAGGGGTGGCTCTGTGTGCTCACTCACTCCCTGTTACCTGTGAAACGGTGCTGACCAAAGAAAAGTGGGCTGTCCCACAATCAGAGTTGTCTTGGGTAAGCTACAGCACTTGACAAATAGAGGAAATTAAGAGATACATTATTTGAGCCTTGTACGGCTCTGGACAGTGAGGCAGAGGATTTCAAGTTTCATTCTAGGCTGCGCTACAGAATGAGAACCTGTCTCAAACAGAAAAAGAAAGAAAGAAAGAAAGAAAGAAAGAAAGAAAGAAAGAAAGAAAGAAAGAAAGAAGAAGAAAGAAAGGAAGGAGGAGGAGGAGGAGGGAGGGAGGGAGGGAAGGAGGGAGGGAGGGAAGGAGGGAAGGAAGAAGAAAAGAAACAAAATCCACAAAACCAACTAAGCTTGAACAAGCGTGAAATAGACTACTTGAAATGGACTCATGGAAGCCCTTCTTACATTGTATGTTGCACTAATTTGCTTGTGAGCACAAATGAAGGTAGTATGCTTGAAAATCCCAATAAGTCGAGTCAGATTTGTTCAAAAACCTTCTACACCAATATTACTAACACAAAAAACCAGCCAAGCTTTTAAAGCATCCAAGTCTGAGATGTGACCATTATCACAGCCTGCTTTAAGTCATTCCAACCCCTCAGATGCCACTGTTGGAAATGTGTCCTCCAGCTGGCATCATAGAACCTAGAAGGCTGAGCCACAGGGCACAAGGAAACGATGCAAGTGGAAAGCTCTCTAACCATCAAATACGTCATTGCCACGTGGCCGTGGAGGGCTGTTTGTGGCCACTAAAACTTCCCCCATAGCTTCTTTTGCATTTCAGCATTCTTGGTGGCCTTGGACTGTGGTGATGAAGAAGCCACCGTGCTCCCTCCCTTGAGGTCTAAGGGGAGAAACAGAAGCTAGACAGAAGTGGAAACAGGCTGGGAGCACTTGCCTATCAGCAGAAGTTGTAGAGAAGTGTGGTGGAGGAACAGCTTTGGAATCTGGTTTAGGAAACATCTTGGAAGGAACAGGGGTAGAGAAAGCCTGGAATGAAAGTGTAAGGAGGTGGGGAAGTCCCAAGTGAATGCATATTGTTGATATGGGGAACAGCCATGCCAAGGACATCACTGTCTCAGACCCATGGGAAATGGCAAAGGCTTCCTCTGGGTAAGGCTTGGAGGAGTGGCAAAGGCTTCCTCTGGTCCCAGTGCAAGCGTTTATAAACAATTGAGATGCATGTGCAAAAACTAGCAGCTGCAGTCTTCCTCCCTGATGACTACAACCTACGATTGTTCCCAGAGACCTCCTCCCAAGACTAGCTAACTTCCTCCCTTCTGTGCTGTATGTAACAAACACACTGAGAGTCAGGATGTGTGTAGTTGGTGCTACTGCTCCCCGGCCTGGCAGTTTTTGTTTTTGTTTTTCAAGACAAGATTTCTGTGTGTAGCCCTGGCTGCTCTAGAACTCACTCTGTAGTCCAGACTGGGCTCAAACTCACAGAGATCTGCCTGCCTTTGCCTCCTGAGTGTCCAGCTTCAACAGTGCTCACTCTTGATCCCCAGCTTTTCTGTACATGTGTCAGTCTGTCGGTCCATTCTTCAGTCCCTTATCTCATCAGTCAATTTCCAGGACTATGTCAGACTGGATGCAGTGGGAGGGGACAGCTCTGAGCTAAACTTGTCAAAAAAAAAAAAAAAAAAAAAAAGTAGTGTATTTGTTCTCACTGATATGAGACCTGACCGGAAGTTTAAGGAAGGAGGGGTTATTCTGGCTTACAGTTTAAGAGAACACAGTAGAGAAGGCACAGTGACAGGAGCAGAAGGAAGCTGGTCACATTGAATCTGCAATCAGGAACAGAGAGATGAACTTCGGGATTCAGATCACTTTCTCATGCTTATTAAGTTCAGAATTTGAACCCATGGAATAATGGTGCGGTACATATTTTGGGTGGCGCTTCTCCATTCTGCTTAACCTTTCTGGAAACATATAACTTAAGAAACACATGATGACTTCCTATCAAATAGTTCCCCTTCCCTACTGTTATTATCATTGATTGGTTCATTTGGTGGTTTTTTTTGCCCGCCCACCCTTTTGGTTTGTTTTTTTGTTGTTGTTTTTGAGACACAAAGTCTCATTATGTAGTCTAGCCAAGGCACACCCAGAGATATGCTTCCATGGCAATTCTAAATCCCATCAAGCTAAGGATTAAGATTAGCGATGGCAGCCGGGCAGGCAGTTGTGGCACAGCCTTAATCCCAGCACTTGGGAGGCAGAGGCAGGCAGATTTCTGAGTTCGAGGCCAGCTTGGTCTACAGAGTGAGTTCCAGGACAACCAGGGCTACACAGAGAAACCCTGTCTTGAAAAAAACAAAAAAAAAAAAAAAAAAATTTAAGATTAGCAATGTCAACCAGAAATTAGACAGGAAAGAGGAGTGGAATAGCCGAGAATGTGTGGAGTACAGTGGGATGCACATTAATGGGAGTTTTCTTCCTGCCCAAAGATACACTGCACATGGCTACAGCAGCCCACAGGTCAATAAATGGTAGTATTAGCATAAGTGACATAACGGGGATGTCACACTTAACCTCTCTTTTCCCCTCCTGGTATGCTAGTGTCCCTCTCAACTTCATAGTAACAGCTTGGACCCCATAGTAGTATTATTAGGAGATGATGAAACCTTCAAGGAGTTATGGCATATCGAGAAATTCTCATGTCCTCGAGGTGTCCCTGGGCTAGCTGAGACCATATCTCAAAAAAGGTGTGTGTGTGTGTGTGTGTGTGTGTGTGTGTGTGTGTAAGTCAGACACAGTGTAGGGTCCAGATCCACACCCCAACTCCACCTGTTCCAAAGTATCCATATGCCATGGGAAAAAAAAAAAGGACTCACGGGAAGTGGGATACAAGTGTCACTAAGGCTGGTTCCTCTACTACAGGCCTTCTTTGGAAAGACACAGACATGTCCAGCTAGAGAAAAAGGAGTTGCAAAAGCTTTTTGACCGGTGGGGAAGAATTGTCTCCATTGCTACAAAAGAAAGGAGGCAGAGTTCTACACATGACTCTTCGAGCTCTAAAGTATCAACAGGGACAGGGACGTGAAAGGAGATGGCTGTAGATAGGTAAAGGGAGCAGAGAGGAAATGAGGAATTGCTTCCATGTAAAGTACTCTCCTCTCTACAGGAGATGTGTGAAGACTGACGACAGGACACTCACAAAAGTAAGCTCATTTATGACTTCAGATAAGAGGATCATGGGTTGTAAGATTATATGAACAGCGCATCTGCAGCTTGGAGGACCACCAGGCACAAGATTTTAGATCTGAGGGAACCACTGGAAAATTCGAAGTGAAAAGACACAGGCTTGTTTTAAAACATCACTCTTGGGAACAAATGGAAAAAGCCAGAGCTTTGTCCCAGTGAAATGAGAGGCTCCGCCCGCCCGATGCTACAGACAGCAGTCATTACATTGTCTGAACTTACAGCTCAGTAATTAAGGCTTGGTCACCAAACACTAAGTTAAAAGATGTCCTCTTTCTAATTTCTTAGCAAGCCATCTCTATTACTTTTAAATAGGAAAGCAATGCTATAAGAGTAATATGCCAGATGCCAGCATCTCTTAAAACAGTTTTTAACCCAATAAGTAAATATATTAATACAGATAGGAGATATTCTGTTTTTAATTAAAAATTACATCTTCCAGACTGATAAACCAGTTTAATCATCACATTTGGCCCTGAAACAGTCTCAACTGTTTCCAAACATCAAACCAAAGCTCTAAGGAAAAGATTTGTCAATTTCATACTTTTAAAGAATCTGAGACAAATTATGACAACATTTTTTTTTTTTTTAAATCAAAACGTGTTTGAGCAACAGGAACATTTGAGCAACATTGTTTTAATAAGTTCACTGTCTCAGAGAGTGAAGAAATGGAAGCCATTGGGACATAATTTCTAGCATGTGTATTTCTTAAAAGTCAGATTTAAAGGCTGGGAAATGTCTTAGTGGATAAATTAAAAGCTTGCCATACACATTCAAGGACTAGAGTTCTGATTCTCAGGACCCACATAAAAACCAGGCAGCTGTGGTTATACACTGTAATCCCAACACTTGGGAGCCAGAGATGGGATCCTTAGAATAAGATAACCAGTTAGCTAGACTAGTGGTATCCGAAAGCTCTAGCTAGGTTCAGTAAGAGACTCTGCCTGTATAAATAAAAGGAAGAGTAACTGAGGAAGACACCCAGTGTCAGCATCAATCCTCAATATCCACAGGCATGCTTATGAATGTGTACTTCCCCACAAACATGTGCCCCATGTAGGTGAACACATATGCACATGAAATACATGCAGAAATCATATACACCTGCAAAAAAATGGGAGTTGTGATTTCATATCATTGAATGTGTTTGTGTTCATTGAGTGATGGAGATGCCAGACAGAGAATAGCACATGTTCTATAGTAGAGACATTGTCAAGGTTCTAAGAGAATGCTCTAGAATCTCATTCTTGAGATTATGGGCCAAATAAAATGTTATGGATGCTTGTAGGCCAGACACATCATCACCAGCTATCATGTTAGGTTTCATGTTCATAAGTATAAAGGGAATGATAATATTTCTTTGGCTCCGTTTCTGAACTTTCAGTATTCAAGAAGATGACAGTAATTTGGATACACTAATGCACACTGTTATGGGAATCCATTAAACAGTCACAGAGGAAAGCAAGATACTTTGTTTCAGAAAACTCTTTTTTCCCTAGCTAGTCTACAATAGCATCAGCCACATAAGAGAAGGACAAGTTAATAGTCACGCTTCACAGGTCATATCCTTCTACAAGCTAATAGTCACTACCCACAGGTCAGATCCTTCTACAAGCTAATAGTCACTACCCTAGGTCAGATCCTTCTACAAGCTAATAGTCACTATCCACAGGTCAGATCCTTCTACAAGCTAATAGTCACTATCCACAGGTCAGAGTACCTATCAATCTACAAGCTAATAGTCACTACCCACAGGTCAGATCCTTTTTATAAGCTAATAGTCACTATTGCAGGTCAGATCCTTTTATTATTTATTAAATATACTTACATACAAAAATTCCAAAAAATCATTTATGAAAATTAGTAATTAAATATTGGGATTAGGTGACAAACACTTGCTAACAAAATTTACTTTCAGAATCAAACAAGTTTTATCAGCATCTGCATGATTACTCAATTATACAATCTGTTTTGAAACCCTGTTGGCCAGCTGTACCACCTACTGGAACATAAGGGACAAGGCCAGAACAAATTTCACCTATAGCAAGCATTAAAAAAAATTGTACAGTGAAGCAAAGAAAATTAGAAACTTTATTGATAGCTCTACCAAAATAGCATCTCCCTGAATATCTAGACTTGGAATGTCTTCACTTGTCTTATTGCAGGTATTCATTTACAAAAAAAAGTTCATCCAATGTGAATATAAAACTCAAAGTAGACAGGATGGCTCATACCTGTAGTCTCAGAATTGAGAAGACAGAGGCAAAATTATCAAGAGTTAGAGAAACAGCCCAGAGGTTAAAAGGGCTTGCTGATCTTCCAGAGAATCTAAGCGCAGTTTCCACTACTCACATATAGCAGCTTACAAACACCTGTGACTCCAGCTCCAGAGTATCTGATGCCTTCTTCAGGCCTCCTTGAGTACCCCCCCTCCAGTATTCATTCACACAGACACATGCATGAAAATAAAATATATGTATATTTTAAATTATTGCCATGAGTTCAGGACCAATTTGGGCTACTAAGTGATGACAAGTTTCAAAACCACTTTTGCTTCCACAATATTTTCTGGGAAATACACATGGTTGTGTAAATCATATCACCATCATGATGAAATTCTAACTCTTCCATTACATTCCCAGTGCTGCTACAGTTAATCTTCATTCCCTGCTCCAGTTGCAGACAGTCACTCACCTGTTTTATCTGTTTAAAATTATCTTTCCTGGACACTTCATATGGTGATCACCTAATCAAGTCATCTTTCTTTCTTGCCTCATCCCCACTTAACATAAAGAAATAGGGATCATGCATATTACTATGTGTATCAACAATTCACTTTTAAATTGTTAAAAAGGATTTCATTACATGAATATACTATAATTTTTATATCCATTAATCAACTGATGGACATTTGCACAGTTTCTTGTGGGGGCATTTATAAATAATGATGTGACAAATCTCTACAGTCAAATATTTGTGGACATAAGTTTTTACTTCTCTTGGGTGAGTTCATAAGAATATGGTCATTAAGTTGCATGTGAATTCTATGTTTAACCTTCTAAGAGAATGCTAAATTATTTCCTCAAGAAATGACATCCTTTTCCACACCCACCAACATATTAAGTTTCTTCACGTCCTCCTCAACAGGGGATTATGACAAGTTTCAATTGCAGTTACACTAGAATGTGGGTAGTATTGCTTTGGTGTGGTTTTCATTACTGAGAACAGTAACTAATACTATGGATTATCTTTTCAAATATTTATTAGACATATGTACATATTCTTTGGTGAAGTAATTCCTTAAATCTTATCAAATTTTTCAATTGAATGGTTATATTATTTATTTGAGGTTTTTTTCTTATTACTAATATATATGGGGGTTGAGTACATGTGTGGAGGTCAGAGGATTGCCTTTCAAATCAGTGTTCTCTTTTACTGTGGGTTCTGGGGATTGAACTCAGGTTATCAGGCTTACTCAGCAAGTGTTCTTACTCACTGGACCATCTCAAGGCTCTGGAAGAGTGTGTTTTTAAATGCATTCTACTTATGTAGCCTCTATACTATATAAGTATAGTAAATGCATTCAAATATATGGTTAGGTAGATGATAATAGATGATATTGATAACAGATAATGTATTAGATAGAAGATAGTAATAGGTAAAATAGACAGTAGGTAGAAAGCTTATAAATTTTATTATGAGTACAAACTATTAGAGTTACAAACAGTTTTCTTATCTTGTGGATCATATTTATTGTCTTTTTTTGTTGCTGTCTTTGTTGGTTTTTCTAGACAGGGTTTCTCTGTATAGCCCTGGCTGTCCTGGAACTGACTCTGTAGACCAGGCTGGCCTCGAACTCAGAAATCTGCCTGCCTCTGCCTCCCAAGTGCTGGGATTAAAGGCGTGCGCCACCACTGCTCAGCCATATTTATTGTCTTAATGTTGTTTTTTGAAGACCAAGAGCTTTTAATTTTAATGAAGTGCAAATCATAGTTTTTAAAAGTAGATTGTAGCTTTGGTGTTCATTCAAGGAATCATTGACTAACCTATGTTCACAAAGAGATTCTCTATATTTTCTTCAAAGATTTTAGAGTGTCAATTGTTGTGTTTAAGACCATGATCCAGTTTGAGCTGAAGTTCAGATGAAGGTAAGTCTTTTGTTTGTTTGTTTCTTATGGAGAAAATTGCTAATTCTTCTGGTACTATTTGTTGAAAAGACTGGTTTTTCTCCCACTGACTTGTTTTTTACTATGATTAAAAACCAGTAGACCATCAATATAAGAGTTAATTTGGGGACCTTAGCTTTTGTTCTTGGCTCCATATGTCTAGCCTATGCTGATCCTACAGTCTTAGCTGCTGTATTTTCAGCTTAGAGTAAACAAAGAGTTTGGGAATTGGAAATCGTCCAACTTTGTCCTTTCTTCAAAACTCACTTTGTCAATACTAGATCCTGTACGTTTTCAGAACATTTTAAAAGCAACATGTTAATTAATCTTCACCAAAATATGATAATCCTGCTGGGATCTCCAAGGGATAATATTCAGCTTGTAGATTCATTAGGAGACAATGTTGACTACTCTCATTCATAAACATGGAATATATGCCCATTTATCTAGAACTTCTTAAGAGCCTGTCATGATACAAACAAATTTGAGCAATGTCTGCTCACCAAGCTAACTGTATAAAAAGCATTACAAGATAACTTCATTCTGGGGAAAGAGTTAACTACACCTGAAAGGGCAAAGAGTAAATAATCCCAGGATAGTTAATCAAAAGACAAGGGAAACCCTACACTACCGCAACAAAATAACAAAGATTAATAAACACTGCTAAATTATAACTCTTAATACTAAGGTCTGAATTTAACTAATAAAAAGACAGAGACTAACCTTCTGGATTAAAAAATGGGATCCATCTTTCTGTTGCACCTAAATAAACACACCTCATCATCAAGGACAGACATCTTCTTAGAGGAAAAGAATTGAAAAAAAATATTCTAAACAAGTGGAATTGAGAAGCAACAGACATAGCTATTTTAATCTGACAAAGAAAGACTTCAAAGTAAAACCAATCAGAACAGACAGGGGGAGTACACTACATATTCATTAAGGAAAAAAGATCTACCAAGAAGATATTATAAGAATAGGTGGCAAAAATCTGGAAACACCCACTCCAGACAAGACCACTGGTTACTCTCGTTCATGCAGATTTTACTTCCTCTGGACATGTATCTAGAAGTAGGCTGCTGGGTCTCTAGTAATATTGTTTTATTTATATACTATTTTATCTAACGATATAGCAGTTCAATATTTTTCATGGTTGCTAGCTGTATAGTGTATCTTTTTCCTACAGTTTTTACAACAAATCAGTTTGTGTCTTTGTTGTAGATAGAATATTGCTAGATCTTCATTTTTCATCCATTCTGGAAACTTCTGCCTTTGGATTATTCTGTTTATTTAATGATTTAATGCAATCATTAGTTTAGTTGGGTGTATGCCTGCCTTTTGAAATGTATTTCCCATGTCTCAAGCCATTTCTGTTTCCAACCCATCCTTTGTAAGTTTCCCCAGTGCTGCACCTTTTCTGTCTGTTATTTTGTTTCAACTGTTACTTTTAAATGGTTGTTTTATAGTGCTGTGGGGATTTTTGAGGATGCTGTTTGCAGCAACAGGGTCTCATACAGTCCAATGGACCTTGAACTCTCTGTGTAGCCAACATTAAAGTTCTGACCCTGTCCCTACCTCCTGAGTGCCGGGATTACAAGTGTGTGCCACTATCCCCACGTAGAGCTCACACAGAAATCTTATAGAGCAAGCTCCTTAGATTTAATTGCAATTTACTTCCTTCTGGTAAAACACAGCCATTTTTCCAGAAACTCCATTTCCGCCCTCTTCCACTGTGCCATTATCATACGCACTGTGCACATACATGTTATGTGTGTCCCACCAACTGTAATTATTCCTTTATACAACTTTAACTAAGATAAATTTATACAATCTTTTATATTTACTCTCCATCCAACCCTTAGCTTTATTTTCTCCCCACAAATTCTCTACCTCAATCTCCTCATTTCCTTCCTGGAAAGCAGCCCAGCCACAGGAAAACACCCTGAAAAGATGGGCTTCTCCTGAGCAAAGTTTCTGTCTGAATAACAGAAGGAACTGTCCTGGAAAGCTGCCAAGCACCATCTTTCTTTCGAAGCATCTTCCTGGAAGCAGCTTCCTGTTCTAATGTTAAAGAGGCCGCTGAGCTCACAGTCGTCTGCTTTTGGAGTGCTTCACTCCAACCTCATCTTTGAACAGTTGCTGACTTGCTTCAGTAACTTCCTCTGCTGTGTATTTCTGACAGTTGCTGTTTCCTGTACCTCTGAGTAGTGGATATATTTCCAACGTTGCCATTACTTGGAATAGTCTTTCCTTGTATTTTGAATAAAATGATTAACAAAAGACATTTTCCTGAGGTACAACAAATGAACTCGGACTTAAATCTGTTGTCAATATCAAACTAGAAAGAAACCCTCCTATATTCAAAATACTCACTTCTGGGATAGTTAATAGAATTCTTAGACATCTCAGTTTTCATTCTGCAAAATTTTATAAAATCATATTCGTGGGTCTGACAAAACTTGACTATTTCACTAAGATATAATAATTATGGTTTCAGGACATCACAAAGAAAGTATTTCAACATGCCACATCTGTTTAAGTATATGTACAAACCTATGTATGTAATTCCTTTGTCACTAAATATATATTTGTTTTCTATGTCTCACTGTTATTATTGCTGCTGGTTTGAGGTCTCTAAAAATAACTCCTAGCTTCCTAGCATTTAAAATATGAATCTAATGTCAGTAGTTATGACATTCTTGGTAAGAAGTTCTGTATAATTCAGAGGAAGGGGAAGAGGGAGGAAGGAGAGAGAGAAGGGAGAGAGAAGGAAAGAGGTAAAGAAGGATGGGGATAAGCCCATGGGGAGAGGAAGGAGGAAAGGAGATAGGGAAGGAAGCCAGGCAGAAACTTTAAGACAAAAAACTCCCCCAAACAAAAACCCTAAGAAATGCTAAGTGAGAGGTTCAAAGAAGTCACCTGTTTTGGAGTTGTTTGCTTCATCTTATCACTAACAAAGAAACTGTGTGAGCCCTGCATGGGAGGGAGGCTAAAGAATGGGGTTCAGAAGAAAATCTAAAGAAGCTACCCATTAAGTTAGTCACCAAGGTGCTGTAATTAAAAAAAAAATGCAAAAATCAAAAGAGGAAAAAAAATCTTTTTTTCTGTA
This sequence comes from Mastomys natalensis, assembly GCA_021653895.1. Classification (NCBI taxonomy): domain Eukaryota; kingdom Metazoa; phylum Chordata; class Mammalia; order Rodentia; family Muridae; genus Mastomys; species Mastomys natalensis. The sequence continues at coordinate 1,788,382 of JAJTUV010000044.1, read as the reverse complement.
CACAAAAGACCCGTTGAAATGGAAGCAAGTAGCATCCTCAGGAAAATAGAAGGGGTTTGATGTGGAAAATAGCCAACATCCTACACAGTAAGACTTTGTTATTGGCAAACAGAAAGCAATAGTTCAAACTTTATCAAGCTTATCAGTTCCACCTAATTAAAGCTGTAGCCCAGAGGGTATGGTGAACAAAACGCTCCTGACTCACTTCTGAGCTCCTGTCTCCGTGAACCTCAGTCTCCTTTCTGTGATGTGCAGGGTGGTGCCGGCTCCTCCTGACCTCTATCAGAAGGCAACTGCATGGAAACACTCAACTCCGAGGAGCTTCTGGAGGGAATTATGTAGTGATTACATTCCTGTCATCTATGACAGAAACGATGCATGACATTTGTATGTGATCCTTTCTGGAAAAGGAGCATCTGAGGAGGCTGGGAGGATAATCTGAGAATTTCCATCTAGTGTACTGACGCCATCTCCCACTCCATTTGTTGAAAATGAAGACCAACGTTTCCCAGAAAATCTCCCTTCTCAACCCAGAAGACTTTGGCATGAAAGTTATCTGTTCTTTGGGGTAGTTGGATGACAGTCAACAGAGGCTCTCTAAAGCTCGAATTAGAAGCAACGGAAATGGAAGATGAATGCAAATTCAGACACCCACGCCTCTGTGTTCCCTTCACACTTCCCATCACCCTAAGCTAGCTTTCCCTTGAGAAGTCACTTCTTATCCCCGTCTGGTTCCTATGAAGAGATGGGCATACTCAGGCACTCAAGACCTTGAGATAATAACTGAAGTGTGGTGTGTGTGTGTGTGTGTGTGTGTGTGTGTGTGTGTGGTCTGTCTGTCTGTCTGTCTGTCGTCTGTCTGTCTCTGTATCTGTCTCTGTCTCTCTGTTACCCTTCCCTCTCTCCCTCCCTCTCGCTCCTCCCCCTCCCCTTCCCTCTCCCCCTACTCCCTCTCCCTCTCCCTCTCTCATGCACATGCACCATAGTGGAATGTAGATAGATGGAGGAGCCAGGTGCCCATGATAACGGGACCTGTTACTCCGTGATTCCAGCTGCCCGAATCACTGCCTAGATACCAAGTGCATCCAGAAGAGCCAAAAGAAATAAATGGGAGCCCGGAAACTTGCCTCTCCGAGGAATCAAATGCAGGAAGGTGTACAAAAATCCTAAGTTTCCGACCCAGTGTTTGGTCAATTACTAAGAACTAAGGACACCAAAAGCGGGGCTTATGCTAAGCACTGACTTGAGAGAAAACTGTCCTGCACTCAAAACAGGCTGAGGATGCCACAGGCCCTGTCTCCCTTCCGGGTGGCCAGGACCCATGAGCCTGTGCTCTGGATTCCCCTTCACTGCCCCCATACTATGAGCAGCGCAAGTATGGTCTCTAGGAGCCAACAGGCGCTAAAAGAGGCAACGACCTGCAATGACAGGTTCTCAAGCTAAAATTTTCAGAGCTTACTCATCTCCCTTAATTAGACAGATAGGAAGTGGGGTGTTTCAGTGAATGATGCCCTACCCCCAGTTACACCAGTAAGAGCTACAGAAGCAGGGGCTGGAGATGGCTTCAGATAAGAGGATGCTCTGCTCCTGCAGGAGACCTGAATTTTATCCTTCAGCTCACAACAACCTGTGACTCCAACTCCAGGGAGATTCCATGGCTCTGTCCTCCATGATCACCTGCACTCACAGTACACACCCCTACACAGATACACACAACTCCACACAGTTAAAAATAAAACAAGCCAAAGCGAGTCACTAGAGTTATAGGGAGCAAAACTGAACGCCCATGTGAGCACCTTGCCCTCAGACCCTTGCTGTCTCTCCCCCACAAGATGCTTGGAGCTTCTTTTCTCTCCCACATTGGTATGGCCTAGGTGTGAGCACACTAGCCAAGTCTTTCCCTATCTCCTTAATGGAGAAACACGTTAATCCACACTGTGGATGATCTGAGATCAAGCCCATAGATTTGCAGTTTTCCTTGTAAATCCATATTCTTGTGAAAATGTTCAAGACCCAGAAATTATAGAAGAAATGGTGTGTGTACATGTGTGTATGTGTGTGTACATGTGTGTATGTGTGTGTGTTCATTCATGTACACATACACAAACATTTTCCTTGGAAGCATTTTTAACTTGTTTGTGTATTTATTCTTAGAAGACCAGTAGGGTTATCGAAGTCATGGTTTCCAGAGACACCAGAGGCTAGGACTCAACTCCTCCTGAGTGACATTGTAAGCCCTGGCTTGAGGTCAGCCAAGATGGGAGTACCCATCACCAGACTGTGGAGAAAATACATTTCAGGGGAGATAAAAACATTCATGTGCCAATAACATTCAACTGTAAAGTAAGCCCCAAATATAAGTGAACGAGGAATTTTGACATTCTCACACAGTGGAAAACCTTATGAAAAGTCTCAGAGAGGAAAATAACCATTGTAGATAAAGGGAATTAAGAACACTGTCGGGCTGGAGACTACTGTCACCATAGACTCCTTCCGGCTTACAAAGCAGTTATCGTTCTCCTGCTTAAGCTCAGCTTTTACCAGCTGCTCTTACTTCTAAACAAGCTGAGGGAGGTTGTCCCTTCTACTCTGTAAAGAAATAATGTTACTTTGCTAAGTAATGGAAAGCCTTTGGTCACATGTATGTATGTATGTATTATTTATTGGAATATTGTTTATATCCTTCCTATTGACACTATCTTGGCAAGAAAAGGAACTCAGGCCTATGGAGGTGACTCTGCTGGTAAAGTGCTTGCCCTGCAAGCCTGAGGACCTGAGTGGATCAGCAACACTTCCAGTATGGCATGCTGGCACATGCTTATCATCCCATCCCTAGAGAGATTAGACAGGCAGAACCCTTTGGCTCACTGCACAGCCACCCAAGTCTACTTGGTGAGATTGTCTCTATATAATGTGAGGAATGGGACCTGAGGTATGGTTCACAGGAAGGTTTTTATTGTGGATTCAAGGGAGAGAACAGCCAGAGGTATCTGAAAGAGTCCAGAGCAGGGAGGGAAAGTGGTAGACTAATATGGCCAGCAGGCCTGGACCAGGCCATGAGAAGAGAGAAGAGGAGGAAGCAAGGGAGCAGGACCAAGAGAGGAAGATGAGAGAGAGAGAGAGAGAGAGAGAGAGAGAGAGAGAGAGAGAGAGGAGACCAAGACAGAGGGGATAAGAGGACCAAGAGGGCACATGGTTGAAGTGGCAAAGTTACAAAGGAATACGAAACTGGAGAAAGTTTTATGGTAGGGGGCTGGGTGAGCCAGGATGCCACAGACTTAGTAACAGGTATTTTTCGGTGCTGAGAGGCCAGCATGTGCTTTGACATGCTAATAGGTACCATAGTTACACATTTGTCCTGAGTTTCATTTGGATCTGATAGTCTCTGGCCTCCACACACATGTACATACAGGTAAACACACACACATACACACACAACACACATACACATGGAATCCATTCACAGATCCAACCAAGTATGCATTCTAAGCAGGACTAGTGAAAGAAAAAGAAGCCCTCTTCATCAACCCTTTCTGAAGTGTCCTGAGAAACCACCCTCTGGGGCTTGGAATACAACTTTGACTTTCAAACCTTTTCAATATGCTGGCAGTGACGTGTCCTGGCCCTTGCCCATCTGCAGGGCCAGCCCTCAGCAAATGTGTCAAGAAAAACAATTGCCTTTGTTAGTCTCCTCAACCTTTGCAGCTTTGGGCTGCTGAAATTGAGGCAGACACACCGAGTTTGTGGTTCTCAAATCATATTGTTTGGTTGGCTGTAAAAACACTTTTAACATAGCCCAATCTTCCTGTTGGCTGCCACCATGCTATGTGGAAATCTCACATTGGATCGCAGCAGATGTTGGTGTCTTTGGGAACTGAAATGGAAGCACTTTCTCTGTTGGGGTACAGAAAGTGTGAAATGTGTCACTAGGTGAAGAGTAAAGGGCTTTATCAAACAGTGACACCACTGGTATGTGGTTTGAAAATGTAGGGAGAGGCTACTTTGCATGTATGTACCTGTCAACTTTGGTACTGGTCTTTTTCCTCTAACTCAAGGCAATGTTTAAGAAAGAGTGAACAACCCTGTCTCTCAGACAGGGTGACAAGGTTATCATCACAGAACTGGCCAGATGTGTACTTTAAATGTGGACAGTGCTTCCCTAAGTGATATATGACCATATAACGAGTCGGTCTACTTACCACTAAAAGAAAAGAGACCACTAAAGAAAACTTCAGTTTCTACATGCAAAACATTTATTGTTAGAAAAAGGGGGAGAGGAGAGGGAGGAGGAAAGGGATGGGGAGGAGGAGGAGAATGAGAAGAGGAAGAGGAGGAGGAGAAAGAAGAAGACAGTACAGATGTTATGTGGCTCATGGTTGTAATCAGTCATGTAAAAGATCACTTTACAAGGGGACTCCCACAAGGCCCTCTGAGGAGCCAAGAACCACGGACTCAATTTTCATATATGCCAGAGAATTGGTTTCAATTCTTTCTACACAATTTGCAGAGTTCTGGCTAATGAAAACCATACTGGTTTAAGTTCAGAAAATTGCAAACACAGAATAGCTAAGACTTTTCATAAAATGTTCCCTCCCAGCCAGGAGTGTGAGCACCTAGAATCATGTTTTAAAACTTTGAGTGTCTCAGAGCCAAGTCCACAAGGTGCCATTTGGTCATAACATTAGCTTCACCTGGACTGTCTTGAGAGAAACAGTCCTCTCCTACCACCCACCCCTACCCCCACCTTAGACCTGATGTGGTGATGCCCCACTTAACTTCATCCTGACTAGGAAAGCTTTGGTGAGGTTTCTGTTTTTGTAAAAACTGAACAGAAGAACTCAGGAAGATTCGGTCTGACAGTTAGCGAGTTTGTGGCCTTCAAATCACATTGTGTGCCTGGCTGTAGAATTCTAATATTATAATCAAGACATAATGTTTCTGTGAAATCTAATTTGGACCAAGTAGTTACAAGCCATGGGCACTGTCAAACAAGAAATTTCATAATTCAAATAGACTATTATTCATTTTCTGCATTTTGGGAAGGTCCTCGATGAGATTTGAATTTTTACATTATCTTCTGTCTCCACTGAAGCACTGTGTGGTGGTCAAAGTATCTATCTAGGCTGTGGAGACCTCTGCCTTGACCAAGGAGTCTGGGTCCTCCTCTCCCACCAAGATTAAAAAGTCATCTGAAAGAGACCCTGGGTGCTATGAGTGTGTAAGATACCAGAATGACATTTTCTCCTCTCCAGAAAGAAGTTCTTAGCACCAAACGCAAAGACATGAGATACAGTTTTGATAAACTGACTGTCACACTCCACAAATAAATTTAAAGACAGAGCAAATGCAAGACATGGTCAATATCCTGCAAGGCAGGGGCTTGATGACTGCGAGGATGCCAGGCAAGATCACCAATCAAAGCAGAAATCAGCCTCTCAGAAACCCAGTGCCAGACAGAGACTGCATTATCTGGATATCCAGTCTAAGATCAGCAATCGAAGCAGGAAAAGCCAGAAACCAGTGGAGCTAAGTACTCTTCTGATACTGAGAACAAGTGACAGAGGAGTGGAGCGAGAGAAAGGAAGAAATTTGGGAAGTAAGGTTTTCACCTATTTGGACTGAGGAAACCTCCCTTGGCCAGAAGTAACAAGTTACACCGATCTTCCACGTCCTTTCTGCCCTCCTTGACCCATGGGATACACTGACCACAATAGCGCAAGCAAGAAAATTTCTGAGGCTTATTGCAATTTAAGAATCCAAGATGTAAGAGGGCTACTTTTACATTACTGATCATTGGAGCCTGCTTAAGAGTGTAGAAGACCCTGTAAAACGTCCACAGGAAAGCCAGACTTATAAACTCGATAAGGCACAAGAAAATAAAGCAGATTTAAAAAAAAAATTAAAGAGGACAAGTAATAGTAATTAAAGGCAAGACAATCAAAGATTTAGGAAGAGTGCCCAACACTTGGATATCAGAGGAAGCATCACAGGCACACATATAACCATAATAAAACATAATGCAACACAATATACAGGTATGTTTAAGAAGTGATAAAGCTAAATTGGGGAGAGAAGAGAAAGGAGAGAAAAGAGGTTTACTAGCTTAAGATGCTCATGTTTCAGATAACAGGAATTCAACAACATCGGAAATTGGTCCACTAGGAAATAGGTGATCCCAGCATTGCGCAACCATTGTTTCCTGATCCGCTTAAGCCTGGACACGGACCCTTGTATCTTTCTGTGGTTCTGCAGCTGAAACTCAAGGCCTAAAGAACACAGAACTCTGTTTGACCAGCATCACTGGGCAGCACATTTCCATGGTTTAGGCCACTCGGTTGGTGACATTTTATTATGGTAGCCTGAACTGAACAATAGACACCTGGCTCTCTTGTGTGTTTTGTTGTAGATTATCGCTTTCCAAGTTTGTGGGTTTTTTTTTTTTTCTTTTTAAAGAAGTTACTTTAATACTGAAAATATTTCATGGATGAGAACAAAGAATCTAAGCGCTTAACATAGCTCAGTGGAACAACCAAGAACTGCTGTGGCTGAGCAAATGCAATGTATCAAGCAAAAGGAAGGGGAAAAAAACACAGCAAAGCCAGATCTGGGAAGAATACATACTATCAGTTGCACAGAGAAAGCATTATTTTATTACAGAAAAACTGGACAGGGCCCAATGTCTAATAATTCTATTAGAATAATTATATAACAGCCATATATTAAAATGATATATGATGGTTATTTTAAGCGATTTTAGAAAAACGATTAGCACCCTAAGAAAACACTAATAGCTAAGGAGAAAATGTTATGAAATATTACAAGCAACACAAGATCCAATATGGGAGTGTGTGCATTTATGAGTGAATTCTAGTATTCTTTATCCATAATGTATGGATCATGGGCAGTATGCTCCAACTGTAGATAGATAGCCACTGGCTCTCAGCAGCTAACTGTGTTTCTGTTTTGTTTTATAAACAAGGAAGGTGGAGCTGTTGGCATCTCTAGTATTTAGAGATATTGAGTAAGCTAGATGATCCCATGTAAGGGATCATCTTTCCACTGCACCTAAAGACAAGGAATCCTGCCATGAATCTGCAACTCTGACAATCCAGATGTGGAGCAGCACCTCCAGACATTGTCTGGATAGTCATCTGGGATGACTAAGGTGTCTTCGTCTCTCCTTCCACTCTGGCCTTCTGTCCCAGAGTTGTAGCCTTAACTGAACTTACAGAAGAACACTTGTCCTCAGATGTGAGATGGAACATTCTAGCTGGTGCAGAGAAAGGCTTGTGAGTGCTTCTTACAGCAAACTCTCTGAGCTCACACCTCCTAAATTCCGACAGTGGTTCTGGGGAAGGGCTCACTCCCTCTCAGAAGATGGTACAAGAATGCCAGTGCTGAGCATGTGTGGCTGGCAAAACCATACAGAATTGATTTCATGTTTATTAACTAAAACAACTGAAAGCGGAATTCTGCTTAGTGGGTGAAGATACACAGAGATGAAGCAAGATGGTGTTGTTACTGTTTGAAAGGGCTGAGACACACAGTGCCACCGCAACTCAAACTCACCAAAGGAAAGCTAGAAAATCAGGAGAGAAATGAGCACACAGAGCACAGCCTCCCCACTCAGGGAGTGATCATTTTATCAATGATACTGCATCCTTTTGCGAAACCTTCTCTGATCCTTCTGTGTGTAATGAAATGAGGGGCCAGACTTGCAGCTCCGAGTCCCAAACAATACTTGAGATGTTTTCCTCTTAGGGCTTTAGCCAAAGCTGAGTTCAGTTTCTGGGCAAAGAAATACAGATCAAGTGAGTTTTATTGGGTGAACTGAGTTCATCCCTTCCCCACAAAAGATATGATGAAATTTTCTAACTCTCAACATCTCCACATGTGACACTCTTTAGAAGTGGGGTCACTGCAGATTTTGTTAGTGAGGTTAGGATGAGGTCTTACTGAAATTCTCTGGGCCATTAATCCTCTGTGATTGAAGGAGAGAAAAAGCACAGGCACATGAATCTAGGAGACATGTGGCACCAGGAGCAGAGGCTGGTGAATATCAAGCACACACTACTCCCCAGAACTCTCAGCCACCCAATCTCCAGGCTCAGCTATGGCACCCCTACCATAAAAGACTATGGACAACTTGACTCCAATACTTTTGAGTGAATGCAACTAACTTACCATGTAGCCAATCTGCTTGGGAATTATGATGAATAATGACAGCTGTTAAGTTTCCTGTGCATAAATACAACTGAAGAAATGCTTCATTTTCATATGCTGGAATAGTGAGCTCCTTGCTAGCTCCCTGTCAGCACAGCAGAAATGCTAATGACTTTAGTCTTCTCTATAACACACTACACTCTAGAAGAACCTGTGGGTATGTCACCCTACTCTTTGCCTTGGTCCAAAAGAAGCAGAGAGAACTCTTGTGAGCTCCGACTAAACCTTTCTGGACATGTCTTAAATAAAAATGTAAGTACTTAGGAAGCTATGACACAAAAGTCAGTATATGCCAGAGTCATTAAACCCCCCCCCCAAGCCCTTGTGATGTATTGGGAAATATTCTGGGCTCTGTGACAGAGAGTGTTCCCAGTGCTTCCAAAACAAAGAAGAGATAGTTCAGCAGTTAAGAGCACTTGCTATTCCTGGGGAGGACCTGGGTTTGGTTTCCAGGACCTACATCAGATGACTCAACCACCTGTGCACTCCAGCTCCGGGAGAGCCAGTACCCTCTTCTCACCTGCCTGAGAACAGCTCTGACACACACGTGCTCCCTTACAGACATATAACACAATGAAAAATGAAATAATTTAACAAAGGAGAGTGAACTGAGCAGTACTGTGCTCCAGATTAATGTTGTGCTTTTAAGTGATTTTACTTGGTCACGTGTCTTTGCTCCAGGATGTGCTGTGTCGTCATGATGTAGGAACTATAGCAACCTAGACAAATAGTGAGCTCTTTAAAATCATCTGACTGAAGATATTTAGACCCGAACTTCTACAATCTAAACTGATAAAAAAAAACCTCAGCAAGTGCTGGATAAATTACTAATCGAGCCTTCCTCTACTCAAGATAAAGGGTAGAAGAAATTAGAAATGAACCTCAAAATAGTCACAAATAATATAAAATACCTCGGTGTGAATCTAACCAAGCAAGTGAAAAGATCTGTATGACAAGAACTTCAAGTCCCTGAAGAAAGAAATCGAAGCAGATCTCAGAAGATGGAAAGATCTCCCATGCTCATGGATTGGCAGGATTAATATAGTAAAAATGGCCATCTTGCCAAGAGCAATCTACAGATTTAATGCAATCCCCATCAAAATTCCAACTCAATTCTTTACAGAGATAGAAAGAGCAATTCTCAAATTCATTTGGAATAACAAAAAACCCAGGATAGCAAAAACTATCCTCAACAATAAAAGAACTTTTGGGGGAATCACCATCCCTGACTTCAAGCTGTACTACAGAGCAATAGTGATAAAAACTGCATGGTATTGGTACAGAGACAGGCAGGAATATTAATGGAGTAGAATTGAATGCTCACACCTATGGTCACTTGATCTTTGACAAAGGTAGCTAAAATCATACAGTGGAAAAAAGACAGCATTTTCAACAACTGGTGCTGGTTCAACTGGAGTCGGCATGTAGAAGAAGCAAATTGATCCATTCTTATCTTCTTGTACAAAGCTCAAGTCTAAGTGGATCAAGGACCTCCACATAAAACCAGATACACTGAAACTAATAGAAGAGAAACTGGGAAAAGCCTCAAACACATGGGCACAGGGGAAAAGTTCCTGAACAGAACACCAATGGCTTATGCTCTAAGATCAAGAATTGACAAGTGGGACCTCATAAAACTGCAAAGCTTCTGTAAAGCAAAGGACACTGTCAATAGGACAAAACGGCAACCAAGAGATTGGGAAAAGATATTTACCAATACTACATCTGATAATATCTGATAATATTTGGCTAATATCCAAATATATAAAGAAATCAAGGAATTAGACTCCAGACAACCAAATAACCCTATAAAAAAAGGGGGTACAGAGTTAAACAAAGAATTCTCACTGAGGAAACTCGAATGGCTGAGAAGCACCTGAAGAAATGGGAGGGACCCATGGCTCCAGCTATATATGTAGGGGAGGATGGCCTTGTCTGGCATAGATGGAAGAGGAGATCCTTGGTCTGGTGAAGACTGGATGTTCCAGTGTTGGGGAATTTGAGGGTTGGGAGGTGGGAGTGGGTGGCTGGGTGGGGGCACATCCTCATAGAAGCAGGAGGAGGGGGATGGGATGTAGATTCCTGGGTGGAGGGGAAATGGGGAAAGGGAATAACATCTGAAATGTAAATAAAATATCCAATTAAAAAAATAACTCATCTGACAAAGGTGGATGAACCATACTCCTGCGTTGGAATCACCTGGACTCATACCTACAATGTACATTTAAAATGTAAAGGCATGGGTAACCTAGGTGCTACAGGGGTAGGTCAAGAAGTTCCCATTGCAGAAATCAGGGTTGAAGTGGCGATCACATGGAGGACCTACAGGGTGGATGACCCAGGCATCACTGTTCAGCATGACTCATTCATGGATTTCTATCAGGGATCATGGGAGCAGATGCAGGGCTACATGCACGGCCCCTGCTCTGCTAAAGGGACAGTGATTGCTAATCATCTCTATGTAATGTCTTCTCTTATGTAAAACATCCAAGAATTTATTAAAAAACAAAACAACAACAGAATTCATGTGGTTTTTAAAAATAAGATGTACAGACTGTCTGAAAAACCATACTTTAACGCCTATGTTCCCACCTCCCCAGGTTAAGACGCTAGCTGTTTTTTCTGTTCTGATATAACTGACAATTTCTGAAAAGGATGTCAAAAGAAGACTGATGTAAGAGCCTACAAATACAAAGAGAACTTAACTAAAACTAGCCACCTATATAAACTATAAGAAATATTCAATCTGGGTGCCCTGTTCCTCTTGTCTGTACCAGCTTGCCTTCATGGGTTTTTAGTTAGCTCTTCTCAGGCAAAATATTCCTGAATCCTAGTACTCAGGAGGCTGAGACAAGGCATCAGGATAGGTTTGTCACCAACCTGGGTTATATAGCATAAACCTTTGCCAAAAATGCATGCATGCATACTTACATACATACATACATACATACATACATACATACATATACATACATATGACTCAATAGGTAAAGGTTCCAGCTGCCAAATCTGACAACCTGAGTTAGATCTCTGGAACCTGTATGAGAGAAGAAGAAAAGTGCTTTTACAGTCATTTGTCTTCTGACCTCTCTAAGAACTTATACACACATACACTAAAGACATGCAAAAAAATTAATACATATGTATTCTCTCAAGATCCCACACCAAGTATATAGTATAATAAATGGATATATGTACATAGGCACACACAACACACACACAAACACAACGCAGCAGCAGCAGCATAGCTCTTGGAGCTGTGTGAGAACAAATGTCAGGAGTACCTCTCTGCTCCCCAGCCTCCCTTTGTCAGATCATCTGCCAGGCTATATGATTGTAGGTTCTCCCATCCTAGATTCCTTCCATTCTCCAAGTTCAACATGGCCCCAGTGCAATAGTACTACTCAGAGAAATGGTGACATACTAGAGTCATGGAAATCCCAACGTTACAGGGAAACGGTGATTATTTGAATGGCTGAAATAGGACCATCCCTGTACATCGACAAGCAATATCCAGAATTGATGGTAGGAATGGGGCCTCCAGACACTTGTCAGCTGAGAGAGAGAGTCCCTCTCTAGAACTGCTCTGAGAGACTTGGCTATCATGCTGGGACCAAGGCTCCCTTTAGTAACTTCAGCTTGCCAATGTCAGACCAGCAGACATAACTGGCATCAGGCAGAAGGTCCCTTTTCTCTAGCTGTCTTAGTGAGGGTTTCTATTGCTGTGAAGAGACGTCATGACCACAGCAACTCTTATAAAGAAAGCATTTAACTGGGGCTGCCTTACAGTTCAGAGGTTTAGTCCATCACCGTCTTGGCAAGAAGCATGGTGGTATGCAGACAGATGTGGTGCTCAAGAGGTAGCTGAGAGTTCTATGTCTGGATCTGCAGGTGGCTAGAAAAAAGAGTAACACTGGGGCTGGCTTGAGTACTTGGAATCTTGAAGTCCACCCCCAGTGACACACTTTCTTCAAACCGGACTTGTGCTTCTTCCTATGAGCTTATTGAGACCCATTTTTATCCAAATAACCACATTAGGGAACCGGCTTCCAAACATTTCCCCTTATGCTTGTCTCAGCGTTCTAGAAGGCATAGTTGAGTCATGAACTCGGCTCTCCCTTCCTGAGGCCAGTTTGCTAGACAAATAAACAAGAAAGGACTCTATTTCTGAAGGTTAGCCATACGTTGTCATTTGTAATCTGCATTTCTACCAATACTTACCGTTATATGATACTCTTAATTTAATACCATTTTATTGATTAATGGTAAAAAAAAAAAAAAAACAACCTGGGATGCAATGGCAAGATGACCACTTGAAGCCAGGAATGTAGAGCCAACACTGATGACAGAGATCCCATCTATAAATAAATATTTTTAAAAGGGTGTATGCACTGAGGCTGTTGCTTTAGTTGGTACAGTGCTTGCCTTGTATGCACAGAGCACTGGGTTCTATCATGGGCACTACATTAAACCAGGCGTTGTGGCCCACAGCTGTAATCCAATCACTCACAGGAGGAAACAGGAAGATCAGAAGTCTAGGGCCTTCCTAGATTACAGGAGACCCTGTCTTGAAGTGATACAGAAATGTATATAGCCCTCATGTACCAACTGAAGAAATGCTAGTTAAAACATGTATATTCTCATGGAATCTTACTCAGATATATAAAAGAATGAAATGCTGATGAATGGCATACTATATGAATGAACCCTGTCTCAAATAAAACAAAGCAACAAAATACAACTAACCTAAAGAGCACATGGTATCTGGTTTCACATTTATGAAATGTACAGAGAGACAACCCAAGGAGACAGAAGAGGAATAATGGTTGCCAAGAGCTGGGGGAGGGAACTAGAGAAGGACAGTTTAGTAGACATGAAACTTCCTTATGGGGTAATGGAAAATTCTAGAATTAGATGATGACAAAGGGATCGATCCATTTACATGTACTTTTACCATAATTTCAACAACATTTTATTAACTCTTTGAGAATTTCATACAATGTATTTTGAACATATTCACCCCTCCCTCAACTTCTTTCCAATCTCTCACCCTTCACATTCAACTTTGAGATTTCATCAGTTTTTTCACTTTCAGTAGGGTCCAGTGTTTTTTGTTTTGTTTTTCTTCTTATTTTTCTCTTACTGAAAATAGATGTTCTTCGGACATTATATTCTGATCACTATTTCCCTTCCCCCAAATCCTCCAAGTCCTCCCTACTTCCCCTCTCATCTGGATCCATACCCTCTCTGTCTCTTGTTAGAAAACAAACAGGCATCTAAAGAATAATAATAAAATTAGACAAAACAAAACCAAACAAATCATAATAGACAAAACAAAAACAAAAGCAGAGCCAAAGAAAAAGCACAAGAAACACATGTAAGGCACAGAGACACACACATTCACAGACACAAGAATTCCTTAAAAACACAAAGCCCAAAGACATAATATACTGAAGATGTAATATATAAGCAAAGGACCTGTGAAAATAAGAGAGAGATGGAGGAGAGAGGAGAAAGAGAGAGAGAGAGAGCGCCTGACAAAACATTATGAGGTAAAGAACCTTTGTGGAGTCCATCATTTGTATTGGCCGTCTACGTTTGGGCATGGGGGCTGCCCTTAAGAGTGTGGTTTGTATCCTTAGTAAGACTCCTTTGGAGAAAATAAACTTTTCATTTGCAGGCACTTATTGATTGGAGATAGCCTCTGGCTTAGGGACAAGGTCTGTGCCACTTCTCCCTCAGCCCTGGTACTCCATCAGTCATAGACTTCGCGGGCCCTGTGCAAGCTGCTGCAGTCTTGTGAGTTAGTATGTGTGTCGGTCCTGCTGTGTCTAGAAGGCCTTGCTTCTTGATGTCCTCTATCCTCTCTGGCTCTTAACTCTGTCTGCCTCCTCTTCTGCAGGGTTCCCTGAGCCTTGAGGGAGAGGTTTGATGGAGACATCCATGTAGGACCGAGTGTTCCAACGTCTCTCACTCTCTGCTTGTCTGGCTGTGGGTCTCTGTGCAGTTCCCATCTCCTGTAGGGGAAGCTTCTCTGCTATGGCTGAGCAAGGCACTGATCTATGAGCAGCAGAATGTTGTTAGAAGTCATTTTACTGCCATGTTCCTTTAGGAGAACAGTAGACAGTCCAGAGCCACACAGACCCAACTGCTCCCAGGACCAGGAACAAGCTTGAGACTAGAGGAACCCCAAGGGAACTGAGGACTCGGGTGGGAGTGAGTCCAAGACAGACAACTCTAATGGGGCACTCATGAAAGCTGGGTGAGGAGGTAGCCTGAGATGACCACCAGTCAGATACTGCCCAGGCAAGGGGGGACATACCCAAGATGACCCCTGCCTGGTGCCATAATGCAAGAGCAGGGCATAGCACTCCTCAGATGACCCCAGACACTCAGTGAGGCTGGGTGCCTCTGAAAGGAACAAGTCGTAGAGAAATGGAAGAAAAAAGAAACAGAAGGATATGGGCACAATGAAGACAGGCAGAACTGGAGACTCGAGGGTAGTGAGGAACAGCCTGACGTGAGTAGCCAGTGATGCCACCTGAGACCATGGTAGCATCCTCGCCTATCCTGCTACCAGGGGCCCCACCTGGGTCCACGGTCTTGCAGCAGCAGGGGTCTGTCACTATAAAAGGCCAAGTGAATGTCCTGGTCTGGGCTGCGGCCATAGACATGTTAATGTGTGAGGGTGTGCAGTATTGGCCCCACCCCTCACCTGGGCAACCAGGGAGAACTGGCCCTGGGGACATGAGAGCAGGAGAGCTGCCTCTTCCCCTGGCCAGCCGTAGTACGCAGGACAGTAGCTCCATACATTGTGGGCGTTGTGGGTGAGCTGGCCCCAGCAGATATATGAACTTGGGAGACCTGGCCCTGCACTCGTCTCCAGTGCAGTGGTGTGGACAAGGGAGAGATATGCTCCTCCCCTCCCCCTTCAGATCCTGCAGCAGGCAGGAGACCTGGCCCAGCAGCAAGAGAACAGGAGAGCTGTCCCTGCTTCTCACCAGCTGTAGCACTTAAGAGAGTGGCCTTCCATCTCTCCTGGGCAGCACAGTAGAGATGATCCTGGTGGCAGGCAGGGGTGCAGGCAAGCCAGCCCCAAGGGGGTGTGCATGGAAGAGCTGACCCTGTCAGTTGACCGCCAAGCAGTGACATGGGCTAGGGAGAGATGACATCCCCCTTGTCCCTTGTCACCTATGGCAGGCAGGAGAGCTGGCTCTGAGATTATCAGAGTGGAGAGTTGGCCCTCACCTGCTGTAGCACTCGGGAGAGCAGTCTCTGCACCTCAGCTGGGCAGCAGGGTGGAACTGGTCCTGGTAGCAGGAGTTGCCAGAGAGCAGCCCCAAGGTCATGAGAATGGGAACGCCAGTGAGCTGACCAGCTCAGATACCTCTCAGACCCAGGTCCAGGACTTTGGATGGGCCTACCCCAACATTTACCCAATCAATGAACTACTGGAGGGCATGAAGGGGCTGATCCTACAGATTCAGAACTACAGGATCTCCATGACACAGGACAACAACAGGATATCCCAAAGGAGTCCCAGTGAGGTTCTAGCATGGATAGAGTTGCAGATGCCAGAGGCCTCGTACCAGACCAATGAGTCATTGCAATGAACATTTTCAAGCAGAGAAATGTGAACACATTCTCTGTGTATACTGTGGGACACACTGTGACACACTACAGTTTCCATTATGAGATTTGTTTTCCTCTCCTGTGGGGGAGGTTGCAAGGGAGGAGGGCAGGTACAGGTAGGAAGGAAGGGGAGGATGATTGGGATTGGGGTGCATGATGTGAAATTCCCAAAGAACCAATAAAAAGTTAGACAGACAGATGGATGGATGGATAGATAGATGATCAATAGATAGATAGATAGATAGATAGATAGATAGATAGATAGATAATGTGGAAGGGGAAAGGAAGAAGAGGGACATGCCATGAGAGAGCCTATTGGAGGGGTGAATACCATCAAAGTACATTATATACATGTGTTACAGCTTATGATGAACCCCATGCATTTGTTCAATTAATATGTGCTAATTACACACACACACACACACACACACCTCGAAAGAAACAGGTAATTTGCATTTGGGGAACAATGCACAATGGGCTGGGGACACTAGAGAGTTTTCACAGGGTTGATTTCCTTGGAGTGCTCCCTCTACTAGGCTGTTCCAGTGGCTTAAAACTCACTGTTGTTCAAACCTTGTGAATGAAGTCTGCCTCGGGGGAGGG
This sequence comes from Mastomys natalensis, assembly GCA_021653895.1. NCBI lineage: Eukaryota > Metazoa > Chordata > Mammalia > Rodentia > Muridae > Mastomys > Mastomys natalensis. Next base: position 1,771,924 of record JAJTUV010000044.1, on the reverse strand, counting down.
GAGATGAAAGATGGTTTGCCTCATTTGCTGAGACTTCACATCTATTTAAATAACTTGCACCTCAAACTGCATCTTGTGTTTGCTTCAACACCATTAAGCCCTAGTTTGGCACTGTCTCTCTGCTTTCGGCCACGAAGACTGGAAATCTCCACACAGAACATTAACTACGTAGTTTGAGCTTGCAAGGATACAGATCCTTGGAAACAGCAGTGGCAAAGCCTGCCTGGACTTCTCTCATGACAATAAAGCACTGCGATTCTTTTATTGAACTAAGAGCATTTAAGTCACAGATACATCTATGAAGAAAGCTATGGTGTCAGCTTCTCAAATAGATGACTGAAGGAACCATTCAGTCCCAGCTCTGATGGGCCCTGGGTGCTAACAGGGAAAATAATGGGCTGGATTATCAAGAGCTACTGAGACCCAGAGCAATCAATGACACCTCCAGACTGCTGATTTGAGCTGTGATCACTCTTATTTCACATGCAAAGCACACAGCCTTTACAGCCAGATGACATCTTCCTTTTCCGTGCTGGACTGCTTACTGCTTCCAAAGGCACGTGCTTGAATTAGCTTACTTTCTCAGGCCAGCCTAATAAGGCTTCAGCTGGCTGACAGGCCTGGGTACAAAGAAAAATGAATCCCAAGAGATAAGCACAACTATTTATTGGACTTAATAAGAAGAAGAAAAATAAGTAACAGTTTAGGCACCAGTGTGTTCAGTACCTCCTGAGTCTCCTTTTTAAGCCCTGACAAGTCATAGAACTTTCAACTTGAGATGGACAACGGAAGGCAACTGTTCAACATGTTCCACTCACTTATTATCACTGCATGACAAGTTAGACTTAAGCTAAGTTGTAGGCAGCCGATTTAAGATGGCTCCGGTTTTGACATGGCCAGCTCAGCTTTCTACATAAACAAGCCTATTCGGCCTCAAGCCCCTCCTGAGAGGGCTTATGCTAATGAGGCATGAGCCCTAACCAATCACGGGGCTTATGCTAATGAGGCATGAGCCCTAACCAATCATGGGGCTTATGCTAATGAAGTATTGGCCCTAACCAATCCTGAGAGAACAGGCCACCTGGCCCGCCCCCTTGGAAGGGTATATAAGCAGTGCATTTCTGCTGCTTGGGGTTCCCCTTCGATGAATGAAGATTGTTCCTGAAATAAAGAGCTGTCAGAGAAGGATCCAGGCGTGTTGTGTCTTATTTGCTGGCCAGGTGGAGCGACACTAAGTCTCTTGAAACAATATAATTCTTACCTCCTAATTTCTCTCCTCATGTCTCACCTGACTTTTCTGCTTTGGGCTCTCACTTGTGATGAGGGACATGGAGTATAGCATGTTGCTGGCTTGGCTCTGAACAAAGAGCCAACCAGTCGCAGACTCATGTGGTATCTTGCTGAGGCAACACGTGATGTTTAGAGAGAGTATAAATAGGACTCAATGGACAGTGATGTGGGGCTTGCATAGCTAGCCTTACAACATTTGGTTGGTCTCCTATCTTCACTGATCTCCACTTCATCAAGAGAGGCATGGCAGAGAACTTCTTCTGGTGTCCTAGCTGGTTCCGGTTGCTTCTGCTGACTCGTGCTTATTCAGCAGAGGCCTGGCTGTTTCTGCTGGACCATGCCATTGATGCTGATTTGTTTGGTATCCTGACACTCTACTGAACAGGGCTGGTAGTATCCTGATAAATGGAGATTGGAATCATCACCAAAGAACTATTTCTAAACAGGTCCATATCCCCTTCTATTTATCATCTTTTCTCCCCTGCCTTTGGATGATGGGCTAGAAGGGGGGGCAAAGCATTTGAGAACCCTTATTAAAGTAGGTTTTGAAAAATCTAAGTCTACACTCTGGGCTGTAGGACTGAGTTCCCTGACCAAGGACTTCCCTCTGTTCTTTGCCATCCAATCCTCTCACCACAGAAGAGCTGGCTTCCACCAGCAAGTGAAGGAGCAGGAAACCAACCAGGGGAAGTGGAACAATGCAGCTGTCTCACTCTTCTGCAGATCTGTCCTATTGAAAGCATCTCTCCTGAGAGGAGGATGTTCAACAATGATATGGGTACCAGGAAGCAGGGCTGTCTGTGGCCATTTTAACGGTTGCCTGACACCTATACTGTCTACCTGTGGCATCTCACTGGCTTCTGCTTTAACTTCTACAGTGGAGGAACTTATGACATCTCCAGGCATCCAGTGCCTTCCATTTCAAAACTCTAACTTGCTTAACCAATTCTAATAACTAACCCAACTCCTGCTAACTTGACCCCTGAGATGCTTTTAAATACCTAGAACGTCTCAAGAGAACCTTAATTCAAGATACATATAAATTGGAATTTTGATGTGTTTTGTATCGAACGTAAAACACTCCCCAAAGGCTCATGTGTTTGGACACTTGATTACCAGCTAGTGATGCTGTTTGAGGAGGTCATGGAACCTTACATGAGCATCCATCCTTTTCACGTGGCATCTATAAACGTGCTGAGGTCCCTAGACAAGTCTCAGAAATACCTGTAAGACGTGAAGCCTGGCTGGTGGAAGCAGGATCACCAGGGATGGATTTGCGGGTTATGGCTTGTCTTTGCTCCAGTGGAGCCTTTATTTCTTGTCTGCTGCATAAATGTGACTAACCAGCAAGCTCTACTCCAAGACCAGAGTCCCAGATGCTGTTGCCCTCCCTGCCATGAAGTAATGAGCTAAAGCAAACCCTTCTTCCCATACATAAGTATTTGGTTGCATAGGAGAGAAAGTAACTGATACATGAACACCCAAGAGCTGTCTGTAAAATGTAAGGGACAGCGAGGCAAATCTGGTGACATATGTTTGGGCCCTGGACTCTAAGGAGAGAGGACATATCCTGAGTAGCAAACATGCAAGCATTCATTCTCTCAGCTCTTGACTGTGATATGATGTTAAGTTCCTCCTGCCTTGTCTTTCCTGCTGTGATGGACCGTGACTGGAAATTGTGAGTTAAAATGTACCCTTCCTCCTCTAAGTTGCTTTTTTGTTGGAGAAATGGGAATCATAGCTAAAATCTAACTTGGTAGCTTTATAAACTGTCTTATGGATCTGGAAGGTGATTCAGATAGATAAGAGTTGCAAGTGGAACATAGCACAGCATGTGTCTCAGAAGCAGGTAGTGTGACACCTGCAGCATCTTGCTGCAACGGTGACTTCTGAGTCGTGCACCAGGGTGCCAAGATAGCTGGTGGCAAGTGTGTTAACTTTCTGATGTCACTTACACTCTCTGTCTTCCCACTCTGTCGTTCATATTGACTATGAACTGTGGTCTCCTAGTTGCATAGCTGTTCCTGTTTCTAGCATGATGGTCATCTTCTAGGCAATAGCAGCTCAATATTGGTCTTTAGAAGGATAAGAAGGTACATGAATACTCTCACTCTAGAACTTTCTGTGCTCTAGCACAAGCTCAGAATTCTCACTTGGCCTCAAAAGGATGAACTGTCATTAAATGATCCCAATCAGCATAGGAAATGCCACTAGGCAGTCAGTTAGATGCTTCGGTGAGCATAGGTACTTGTCCAAAGTCTGACATCTCAGTTCAAATCCCTTTAACCTACATGGTGGGAGGAGAGAAATGACTTTTGAGAATCATCCTCTGACTTCCGCATGCACACACAAACAAATGTAAGGAGGAGGAAGAAACACTGTTAGAAGCAGGGCCTAGTGACACACACTACCATTTGAGAGGCAGAAATAGGAAAATCACCACATGTTTAAGGCCAGCCTAAGCTACATAGTGAGTTCAAAGCAAACCTGGGCTATATAGCAAGACCTTGTCTTAAAAACAAACAATCATGGACTGGGGAAATGGCTTAGTAGGTAAAATGCTTGTACAAGTGTGAAAAACAAAAAACAAATGAAGAACAAGTGAAGAAACAAGAAAATCCATTAAAGGTTTGATGAAGATATCTAAGAGTTTGTTGCCATGGTTTGATGATGTAGCTTAGGCTGTGTGTTAGAGAGGCTTGGAAAAATAGCTCAGTAGTTTAAGAGTGCTTGCTGTTCTGAGGACCAGAGTTCAGATCCCAAAACCCACAACTGCCACAAGAGGGTCTTTGGTGTCTATACACACACACACACAACACACACACACACACACACACACACACACGGAGATAGCTTAGATTATAAGAGCAAATTTTGCTTGGATGAATGCTTTTCTCATGAGTAGCAATCAGCTATCATAGGCCCTTCTCATCTTTCTTTGTTGGTTTTGTGTTTTATGCTATGAATTCATGAAGTTCATGTGGTACGGTCACTTGACCATGTAACCTCCAGCCCTCAGAACCATGAATGAAAGTAACCTTTTTTCCCTTTATAAGAAAGCTTTCCTTTGTAAGATACTGGCGTTCTGTTAGAGCTACAGAAAGTACATGAAGACAGCTGTTTCTCTGAGATGTTCTCCTGAGAACCACTAAGCAAGCCATCAGCTTATAGAGATATACAACTAAGACTGTGTACAGGGACATAACAAACATAAACCCAAGCCTGTATTCTGATACTCATAGTCCACTTCAGCAAAGTAGAAGAAATATTTTCAAACTAAACCTAAATTAACACACCAGATTTCCAAAGTCCAAGGACTATCCAGGCAAGCTAGCTGGTATCTCCAGTTGAAACAGACAGTGCACATCTTTACTGTCCACTGTTTTAATATTTATGATATACATATAATATAGGTTTTAAAAACTAGAAAACTAAACTATTTTGAGATTTAATTTAAAAGAAAATTAAGATGTCTTCAACTAATCCCATGTATTCAATGTCAATAATTCCTTTGTGAGCCCTTTTAGTCTGGCTTCAAAGTAACAAGCCAAGGATTGTCAGTACCTTGTACTTTTAAAGAAACTACATGGTTGCCCACTTGTACCATCTGAATTGTTCATGGATACCCACATTGGAGGATACTCAAGTTCCTTAAGTAGAATAGCATGTGCCACTGTATACTTTGAAAAGCATCCCTCGCTGTTTACAGTACCTAGTAAGAGGTAAGAGCAAACAGGGTGTTATACCACACTATTCATGGAACAAGGGCAGGAAAACTTTGTTCATTTTTTAATATTGGCACAATTTCCTAATAGTTTTTATCCACAGTTGGTTGAATCCACAGGAGTAAACCTGCTAGTATGGAGGGCTACCTTGCTCATACTTCACAGAACCACCTACTAGCAAAGGCATGGGGTTATAACTTCCCCAGACTTCCAGGCAAATGGATGGGGCTTTCCCTGAATGTGGGCTGTGCAGCTCCTCGTGGCTTGTCAGCTGGTCTCTGGTAGATGTGAGATGCAATGGGGGCTGATCTATGCTTTGCTTCTGGCCCAACTTAATGACTTGCTAATTGTAATTGACTGAACACCGGGGGTCAGCTCTCACATGTCAGGACTCATTTCTGTCACCATTCTGGTTCCATTGTGTTCTCCTGAGAAACATCGGGGAAGAGTCCAACAGGTCACCAAAACACGACACACCCAAGGTCAGTATTACAATCCAGAAGATGAAGCCAGATGGTCTGAGAGCCAGGGGGACAGAAGTGGGAGCTTCAAGTCAAGCAGGCATGGCAGAATGAGTGACTGAGGTCACAAGCTTGGGCTACTGTGATTGCACGCTCTTATTGACACAGGAGTGAGCACAGTCCCGAGGAGCCAGAATCGGGTTGCCCAATTATGGGATTTTAAAACAGAGCTGACCTCACATTCACTAGATATGATAGGCCCAGCTTATCTAAATATCTTCCTTTCTAAACGTCTTTAGTTTATCCAACTATCTTTCTGTGCATGTTGTTGGGTTGCATGGCAATGAACATCAATTGCCAACTTGATTGGCTTGTGATCTACCTGGGAGATTAGTAAAGCAGATTCTATTTTGTGAAGGGGCTCAGACAGGTCTACTGCAATTGTGGGTGGCATCATCTCATAGGCTGAAGATTGGGATGGAGACACAGGAAGGAAAGGAGAAAGTTCCATAGCCCAGGCATGGAACAGGTGTCTGCCTGGTCCATGCGATGGTGAGTTTTGGTGAACTTGATGCAAACTGGAGTCACCACAAATAGAAGGATCCTCATCTGAGAGATTGCCTCAATCAGACTGCTCTGTGGGAATGCCTGAGGGAGCGTTTTCTTTATTCCTGATTGACATGGGAGATCCAGGCCACTGTGGGTAGTGCAAGACCAGGGCAGGTAATCCTGGGTTGTGTAAGAAAGGCGTGTACGGTGGTGGTGCATACCTTTAATCCCAACACACAGGAGGCAAAGGCAGGTGGATCTCTGGGTTTGAGACCAGAAAGTTCCAGGGTATCCAGGACTACACAGAGAAACCCAGTCTTGAAAACTCAAAAAGAAAAAGAAGAAAAGAAGGAAAGAAAGAAAGAAAGAGAGAGAGAGAGAGAGAGAGAGAGAGAGAGAGAGAGAGAGAAGAGAAGAGAAAGAAAGGAAGGAAGGAAGGAAGAAAAGAAGAAAAAAGAAAAAGAAATAAAAGGAAATTGAGTAAGCCCCGAAGAGCAAGCCAGTAGGCAGCATCTCTCTATGATCTTTCAATTAGTATCCTGCCTTCAGGTTCCTGTTTTGAGTTCATACCTTGGGTTGCCTGGATGATGAACCGTAAAGTGTATCAAGGAAAAAACCATTTCCTCTCCAAGTTGCTTTTGGTCATGGTGTTTATCATGGCAACAGAAAGCTAACTAGGATGGAGGCTGTGCTCTTCTACCGTGATGTCCAGCCTTGCCTCAGGCCCACAGCAATGAATTAGCCATCCATGGACTGAAACCATGAGGCAAATGAATCTTCCCTCCTTTTAAGTAATTTATCTAGATATTAGTCACAGTGATGCAAAGTGTAACATAGGCAGCGATGCCTCTTTCCATTGTCTCTCAGCCACACGTAGAATTTTGCACATTTATAAATTAAACACTAGGGGGATCTGGGCGATTCTAAGTTGGTAAAACACTTGTCATGTGTACATGAGGCCCTGGGTTCAACCCCCAGAATCCATGTACAAAAAGGCAATTTCATGCATAGTGATGTGTGCTTATAATTCAAGGGCTAGGGAGGCAGAGACAAGAGGGTAGGGTCCCTAGTGTACTCTGACCAGCCAGCCAGCCAAATTGGTGAGTTCCAGATCACGGAGAGACCCTTTCTAAAACAGCAAGGTAACCTATGGTAGGTCTCCCTCCACACATGGGCAGCAGGCACGCAGTGTGCGCGCGCGCGCGCACACACACACACACACACACAGCAGAAGAAACAAACATCTGTCAAGGTCAAGTATACTGATTTGAGAATTGTGCACCAAGGACTTTTCAAGGGACGAGAGAAAGGCAAATAAGAGATGCTTCTTGCTCTCGGGAAGCTTGTTTGCCCCCTTCACTTCAGCTCTCCTCTTAGATACTAACTTTCCATCGCAGTGAAAGACACAGGATGGTATACGCCTCAGCCATTTTGTACTGCACTTTGATGACAGTACGTGCACTCATGCTGCACCATCAGCACCACCATCCATCCATAAAAGTTGTAAAACTGGAGCCGGGCATGGAGCTGTGTGTGTAATTCACTCTCCACAGAGACCAGTTTCCTTGGCAGCTCAGGCACTGCTGTCGGGTTAATCCCCCAGCTGCAGGAAGCCTGGTTGTTTGTGAGCTTCCTTATCTCCTCACCCCCAGTGCCCCTCCAACTCTCACAGAAGAGCTGGGTGTTGAATCCAGCCAGTAACCTTTGCTTCCAATCCCTGTCATTGTTGGAAGAGCCCGATAGCAGCCTGCCTGTATTCCCAAAGTCCTGGCTGCTTGCTGGGACAGATTTCTCCTCCTTACACTGTATTTATTACTTGGGGTGTGAAGCACAATTTGCAGATGTCTTCCCTACTTGTCTGCTGTTAAAAGCTTGCTCCATCCTTGAGCTCGCTCTTCCTTAAAGACACTTGATGTCTGCTAGCCATTACATAAGACAGTGTGGGATGCTCGCTGATTCTCTCCTGTCCCCTCTCCTGCCTCCCCAGGCATGGCTCTTATCATGGGTGGAGTTGCAACTGTGAGAAAAGCAGCAACTTAACTCTTTGCCAGCTGCAACCACCACCACCCTTTCCCAGGCAAGAACTGTCCTCTCTTTTCCATTAGATTACCACAGCAAATTGATAGTTACTTTAAAAAAAAAAAAAAAAAAAAAAAAAACAACTGTCACAATAGGAGACCAAACACTGGCAACAGATAAAACAAAAGGAGGCACCAAGCTCTTTAATTAAGGCTCATGAAAGCATGAGAAGCCTAGCTTTGAGTTACCCTGCTGTGTCTCAGCCTGATTAGCTCCACTGCATCTGCTCGGTTTCCTGGCCTCCATCTGTACTGCGAGCAAGAAACGTATTTGGGTTGCCCTGATTCTCTGGGAGATGACTCTAAGGCATCAGCTGTAGCTAGACTAACGGTGATGCGTGTTGACAGAGCGTGTTTGGTGCTTCTTGCTGCGTTGACATGTAGAATCCCATCACCTTACATGTACCCTGGCATTAACTGACAACTGCAAGACTAGCCTCAATGAAATGCTCACTTTTAGGAAAATCCAGGCACTCCTTTCACCATTGTGGGATCTGTAGATGGAAATGGAACCCCCAATCCTCCCTCCCAACTCTCTCTCTCTCACAATCCTCCCACCCATTCTGCAATGACCGGTAAGTGCTCTTGCTGTCCATGGCAACATAAGGGACTCATCATTTCAAGGCTATACAAGTGTGGTGCGATCTCTGCAACATTAGAGATTGGCCCTAGGCGCTCACACCTGCCAGATGGGTCTGCTTTATGGACTGAGCTACAAATAGTCCCAGTCCCTTGAATATACTGCGTTGTTTTACTATTTACAGGACACATCGGCCCTGTAGATTCTGCAAAGAGCTTATTTGCCTCATATTATAAAAATGGAACTTATTTTAAAGTAGCATTCCTGAAGGTTGAGGCACGCAGCTCAGAAACGAATACTCACCTGGCATATACAAGGCTCCAGGTACCATCCCTATCACTAGAAGAAACAAAACTATTCGAGATGGCTCAGTGGGTAAAGAAGCGTGCCTGCAAGCCTGAGGCCTTGAGTTGATTCCTGGGACCCATATGATGGAAAGAGAGAATCCATTTCTGCAAGTTGGTATCTACTTCTATATGTATACTACAGCACATGTGCCCTCGCTAACCAATCAATCAATAAATACAAAGTTCAATGGGTAAAGGAGAAGGGGTTAGGCTGGGAGGAGTTGGGAGAGGGATAAAATTATCAAACATAATGTACAAAATTCTCTAAGAAGTAACAAAATATATTTTGAAATGAAAAATAAGTAGCCAGGCATGGTGATGCATGCCTTTAATCCCAGCACTTGGGAGACAGAAACAGGCAGATCTCTGAGTTCAAGGCCATCCTTGGTCTACAGAGTGAGTTCTAGGATAGCCAGGATTACCTAGAGAAATCTTGTCTCAAAAAAAACAAAATAATAATGGTGATGATGCTAATAGCAGTAGTAGTAACAACAACAATAATGATAATATAATTCTTACAAGTAGCCCTCTAAAGAAATCTGAACAAGTTTACTAATATATCACTGTGTGTCACTAACATTGATTTAATAAGTTTGAGTTGGTAGAAAACAAAGTATCTGAGCTAGCTCTGCTACACAAACACAAAAGGGCTTAAATTCCTTGAATTTCAGTTAATAGTAATGTATCCTTGTTCATCTCATAGATTCCACAAGTATACCACCGTAGTGTAAGATGGTCCCAGCAGTGGAGACTTGGCAAATGTGTGAAAGAACTCCACTGAGTGAGGGGACAAGAGAACGCTGAGTGATCTTTCCAATTCTTCCACAAACCTATATTATTCCAAAATAAAACAAAATTTAAAAACAAAAAGACCAAAGTGGAGTAGTGTGGTGTTCAGATGTCATCTCTGTCAGTCAAGAAGCTGGGGCAGGAAAACAAACAAGTCCAAGGCCAACCTGGGCTAAAGAGCAAGCGTCTGTCTCAGGGGATGCAGGAGCAGCTCAGGGTGAGGAGAGCTTGCTGTTCTTCCATAAGACCTCCATTCAGTCCTCAGCACCTGTACCAAGCAGTTTACAGTTGTAACTCCAGTTCCAGGGGATCCAACACCCTCCTCTGACCTCCCACACTCAAATACACACAAACACTCATAATTAAAAAGAAAAAAATAAATTGTCTCAAACAAGTAAAAACATCGCAAAAATTTTACATCTTTTTCTCATCTAGATGTAACAGAAGCAGTATTTCATTTAAACCAAGAATTATAACACATAACCTCTTGCTGGCCCTCTGATCTCATTAAAGGGAAGAGGATAGAAACACAGATTAAAATTCTGAGGTAGCTATGAATTGAATGTGAATCTATTCGTGTATTATATACACTGACACATATGTAATTCTTAGCCTAGCTTCCTCCCTTACGGGGAAAGCATGCAGTGCTTTTGTTTCTTCATCTGGCCTATTTAATGAACATAATGGTCTCCAGTTCTGTCCATTTTCCTGCACGTGTCATGATTTCCTTTGATTGTTACAGCTGCATAAGACACCATGGTGTATTATGTGCCGCATTCTCTTCATCCATTTATCTGTTGGCGGACATACAGACTGGTTCCATTTCCTGGTTATTGTGAATAATACGGTAATGAAGACACATGTGTGGGTATCTCTGTGGTATATTGACTTCGAGTCTGTGGGAATCCTCCCTTTGACACTAACTTAGGGAACTCAGTCTGTGGTTGGGTAGAAAGAGTCTCGGGTAATCTGGAGAGGACGCTAGAGGACCTTTGTGCTATCAGTGTAGTCAGTGGTACAAGATATGAAGTTAAGAAGTTAAGATCAAATCCAGAAGGAATTTCCCTTGTAAAGTGACCAGGCCAGGAAACCAACATGCAAAGATCTATAATATTAATTACTTAATCTCAGTTGGGGGTTTCCACCTCTGCCTTTGATCATTTAGTTTCCAGATAAAAGACACAAAACCTTTATATTTATGATAAGTCTTTAAAGCACTAGAGCTGGGAAGATATCTGTCCTCTAAGCTATAAGAATCTACTGTTCCATCAATAACCCTGAGTTATAACTTGCCATGTTCCATCTGGGCAGTTCTTTAATTGGCAAGCCCTGAGATGGCCATAATTTCATGACTCACCTACCTCATAGTGTCTTCTCCTCTCTTCACCTTCTCAGACCCCAAGCCTATGAACGGAAAGTCCACTCATCTCTCTTCTGCCCAGCTATAGGCTGTCAGCATCTTTTTTCAACCAACAGTTTTCAATTAAGAAGTAAGGTGGCATAAGATCATTTGGTGTGTGTGTGTGTGTGTGTGTGTGTGTGTGTGTGTCTCACAGATTCATGAGGATTTTCTTGTCCCTGGGGGCAACCAGGCCTTGGGGGGCCAGTATTTAGCATTATAATATATAGCAAAAGACCAAACCTCAACATAATACTGAGAGCCAGTAAGAAAGATGGAGTATACATGATCTCACCATCACATGCTGGATCCTCTACTTCCTGTTCATGCTAGCACACAGTCGGGGTGAGGTTCAGTACAAGTGTTATCAGTTTAACTTCCCCTACCCTCCACTTAAATGACTTCTTTTGGAACTCATACTTATTCCCCATTAGAGACTTAGAGATGGGCTCCCTCATTCACCCCCTGAGGCCCAGGAGTGGGTTTTAAATTAAACAAGGATTCACTGGCCCAAACAGAGGCAGCTCTTGATATCAACTGTAATTATACCTTACCAGGTTTTGGGCCAGGATCACTGGCTGCTTAAGCCATGGAAGAGTCTAGAAACTAAAGCGCCAGGGTCTTTGTAATTAATTATGGGTGGCACTTTGTCCCACTGGAGGAAGTGTTTAATAAATAATCAGGCGATTGCAGAAACACTGTTTAATCCCAAGCCAGAAGAGAGAGGCTTGCTTTTCTCTTTGGAAAGAGTCAAGTCCAAAGAGAGAACGTTTGTTTACAAGTTTGAACGGGGAGTTGAGAGGCCCGCCTTTATTCCTGAGTGAAAATAATACAGTGATTCATGCTGCTGGATGACATCAACTTAAAAGTGGGAGGAAAGGCTTTCTTTTAGACACTTAATTTCCAAATAAGCATTTGTAGGCCCCCACCCTCCATAAAACACAAGCAATAAACTGCTTTGTACACCAAGGGCATCCACCAGAAAGGGAAAAAAAAAAGTCACCCTTGAGACATTTTCTGCTCCGCTTTTCCTCCACCCCCACCCCCTTCACTTCCCTGGATCTCACCAAACCCCACATCAGTTCCTTCACAAGATCAAACAGTCAAGTTCCATGCTGAATATCAACAGAATCGATGGCAGTGAGTGGAAGCGAAGCAGAATGTTTCACATCATATTTAAAATGTTAAATCGGGTTCTTATAATTCCCCTGATTTAGCTTTTTTAATTAAAAAATTCAAGCTTTATTCAACATTTGCATATTCATGCCTCTATAATGTGCACTGATTGCATTAAAGGCAGAAAAAAAATCATGTAAGTGCAGCCCAAATATAGTTGCTCATCAAGTGCACAGTCTATGTGTGCATAGATAAATATTTCCAAACAAATTAACATACACCCCAGCGCAGGTGCTCTGGCCTTCAGCTCCCTCTAGCTACTTCAGTCTTACTCTTCTGTCAAGATCCGAGAGCCAGAACTCCAGTGTGAATCCGTATCACTTGGCGGCTTTTAGTATTTATGGAGCTTTCCTGCCACAAAAATCTCTGGCCAGAGGAACCGGTCATTAACAAACAACATAAATTGGATGTGTGGGGATATTTGTCTGCACTGTTCATTCAGAGGCAAGCTGGAGAGATGGCTCAATCAGTAAAGTGCCTGTCACACAAGCATGGGACCTGAGCTTGCATCACCAGTACCCACAAACAAAGCTGAGCATGGTGACATACACAAGGAACCCCCTTACTGAGAAGGTGGGGACAGGGGCATCACTGGAGCTTGCTAATCAGCCAGTCTAGTCATTGTAAAGCTCCAGGCTCTCTTCAAAACAAATAAACAAGCAAACAAAAAGTGGTGGGGTAACAGAGCTGGTTCAGCAGCTAAAACTTGCTGCTCTTGCAGGGGATCTGAGTTTGGTTCCTAGCTCACAACTGTCTGTAGTTCCAGCTGCAGGGGGATCTGTCGTCTCTGGCCTCCAACACACAAATGTTCGTGCACAGTTTCTATAATCAGCAAAGAGTTCTAGTAGTGGCTCTGGGAGGGAGCAGTTCTCATCCCCAAGAGATGATTCTCACTTTCCAGTGAGACTGTCCACCTTGGGTGGCCATCAGGAGCTATCTCCTAGGCTCTTTCCTACAGAACTACAAAGTCTCCAGCTCTTAGAAACAGGCCATGCTAGGTCTGAAACAGGGGTTGGCACTCTCCAATGTGGCTTTATAAACAAAGCTTCATCTGGACACAGGCGTGCCTGCTTTTTCTCCATAGTGGCTTACACACTCCCAAGAACAGATTTTAATAGCTTTAAGAGAGACTATATGACCTGTAAAGGCTAAAATATTTACTAGCTAGCAGTTTATAGAAAACATCTGCCAAGCCCGGGCTAAAGCCAGTGGCAGCCAATTTGCCAGGTCCCCTTCAGCTGGGATGCTATGGAGTCGTATTTAGCAGGTGCATCACAGGGTGTTGGCATTAGCTCCTCCTAATAACAGACTCTATGTCAGAAATACTTGCTGAAATAGCAGTGACGAGCACCAAGCATGTGAGTGGAATGAAGAAGGAAATGTATATGAGGTTGAACATTTGTCAAACATTCAAACACTTCAACATAAAAGGAGGACTTAAAAAGGGGAGCCTAGGCTGTAGATCACAAAGTCCCATTACTCTCTGAACTTAGGTAGACTTGCGAGGGGTCATCCCCAAGACCCACATCAGAGGTCATCTGAAACAGGGTTGAGGCTTGGCAGGTTCTTTTAGCCAGTGATTAGCTTCTTAGGAAGGCCGAATGCATTTCACACGGGAGTGAGCTCAAGGGCGGATTGGTTTTCCTTGAGGTCCTGTGTCACACAGAGTTCAGCTTTCCTGTGGGAACCTGCTGCTGTCCTGACTCTTTCCTGTGTGAATTCTGCACTCGGTGCTTCCTTTTCTGCCCTTAGGTCTCTCCAGAGAAGCTCCATGCCAGCATTATGTCCATGGATGACCAAAACAGTAAGTTAACTGAACCACTTTCCCTACAGATCACCCAGAATTGGGGGTTTCTGTTGAAGCAGCAGCAGCAGCAGCAGCAACAACAACAACAGGTAGTAAGGAGATTTTTCAGAGCTCTTATTCCCAGTGACTCGTCATCCTTCCAGGCTCCCAGGAATGCTAAACAACAGCTTTCTAACATTCAACTAAAAGACAATCACATTGAAACCTGCAGCTGGCAGTTTCTTCTAGGTCTTGAGTACTAACCGTTTCAGAGCTCTGCAATGGTCTGTTGATTCCTGCTCTCTAAGAACATGAGAAAACAGATTGGATGAGAGGAGGAAACAAGAGATTTCCAAACCAGGGTCACGCTGAGGGATGGAAAGTAAAGATGGAAGGTTGGAAGATGTGGTCAGTTGGTAGAATGTTTGCCTAGTAGGCACAGAGGCCCAGGTTTGATCTCCAACATGCATAAGCCTGGTAGAGTGGTACATGTTTGTCATTACAGCACTGCAGAGGCACAGACTACAGGATCAGGAGTTCAAGGTCCTTCTCTGCCATATAGTGAGTGTAAGGTAAGCCTAAAGACGCAAAGATACACAATAAAAAGTAAGCAAGCAAAGATGTAATTCTCCATTGCCCTTTTAAGACTGGTAGCTGAGTTAGGTGGACTTCTTTAATCCAGTACTGAAGAAGCAGCGCCAGGTGGATCTTTTTGAGTTTGAGGATAGTCAGGGATATGTAGAAAGATCATGTCCCCCCCCCCCCCAAAAAAAAAGAGTAAACATAGAAGCTTAAATATGTGTGAGAGTCAATGGGCCAATTTTCTTTGTAGTAATGATTGCTTAGTTCTTGTATTAAGAGGACTATAGTGCTGGCATTTGAATAGGAAGTAAGGCCAAACCTATAGGAAATCAAACTGTGAATAAAAAAGAATTAAAATAGAAATTGACAGCATAGTTCACAGAAGTAGAGCTGTGGCTCAGCTGTCTGGAAGTCACTGCTATCATATGCTTTGGACAGGAGACATGAAAAATTGCCTAGCTCAGTTGTGGCGGAGGGCTTGTGAGAGCACGTTTGTCTGCACTTTGTCGGGCCTGTGACACTGGGAAGGCAAGGGGCTGGGGAGAATGTTGACAGGCTGATAAGTTTCTTTGGAAACAGCCTGTGAGGGCTGCCAGGAATGCAAGGCTTCATGCTCTGGTCCCCCAGTCCTATCTCCTATGCCGCACAAGCACAGCGATGTGATTTTAAAATAGCTCTTTGAAAAAAGATGCTGCGTTTGAAATCAAGAACTCAGCCCTTACCCTGCCTCTGTAACTAACAGGCGTACAAAGAACACTTAACTTCTCCATGTCCGTGTGTTTAACAGGGTGGTAGGTTGTGCTGTAGAGAGAAGGGACAGTGTGACTTGGTATCTTGGTAGGCTTAGGGCTGGGGTAATGGAAACACTTACCCAGTGCTGCCCTAAGCATCTTAGATTATCACTTTCCATCTTTCTGAAGTTTGAACTTTGAGTGCTTCCTTTAAAGAGCTCTCAAAGACTACGAGCATCACTGTGAATGTGGGCTTATTTAGAAAAATGATGTCCACACATGCAACTAAAGATCTTTCAGACACAGTAACTATGGACCTCAAATCCAATGACAGATAGTCACATGAAGACAGGAGGGACTGTTTCGAAGGCAGCATGTGAGGTGTTATAGTTTCAATGGGACATGTGCTGCCAAAGGGCTCTTGTTTTTGAACCCTTGTTCCCCAGCTGGGTTAGCTCTTTATTAAGGTCTTGAAACCTTAGGAAGTGGAGCCTCAGTGGAAAAGGAGGGTCCCTGGGGATGGGCCTTAAGGTTGAGTAGCACAGCCCTACTTAAAACATTATGAGACTTTTCTGTGAGTTTTATTTTTGTAACTTGATCACAGGTTCTCAGGTGGGAACTTTGTAGAAAGAGAAATGATGTCATGTTGCAATCTCCAAGGCTTGAAAATGTCTGTATGGCTATCACTCTACCTTGGACACTTGAGACAGTGGAATCAGCTACAATGTGTCTGTGACTAGTTGTATTAGTGAGGGTTTTACTGCTGTGAACAGACACCATGACCAAGGCTAGTCTAATAAGGACATCTTTTAATTGAGGCTGGCTTACAGGTTCAGAGATTCAGTCCAGTGTCAACAAGGTGGGAACACAGCAGCATTCAGGCAGGCATGGTACAGGAGAAGCTCAGAGTTCTACATCTTCATTTGAAGGCTGATAGTAGAATACTCATTTCCAGGTGGCTAGGATTAGGTTATGAAAGCACACACCCACAGTGACACACCTACTCCAACAAGGCCACACCTCCTAATAGGAACACTCCCTGGGCCAAGCATATACAAACCATCACACTGGTATACTGATCTCGTGATCTTTGGGGTTCACCTTGCTGTGCATGTTAGAATTTCTTTCTCATCCTTTGTTTGCTCCCTCCCTCTCGACTACATCTTAAGGATAGAACACAACATGTTCATGCATTTGTCTAAAGGATACTTGGACCACTTTTACCTCTGTTTCTGGTATTTTTGTTTGCTTGTTTGCTTGGCCAGCAAGTAAGACGCGACACGGTCGGATCCTTCTCAGTCAGCTTTATTCCAGGAACGGCTCTTGACTTAGGGACGGGGAACTGGACGAGGGACTAGGATAGGGTTGTATGGCCGGGGACCGGACCAGGAAGGCCCGGGAAGGGAAGGAAGGGAAGGGAAGCGAAGCGAAGGGCCAAAGGGGACGCAGCAGCAGAAGCGAGCTGCTTATCTAGCTGCCCTAGGTGCGCTGGGTGATGTGTCCTCTCAGGATAGGTTAAGCTGCCAATACCTCATTAGCATAAGCCCGCTCAGGAGGGGCACGAGGCCGACGCATGCTCAAAGGACTTGTTTACCAGTTTCTGAGCTGGCCACTCTGGAAGCCAGCTGCTTACATTGTAAACACGGCTGCCTACATCTCCCCTTATTTATTTATTAAATTTGAAGTAGGTTACCTCTGGACCCTTCAGACCTTAGGCATCCCACACCCAAGCATGCTTGAACTCATTCATTAGGTGTTTGGTGTGAGGCGATCGAAAGCACACCTAGAAGGTCGCCGCTAGCGCAGCAAGTCAGCGGTGGAAAACAGAGGTCCGAGCCCTTGTCCAAAGTGAAGGCATTGTAATGGGAAAGTTTATATTTCTGCCATACCCGCCTTCGTGCCTTTTTTCAGGGAGAGGTACATTTGGCACAAAACCTCTATGCACTCGGACATGCTTTCAGAGAATCTATCTCAGGATTGAGAACATCTCTAGTCGAGGCGCTCCTCGTACTCCCCGCTTCAGAAACATTGAGGTGATGCTGTAGGAGCCTCATGAGTGTACACCTTTGGCAATGGTCAAGATGGTCAGGATCTAGGGATTATGCCTGGATGGCCATTACTGGGTCCAGAAAGCTCCCCACTATGCCTCCCTAAGGGAGGCCAGCCAAATACCTGGGGGAGTGCCTTCCTCCATGGCAGTCAGCGCCTGGTAAACAACAACCTTATGTCCTGCATGGTCATGGCACAAATGACACAGAAACCAAAGGCAGAAACCACATCCTAGGAGAACAACAGCTCCCCAGATAAATACTCTTGCTCATTCTTTAAAGAAAATTAAGGGCACCCTTGACCCAAGTGGTGAGCCCCTCCAAAGTAAAGGGATCCAGGCGGGTGCCATTCAGGGTAGCGATCTGCAACAGGAGCCTCCTGGATAGGTCCTCGCCTTCCTTCGACCGATTTCGTTTCAGGTCCTCAGACAGGAGGCGACTCTGATTGAGAGACTGAGAAGAGTTATATACCAAAGGAATAATATACAGTCCCCTGAGAGAGGAGACGCAAGAGAGCTGAATAAGTTTATATTTAAACAGGTTAAAAATGGGAAAGGTATTAAGGTCAGCCTCCACCGTTACCGGTACAAAGGTAGGCAGTCTGACAATAAAGGCAGTGTCATTCCTGCCTTCCCAGCACTCTGCATTTAGTAAAGTTCTTTGGCAAAGATATGGTGGCATTGTAAATCATAAATAGCATGGTGATGTTTAGGGAGTCATCAGTCCGGTTCGAGGCGTCCCCCGAACCTTGTGACGATCCCAAACTTACCTGAACAAGCACGTTTCTCAAAACCTCTGCGTCAACCTTACTATCTGCAAGGGATCCAACCAAGCAGATACATTGGCTAATACAAGGTGCAGAGTTTTGATTTTGGCAAAGCATACAAACACAAAAGGTAGAGAAAAGGTAGGAAGGACTGGGGAGTTAGAATGGACCGGCATAGGCACTGGCCAGGTGCGTGTGACGGCCCACAAAGGTATAAAGTCACCCGTATCCATAGTAGTAGTAGGGTCAAAAACAGGATCTATGCCCTCATCATCCTTTTCTCCGTCTGGGACTGGTTTGTTTTGTTGGTTTTGATTTTTGTATGTTTGGTTTTGTTTTTTCCAGACAGGGTTTCACTGTAGCCCTGGATGTCCTGGAACGCTCTCTCCATAGACCAGGTTGGCCTGGAACTCACAGAGATCCGACTGCCTCTGCCTCCCGAGTGCTGGGATTAAAGGCGTGTGCACCACCTACCTCTTAGCTGTCATAAATAAGGCTGCTGCAAACATGGATGTGCACGTGAGGTGAATATTTTACTCTTCATCAGTGGAGTTCTTATGCTTATCTCATTCAGAACTAAAACATACTATATGATTATTAGTTATTGATAACCTCAAAGAGTTTCCAGGGTCATGAATCAACTCTGCTTGTGAGGTTCCCTGCCACCCTCCTTGTGTAAAGCTCCTTTTGAAGAAACCCCCTTTGTACATTGATATTTTCCACATCTGCTTTCCTGTTTGGTCCTTAAGAATAAATACATTCTGCCTCTTTGCCAAAAGGTGCTGTTATTCATGCACCAGAAATGAGCTGATTTCTGTCTTTTATTTTAGATATTTATAATCCAAAGTAGACACTAGTGTTTTAAGACATTGTCCCCAGAACTTCTGACATCTAGATTATCCCTGTGGATTCTGAGTGACATTCTATGAGGAAAGCTACATTCTTCATCTTGTCATAATGTGTGCCTCTGCTGCTTCCCTTAGGCCTGAAGAAGAGACTTAAGAGCCCACATTCTTCCCCTGATGTGTCCAGTAGGACTCCTGTGCACAAGCTTACCTGTCATTTGATTTCTAAAAATAGTTATTTCTCTTTAAAGACTAAAGCCTGTTGTTTTTGTCAGACAAATGGGTTCAGGCCAAGGAGCATTTCAGACCAATTATACCACATCAGAGTATAGGAAGAATACAGAGGCCATGATGTGAGTATGGGGACCAGCCTTTGACTTTGTCACTATGGCTAAACCTTCCCAGATATGATTCAGAAAAGCAAAGGAGCCTAGTATGATGGCACATACCTGTAATCTTAGCAGGCTGGAGATAGAGACAGGGGATCCAAGTTTGAGGCTAATATTTACTGCCTTAAAAAGACCAAATGTGTATGTGTGTGCTATGCAAAAATGAAGGCTTATCACTCATGTCATTCAAGAATGCCCACTCCCTGCCCATCATTCTGTCAAGTACCCCTGCTCCACCATGTAATCATTCTATGCCTCAGTTTCTTAGTTTCCAGTAAAGAGTTAATAGCGAAAACTGTGTAATGATCACAAATGGGCATCTAAAGATGCTTAAAGATACACCCACACACGTTCAGCTTTCTGTAATCGAAGCAGTTCAGTCAGCAGATCATTAACAGGGAAGGAAGATTGCATTTTCTCTGTATGTGTATGTACCATGAACCCCCAACATACACTCACACATGCACATACCCTACCCCTCACATACCTCTACACTCCATACACACAACACACATACTCCCACCCCCTACATACCACACACATATACACACATACTACATACTATGCACCACACACCACATACACACACATACACACCCTCATGCGACCCCTACCACATATCCCCACTCCCTATACAGACACATACACATTTACACCACACAGCACCACATACACATAAACACATACACACATACTCCCCACACCCTATACCACACACACATACCACTCCCACCCCACCCCTGATACCACATACATACACAGATATTCATAAACACACACACACACACACACGACCCCACATATCACACACCCCACACCCCCATGTTACCCTCACCCCCTGTATAGCACACACACAAGCACACTCATACCTGCACACACACACACACACACCCCTACACACACACACACACACACACACACACACACACACACACACACATGGTGGCCTGCAGAGAAGTAGGAGCAAGGCTGAACCACTCAGGACTTACAAGGATCTAGAGGACCCCAAAGTATGTATAGCTTAAGAATGGCATCATTTTTACATTTTTATTTGAACATTTAATGGTGCCAATGTGTAAAACAAACTGCAGCTAAAGAGGGGGCCACCTCTGACCAGACACAGGGTGAAGAGATCAGATGGAATTTCTTCACTAGCTCGCACCTTATGTACTGTATGTATGTCTCCAAATTGGTGAGCCAAATGGGATCCCGGTGAAATGAGTGTCCCTGCTTCCCTAGGCTTCTTGCTTCCTTCCCTGATCATTTATTTTCAGTCCTTTATGCTTCCTTCTTGCCAGACCCTCCCACTGATCTGCAAGGGATACCCAGAGCCTGGCCTGACCTTATCTTTTACATAAACAGCCTTTTGACTTTTATGGATCATAAAGCTGCTTGCAGCTATCCAATTTAGCACAACCGACTTCCATTAACAGTGTCATTTAACACTTCCTTCACACTACAGGGATCCAAAAGGTTTAGTAGCCCAAAGAGAACCAGAAGCAAACCAAAAGACTCAGCACGGGGAAGAGGCTTGCTTGTAAATCAGAGGTTTATGATCCTGTGTAGAAAGCCTAACATCTTTTGAAAATGACAACAGTAGTTTTCTGAGTGTCACTCATTGAGAACAGCTGTATAAATGCATGGCCTTTCAGAAGGTACAGTCAAGCTGCAAGTCTAGAGGGAATCACTCTCACTCTTTGTCTTTTCTAGCTGTTGAATCAGGTGTTGCATCAGAGTGCCTTCTAGTCTCAGGGTCTATGACTCTCCTAATGTTGAAGCATCCTGTGCCAGGTCGTGTGGAGTCAGAAAATCCTTCTCAAATTCAGACAGAGGGTGAATCTGGCCTGGATACTTGTCTGGTACACCACAACATGTCACAAGTGACTTGTTCTGATTCCCCGATGAGTCCTGCTTCTCTGGACGTTTTCCTCCTGAGTAACTTTAATCAGGATGACTCTTGCCCATGGTGACACACAGAGCTATAGCCCTGAACAGCCTGTGTTCCATCTACCCCAACCCTTAGCTTCCATCTCCTATGGACACCATGGTTTTTCTGACCAGCCTTTGCCACTCCAAGGATGACTGTGGCAAGCCCCAGATATATCTTCTCAGAATGTCTTTTGCAGAACAACTACAGGACTCTGCCTTTTTCTGGGGTAGGAAGACCTGTCCTCAGACCCCAGTCTGAAATAGCAGACAGTATTAAATTCTCTATAGGCTGGGTTTTGTTTTTGTTTTTGTTTTTTTTACTCATGTATACATAATCAATTCTAATTTATAAAGTAGACACAGTAAGGTATTAACAATAACCAATAAAATGGAACAATTAATATATTATACATTGTGTTTGTGATCACCCCCAAGTTCTCGAGACATATATTTTAAATTTTACTTTTCTGGTTTGGGAAGAGTCTTTGTTGTTTTATTTTCTAATGTAAGATCTCTGTAGCCATGGCTGGCTTTGAACTCACAGCAATCCTTCTGCTTCTTCCTCCAAAGTACTGGAATTACAGGTGTAAGCCACAACAGCTAGCTTAGGATATTTTATGATATCATAGACGTCAACAATGTCAGCATATGAGGTTCTTTTTCTTCCCTAAACTACATTTTCACTTAAATGCTATAGCTTCTCTGTGGTGCCTCTGAATTTCCAGGATTATTATTCTTGTGTGCTAGGAACATTATTGAGCAAAATAAGGGTTTCTTGAACAAAAGTATGGTATTTTCAAACTTCAACTGTAGCCTTTATATCTCAGGGGATACGTTACTAACAGGTTGATAGTGTATATAGCATGGAAACTCGGAACAAAAGAATGATACACATCCCAAATGGAACAAATCAGGAAAAAGATGCAATCCTGAATACTGCTAAGACTGCTGTGCAAGTTTAAAACTCTTTAATTGCTTATACCTGGAATTTTTCATGCAACATCTGCAGGCATTGGTTAATTAAAAGTGGCCGAAACTACGGAATACAGAGCCAGAAAGAAAGGGAGTTACTGTTTTCTCCTCACCATTTTCCTGCAGAGGACAGCAAACCGACCCTGTAGCTGAAGAGACAGCAGTGTGCTGTGAACACAGACGCTCCTCCTGGAGCACACTGCTAACCTTCCTGAACAGAGCACCATCGTGAGCAGTGGCTATGGGCTGGCATTGTTTGGGTTCATGTCTTCATCCCTCTTCCCTGTCCTGGTCTTCCCTCTGCCGTTCCACACACAGTCTTGGGTAAGCAGCATGGCTCCTCTTTGGGCCTCAGGTCCATCTACTTGGACAAAGCACTCCGGCTCTGCCTGCCTCAGCCAGCTTTTGAAGCCCAGCACCACTTTCATTTTCCTCCCTCCCCTCCCCTCCCCCTCCCCTCCCCTCCCCTCCCCTCCCCTCCCCTCCCCTCCCCTCCCCTCCCCTCCCCTCCCCTCCCCTCCCCTCCCTCCCTCCCTCCCTCCCTCCCTCCCTCCCTCCCTCCCTCCCTCCCTCCCTCCCTTCCTCCCTTCTTTCTTTCTTTCTTTCTTTTGCTGTCAACAGGCTTCACAATGATGAAAGCAGAAATGAATTCATATCTAATAGAACAACTTTGGGGCTGGAGTTGTAGCTCATCTCCACTTGGAAGAGTGATTACTTAGCATGTTCGATCCCCAGCTCTCCGTGAACCGGAGGTTTCGGCACAGGCCTGTGATCCCAGCTCTGGAGAGGTGGAGGAAGGAGGATCAGTTCAAGGTCAGCCTCAGTTGCTTAGTGAGTTTGAGGTCAGTCTGGGCCATGTGGGATCCTGTCTCAAAAAGAATAAAAGCGCATCTTTGTGTTCCCAGGTTGTCTATGCTGTCGTCATTATGAAAACTGCATGCGGGCTATTTGATATGTGTTGCTGCTGCTCCCCAGGGTTTAACAGGAATGTTCTGCCTGACTCCATCTTAGATCTGAGGAAACTGAGCATAAACCACATTCCTTCCTTGTTTCACACTTGGTGAGTGGTGAGCGTGACTCCCACCCTTACCATGGTTGAAATAATGAGTTCCTTATGCCTAGAAAGGAGTATGTGCAGGGGGACGTCGTCACACTGAGATATTTTTAGAAAAATGCGTACAGGTGGTTCAGCTGTTCCATGCCTGCCATCTTTCTTTAGACTTTTATTTCTTCTCCTTTGTCTGTCTTTACACGTTGACAATTCAGGAAACCCCTTGAGGGAAGACTTGCTTTCAAGGCCCAGCTCTGTCGTTCACTAAATAGTTCAAATCACTCAATGTCAAATTGTTCAGTCAGATTACTCTACTTTTCTGAGTCTCATTGTTTTCTTGTACAGCTTGACTTAATGATTAAGTAGGCACTAAATAGGGGCCTTAGCAGTGTAAAGTCATGGCTCAGTGCAACCCAGTTACCTGTCTCTTCACCATAGCCCAGGGAGGGAGGATTTACAGTTAAGAGGACGTAACACCATCACTGTGAACTAGCAGGCAGTTCTGTGGAGGCAGGAATATTTGCCTGGGACTCCTCACATCTGGGAAGACTAGGAAACAGAGATGGGACACAAAATGGGGCCAAAGCTATAAACTTCAAGGCCTATCGCCTAGAGACCCACTTCTTCCGGTGAGACTTCACCTCCTAAAGGTCTCCCGTCGTCCCCCAAACAACAATCCCAGCTGAGAACCAAGTGTTCAAACACAGGAACCTGTAGGGGACATTTTCTACCCAAACTGAAACAGTGCCTATTGTTACAGGAATCTTCTTCTGATGCCCCCAAGGTCTGAGGTCTCGAGATCTTTGGATAAATTCCAAGGAGGAGTACGCAAGGCTGTCATTTTAAGGTATGCCCCAGGAAACACCTTCCATGTGTGTTGTTCATCTTGACAGCTAGATCTATGCTGTGGAAGTCAACACTTCCTCACACCCTACCCCATGGTGAGTCTCAGAACAGCTCTTCTATTCTGCTGTAGACCTGACTCTCCTTCTCTCAGTAGCCTCCACTTAGTTTATCCCTGAAGCAGTTTTTGGGGCCTATGTTTAAGTTGTGAAAATGTTGGGACTTTGTTTGTTTGATGGTAAGAGTTTTATTGTGTAGCTCTGTCTGGCATGGAAATCGCTACATCTATTAGGCTGGCCTTGAACTCACAAAAATCTGTCAGTGTACACTTCTGAGTGCAGAGACTAAAGGCATGCATGCTCGGCCCCTGGAAAAGTTTCTCAACCAATCACAAGTTTTTCTGGTTTTTGTTTTTGTTTTTAAGGAAATGTGTTTTGTCATAGGTAAAGTAATCTTGCTCAAAGCAAAGCAATAATATTGAATTATTCAGTGTTGTTAATTATAAATAAGTAGAAAACATAATTTCAGTTTTCTTCTAGCTTCTTTTTAAGTTGAAAGCAGTTGGGTTGTGAACGCAGCTTACCATCAGCCATCCAGAGCTATCAAGGCAGTATGAACATAACAGGAGCTCATGGGGCATGGTGGTGAACTCAGGATGGTGGAGCAGAGAGATGAAGAGATCCAGGTCAGTGTGGGCGCCACAACAAAACCTTGTCTGAAACAAAGCAAGACATCAAACCCAAAGGAGCAAAATTCTAAAGAATTTACCGAATATACATCTCCTAACAAGAAAGTGAACTATCCACAGGCTATCCCAGGTGGAGAAACTGTCATGCCACCCTGCCCACAATGTCCTCATCCTCCTACACTCCACCATTAAAATATCAAAATCCACTTGTTTGTTGATCAAGCTCCTTCACTGAAGAGAGGAGGTAAATATGCCAGCAGCTGAAAAACTCATCACATAAGTCTTCGCAAACTTACATTCCAATGTCAATGTTTTACAAGTTCATAGAGGCTAAATTAACCTCCATCTTTGTCTTTGGGAAGTTTTTCCTGTCTCCTGTCTGTCAGTGGTCCCAAACAGGATGGAAGCCAAAGTCCTGAGTGGTAAGATCTTGCTTGGTTCCCACCCATTATTTGTGATACTTCTCTGTGGCCTTCACTGTGCATTGGAATTGTCTGGAAAATGGTAACAACTATTGGTGGTGGGTCAGCCCCTCCTGATACAGTGGTTTAGGAACCTTACTACATAGGAGGATCATCTGAGGAAAGCCAGATGGGGGACACCAGCTTAGCAGGTGTTAACAAGCATCTCTGCCACCTCCCAAATCAGAATCATTTAGAGAGCTTCTAAAACTCCCAAAGCCCAGGCTCAACCCCAGATTGATTATGTTCTCTTCTTCAGGGTAGGCACCCAGCCATCCCTACCCCTGCAGTAGGTTACTGATGCTGACGCAAGCCTGCTGTATAGAGGTGATAAATTCCTGAAAGCATCTCTTGGTGAGGTGCTGCCCTGGGGGAAGCCCTGAACCATAGAACAACACAAGATTGAGGGAAACAGGGAAAGCAGTGGCTGGAGGACTCTCTCCTTGAGGTGGACACTGTTGGCATTTTATCTGATACTTATTCAATATCTCTAATACTTGCTCTTCTCCAACACTGTTCTGATTGATAGTGCTCTCCTGAAGACTAAATTTCTTAGCCTGCCTTCAGCAGCTGATAGACTTGGGTGTGGATTATTCCCATTCAAGGTGGGGAATCTCAAAAGCTCTTAAAGAACAAGGCCCCAAGGCTAAATGAACTCTTGGTCTTAGCTTTCTTTTCTTGTGTGAAGCATGATATGAGAGCTCATCTGAATCCTTTACAACCAATAGAAGCGCTTAGCATGTTGGGCAGATGATCAGGAAAATGTGGGCTCTGACAGTGACAGGGAGTTGACAAGCCAGCCCAACTGTCTGTGAGAGGACTTACCTGTTGCTTTCCTTGTTGTTTCAGACAAGGATTCCAGTAGCCTGGAGTAACTTTGAACTTACTACATTGCTGAGACTGATACATCTGCTCTTTAACCCTGCCCCCACCCCAAATGACAGGATTACTGGTGTTTACCAACACATGGCTCTCAGTTTGTTTAAACTTTCCACCCACATACAGCTGTAGGAGATGCTAAACCTTGTAAAGAAGGAAGGAAGAAGACAAAACAAATAGAAGGCTGGTATTCACTGAAAAATTTAACAGGGAGATCAGGGAAGAAAATAAGAATTAAAATCAACATGAGCCAGACCTGGTAGCACATGCCTTTAAACCCAGCACTCAAGAGGCATAGCAGGGCTGGTCTGGCCAGCCTGGTCTACATACTGAATTCTAGATTGGCCAAGGCTCAAACAAAACAAAACAAGAAACTAAAGTGAGGACTGGGGAGATGGCTCAGCATTCAAGAGCACTTATGTAAGCCAGCAAACCTGAGTTCAAATCCTCAGAGAGCACATTAACTGCCAGGCATATGGTTTTCTAACCCGTGCACTGTGAGGGTCAGAGAAAGGATAGCCAGAGCT
The DNA here is from genome assembly GCA_021653895.1 of Mastomys natalensis. Lineage (NCBI taxonomy): Eukaryota > Metazoa > Chordata > Mammalia > Rodentia > Muridae > Mastomys > Mastomys natalensis. The sequence goes on along the minus strand of JAJTUV010000044.1, from coordinate 1,745,033 downwards.
TTCGGGCCACCAATCTAGCTCCAGGTTTGCTGAGAAACTTGCCTCCAGGGAATGGAACAAAACACCAGACACCATCCTCTGGCCTCAACACCACACAAAGCACATACACATGTACCACATATCACTCATGCATAGACAAAGATTTTTTTTAATTGAAATTTAAAAGCCAAAATGGTGAGAGACAAAAGTGTGGTATGGATAACATTTGCATTCAAGGGATTAACTGTCTTAATACTAATGCTATTATTACTTCTCAGGGACCATCTGTTAGGCCCATGGCTCTTAAAAACATCTTGAATCTGGTTATTTCTGGATCTTTGTGATTCTAACATTAGCTGTGCACTTATTTCATACTTACACATCCACAAATGTGAAACTCACAAACAAGCACAGTCACTGTTTTTTAGTGTCTTGTTTTCTCTAATCCTAAAAGCATTTTGTCTGCCCGGCTTCCTTTCTTATTAAAGACCGCTAGGCAGCCGTGAATAGCAAGTGGTTGTGACTGTTATTGACTTCCTCCGTACCTGGAAGAGCTAAACACCATTAAAAACCACTTAATGGTAAGATGGGGGCTAAGAATGAATGTGTTATGAGGGCAGCAGGGACTCCTTCCTGAGAGTGATGGTAATTCTAATGGGATAATCTTTTCCTAAATTAAATTTATATTTTAGTCAAAACATAAAGACCCAAAAATTACATATTAATGACACACTGTCATTAATACACATTAATTTCACACTATGTCATTAATACACATTAATGACATACTATGTGATACACTGACCTACACAGAGATGTCCAGATGTTGTGTGTGTGTGTGTAGTCAAGTTAAACACATCTCAAATGTTTCTTCCCTCTTTATGGAAAAACCAAAACACCAAAATCAAACCAACCAAACAAAAAAAAAACCCCACAAAACCCAAACATTCAAATCTTTTCTTCTGGCCCATCTTCCCTGTCACCTGCCTCCTACCACTGGGCAACAGCATACTATATCTCCTTGCTCCTAGCTAAGTGAAAGTTTACACCCATCGCCAACTTTTCTCCATCCCTCTACCACTGTCTTCAACCTCTATTAACTCCCATTCTCCCTTCGATATCCAAGAGAGTAACTGTATGGCCTTTGCTCTGGGCCTGAGTAGTCAGTCTCACGACTCATAGCCATCAATATATAGCTCAGCCATGTTGTCACGGAGCAGAATCCATTCCTTGCTCTTGATGAACAACATCCTGTTATGTACATACCCACCATGATTTCTTCACCCATTTGCAAGCTAACGAGCACTTCGGTAGTTTCTATAGCTTGGCTATTATAAATTGGGCTATAATAAACTTGGAGAACTGATGCTATTTTTGACATTCTGACTTCATTCATTCATTAACGTATGTTTGGAATGTGCCCAGCAGCAGTATTGCTGAATCATATTGTAAATCCTTTTTTTTTTTTAAAGGAGAGGGGGCGGAATCTCTGGCTCAATGTTTGAGCGCTTGGCTCGCATGCTCATGCGCAAAGCCCTGGGAATCCACGATCACTGATTTACTTTTAACCCCCAGTGTGCTGAGGCTCCTTTTGTTCCACATCTGCAAAAGCTTTTGACCTGAAAACAAAACCAAACACATTTATTTCTATATCTTCTGTTTAAGTGCACGGGAAGCTCAGAGGACTTGCAGGAATTGACTTTCTCCTTCCACCATGTGGGACCCAGGGATCAAACGGAGGTCACCAGGACTGGGAACAAGCAATGTGACCTGCTGGATCATCCCGGGCTTTCCTTTGACTTTGTAAAAGGAGTCTGTCTCACTTGTGAGGTGATGTGTCACTGTGGGGTTTTGTTTGTTACTTTGTTTATTTTGAGGCAGGGTCTCTCATGTAGCTAAGGCTGGCCCTATGATCCTCCTGTGGCCAACCACGGCACTAATCTTAGTGTGAGCCAGTGTGCCTGGCTCCCACTGTGGCTTTGATTTGCATTTTCCTAATGACTAGTGGTGCTGAGCGGTTTTTTCTGTCTATCCACTGGTCCTCTGCATACCTTCTTTTGAGAAATACCTGTTAGATCTGTTGGCCATTCTTAGATTATTTGTCTGTCTATTAAGACTTTTAAGTTCTTCATATATTCTGAATATTCGCTCCTTCTGAGATGTGTACCTTGCAATTTTCTCCTCCCATTAGTAAGTTGTCTCTTCGTTCTGATGATTCTTCTCCTTGTTGTGAAGATACACAACGTTTTGATGGACTCTATTTGTGTGTCTTTGTTTTGTCTTCTGTACTTTAGAGACTCTCGGGTAAATAGTGTTGTAAGACCCAGAGTCCTCAAGGATTCCCATGTTGTGTTGACTTTGTATCCTGAAGCTTTGCTCAACTTTGTTTGCTCTAATAGTTCTTGGTGGACATCTCTGGGGTTTTCTTTCTTTCTTTTTTCTTTTTTTTTTTTAATTCGTTTTTTTTTTTTTTTTTTCCAAGAGGGTTTCTCTGTATAGCCCTGGATGTCCTGGAACTCACTCTGTAGACCAGGCTGGCCTTGAACTCAGAAATCCGCCTGCCTCTGCCTCCCAAGTGCTGTGATTAAAGGCGTGCCCAGCGGGGTTTTCCCTCAGGAACAAGCCTGACTGCATAGGGGTTGATGTCAAAAGTATCCCCTCTGCAGGAAAAAGACATCAGGATAGGTATGGCCCTCATGCCTCACTGGACAACGACAGGAGGACCAGAGCCATTACAAGGTCCCCTTCAATTATTGGAGGTCAGGCCTCTAACCCCACCTTCGCAAGATTAGAATCACCACTGCCCTTCTCTACTTAGAGAAGGGAGAAGATGTCAGGAGCAGCCCTGCTTATACACTGAAGGCCTAAAATCAGCCATAGGCCTAAAATCAGCAATAGGCCTGACATACATACATGCTAACACAAATCTTGGATCTCTGTGGAAAAACACTGAAATAGATGGCTATAAGCTATTGTAAACAGGCAGCTTTTGTGGAAATTTACCAGCCTGAGTAGTCATAGACCTTGTAAATAGGCAGCCTCGGCGAATAGTACCAACTTAGATAAGGACAAGTGAATCATAGGCAGAGTCATAGTGACTTGTCCCCTGAACCTTTACCCAGCTGATACCCTGTTCTGAAAGATATCTGTACTCCCCCTGAACACCTACGCTCCAGTGTCATCCCCTTCCCCACGTCCTGCCTTTTTGTGTTTATAACCCCTGTGTGAATAAGTAAAAATTACGATTTGATTAAAAAAAAAAAAAAAAGGCGTTCCCAGCAGGGTTTTCTACATAGAAGATGTAACCAGGCATGGTGTCGCATGACTATAATCTCCAGCACTCTGGAGGCAGAGGCAGGCAGCTCTCTGTGAGTTAGAGGCTAGCCAGGGCTACATAGGAAGAACTGATCTCAAAAAAGATATTATGCATAAACAACTTAGCTTCCTTTTCTGCTTGGATAATTCTTTCTTTTTTGCCTGGTTGCTTTGCCAAAGACTTCCAGTACCAAAGTGACTAAAAGCAGTGAATGCTGCCACTCATGTCCTAGTTTAGGATGGACAACACCAGTTGCCAGAATTTTACTGTTGGGTGGGTGAGTTATTTTGCTAGCTCTTGACTTGGTGTGCATGGCCTTTCTCATATGGAGGGCTGATCTTTTCTAATTCTAATCTGCTCAGCATTTTCTATCATGAAGGTAATGGTGAATTGCATTTTCTCTTTCTATCGAGATATTCCTCTGACTTTTGTCCTACATTGTGGTCATATGCTATATCATATTTATTGGTTTGCCTATGTTGATGACAATCATCTTTTTAATGTGCCATTGGATTCAGCTTGCTAGTATTTCATTGACATGTTTGTCTCTGTATTTGTTGAAGATAATGGTTTGTCATTTGCTTTCTTTTGGTAACCATATCTGTCAGGGTTTTGTTGGTTTCATAGAATATGTTCTTCCTTCAAGTTTTTTTTCTCTAATAATTTGAGATTGGCATCACACTCAATAGTACAGCTGTTTTGGGTGGGTGGCAGTTTTTAAATTACTAATTCAGTCTTACTACCTGTTATTAGTTATTAGCTTCTTAATGATTTAATATTGGTAAGTTGCATGTATCTAGGAATTTATCTGTTTCTTCTAGATTATTATGTTTTGTGGAATAGAATTGTTTTTAATAATCTCTAGCCATTCTCTGCATTTCTGTAGCATCAGTTGTAACATCTCTATTTTCACCTCAAAGTTTGTATCCTCATCCCACCCCTGTCCCCACCCTGAACCCCAGGATTAACTGAGTCCTCACACTTGCTCTACAGCTGAGCTATATCTCCAGTCTCCCTTTCTTTAATCTGGCTGAGGGGTTCACAGTTCTGCTTATATTTTGAAAGAGCCAGGTCTTCTTTAGTCTTCTTTAAGTTTGTGTTTCATGTATTTCTGTGTCATTGGTGTTTATATGGTTTATATCTATGTTCATGTGAAGAAAAAATGTAAAAGTTTTAAAATTAGGAATAAGAATTTCTAATTCATTTCTTGATTTCATTGGTAGGAACCTCAGCAGTAGGTTTCCATGTGCTTAACATAGTTCCCAACATTTCTGTTGTTATGTATTCCTAGCTTTATTGTACTGTGGTGAGAAAAGTTACTTGATATGGTTTCAATTTTTAAAAATTTGTTTAGCCCTTCTTTGTGGCCTATCATATGATCTGTCTGGGAAATTGTTCCATGTGTGTTCTGCAGCTGTTGGGTGATGCTTCATGGGTGTCTATTTTAGGTGTCTTTGGCCTAGATAGCACTTAGCTTTGCCATACTTTTGTTGGTCTTTCTATTGCTGAAAGTCCCCAACTATTATTGCAATGAAGTCTTTATTTTCCTCCGAACTATTAATTCTTGCTTTAAATATTTGAGTGCTCAGATATTATGTGGATATATATTAGGATCATTCTTTCTCTTGCTTACTAGTAATGACTCATAATATAATGATAATACCTTTTTTTACTGTTTTTGACATAGTGTATGTTTTACCTGATGCCCACTGTGGGTACTTCTTTCTTCTTAAGAATTACATGCATAGGATATCTCATCTAATCCTCTACTCTTGGCCTATACGTGCTCTTTTTGATTACAAATTGCCTTCTTGTAAGCAACATATTGTTGGGTCTTGTTATTTTGGTGATTGTTTTGTTCTTACAAATTTTGTCTACTTTTTATCTGAATAATTTAATTGACATTTAAGTTAATTATTGATATTATAATTGTTATTATTATATACATTATACACTGCACATAGTATATAATAAGACCTTTAAAATAAAATAAAACCATTTTGTGACGTATTTCTTAATTTATTTTCTACATTCTTCTCTCCCTTCTTTCCTCCCTCTCTCTTGCACAGATTTAAATGTAGTATATAATATATATGTGTGTGTATGTATATATATATATATATATATAAAATATTATTTCTATACTTATGGTCTTATGTACTATATATTAAGGTCTTATTATATACTATATATACAGTATATAATAAAGCATTAAGATCTCATTATATACTACATATTATAATATACTATATACTTATATAGTATATAATTATATAAAATAAAATAATTATATAGAATAAATATATATATAAAGTATATATATATATAAATATATAGTATATATTTTCCTCCCTATTCTCTCTTGTATACATGCCATTGTATGGAGATGAGAGGACAACTTGCAGGTGTTGGCTCTTGTCTTCCACCATGTGAATGCTGGGGATGGCTCTCAAGTCATCAGCTAGACAGTTGGTGCATTTACAGTTGGTGAACCACTGCTCTCACTACAACTGCATTTTAAATCTTACAGTCTTTTTGTCTTACTCATTACTGCCTTTCAGTTTGAAGAGCTCCCTTTAGCATTTTGTATAGGACATGTGAAGGTATATAGTCTCTCAGCTTTCAGTTGACTGGGAATGTCCTTTTTATCTGTCATTTCTAAAGGATAGTTTAGCTGGAAATAGTATTTTTGATTAGTATGGAAATCTGTCCTCTGGGGATAACAATTACTGCTTGAATCTGAACAGCTATGACAACTCACACAACTCCCCAATCCCCCAGTATCAGGCCTAGATGAAGATAAATATGGGTCATCAGACCCTCAGCTGAGATACTGGCCATTCACTGCCTCCTGACTCCCCCTAGCTGTGTAGAGTCCTGCCTTAGGTACACATGGTCATAGCAGGTATGGAAGTGGACAGGAAGTGGACAGTTAACTGTAGTGAGTGTCACAAGTGTCACCCACACTGGAGTGGACATTTCAGTGGTGCCTTTGAATCACTCACACTCCTAGAAGTACCACCTCACTCTGCTCTTGTAAGTAGCCCTAATACACTTGTTCAATAAGCTTGACTTAGATAGGATCATTTCTTCAGGCTTTTGTGGCTCTCTTCATCTGGATCTTAGGCGCCACTAGAAAAGTCATTGCCAATTAACAATTTCTTTCCCTAAGTACTGAAAGTCTTCTGTCATTCTCTTCTGATCAATATGGATCTTTTTTTTCCCCCTGAGAAGCCAGTTGTCAGAATTAAGTCACCCTTGTGTTATTTATTTCCTCTTATTACCCTGAGAACTTCTTTATATTTTGTCTGTGCTTGGGTACTGTACCAAACTTGATTGGGTTAAAAAAGAAACTTCTGCCTGGTGACCTGTTGGTTCTCATATACTAAGATATCCTTTATGTTCAGGAGTGGGGGTTTTAGTAATCTCTGAATATACTTTCTACCTCTTTGATAGTCTCAAATTTCTCTGATAATCTGAATATATGTATGTGTATGCATGTGTGTGTGACTGTGTGTATATATATATATATTATACATATGTATGCATATGTATATATGTATATATATATGTATGTATATGTGTATATGTATATATATGTATGTATATGTATATATCTATATCTGTATATGGTATACATAGAGGTCAAATGTCAGCCTTGAGAATCATTCCTTAGATACCGTCTGTAGCATGTAGTTTTAACAAACAATCCATGCTAAATCTGGCTAGGCACTGGCATCAGTGGTCTCACCCACCCCCCGTGGCTAGCCCCAAGTGGCCAGCTGCCCTGGTTCCTGCAGCCAGCCTGCCACCAAGCCACTCTGGTCTTCCTAGGTCATCTACACCCTGTGGCTAGCCTGCAGAAAGCCAGCTACTGCTTGCTCAGAATCTCTTAACCCCATAACATGATAAACCTAGAGACTTATACTACACCAGCCAGATTTATAATGGTAAATCTCCAACCCCAAAACAACCGTGCAAAGAACACAAATTTCAATTGATATAAATACAAGTTGCACACCTATATTAGGCAAATGTACCCTATGTGACTCTATTGCCTATGAGATCCCTAGCTACTTGCGGCTTCTCCAGACCACATGAGTCAGCTCCATCTTCTTCTCCTTCTCCCTCCATCTTGTCTCCCTCTGTCCTCTGTTTTGTGTCTCTTTTCTTCTTCCTCTTACCCCTCTCTAAAACCTTCAGCTCTGCCTTTTCCTTCCACTGCCCAATCACAGGCTCTAGCCATATCTGACCAATTAACATTTCACCTGACCTCACCTGAGTACGGGCACCCCTCTTGAGGGAGCAGAAAATACAAACAACAATCCTCAACAACCATCTACCTTGTATTTTGAAACAGGGCTCTCGCTGAGATCTATAGCTGGCTCACAAGTTTGGCCAGACACCAGTGAAAACCCCAGATATCCACCTTCCCCTCCTGCTCTCAGTGCTGGAAATATAAATTTACATGGGTGCAGGGGACTGAACTCAAGTCCTTTCAAGTTTTACCAACTGAACTATCTCCTGAGCTCCCTGAAGATTTACTTACATTGCCATCCCAAAGTTGCTATATGCAACTTTTCCCTTTTTCATTTTATGTCTCTCTGTTCCCTGTCCTAGGAGTGATTTTACAAGTGTTGGTCACCATTAATGCCAAGGATTTAGATTTATTCAACTTATGCTTTTCTAAAACCACCCTAGGTCCACATTTTTAGAAAAGTTATAAAAACAATTATGAAAGTTAAATAATAACTATTCTGTTTCTTATTGTCCCCCACTGCTAGTCTTTCTTGATATGGCTAAGTCACTATATGGGTGAGAAGAAATGTGACAAGGACAAGAATCCTTCATCATGTATCCTTTCATGTGCTTGCTTTAGCAGAACATCCTCTCTCCTGTGTCTGTTTCAGTGAAACGTTCCTTCACGAGTCTGCCTTAGCCTTTCACACCTGTGTCCACTTTAACAAATATCCTTCATGTGTTTGCCCCAGAAAACACCATCCAACAGATTTTCCAAAGAACCCTTAAAGTTTCCAGATTATTCTTCCTTTAAATCCAGTTTCATGATAATGGCAAATGCCAAGATAGGAGTTAAACTGTAAACTACAAATACTGATCTGTAAGGAAACCAAGATAAAATGATTAAATTTAAGAATTTATAAAAATAAATGGTCTGTACAGAAAAGTAAGTCAGGCCATTCAAAACAAATATCCATTAGTTAGCCCCAAAGCTACTTTAAAATTTTAGATGGCCACAGAAGATGAATTATAAGATTAGTGTTTATTGAGTACAATTATTTGAGCATCCCTGAATAAGGGAGTGGTTCACAAATTAAGGAAAGATTAGAGGCTGTTGAGGTGGCTTAGTGGGTAAAGTTCCTTGCTGCCTGTCGAAGGCAGTGTTCTATTGCTATGAAGAGACACCATGACCAAGACAGCTTATAAAAGAAGGTATCTAATTGGGGCTTTCTTACAGTTTCATAAGGTTAGTCTGTGATCATCATGTCAGGAAGCACGGTGGCAGGCAGCTAGGCAGGCATGACGCTGATACAGCCACCAAGAGCTTACATCTGATCCACAGGATGAAAGCAGAAAGAAATTGAGACTAGACCTGGCCTCAGCATTTGAAACCTCAAAGCCCACAGCCAGTGACACACCTTCTCCAACAAAGCCACGCCTCTAAATTTCCAAATAATCCCACCAACTGGAAACCAGACATTTAAATATATGAGCTTATGGAGGCCATTCTCCTTCAAACCACCACCTCTGGGCTTCAGCTTCAGAGTTCACATAGTGAAAGGAAAGAGCCAGTCTACTGGTTGCCCTCTGACCTTCAGTCACATGCCATGGCATGGGTGTGACCATACACAAATAATGAATGAATGAATGAGATACTAAAGAGGTGGGGGGGGGGCTAGCTCCTGCTAGGCAGTCAGTACTATTTCACCATGATAGATTGTGGATGCTTGGAATAATCTGTGACCCAACAATATATTACAAAGGCAATAATCTTCCTGTCAAGTCAACAGAAAAAAATATTGAATTCCCCCAAACCACTGAACATTTGTAATTATTAGTTACAAACATGCAGCAGGAAACATATATAGGGTCTATATTGGCATCCCAAAATAGTGTTTGATGTCCACATTGATGAGCACAGCATGTCTCTGGTCTGGTGTTTATCTAAATATGAGGAGAGAGTAATGTGAGTGAACTCTTTCTATTAAAGATATGACTAGCATTTGTCCCCAGTGCTTTCTGTCCTATTTCACAGCATCATGTAGAAAAGGACTCGCTCAACATGTGGGGTAAATTAAAGTCTTTTACCTACAGCTTTGCTGTTTCTGTTACCCATTGTCAGCCATCATCCAAAACTAGTAAATGAAAAATTCCATAAACAAACAATAGCTAACTTCTGAATTGTACTTTGTTCCGAGTGATGTGATAAAAATTTGTGCCATCTGCTCCTTCCTGCCCACAAGCATGAGTAGCCCATTTGTCCAGCATAATTACAACTTTTACACAACCCACCCACCAATCACCCAAGTTCCCACTTGATTATGAGGCCAGTGGTCTAGAAAACATCCCAGAACCTTGTTCATATAACACTTAATTTACTTAGCAATCATTCAAAGTGCTCTTGTGAGAAAAGGCAGAAAACCAGGAAAGAGATGAAGCTGGTGTCGTGTGGCAATACTGAGAGGTACAGGAGAAAGATGGTACACACAGTGTTTGGTAGTGTTCTGAGTTCCAGGCACCACTGGGTGGGGATGTCTTGTAATGGACCTGTAGAATAGCTACAGGAGAGCTACTATGCTAAGGAGGTAGACTGGCTTTCTCAAGCCTGCCCTGCTTTTCCCAAGGCTGCTGATATCAGCGTTTCGAGAGTCTCAATCAGGAATCTGCTTAGTCGTTTTTTATTTCTTTCTTAATTTTTGAGATTATAATATATCATTTCCCCCTTCCTTTTTTCTCTCTCCAAACCTGCCCATGTACTCCTCCTTGCTCTCTTTCAATTTTATGACCTCTATTTTCATTCATTATTGTTATGTGCATATAGAAATGTCTATATACACATATAGTCTAAATATAGTCTGCTCAGTCTATATGTTACTTGTATGTAAGTGTCTATGTGTGTCTGTGTGTGTATGTCTGTGTGTGTCTGTGTGTGTGTGCCTGTGGGGACCAGAGAACAACTTCCAGGAGTTGGTTTTTTCTTCCTATCATGTGTGCCCAAGGATGGCATGCAGTCTACCATGTTGGCAGCAGACACATTTACCATCTTTCCAGTCTCAAATATAGTCATTTTATTGAATAATAAAATTGTGGCAACTTGAAGTGTGGGTGAATCAAAATCCAGCATTTCGCAAATAAATGTATTTATCAATTTTTAAACCATATATGTAGACAATGGAGGGTAAAGGAAATAAGCATTGCTTGCTCCACAAAGACCTGAGGCACACCAGCTTTTCTTCCCAGTTGCCATGTTCCTAAGAAGGGCAGTAGTTAGCCTCTTGGAGAGGAAATCACCTTGAATATATATATTGGTTTTTCGAGACAGGGTTTCCCTGTGTAGCCCTGGCTGTCCTGGAACTCACTCTGTAGACCAGGCTGGCCTCGAACTCAGAAATCTGCCTGCCTCTGCCTCCCAAGTGCTGGGATTAAAGATGTGCACCACCACTGCCCGGCTAAATATATATTTTTATTCTCTGAGAATGTCATACAATGTATTTTTATCATATCCAGCCCTTTCATTCAACTCTTCCCAGATGCATTCCCATCTCTCTATCTAACCAACTTTGTGTCCTCATTAAAAATAAAAAAAGAAAAGGAAAAGAAAGGAAAACTATCAGGTCTGATTTGTGCTTCCCCAGAGGGTGTGGGGTCATTCATTGGAGCCTGGTTGATCTACCAGGAAAATCAACCTTAAAGAAATGGACTCTCCCTCTTAGCAGCTATCAATTGCTCCTTAACTCTGGCGCCCACTTCCGTCTCTATGCTGGGATTTTGTTTGAGTTGAGCTTGTGTAGGCCTTGTGTATCCTGTCAGGACCACTGTGGACTTATCTGTGCAAATGCCCTGTTGTGTCTTGAAAACTTCCGTTGTACTTACCTGCAGCCTCTGGCTCTTACAGTCTTTCTACCTGCTCCATCTTGACGTTCTCTGAACCTTGGAGTATGATATATATGCAATTTAAGACTAAGCATTCTGTGGTCTCTTAGTCTCTGCACCTTGATCAGTTGTGAGCCTCATCCACTGTAAAAAGAAGATCCTTTGATCAAGGTCGGAGAGGTGCACTTATCTAGGAGTATATAAACATAGGGACTTTGGATGTAGGTCCTGCGGATCATCTCATGTTCTGTGTACTCTTAGACTGTAAGGCAAGCCCTTGAGTGACTGAGTTGCCACCATAGCTGTTCAGATGTTTTTGTATGATGGGTGTGCCATTGAGGCCTTAACCATTTCAATAATAAGCATTCCTTGGCTACAAGAGGCCAGTGCTTTGTGTTGGGCCTATGAGAGATGAGAGAAGGTGGCTGGGTGGTGGAACATTCATAATGATTTAGTTTCAAGAGCTTGTGGTTTGTTTTGTGACCACAGAAAACTAGTTTGGTTTTTTTTGTTTGTTTGTTTATGTCTATGTCCTTTTTTCCCCCAAGGCAAAGTTTCTCTGTGTAGTCCTGGCTTTCCTAGAACTTGCTTTGTAGATCAGGTTGGCCCTGAACTCAGAGATCTGCCTGCTTCTAATTCCTGAATGCTGGCCTTGATTAAAGGTGTGTACCACCATGCCTGGCTAAAAGAAAGACAATATATTAAGCAACAACCAAGCACCTCTATACAACTGTCTGAATGACTGAAATATTAGTTACCAAAAATCCCCTGTTCATAACAGCTGCTGGTGTGGACAGGAAACAGTGCTTTTCATCACTGGAGGGAACACAGAGTGGGCTGGCCCCACTGGAAGACCGTTTGGCAGATTGCTACAGAAGCAACTGAGGTTACTCTTAACATAAAGAAATCGGCCATCTTGCTCCCCGATGTTCGCCCAGATAAGTTGAGGACTGTGTAGTAGCTTTCTAAGTAATTGCTTCACTATGAAAGCAACCAAATGCTATTCTATAGGTAAAGGATAAATAAACTGTGGTTTACCCAAACCATGGAATATTATTCAGTGATTTAAAAAAATGACCTATAAAAGGCATGAATGAATTTTCAAATGCATTTTGTGGTAGCTAGAGTGAAGACCCAACAGTTAGGAGCATGCCCTGCTCTTACAGAGGACCTGAATGTAGGTCCTAGCATCCATGCCAGATAGTACACAGCTACCTATGATTCTAGTTCCAGGGCATCCCATACCTTCTTCTGGCCTCCACTGGCACCTGCACTCACATGCATATACCCACACACATATACACACAACTAAAAATCATTAAAATAAATAAATACATATGCATTGCCAAGTGGGAAAAGGTCAATCTAAAAATGCCACCTCCTGTACGATTCCTACTATATAGCATTCTAGAAAGGACTCTATAGGGATCGATAGCTCAGTGGTTTCCAGGAATGCAAAACATAAAGACGAGAAAATTTAAGTAGATATGTCACAGAGACAGTTTCAGGCAAAATTCATTCTGTTCTCTATTATAAGTCTGAAAGTAAGATGGTATAAAAGTAAGCATTCTTAAGAGTCACAGGAAGATAGACCACAGTTCCTCCCCTCATAGTTCCAAACAACCAAGAAACTGGGTTCTATGACTGAGGGAATTATTATAATTGTTATTGTTATCATCATCATTATCATTGTCGTCGTCATCGTCGTCATCATCATCATCATCATCATCATTGTCAGTCAGGAAGCAGAGAAGGATGAAGGATAGTTCACGTTTCCTTTGCTATTCCTCAGGTTGAGACCTGAGCTCCAGAGATGGTGCCAGCCACACTCAGGGTGTGTCTTTACTTAGTTCACCTTTTCTGAAAGCATCCTCATAGATAACACTCACAGGCGTGTTCCCGTGATGGATGAATCCCGTCGAGTTGATCATGAAGACCTACTACCATAATATATACATATTTCCTGGCACAGTCTGCTGAGAGACAAAGAACATTGGCCCTTCAAAAGCAACAAGACCCTGGCACACAGATCTTGGTTTATAAAACCATTGTGTAATAGAAGGAGTCAGGATTCTAGGAGAAGTGGTTTGTTTTGGGACAGAAAGTGCAGATGTGCTGGGGTATCCTGCAGTGCCAGAAGAAGTGATTATAACCAAACAGATTAGCAACTGATAGCGGGTATCAATAGGACACCACTCCAGAGCCAAGTAAATGATCTCCCAATGGCCAGGGCTGGAATAATTTGGGAGGGTGGGGGTGGAAGTAGGAGAATGATATTGGATTAGTACCTGCAAGGTAGTAGTGATGCAAATAATACTGAATGAGGAAACAGGAAAGCAGGGGAGAAGAGGTCTGTTTTCTGTACAGAAGAATCTCATACAACTGGTATCTATACCCCATGCCTCCAACCTCTGAAGTGTGGCCAACGTGTCATGAACTCATTCCAAAGAGGATCTTTATTCCAGCATGATGGCCTTAACACATCCTTCAAATGGTCTCTGCTGAAGTGGCTAAATCGTGAAGATGGTGGTATTGGGTCCTGTCTTCTCCTCTGGATCATCTCGACACTATTGGAATCCTTTCACGGACAGGGCTGTTTCTTTAGTCAGAGAGCAAGACGACCTGACAAACTCCATCCCTACAAGGTGATGCTTCCTCTACGGGGACTGCCTGCTCCATTTTGCTTATGGTCCTCACTAAAGGTGCAGATGTCTATACTGCCACCTGTACCTCCAAATGAGCCCTTCTGGGTTCTGAGTATGAGAGGCAGAAAGGCCAGGAGTCTGTAGTTTTTAATTGAAAAATATTTCAGGTGATTCTCACTGCTGATGTTATGGCTTGAGTGTGACAGCTACAGAAATGGAGTATGTGTCACTTTGGCAAAACAGAAGTGTTTAAGAGAATGTCCAGCAAGGTACCTGCAATCCCAGTCCCTAGGAGCCTGAGAAAGGAGGACTGCGAGTCCAAGGCTAGACCACGTTATACACCAAAACCTTGTCAAAGGAGAGGGAGAAAGAGAAGGGAGGGAAGCAGGGAGGGAGAGAGGGAGGGAGATATCCTATGGTGAACATTTTATCATCATTCTACAATCCCTCTGACCTTATTTTTTTTTTTCCAGAAAACAGTAGCATAGAACAGTTGTTCTCAAACTTCCCAATGCTGAGACCCTTTAATATAGTACCTCATGTTGTGGTGACCCTGACCAGTAAAGTTATTTCATTGCTACTTCATAACTATAATTTTGCTACTGTTATGAATTGTAATGTAAATATGTGATATGCAGGATATCTGATATACAACCCTTGTAAGAGTTGGGATCCACAGTTGAGAATCACTGGTATAGATAAAAGGGAAAGAAATTAGAGCCAACCTATAGGATACTAAGGGCTGGGGAACAGTTGAGTGACAGGGTGTAGGCTTGATCTAGACCATGCTGGCTCTAGACCCAGCACACTCCAAAGAAAACATATATGAACCAATCAAATAAAATGGACCTTGCTTGGATTTTTACATGCAAAAAATCAAATTTGAGACCATACTTTAAAACTCAAGAAAAAAGTAAATCATGATTACATATTGATTGGTATTGAAGAATTTGTGTTAATTTTATTATGATGATTTATGAAAAAGGGATACTCCTTCCTATTTTGGATGTCATTGAGTTGAGAAGGGATGGGAATTGCTTGATATCTGGTATTTGCTTTAAAATTCTAGCTGGGTCAGCAATATGGCTCCATGCTTGACCCTGAGCCTGACACTTGAGTTTGGCTTCCATGAAGGAAGAGAGGAGACTCACGTTTTCCTCTAACCTCCATGTATACACTGTGGTGTGTCACCATCATCCTTCCCACACTCTGTACACGCTAAACAAACAGATACACAAACAAGTAAATAATTTAAATATATATTCTACAGCAAAAATGTAAAACATCAGAGCAGTATCTGGGTTGAGTGAGAGGGGGAGTATGGGAAATGGGACGGTCCTGGGAGGTGCGTGGCTGGCACACGAGGCTTGCTTCACTCTCAAGCTTTTAATACGTTTGAAATAGTACAGAAGAAATTGCTGAACATATCCAAGGAAATGGAAATACATAATCCCACAGAATGAGATGTCAATTCTAGGAAAACAGTTTGGGAGATCCTTAGAAAGTTAAACACAGTCCTACTTCATGACCTAGACATTGCATTTCTAGCTATATATGCAAGAGCTACAAACAGGTACTTAATAAATATATGCATATAGAAAATAACACTGTTCACCACAGCCAAACGGTGGGGCGGCTCAAATGTGTATCAACACACAACTGGATAAACAAACACACATATAAGTGTGTGTGTGTATACATATGATGAAACTTGAAAATAGTACACCAAGTAAAATAAGCCAAATATAAGAAATGCACCATATCATTTCAATTATCTGAGATATTTAGAATGAACAAATCCATAGATCCAAAATCATTAAAATCAAGGTCATGAAAAGTTAGAGCAAAGGCTGAGATGTGGCCCTGAGGCATCTGGGAATGCCTCGAGTGTCACTGGAGGGCATGTGTTGGGTGAAGTTAACCATGTTTAAAAATGAAAGCTGATAATCAAACCATTAGGATGAAGGACTGGCTAAGGGTATGATGTTGGGGTACGTCACACCACCACCTTTGTGAACTTGTATGAGGGTCCACACCTCTGCCTTGTCTCTGACCATTGAAATGGTGCGTGAATAAGGGGAAATGTAACAATGGCTGAGCTGATAGATGTTTCCTTTGATAAGAGCCTATCATGTTTTAGCTAAGTTAGCTTCTTTGATTCCTTGGTGCTTGCATATTTGTTTAAGTAATTATATTGCCAGGTCTAGAGTCCTTACTCAGGAAAAACACGTTGTTGATGCCTAATTAAATGAAATGCACAGAACCAGACTGAATTTTAATATATTATAGATTACCACTGACAACACCATCCATCCCACTTAACAATTGCACCTGGCAGATGGGGTGAACAGGGGTGGCAAAGCCTGTCAGCACAAATGCCTTCCTTAGGCCAAAAAGATGTAGAAGTCTTGATGTAAAACCAGCCAAAACCCAAACCAGATAAGAAGCACAGAAATTGGCCTACACCTACAGGCAATAAACCCACTGGTCTATGAAACATGATACTATATTAAATGATGATTCTCTATAAAAGGTCACTCCAAGGCTGGGCCTATCAGGATACCTGAAATCCCAGCACTTGGAGGCAGAGGGAGGAAGATGAAGAGTTTAGGTTAGCCTCAGCTACAGAGTGAGTTTGAGGCCACAGTAGGCTACTTGAGACCCTGCCTTACAACTATATTTTTTATTATTATTGTGTGTGATGTATGTATGTATGTGTGTTTGTGTAGTATGTGTATGAAGTATGTGTGTGTGTGATTGTGTGTATGATGTATGTGTGTGATGTGTATGAAATATGTATATCTGTGGTATGTGTATGATATGTGTGATGTATGTGTGTGTGGTGTGTCTGTCTATGATGTGTGTGTGGTATATATGTATGGATTATGTGTGTGTGTGTAAGAACATATGTGTCATAGTACATACATGGAGGTCAGAAGACAACTTTCAGCAGTTGGTTCTATCTTTCTGCTGTGGGTCCTGGGATGACTGGGGACCCCAGGCTTTCGGAAAGAGTGCTTTTATCTACTGAGATATCTTTCTAGGCTTCTTTTTCAAACATTAATTGGCTTGTATGCTAGTACACTTATGTGCACAGGTGAACTTACATGTTTATACATATGCACATGGGGGGCTGAGGTCAGCCTTAGGTGTTCTTCAGGAACACTCGATTTCTTTCTTTGGGTTTCTTTGAGACAGGGTTTTCATTATGCAGCTCTAGCTGACTCAATAAGTAGACCAGGCTGCCCTGGAACTCAGAGTCTACCTCTCTCTGCTTCCCAAGTACTGCGATTAAAGCCATGGGCCACCAAGCCTGGCTCCATATTTTTTAAGACAGTGCCTCTCACTGAACCTGGGGCTTGCCCAATTTCACTAGATTGGCTGGCCAACAAGTTCTGGGAATCCTCCTGTCTCCACCTCCACAGTGCTGAGATGACAAGCACAAGCTGCCATGTGGGCACTGGGGATCAGACTCAGGTCCTCCTGTCTGGCACATTGGACTGAGCGTTCCTCTCCCCAGCCCATTTTCATTTTTTTTCCAGCCCAAACACTTCTTCCTTCCCTTTAACCTTCCTTCACTTCCATTGTTCAGAAAACATCAAATCTTCTACCAACTAGAGGTAGTGGTTTTCTTGGGAGGAGGCCTTGCCAGCTGACCTCAGTGTGAGTTAAAACACAGCAGAGTCGGAGCTTTAGAGTTGCAGGCCTCCTCTGCCACAAGGACAGCCTCCAGTTTCCCTCATACTCCAGCAAGAGATTAGCAGCTCGAAATCACTTTGACATCGTCAGTTACTCAACTCATACCACAGGGAGATTTAATTCCAGCCTGTGAAATTGTAATTGCTTCTCAAGGAGAAGTGAGGAATCCTGGGTGATGGCCACAGCCAAGCTCAATGTCAGAGTTGCCAGTTGCTGCCACATCAGATATGACTTGCTGTTATTCAAAAATCACTCCCGCTTTCCAGACGGGAAGCTGAGCTGGGGAGTGAAAGTAAATTAACAGAAACTGTCAGCTGTTCAGAAGGGCACAGACAGCCTCGTGACAGAGGTGGGTGACTTCCCATCAAAAAGGGAACTTTTTCCTTCGCACTAGTTTAAGATAAAGAGTTTCACAAACAAATTTCATGACTTTAGGTGTGCAGCTAAATGATGTCACTACAAAGCCATGATAAGATGAAATTTGACAATTTCTAGTCAATGACTCTTGCAAAGTGTTGGGCAAAAAAAAAAAATAGTTTTCGAAGAGTAATTATAGTAATGAAGATAACATGTTCATGTCAGATTGATGCTCACAGTGGATTAAAATTCCCTGTTATTGAAGTTAAACTGTCTTGAGAGATTGCTTCCCAGCTAGGGCTGTAGAAAGGAGAACCTACAGCCACCGTGACTGATCCCAGAACACTTACAGATTGGGAGTTAACTGCACTGGGAAGAGGACCTGGAACCTGCCACCTTCTAGAGATCGGGGAAGTGCTGGCCAGAGCTAAGTCATTTCATCCTTCTCCTAAAGGACTGGAAGGAGAGAGAAGGGGCTAAATATAGCTTCTTTTATCCATTCTTTTTTATTTTAGCGTGAGTATGTTGCATGCCCCTGTGTGAGTGTGCACATCACCACTCTCATGCAGACACCAGGCCAGAATGGCCAGCATCTTCCTCTATCTATCCCTGTCTTACTGCCTCCAGACAGGCTATTGTATCAAAACAGAAGCAGTGCCATATCAACTAGGCCAGTGAGCTCTCAGTGACCCATCACACTCTGTCCCCTAAACCAAGGGGCTACAGGCTTTCATAGATATGACTAGCTTTTTAAATCTACAGAGATTTTGAACTCAGTTAATTATGCTTGGTCAGCAGGTGTTCTTGACCTCTGAGACATTGCCCCACCCCTTTAAATATATTTTTCTGTTTTACAAAAAATATTCACTCTGTGGCATTGCCTATTTGTTTTAGAATTACAGAAAATTTAGTGGAGCATGGTATTACATACCCATATGCTTATGTAAGGAGGCAAGAGGAATAATAATTCAAGTCTAATCTAGGCTACATTGAGAGTTCTAGGCCAGCCTGAACTATATACATAGTGAGTCTTTCTAAAAAAAAAAAAAAAAAATCCAAGAGTTAGAGATGACAGTCTGTGATAGAACATTTGGCCAGCATGCTCTAGGTTCCATGATTGATCTCCAGGCACCATGAAAGAAATTTCAGAAAATTCAGATACGGATTTCACTTTTCCTTATTTGATGAATTTTAGAGCAAATTTCCTGTACCAGATTTCACCTTCCACATAAAAGGAAACTTTAATTAAAAGGCGGGACGGTCCACCTTCTTCTTTTCCGATAGAAAGGACTGGAAAGGGATTGGTTTTGTTATTGTTTCAATTCTGCAGTGTCCCCCTTTGTCACTATGGTTGCCAGATGAACTGAGACACTGAGACACATTTGTGCACGTCAGGAGGGCACACTATAATATAGTTCAGTGCAGGTGCCCAAGCCAGGTGTAATGGTATACACCTACAATCCCAGCACTTAAAAGGCTGAGTACGAGACCAGCCAGGGTAAGTAGCAAAACCCTGATTCTAGAGAATCAAAAAACTATAACAGATGCCATTCTTGTTCTAACCAATATCTTAATGTACTACAAAACCCAGAGCTTATTCTTTCTCTCTGTTCTGTGATCCTTACTAAGCATCCTTCTGTCCCCTCCCCCTCCACTCTTCCCATCGTGGGTGACTGTTCTATTCTTCCATGAGGTGAACCATTTAGTTTCCACAAGTGAGCAACCATGTGTGTCTTGTTTATTAGTGTTATGGCTCTCTGTGTTTCTGCAAAAGAGAAAATCATATAATTTTTGTTGTTGCATAATATTTCATTACAATATACATCTGCATTTCCATGGTAACACTATAGTTTGTCATAGGGAATCTTATAGTGTCTGTCTATCTACATATAGATAGATATATAGATACAACTTAGATTACACACATACACACACACACACACCACACACAGAGAGAGAGAGAAGAGAGAGAGAGAGAGAGAGAGAGAGAGAGAGAGAGACAGAGACAGAGACAGAGACAGAGAGAGAGAGACAGAGAGAGAGAGAAATCCCATTTTCTCCATTCATCCACTGTTGGGCATTCAGGTTGGTTACATCTTATAATTATGAATAGAACCACCATAAACATGGGCATGCATGTACTTGTTTTACTTACTTTATACTCTTTGTATATTCTCAGTAGTATGATCAGATAATATTATGGTTCTATTTTCAGTTTTTAAAGGACTATCCAATACTGTTTTACATAATGGCTATGATACTATTCACACCAGCATGTATACAAGTCCTCAGCATCCTTACAAGCATTGGTAATTCTTTTTATTTTTATTTTGTCTTACTGATGACAGCTATTCTAACTGAGATGAGAACATCCAGGAATGTGGCTTAGTAAAGCATTCACTAGGTATTCTCTGTGCCCTAGGTTCTAGCTAGATTGAGGTATTGTGTCATTCTGGTCTTGATTTCCATGTCTCTTACATTTCTTGGCCATTTGGGGGCCTTTGTTTAAGAAGTACCTATTCATATATTTAGCCTAGTTTGTGAAAATAACTTTTAAATTTTTAATTAAAATATTATTATAACATTGGCCCCGTTTTCCAACCTTTCCCAAGTCCTGTATTATTTCCTCTCAAATTCTTGGCTTCCTTTATTATTGTTATTATTATTGTTGTTGTTACATATGTTTGTAAATATATAAATACAACTTACTGGGTTTGTTTAGTGTTGCTGACCTGTGAGTATTGAATAACCTTGTAGGGGCTCACTCCTGGACAAGACTAATTCTGCCTTTCTCAGCAGTAGTTAGCTACCTATAGTTCTTTGTCTCAGGGTAGGACTCCTGAGGTTTGTCCCTTTCCAGCTAGTGTGCTTATTAGTGTCATCATTATCAGGTCTCATTTTGGCAGCCATATTGTTGTGGTATTGTGAGTGTCCTTTCTAGGAGACACAGTCTCTGCAGACGTGTGCTCCTCTGGCTCATACAATCTTTCTTCCCCCTCTGTCACAGTGTTCCCTGAGCCTTGGGTGCAGGAGTTCTGTTGTAGATGTATTGAGACTGCCACCCCAGGATCAGTTATTCTCTCTATTTTGATCAGTTGTAGAATTCTGTGATGGTCTCTGTCTACTGCAAAGTGAAGTTTCTCTGATGAGGGATGAGGGCTATACTTATCTATGGGTGTAGTGGTTTGAAAGAAAATGGCTCCCTTAGGCTCATAGGAAGTGGCACTATTCAGAGGCTTGGCATTGTTGGAGGAGGTTGGTGTTGGAGGAAGTGGGTCACTGGAGAATGTGCTTTGAGGTTTCAGATGCTCAGGTCAGGCCCAGTATGGCATTTTCTTCCTGATACTTGCATATCCAGGTATAGAACTCTCAGCTCTTTCTCCAACACCATGTCTGACTGTGTGCTGCCTTAATTCCTGACATGATAATGGACTAAACCTTCGAAACTATAAGCCACCCTCAATTAAGTTTTTCTTCATAAGAGTTGCCATGGTCATCATGTCTTCACAGCAATAGAAACCCTAAGACAATGGGTAATACAGATACACACTTAGAATGCAGTCAGAAATTATGTTGGTCTTGTAAACCAGTAGTAGTTGCTACTCCTCTAGGATTCATGACCTCACTAACCCCAGACAATTGGTTGAGGTTTTAGTACCAGGCATGATGCCCCTCCTGTGAACAGGCCATAAGTCAGATCAGACACAGCTCAAACCTGTTAAGTCCTGTGCCTGAAGTACAGGTGTCTTCAGCAATAGGTACTTACCATCAACTTCTTGGGGCGGGGGGTGGTTGAGGCAACCACGGGCAACAGCAACAGCATGCATTGAAGTTGTTTAGACTTCCCTTACCAGCAACACTACAAGTTTCTCATGCCTGGAGCTGTTTGCTCTTGTTGTTGTCTGATGGTCTATGGTTCTTGGGGATTGTATTGCCAGCTCGAGTAGCATAACTTCATTTAAGAGAAATATGTATTCATATGCACTTACACATGTTATATGCAATGTTAGGAAACATTTCCTTAAGGTTTTCCAAAGTGTTATTTATTTCCCCTATCTTCCCCTCCTTTGGTATTGACATCTATCCCTTTTCCCAATCAAAGCCCCCTTCCCTATTTTCCCATTTCCCCCTTTAGATCATTCATATCCTAATAGTCTCCTCTCTGGTACTCCCTGTTGTATCTTTTTACTTTTCTGGTTTCTGTGGTTACTCCAGATTATGTACTCACATCTGATGATGTGGAGCTAGGAACCACACATGAGTGTGCACATCAAGTATATGTCTTCTGGGATCTGGGTTACCTCGCTCAGTCTAATAGTTTCTAGTTCCATCCATTTGCCTGTGAATTTCATCATTTAGCTTTGAGCCTTTTGAGAAGTCTGTACAGTGATTCCCAGAGTTCCCAGACCAGGTTGCTGTCATAGCAGCAATGAATGAGGATTCCCCCCATGTCCACCACATTTGTGGTCAACTGTTTTGTTCACTTTGGGCCATTCTGACTGGGGTTGGAGAAAATCTCAAAGGTGAATTCTTTTTGAGATGTTTCATAGTCATTTTTATTTCTCCTTTAGAAGAACTAAAGAACTGTCCAGATCCATAGCCCATTTTAAAAATAAGTCACTTGGTTTTGTTTTTGTTTTTGACTATTTCTTGAGTTCCTTATATATTGTGGAAATTAATCCTTTGTCAGATATACAGTTGGCAAGGATTTGCTCCTACTTTGTGGGCTTCCTCTTTACCCTATTGAGTTTTTTTTTTTCTTAACTTTAGTTTTATGATGTGAGACTCGTTCATTGTTGGCCTTAATTCTTGGACGAATGGAGTCCTATTCAGAAAGTCCTTTCGACACTTACATCTTGTAGGGTGCTGACTACATTTGCTTCCAGCTATTTCAACATTTCAGATTTCACATTGAGGTTTTTGGTCCATTTGGACTTAACTTTGTGCAAAGTGTTAGATATGGGTCAAATTTCATTCTTCGGCATGTAGGCATCCAGCTTCGTTCTCTCCAAATGAACAAAATATTTTTAATGATTGTTTTTAATTAGAGGGAAGAATATTTAAAATTCTGATTCCCACACTCTCTCCCCTTCCCCACCCTCCTCTCTTCAGTGCTAGGAGTTGAACCTGTACCCTTATACATGCTCGAAAAGCACACTTTGTCACTCTTTGAGGATCTATGGTTTCTCCACCCCTACTTGCCCAAGAAACATCAGGTTCTAGCTGATGCCAAAGGGACATGGACGCTTCTCTCTGCTTCTTTTTCTTCAAGTACCAAGGAGGAGCAATCGCCTTGCAGTCAACTCAAATCTCAACTGAAATTTCAAACATTACTGCAGAGAAGTTTGAGTTCCCTGACACATTACAGAGCAACAGAGGCTGTCTAAGACTGATTACCGGGAGACAGGCGGTCGTGAGGGTTTACAGCTTTGTGTCAGTGTTCCAGTGCTCAGTTACCTCAGGCTTTACTTTTAATAGTAATTGGAGTTGCAATGGTTCTGCAATAGACAGCTTGGCTTTGCCACACAGCATGAGGGAACGTTACTGTTAAATTACCTTCTCCTCCCCAGTTTCTTTTTGATTTGGAGGTCAGCAGCATTAAAAACACTCTTCTACCTGAACTTGCACCATTTTGAGCAACTCCATTTTCTTGCTGCTTCTTATCATTTTCATAGCCCAAGGCTATCTAATCAGCTTGGTAAGATTGAATGCCTTAGACTGGTGTCCAGCTGCAACATTCTACCACCCTGTCTTCAAAAGCCTTGAAGGGTATTGGTTAAGAGAGAGGGGAAAAAAAGAAAGAAACAGAGAGAGAGAGAGAGAGGGAGAGAGAGAGAGAGAAAGAGAAGAAAGAGAGAGAGAGAGAGCCTCATCTGTGCTCTGGCTAGTTTATGACAAGCTGACACAAGCTATAGTCATCTGAGAGGAGAAAAGATCCAGCTGTAGGAAAGACTACTATTTAGTGACTGATGGGGGAGGACCCAGCCCACTGTGGGTAGTATCACTCTGAGCTGGTGGCCCTGGGTTCTATAATAAAGCAGGCTGACCAAGCAAAAGCAGCAACCCCCTCCATGACCTCTTCATCAGCTTCTGCCTCAATATTCCTGCCTAGTTTCAGTTCTTGTGGCAGAGGAGGCCTGCAACTCTAAATTTCCAACTCTTTGATATGTTTTAATTCACACTGAGGTCAGCTGGCAAGGCCTCCTCCCAAGAAAACCAATACCTCTAGTTGGTAGAAGATTCAATGTTTTCTTAACAATTGAAGTGAAGGAAGGTTAAAGGGAAGGAAGAAGTGTTTGGCCTGAAAAGGAAAATAAAAATGGGTTGGGGAGGGGATGGCTCAGTCCAATGTGCCAGACAGGAGGACCTGAGTCTGATCCCCAGTACCCACATGGCAGCATGTGCTTGTCATCTCAGCACTGGTGAGGTGGAGACAGGAGGATTCCCAGAACTTGTTGGCCAGCCAGTCTAGTGAAATTGGCCCAGGTTCAGTGAGAGGCACTGTCTTAAAAAATATGGAACCATATTTTTTTGTTTTGTTTTGGTTTCCCTCAATGGGCAGTGATTTATGATATATAAGTGAAATAAACCCTTTCCTCTCCAAGTTGGTTTTGGTCATGGTGTTTCATCATTGCACTAGAAGCCCTAACTAGGACATCGTCCATCTTAAATATTACAAAATAGAATTTTGAGCCACAGAGATGGTTCAATTGCTTGAAGCCGTGAGTTTGCTCTCCAGTAACCATGTTAAAAAAAAAAAAAATTCAGGTGTGATCTAGTCCTGAAGAGATGGAGACAGAAGGATCCCTTGGGCGAGGGTGGGGGCACTGAACAGTCAGCCTAGTATAATCAGCCAGCCCTAGGACCCAGTGAGAGGCCTTGTCTAAAAAAACAGTGGCTAGCTCCTGGGAAATGACACCTGAGGTTGACTTCTGGCCTCCACAGGTATGAGGACACACATGCATCCACACCCATATGTGAATACACACACACACACACACACACACACACACACACACACTAACACAGAGAAACAAAAACACAAGAACATCTGCTTGCTACAATCATATCCCAAAGAAGTTACCACAGCTGACTTTTTGGTAAGCACTCATGTCTGTTTATTAAGGACAGAGGACTTGTATTCTTAACAGGTATGGTAACAATATGAGGTGCAGAATGATGGAGCCAATCCTTTACCTCACTGCAGATGCATGGAGAAGGTAGCAGGTGCTAGAGGGATGAAGAGTTGCTAGGTTCCTAGAACCATGTGGGAGTGCGAAAGAGAAAAGTAGGTAGGGCTAAGAGATGCTCAACACCAAAGGTAGGCTTGTGTCTCACTCTGGTACTTTCTTAATTAAAAGAATGATGGGATCCACACATTCAGATCTGTCTCTGCATTACAGCGACAATCCCAGGGCAGATGGAACCAGAGAGTAAGCAGTGACATTAATGTCAGCCATTATAGTAACAACAGGGACCACTAACCCCTGGCTGAGGTGAGGCCCACCAGTATCACTTCTGAAAATGACTGGATTGGGAAATTTGACTGTGGACAAAGGGACAAACCAAAGGTAGGGATTTATCTCTTTTGTGGCCTTGCTTCAAGGTTCTCAAGAAAGCAATACTTTGCTGTATGTTTCCAGAAGTATCAAAGGTAAAGTGAGGGATGCTCACCGACCCCGAGTATAAATACAAGAAGCAGCCATTTTCACATGGTCACTGTTTATCTTACCGAATGTGGACCTCTTTGTAGCCTGCAAGATGCGCACGCCTTTAATCCCAGCACTTGGGAGGCAGAGGCAGGCGGATTTCTGAGTTCGAGGCCAGCCTGGTCTACAGAGTGAGTTCCAGGACAGCCAGGGCTACACAGAGAAACCCTGTCTCGAAAAAAAAACCAAAAAAAAAAAAAAAAAGAAAGTTATTCTGAAGCAAACACAGGCTCTTCCTTGGCTATTGCATAAAGTCTAAATTTTTTAGCACAGCATTAAAGTTCTGGGGTTTTGTTGTTGATTTTACTCTTGCTGTTTTGTTTTGCTGACCTTTAAAGATATTACATCGTATTTATTTTGGGGGTGTTGGGGAAGGGGAAGCACGCATGTGCAATGCCATCCATGTGGAAGTCAGAAGACAATTCGCAGAAGTCAGTTCTTCTTGGGATTCGAACTCAGGTGGTTAGGTTTGGTAGCAAATGCTCTTACTGGCTGGGCCATGTCATCAGCCTTGTTCTATAATTTCTCACATAGCTCACACCTTAGATTTGATATGTAGCCAGAAATGATCTTGTACTTCTGATCATAATGCCTCCACCTCCTGAGTGCTAGTATTCAAGGAGTGAACCATGCCCAGTTTGTGCAGGGCTGGGGTTCAAACCCAGGTCTCTGTGAATGCTTGGCGAACATTCTACCAACTAAGTTATATCCTCCGCCTCAGAACTCTTCATAACACAGTCTGAGGTTGTTTCTCAGTCTAATTTTTCCAGTCCTATCTCATAGGTAACACTGTTCTACAACCCTAACAGAAACTTTGTATGTTCATAGCTGTAACTCTACTTTATCCCCTACGCCCCACTGCTAATCTCTATTCTAGGACCCTCAGATGAGCTGACTCATGGAGTATTTGTCCTTCTGTAGATGGTTTATTTCAATAAGATTCCTGAGGCTGAAGACATAGCTTAGTGGTTGGGCACATGCTGAGCACATGCAAAGCCCTGGGTTCAGCCCTCAGTGCAAACGAATCAGTGTGTGAATGGGGCTCATCTGTGTTGTAACATATCAGAATTTCATTCATTTTCAGGGCTGAATAGTACTCTATTTTATGTCTTCACATTTTGTTTGTGTTTGGGGTAGTTTCCATGTTTGATTGCTGTGAGTAACATTACCGTGAATGCTTGTGTTTAGATTTTCTTCGCTCCTATTTGTAAGGCATGTGGGTGTGTAGCTAGGAGTGGAGTTACTTGGTTCCAGCTTTAAATCTCGAGGAATCAACACCCTAGTTTCTAGTAGCTTGCATCATCATTTGACATTTCCACTAAAGTTCCCGGGTTCTGACTTCTCCTCACCGTCATCCACATTCATTACTTCCTGTTCTTTTGATGAGGTTAACAAGGATGGAACAATAACAGCTCATTGTGTTAGCATAATACCCACCCTCCCATCCCTTCCCATTGAACTTTAAATCCTCTTCCTCCTCTTTCTCCTTCTAGTCATTAGGGAAACACAACTCAAATGGGGTAGGAGATGAATATATTTAAAATGAATTCTATGAAATTTTCAAAGAATTAATTAAAACATTGTTTTAAAAAACCATTAGCTTCATATGCAAGAATCTACTCTGGAGCTTGCAATCTTATTCCATTGGTCTGCATGTTGGTCCTTATGCCCATACCAAGCTGCTGCTATTACTGAATATTGCACATATTTTTATTATTTTTTTCAAGACAGGGTTTCTTTCTCTGTGTAGCTTTACCTACCCTAGAACTCACTTGGTAGACCAGGCTGGTCTTGAACTCAAGAAATCTGCGTGCCTTTGCCTCCCAAGTGCTGGGATTAATGATGTATGCCACCACACCCAAGCACACATTTTTTTTTCATGATATCAGGAATGGTACTGACTCTTAACAATGCTGAGCCTTCCTATTCATGAACCTGGGACAACTTTCCACGATTTCATTCTTACATATCTATATCTGCAACATTTTCCCGTCTTCAGCATACAGATCTTTCACTTCCTTGGTTATAGTAACTCCTAAGGAATTCATTAAAGATTAAATATTTTAAGATACAATTGTAAATATAGCTACTGTTCTCATTTTGTTTTTTGATTATTTGTTGCTGATGTATAGACACTTGACTGACTTCTTTCAGCCTTATTATTTACATCTTTACTGAGTTTATTTGTTAGCATCAGTAGCTTCCTTGGGAATTTCTACAGGGGTCTCCACAGGAAGGATCATGTCATCTGCAAACAGTCTCCATCTTCCTTCCCAATCCCTTCCCTTCCTTCTGGTGTGTGATAGTGCTCGAACTTCTGGTCCAACACTGAGCAGCAGTGGTAGGCAGAGCGTTTCTGACTTCTTTGTGATTTTAGGGAGAGGACTTGGAGCCTTTCAACACTGAGCGTGTTGGTAGGCAATCATGTTTCCCTTGAGTACTATTTATCATGTTGAAGAATTTACCTTCTGTTTCCTGTTTTCTATTTCTTATGTGTTCATCATGTGAGGCTGTTGAATTTTATCAAATGCCTTTTCTGTGTCGACTGAGATGACCATGTGTTCTTTACTCTTTATTCTTGTCATGATGTAGTATGTTAAGTTTTTCTTACATTGAGCCACCCTTAAGTTTCTAGGATAAATTCCATTTAGTCATCATTAATGTAAATACTCCTTTTAATATGCTGCTAGGTTCAGTGTGTTAATATTTATGTTGATAACCTTGTCATCTATATATTCATAAGGAATCTGATTTGTATATGTCTTTTCTCATCATGGCTTTACCTGACTCTAGTCAAGTTCCTTTGGGTAGCTATGCTGCCTGGAATTTTTCATTGCAGTATAATGGTCCTGTCTTGCTGCCTAGGGAAGTCTAGTATTAAAGGAAGAAAGTCTTGCTGTAAAGCATCTTCTCAAGAGCTCTGGGAAGAATTTCCCAGAGTCCCTCAGCTACATGTAGAGTACAAAATGAAGCTTCATCTGCCAGATGTTTCTATTACTTCTTGCTATTTTAAAAGAAATTATTGTGCAAGTGTACACTATTTCCTCTCCTTGAGGTAGTGCAGGAATGACTTTCATCAGAGTGCCATTTTGAGAGAAATAACACAACTCCAAAGTTAGTTGTGTAATTGAAATTACCAATTGTGTACCTATTGTGTGCATAGTATATGTGTGCCCAAAACTTAAAATGTCCTCAATAAACAGTGTGCTTCCTATTTGGAAGACCTTAGGTCTGTTAAAAGCCACAGGCTTTATGGCTCACTCTGGAAGCAGTCCGTACATAGTTATGATGCGTTGCCTGTCTAATGGCAGATTAGATACCAAGAGCTGAAATCCCCATAAGCAGGCTTTTCTGGACTGCGCATTTCCTTCATTTTGGCACAAGGACGTCCCTTCCTCTGCTGTTTTCTTCTTGTACATGTCTCATCAGGACTGGTGGCTTTAGATGCTCGGAAGCTAGGCAAATAGAGATCTATTCCTGCACTTCACCTTCTCGCCCTTGGGGTGTTTGTAGAGTTAGAACTCTAGGAAATAGTACTGGGAGGATAGAACAAGTCACCAATTCTGCCTTCTCCTGCCCACGAGTTGTGGGGTGGGGGTGGGCACCAGGCATGGCTTACCAGGCCTCTCTTTTAATCTAGATGCCCTTTTCATCTTTGGCCGCAGAAAGTCTCCTCCTTGATCTTAGATCAGCCTTTCAAATCTGCACTTGAACTTATGCATTAATTTGATCTCTTGAAATGCAGCTGCAATCCATTTTCTTTGAATTTCCCTTCCTTTGCTGAATTTGTTAGAATCAGACCCAAAGTCCCTTGAGGCAGGCTCTTTTTATTCCCCATATAATTCTTTTGAGTCCTCATGTGTTGGTATCAGAATCCACAACTGACTTTACTTATAAAATTGGCTTTCACTCCTAAATGATGTGAAGTTCTCTGATGTTCTGTCTGCTATACCCATGCCGGAGAGACGGTTGACTGGGCTACCTTTGGTCTCCTTATTACTGTCCTTATATGAGACTCAGTAAAAACTTGAATATCAGCTCCCATTAATCACCTTTAAGAACATCATCAGGTTATAGCAGAAATTTCCGTTTTTCTAAACCTTGCCTATCTGCTGTCCCTACCAATGTGTTGAAAAGCTATTTGTTAAAAACAATAATTTAGTGCTACCTTTTAGTCTGAGACTATAAAATTTCACAGAAGCCACTTCCATGGTAGAGCATATCATTTGGGACCATCTGTATCTGTGTTCTCATTCTAAAGTCAATCCAATTAGACTCGGAACAAACTATCTCATATTTCCTTTGGAGCACCAACTAACTACTTTTTGCCTCTACAATAGCTAATGTTTTGCAAGGAGAGGAACTGATATATATAAGTACATTGTGTATTTTTATTTTAGAAAAGGTCTCCCTGTGTAGCTCTGACTAGAGATCAGGCTGCATCTACCTCCTGTGTCCTGGGAGTTAATGCATGTACTATTATATCTACTTAAGGCCATAGTATTTATATACACAATACCCTGCAATATATGTCTCAACACCCTGCAATAAAATCTTTTTTTTTTCAATTTTCTATAATAGACTCAAAGAGAGAAAGTGGTGTGGTTAAACCCAAGGTTTGCTAATGGTGATCTCTTATGCCTTTTCTTTATATTATTCCACTTATATGTGTACTGAGAACCACAGGGACCTGCGTCATCCTTTATAGCTTTAACACCCTATAAATCAAACTGTATGGTAGGTTAAGAACAAGTGTATTGCTGGCTGGGCATAATAGCACAAGTCCTTATCCCAGCACTTGGGAGACAGAGGCAGGTGGATCTTTGAATTCTAGGACATCCAGAGCTATGTACATAGACCTTGTTTGGTTGTTGTTGTTGTTTTGGTTTTTTTTTTTTTTGGGGGGGGTGTTATGGTTTGTTTGTAAAAAGTGAAACCTTATCTTAAGAATTAAAAAATTAGAGAGAGAGAGAAAGAGAGGAAACATGTATAGTCAAGGGGTCTATTTAGTTGTTAGCTCTTAATACATGCTTACATTCTACTATGTCATAAGAACTATTTTTAAGCATATATCATAACAAAATATTTACTTCATGTTAAAATCATCACAGTGGAAGAAAAAGTCATCCCGTGACTTAGCACTGGAGATGTGCATCTGCTGGCCAGCACGCCACACCTTCAACATTGAAGCAGGCCCTGTGTGCCTTCCCTTCCTTCTCTGCCTTGATTCTCATTTAATATTTGCTTTTAATCATGACAGTGAACAAAAATCTGCTCTTACAAAGATACAGTATCATCAAAAGTAAGGTAGTGTTAAATGGAATTGTTTTTTTTAATTTGTATGTATGTGTGTGATGTGTGCAGCACACTGCATGTGTGGAGGTCAGAGAAGGACTCTGGGGAGTTGGGTTGCTCCTTCTCCATGAGTCCTGGAGATCAAACTCAAGTCATCTGGCTTGGTGCCAAATGTCTTTACTCGCTGAACCATCTCGCTGGCCCCAAACTAGAACTGCTGTGAGCCTGCAGTTCACATGGTATTTGATAAATGCTCTTCCGAGAACCTGAGAATACCTGAGACACTTCTGTGAGCTCCCTGAGATTCTTAGGGTGCTCTGGGAATCAATCGAGCCTTCTTGATATGCATATTCATTTCTATTGCATCGCTTCAGATATGCCTGTAGTGATTTGGAATGGTTTCTCCAGACAAGCCCACTGAGAGACCTCTCACATTACAATTTCACCTCTGCTCAGAACTGAAGATCATCTTTTCCCCTTTTCTCCCACCCTCAGTTCCCTTCGCCCCCTCCCATTCTTCATTTTAAACTATTTGTTTTATCCGAACCTTCTTCAAATTTCACTTGTAATTTGAACTTTCTCTCCATGGCACTGCATTCACATGGGAACTCTGGCTAGGAGTAGACTCACCAGACAGAGCAGGGGTGTTGATGGAAACGTGTGCTGGATATCTCTTCACACATTTTCCCAACACAGAGCACGGGCTTGACTAAATCTTCACATTCTCTGATGGGCCATTTCATGTCTGGTAAAGCAGGGAATAAGAGGAAGGGACAAGAGGAGTAAAGAAAACCAATGTCCACAGCTAACCCTTTAATGTGTACTCTAAGTTCTGCAGTAGGAAGTCACAGCATGGATGCTAAGCTTGCCTAAGACCCAAGCATGGTCAGTCCTGGATACACATATATTAGCACAGGTCAAGTTGAGGTCAAAGATGAGGTGAAGGCACAGGGTGGCCCAGTACTAGCACAGAGGATTTGTATTTGAACTGTGTTCCAGTTTCACCTCTTCTCTTAGTAGCTCTGTGCTCTTGGGCAAGGCAGTCTGTGAGTTCTTTTCAGGTGGTATTAATACCTATCTTGATTTGTTTCTTCAGGACTGAATAGCACTGATAAAATGTACTTCCTGTCTAGCATATCACGATAGTGAGTGGCTATCCAAATCTTTATTATTACAATAGGGCTAGGCTCCACTGCAAGCAGATGGCATGGAGGGGCCTGGTGAAGACCTCAAAGGTACAAGGAGAGGATACAGGAGAATGGCCAGCTTCCTACCACCTGTTTGTGAGTTGGGAACAAACAGGTACAAACTGGTCAGTGTCTATGATAAACGCTGTGGTGGGGTAATTCCACTCCTTAGTATACACTCATCACACTCTTATTCCTTTGTGTCAAGCCATCTTTAGAGCAGCATGTCTCAAAATGCAACAGGTCAGAAACAAATATAGAATGGGTAAACACAAGGTATTTTTGGATAGAATACTATTCCACAATAAATGTCAACAAGTCACTGCTACATGTGACAGATGGAATGGATTTCACAGTGCTGAGCAAAAGAAGGCAGACATGAAAAAGTTTGGCTGTGTTTATACAAATGCCTTAAATGGTCAGTGATAGAGATATGGATGGCGGTTGTGTTTTCTGTGGTAGAGTTAGTGAGTGGGAGGTTGTCTGAGTGGCCTCCAGGTGCTGGCTTAAAATCTAACTCACTTTGTGGAAATCCTTCCCAGTTAAAACTGCTTACACGAATTTTTACTATCTTAAAAGAGGAGAGATACAACCCACAAGTCATGTCCTATCTGGGCAGACTGTTGGTATGAGTCAGGTCATGATGGACACAGCCTTAAGACCTAGTAGCTTATAGTGTAATACACTTCTTGATGAAGTACATGTAGCTGGATCTGGCAGGAGCTCTGGGATTGATGAATGTGTAGCTGGACCTGGTATGGACCCAGGATGAAGAAAATTTCATTCAGCCACAAAAGCCTACCTTCACCACAATAGTGGGAAGAACCAACTGTACATCAGTTAGTCTTCAATCCAGCTGCACAAAGACAGCACTTCTGCACGTATATTCACTGCTAAAAAAAAAAAAAAAAAAAAAAAAAAAAAAAAAACCACATGCGGACATACTTGGCTTCAAAGGAAAAGTAGTTGGAGCCGCACTGGACAGGAGAGAGGCAAGATGGAGAAGCCACAGTGCCACTGAAAGCCATACCTGCTTGAGCCACACTCAGACCTGTCCCCAAGAACTGTGTTTCCAGACCCTCTTATGACTCAAATATAGAATGAGACAGTCTTCTCTCCTCCCCTCCTCCAGCAGGAGGTAACAAAAAAGAGCAAATTAGATTTCCAGGTCATTGCTATCCCCTGTGCAAGCTAGTCACCAAAAGAGTGATGGACATTGTGTGTGACAGTTCTCTACTACTGGGCATGGCTGCTCCTTCTGTGGACCAAAGAGCACACCAGAGTTACAGTTGTGGAGAGTCCTGAACAGGGGAACTAGCCTTTGAGGGTTGTTACTGGGTCAGTGGGGCTGTTAAGACACCTGGGTGTGTCATTCTCTCACGGGCAGGAAAAATGGAGGAAGGCTAGAAGAGAGGAAAGCAGAGGGCTAGAGAGGATGAGGATGAGGGAGGAAGAGACAGGGGTGAGAAATGGAAGTAAGGAGAACCTCCAACAAACTATAGGTGGAAACTTCTTCTGCCCCATATACTGTGGCTTTAGGTTTGGGAAAGTGTTCTCATGTTTGCTGGGTTATTATTAAGAAGCACTGCCCTGGAGTTCACAGTTTATCCACAAAACAATGGCTATGCCTGCTCAAGAAAGGCAACTCCTGCCCTGTTGCTACATGTCCTGATTACTGCGACCACTGAGGCACGCTCTCAAGTCCCTCTACGGCACTCAGAGGGCACAGGCAAATCTTTACACTTTTTATCTCAGTGTACATGATGTCTATGCACACATTTCAAGCATGTGTATGGAGGCCAGAGGACAACCTCAGGTGGTAGTCCTTGCCTTCTACCATGCTTGAAACAGGGTCTCTTGTTCTCTGATGCACATAGGAGGTTGGCTGGCCTGTGAGTTTCTGGGAATTCTCCTGCCTCTGCCTTCCATGTTACCATGGGAGTTGAGATTACAGACGCATGCAATCTCACATCTGGTTTGCTGTGGGTTCTGGAATCTGGACTTAGGCTTTTATACTTGCATGGCAAGCACTTCACCCACTAATCCACTTCCCCAGCCTGATCTTTGGCTGCCCTTTGAGAACCGGCCGGTTGCTTTCCCTTTCATTGGAGGTTTTAATAAGAAACTTATTTCTTACAGATGCTTCATTTAGTTACATCATAAGCATAGACTTTGACCAAAAAAAAAAAGTAAAAAGGAGTAGTCAGGGCCGGGCTTGCGGCTCCCCTCAATATGATGCAAGTTCCTTCTAGAAACATATGGCAGGGTCAGGAGACTTATGTTAGTAATGAGTGTTCATGTGTGCATATTTGCATATGTGCATTTTCTCCAACTAATGACATTATATTTGGGATGGGCTCTTTAGGGGATGCATGTAAGGAAGAGCTGACAGGGGATGGGTCTAGAGATGAAAATATTCCTATGGTATTTAAAGGCACTTACTTGGTTTTCCTTTACCTACCCAATCCAAATAACTCATTTAAAGGCCAATAAACACAGTGTTCTCTTATTGCACCAATTCTGTTTATTGTGAAAGAAGTCATTTAGTTAGTAAAGACTGCTGCTGGTGTTGGGTCAAAATAATAAATGTAGCATGTCTGGTTGGTGTGTCAGGAAAGGATCATGGTTTGTTTGAAAGTTTGTGGGTGCCACAGGCATGGAATCTTCACATTTTCTAGAACACCAGAAAGAGTCCTTTAAGTGGTAGACTTGGGTCCAAGTTCTCAAAATAGGTTTCTATATAAACTTTTTAGGAACACATCTGCTGTAAAAAAGATGTTTCTAGCATGGGGACTCCAAACACAGCCTGGAGAATGTTTATTAAGGGCTAATGTTCTTCCACACAAGGACAGGATGGCCAGAGCCAAGAATGGATGGGCAGAGCAACTGTGCACTTAGGCTGGGACTTAATGATTGGAGCCAAAAAAAAAGAAAAGGAAAGGAAAAAAAAAAAGAACAACCACACAACCACTTGCATTTGTTGTTAAAAAGAAGTCAAAAGGAGTTTGATAAGAAAGACATGTTCAGAAGCTGTGATCTGGTCTGAGGTCGAATGGCTCAGCTCAGTGTGAGCACATTAAGGAGGGATCCAGACAAGGCAGTGTGTCCAGTTCAGATGACTGTCTCTTGAGAACCGGGGTTGTTGCTCTCTTGTTTGTTGATCGTTTTAATTAAAAACTTACTCCTTATGGATGCTTTACTTAGTTACATTGTGAGCATAGACTCTGGCCAGAAATGCAAAAGGAGAGCAACGAGAGCCAGGCCTGCAGCCACCTTCAGCGCACAGTCGTACTGGGACATCTGCAGTGCCATTCTGGAATACGCCGAATCATGTTGAGTCACAGGACAGGTGTCTGAAGTTGAGTTCAGATGATTCCCAAGCCTATTTCTGAATTCCTATAAAGACAGAAATAGGTAAGAAAAGCAATTTTCAGGAAAAAAAATTCCTGCAGCTATATCAGCCATAGTTCCTTTCAATATAGAAACATTTGGATGCCCTGCAGGGTCTAGGTAGCCCCACAGTTGGTATGAAGAAGTTCGTTTCTTTTTTTGAAGATTACAACACAGTCATGTTTTTATTTTGTTTTTCATTTTGTTATGTTTGTTTTTAGACTACATGGAAGACATTTTGCTCATCAAATGGACTCCTGAAGGCATATATTACAAGATGGTTTGTCTGCCGTTGGAGGAAGGATGAGCCTACCTCTAGGTAGGCCTATAAGGGTTTGAGTGACCAGAGGGGCCCAGTCCAGCGTTCCCTCCATTCACCTTGCTGTGACAGACACAGGGAAACCTGGAGAACACCACTTGAGGAGAGTACAGGGTGAGTGAACACCACTGCCCTGTTTTTTGGGAGGTATCCACTCAGCAAGGCTTCTAGACTGCCATGAGGTGAGATGAAGGAAGAACACTGCTACACTCATGGCAGTTTTCATTTCCAAAGCACCTGCTGTCTTTATTACATGAGATGTTTCACATTATACATCTCCTATCAAAACCATGCTCCCATACAGTATGACCATCCTTGCTGGAGCCAACAGGATGTGGAGATGGGACGATCAGAGAGGATGAAGGAAAGGCTTAGCAGAGGCATCGGAGCATGGTTGTCCTTGAGATCATCAATGGTCTTGTGCCTCTCTGAGCACTCTGACAGGCCTGAACACCTCTGTCTCCTGTATGGAAGCAATGTCTCCCCACTGCAAACACTGCCTAGTGCCTGAGCAGGAATGTGGACAGTCACAGAGGTGCATGCTGACAACAGAAGTGGGAGATACTAAAAGACCTGAAGACCTTTAGTTAGGACAAGGGCAGGAGTACAGAAAGAACTGAGTAACACTTAATGGCAAAACTAAAACCAGATGCAAGGGGTTTACATAAAAGATGAGTTGAGTATAAGGTACAGAAATCTGGAGTCTGAAGACAGCTCAGACTGCTTTTACAGAGAACCCAGGGTTCAGGTCTCAGCATCCACATCAGGTAGCTCACAACCACCTGTAACTCCAGCACCACAGGATCTGACACCCCCTTCTGGACTCAGGGATCACTGCACTCACGTGTGCAAACCCCACATAAATACATAAATACACACACACAACACACACAACAACACACACAACACACACACACTTTAAAATGGAACAGAAATATAGAAACAAAGGCAATGTTTATGACCCGATGTCCAGACTTCTATTTATACCTGATCCATGTGGAAGAACCCTTGCTTTTACCGTAGGAGACTGACTGGGAACTTAGTTGCTGGCTAGCAGGGTATCTTTCTCAGCCCCAACTAGAGTCAAACCTTCTTTGTCTCTGTACTTCTCAGGCATTTGGGCCCACGCTGCCCTGCTGGTCTCTGTGCCCTGGGAGTCTAACAGGGAGCCACACAGCAGGGTAGAATGGAGTCAGCGTTCCACAGCAGGAGTCGCAGTGCTGAGCCTAACTTGCCACAGTCTCCAGGAGACAGCTCTTTTGTGAGGCTGGCTTGTGTGGTGTCTGCTACAAGCTCCTACTTCAGATGACTGAATGTACTCATGATGGGTTTGTAGGGTTTTTGTTTGTTTGTTTGTTTGTTTTTTTGAGACAGGGTTTCTCTGTATAGCCCTGGCTGTCCTGGAACTCACTCTGTAGACCAGGCTGGCCTCGAACTCAGAAACCCGCCTGCCTCTGCCTCCCAAGTGCTGGGATTAAAGGCGTGCGCCACCACTGCCCAGCAGGTTTGTAGTTTTTAATAATCATTAGGATGATTACATGAAACTGCCACCAAACCTGGAAGACTGCATTCATGTGTCCACCAGCTTCAGTACTGGTGGTAATGTAGGCATATGTCCATCAGGTAACCCTGCTTCCATGTGTCACGTGACTCAATTCACCGCCTTCTCCCCATAACCGTGCTTTGGTAATTATGCTCAGAGGTGTATACTGGAGATGCCTCATTCTACTTTATACCAGGCACTGGCAAGGACAAGGTGGCTCTCAGCCTGATGAGCTTTTCATAGTTGAGTTTTATTCTAATGCCGGCACCCACAAGGCAGATTTTGCTCACCATCTAATTCCAAGCCTTCTTTTCTTCCTCTTTTCTGTTAGAATATGTTTTTAACACTTTCATTTTTTTCTGGACACCAACTTCCTGCCTTCTCTTTTCATTTCCACTTAATCATGTTGAAAAGTCCCTTTCCCCTGTCAAGAAGAGAACCGCATTGTTGCCATGGAGTCTCTTGCTTAACCTGTGGCCTAATTTCTACCACAGAGAAAACTAATCTTGCCCCAGTCCCTCCAAGTGTTCATAAGTCTCTCAACATGTGGGTTGTTGTTTGCTTGTTTTTGAGACAAGTTCTTGTGTAGTCCCATTTTGCATTGAACTCCTGATCCTCTCCCCTGTCCTCATAAGTGCTGGGTTTATGGCCATGAGTCACCATGCCTGCTTGGTGCTCTCTCTCTCTCTCTCTCTCTCTCTCTCTTTCTCTCTCTCTTTCTCCCTCCCTCCCTCCCTCTCTCTCTCTTCCTTCCTCCTCTTTTCCTCCTTCTTTTTTGCTAACTTTTTTTTCTCTTTTTCTCAAGATAACCTGAATGGTGTTGTTAGTGTTTAGAGAATAATTTAGTCTACTCATTTGGCATCATAGTGACAGCAACAGAGTTGCTGGGTACAGACTCTGGGGTACAATGAAACTCTCAATGGCTGGATTTAAGAGACCTACACACTGACTCAGACCAGCTCAAAACAGAAGCAAGGGCAGCGTACACACGGCTTCAAAAGTGGCACAGATAAGGAGTGTGGGGAGGTAGTCCCAAGTGACTCCACAGCCCTGGCTACTACCATACCCTATGACACACACTGCTAGGGCAGATGGTCCCAGTGCACACTACTATGCAGGCACCACCACAGCTCCTGTGGCCGTGTGACATGAGATGAGTGTCATTAAGTAGGTTACTAAGTATATGCTGCTATCCTACCACTGACTGATTTGAAGGGCTCAGGGCCTACATTGCTGCTGGGGCAGAGCCATCTTCAATGGTGGTCTTTATTTTGTATTGTTTTAATTAATACTTTAAGAGTCTCATTACTGGAGTAGAAAGAATGCAGTGAATACACCATGCTGGAAGCTACTCATATGAGGCCTGGCTGAAATGGAAGTGTCCCTGCTTCTGCTCCCCTGTCCTGCTCTATGTTCAAACTCACTAACCTCAGTCAAAGGACAGAAAGATCGTACCAATATAATAGTGCTCCATGAGAACCAAAACCCGTGTAACAAACCAACACTCAAGACATATTATTAGGAGAGAGCTGCTCACTGAGAAGCTGCCTTAGTCAAGATTCATAGCCACCGAATCTATAGGATAAGCAAATTTAAATGTAGAAACACAAGGTAGCATGGCCTCTCCAAACACAGACTAGATGCCAAGGAAACTGAAATGGAAGAAAGACGTGCCAGACAAAGAAATTAGAAGAACACTGATAAAAAGTGACTTTGGGCCTTCTATAGAATGAGTAGAGAGATCAGAGAGGAAAGAGATGAGGCTCATAGGGAGACAGTGCAGAAGGGAAGCCTAGTGACCTTGGCTGACCTCCAGGACCCACACAGGAGCAGGAGAGAAATGCACTTCTAAGTTCTGTCCTCCACATGTGTGTAGTAGCACACATGTATGCACACTCACAGTAAAGAAAGAAAAATAGAAGTGGAAAATGTCAGGTTGATCTGTATGCAGGTGACGTGGTTCTATACAAAAGAAAAACGTAAAGACGCCATCAAGAAAACTGTTAAAACTGATATACTCAGTAAAGGAGCAGGATCTGGTCTTTTAATTTGTCAATAATGAGGTTGATGATAATGAAATCCACAAAGCAATCCCATTCTGAAATACCTTATGCTGGAAATATTTATGCTGGATGTGAAGAAGCTCTGAAGTGAAAATGACCAAATTATTGAAAGAATAAAAGAAATAAGGAGACATATATGCACACAACCTCCCAAGTTTTAGGTTGGAAAAATTAATGTTGCTAAATGACCACACTATCAAAAAGAATATTGAGACAGCAAAACCACAGTCAGAACTCACAACTTCTTCATAAGACTGCATAAAATAATCCTATAGTTTCTTTGGAACACAAAAGACTCTAAATAGCCAAATCTATATTGAACAAAGAAGAACAGATTTAGAAGCATAATTCCCTGATTTCAAAACATACTGCAGAGTCACAGTCATCAAAATAGCACAGTACTGGCAGACACATTGACTTAATTTCCAAAAATGTCCATTGGAGAAAAGATAGCATCTTTAATAAATGGTTCTGGAAAAATGGACACTCACATGGGAAACACTGAAATGTAACCACAATCTCTCATCTAGTACAGAAACAAAAACCAAACAAACCAAAACGAACAGAAATACCAAGTAAGCAAGTAATAAAACCCAAGTCAAAATGAATCAAAGACCTGAAAGTAAGACCTGAAACTAAAAGTACTTGAGGAAACCAGTGGTAACAATTAGATGTATCTGCAGCGGTGTGAAGAATGATTTTCAGGGTAAGGCCTCTGGATCACAGGACACAAAGCCCAAACTGACAAACAGCATAGCATCCAGGTAAGAGCATTTTGCACAGTGAAGAAAGCAAACAACGAAGTAAAGCCCAAATGCACAGAATGAGAAGAAACCTGTGCTAGCTGCTCACTGCACATGGAGTTAGTGTTAGAGCATGTAAGGAAACCCACGTACTTAAAACAAAAACAGTTAGCGAGTGGGCTAAAGATCTGAATGGACTGTTCTCAAGAAATACAAATGGCAAATACACGAAAAAAAAATTCTAGTATCATTAACCATGAAGGAAATGCAAGTCAAAAACTACAAAGAGATATCAGCTGACCCTAGTTAGAATGGATGTAACAATAACATCTAAAATTAACTGCTGGCCATAACCAAATACCCAAATGAAGATGCTGGTGAGGATGCATAGAAAGGGAATTCTTTTAACACCACTGTTATAAATGTGAATTAGTGTGCTTGCTATAGTGACCAGGGTGGAGGGTCCTCACAATCAAATCCAGAGCTACTGTCTGTCTAGCCCCACTTCTGGGTTGATGTCTGACATCAATGAAGTTGGAAGCAGGAATCATGATCAGAAAACAATGAAGCTTTGTTTTGCATGTGGATGTATGGTGTGCATATGAGTATACATGTTCACATGTATTTGGGCACATGTATGTATACATGTAGGGGCCAGGGAATTGATGCTGGGTACCTTCATCAATTGCTCTACTCTTTATTTACTGAGATACAGTCTCTCGCTGAATCCAGAGCTCACAGACTCAGCTAGTCTAGCTATCCAGCATGCACCAGGGGTCCCCTGTTTCTGCCTTCCAAGCACTGAGGTGGCTACCATGCCTACCCACCTTTTCTATGTGGGTTCTGGGCATGTGAACTCCAGTCCTCATGTTTGTGTGGCAAGTGCTTTATCCATTAGCATCTCCCAGCCAACAAAGCATTTCAATAATACAGAGTGTAACATAGGTGAAATGATCATAAATGACAAAAAAAGATAAAAGTTGACACAATCGAACAGTTAATATAATGTGCTTTAGAGAAAGATATGGCTGTGGCCAATAGTACTAGAAAAAAAAAATAGTACCAGTGAGGAAGGCCCAGACTTTCCCTTAAGTCTTTTAGCTACTGAAAGTCATTTATTCCTAAAATTTGAGATATCTCTTTAAAATGCCCAATTAAAGAAAATTTAATGCTTATTAAAACAATCAATTCTGATATTTATAAATTTTAAGCACTTGATTTCTCAGAAATATTTTTCCCAAAACAATGTGAAACAAGGCAGGGGCTGATATTTGTTCAATCAAAAAAAAAAAAAATTCACTTCAACTCACAGTGTAAACACACTGACAGTTTCCACCATGCACCTGCTAACTTCAATGAAAACACTTCTCCCTCCTCAGAAATCTCACTGCTATGCCTACTTATTTGCTAGATTTTCATGGTATCTTGATACAGGGTCTTTCCATGTAGCCCAGGATGGCCCAGGAGTCAGAAGTCAAGATTCTCCCTCAGCTTTTCAGTGCTGGGATTATAGGTGAGATTTATCTACTTTGATTTTCTAAATTATAGCTTATCAAATCCCAACAAAGCAACAAATCTCCTAAAAGCAGAAGCGAATATATATATGCCCCAAATCAACCAAACAACAATAAGCTTTTAAGTTCAGAAGCCCAAGGATGGAGTCAAGAATTCAAGCAGTTACAGATGAAGGCAGTGGAGTGGCAGCCCTGTTGGCTTTGATTGCCTCCTTTTCTAGCAAGGATGCATGTTTTGGTGGGGACAGAAAGAGGGGTCTTTAGTTTGAGCACGTTCCTGGAAGCATGGTTCTAGGAGCTGTGAGTGCCAATTCTGGGCTCCACTCCCAGCTCCCGCTGAGGTACTCAGACACATTCTTGTCTCATGACAGGCATTTCTCTGCCATAAAGTTGTGGTGCTTAGAGCACCTGTGCATCCCTGGTCATTGTGAGGACTGAGCGAGACATACATAAAGAACTTAGCATTTAAGACTCACTGAGATCAATGCATCCCTTTCTACTCTGGGGTTCTAATGGACTATGCAAATGAGCTCAAACAGTCTTGTAAAATTACAAAGTCACCATTTGATTTGCTTTCCAGATATGGTTAATCCACTGATAGTATTTTAGTTTATTACAAAACAGCAGCAGGAGGCATGCAGTATCACAAATGACTGCAGGTCCAAGTTTAGCTGGCAATGGGATCCAAGCATAATTACTACTGCTATGATGCAAGAACACTAACCTCTGCCATAAAATGGTGTTACAGTTAGAAGACAGGCCAGGGATTCAGCCTGGGCTCTGGGCACATAAGAAAGGTTGCTGTTGCTGTAGTGTACAGGGATGTGGCATGGAGAGAGAAGACTTCTGATACTTAGCAGCAGCTCCAAGATAATGGCATCTGTCCTTAGTAATGTCCTCACAGACATTAACCCCTGAGAAGGAAGCTACACTAGCACAGTCAGCACTTCTCATGAGAGCTGAGCAGTAAGGCTCCCTGCTAGGCAAGACTTGTGGAGTGAGTCTTGGGGAAAGCTCTTAACTGAGGACATCCTACCTTGCCTCTTCTTATTTTCTCAGTTTTGAACTGAAGGCAGGACTTGGCTTAGGAACACTCTGCCAGCTATCACCTCTCTGCACATCCTGTGCTCCAAGGGTAAGTCTGCTTACTCTCCAGTCCTACG
This sequence comes from Mastomys natalensis, assembly GCA_021653895.1. Lineage (NCBI taxonomy): Eukaryota > Metazoa > Chordata > Mammalia > Rodentia > Muridae > Mastomys > Mastomys natalensis. The sequence goes on along the minus strand of JAJTUV010000044.1, from coordinate 1,701,999 downwards.
GGGCACCCCTGAGCAGACCTCCTTAGTTTCCCAATAGATGCTCAGGGTCTGGCACTGAGGAGGAAGCAGAGCCAGCTGAATGGACACTAAGATTTCCACCTATTCCTTAGTTCCATGTATTCATTCACATTTTATATAAATACTCTTGCCATGGAAAATGTCATTTGCCTGCTGTCTTTCTTATTAGAGCATCAGGTACAGGGGACAAGCTCACTAGTGAGGAAATGGCACCATGTGAAGGTTAATCTCTATTTTCAACTAGCTCTAGGATCACCTGGGAGACACGGCTGGACATATCTGTGAGAGTATTACCACCTTAAATAAGGGAGGTGCTATCCCTTGGGTTGAGGTCTGGAACTGAATAAAATGAGGAGAATGGAGAAAGCCAGGAGAGAGCCAGCATGCATCTCTCTGCTTCCTGACTCCAGATACAACTGCCTAGCAGCTCCATGTGTCTGCCACCATGCCTGCCTCTCTTGCATGACAGACTCTATTTGCCTTTCAATGATCCAAGACTACTTCCTTCTTTAAGTTGGTTATGTCAGATATTTTATTACAGCAATGGGAGAAATAATTTATACATTTGGAGATTAGTTTTCTAATATAACTTTAACAAACTGTGCTAACTCTAGAATATCAAACAATACAAAACTATTTTTAGAATTCTGGAGGTCACATGTTCTAGGATTTTGCTGTAGGTAGGGATGAACTAATTCCTTGCAGAGGCTCTGGGAAAGAACTCAATCTTTGCCTTTTCTAGGTGGCTAAGTGGCTGCTTGCATCTCCTGACCTGTAGCCCCTTCTTCCTTTTCAAAGCTGGAAGCACAGAGATGGTGACTTACATCACAAGGATTATCCTGGGACAATCCCAGAGTAATTTCACCATGAGATCCTTCCTTAGCCATGCTGGCGAAGTCCTTCTTTCTAGGATGGGCATTGTATGTGCAATTTTTAGGGACTAAGATGTGGACCTACTGTGTTCACTGCTGCACAATCCCTCAGGCTCTTTACCCACTAGTATGTGTGCTCAGCTCTGGCAGAGTTGAACCAACTTCTCAGCACAAGAGAATACACTCCAACAGAACTGCAGTACACACACGTGGTAGAGCAGCTTCAGGTAGCTATGTGGCTGGCTGACCATGAAGCCCCTAGGGGAGAAAAACAGGGGTTCTCCAGGGCCCAACCTTGGCTAAGCCATGAAGCCTCCTAGGGGAAGAAACCAGGAGACCCTCAGGGCCTAGCCTCTGCTAAGCCTTTTCCTTCCAGCTAGCACAGACCTGACTCTGCTCACTGTGAGTCCTCTAGAACTACATGAGTTGTCCTGAGTTGTTCTACTTATGGAACTTGCAGTCACCAGAGGCAGGACCCCTAGGGAAGAGCTCCTGGGAGACAGTCAGCTGCTGTTTGCTGAGTGGATACTGCATCTACTTGGTTCTCTATTATCTGCATTTACTGTGTCAGCAGTCAAAGTATCCTTTCTTTGGGAGCTGTGGGGGTATAGTCTCCAACGGAAGGAGGTCGGATCATTTGGTGACTTCCCTTGAAGTCCTGCCTCTTACTCCTAGGAGTAGGGTATAGAACCAGAGGAAAACAGTAGTAGCAGTGTTTCTGGACACTTGCCATCTGTATAGCAGGCCTCTCATACTTTACACTCTGTTGTTGTTGTCGTCGTTAAAACTCCCCAGTGAAGGAGTAGGTAGAACTTAACTCTGCAGTATGATAAATAGGGAAGACAGGATAGGCGTTAGCTCTACAGTGCACAGCATACTTCAGAGATGTTGATATGGTCAGCTGTAAATAAGAGAGCGCTGTGAGGTACCTCATGACTATCAAACTGACTGACATGAACCCAGGTTTCCAGAAAAGAGGCTTTATGCACCCTCCCTGATGCTCTACCCTCTGAGGCACTACTTTTAACTCCTGTTTCTCTATAGAAGGCCATCCTAGGAAACCAGCCTAGGTCATGCATAAGCAGTTTCAAACTGCATGTCTTACAGTGCTGACCACATTGAGACGGTATCTGAGCAAGGAGTATAGCTGGATTTTCTCAGAGCACACACACGTACACATGTGCATGCATACATACACAATTGACATGCTCATATTAGAACATTGCTGCAAAGTGCATTTTAATGAGGAACAGTTGGTCTGGTTCTGCTCAAATGAAAGACAGCCCTGTAAGGGAGTCACCACCTGCCTTCCCAGCTTGTACAGCAGCTTCTAAATGGGTTCTTCTGTCCCTGACACCTGCAGGTGTCGTCAGGGCCCTGCAATTACATTCCAGTGCCAGCTCTTTCTCTCAGATTGGCAGACAATGTCATTCCCCATGATTCAGTGATTCGTGCCATTAAGAGATAATAGGACATACAGTGACCAAGGGTACCAAACTATCTCAATTATTCTCCTAGACATCTCTTAAACTGGGAACATGCTACTATCATAAGAGCCGTTGATTCTCCTAAACTGGGAACATGCTACTGTCATAGGAGTCCTTGATTATCTGCAAGCCAAGGATGCTTCTAGTTCTTGATGTCTATGTTTAAGATGTTACATACAGCGCCCATCAGCTTAGTAGGCACTGTGGGATACACATGGCAAACAGACTGCAGTTAAGACTTAATTGGGCCTTTTCATTTGAAAACCTGACACACAGTCACATGATGTGAATACACTATCAGTTTCTCGGTAACACTTTCAGGCATGAGTGATTCAACATCAGATATTCCTGCCCCTACCCCAAATGCTTAATTGCTATCAGGTCATTAAAATTGCAAGGAAAAAACTTAAACATGAACATGACACAAAATCTCACTCTAATCTTAGGATCCTAATTTTTTTAAAAATCTTATTTTGCTGATAGCAAAGGCTTGTGTTTACTTTACTAATAAGATTGAACATAAATTATTAAGCTATTGACTATATGATCAAAAGAATTTCAGATTATATTCTGAGTAGTTTTGCCTTGACATCCACCACAGGAATAGATGTGATGTGTTCCTGCATGGCCTTGGTGACCCCCTCTCAGGATGCTGACCCCTTGGACATGGACTGTGCCCAGTGAAACAAACCAAAGCCCAGCATCTGCCTGTCACCTCACTGTGACTCCTGGGGAGTCTGCATTTCATCTGACTCAAGAGACATGAAAAAAACCTTCCAAGCTCTGAACTTCTTATAAAAGACTGAAGACATTTCTTATGTGTAAATTCGTTTCCTGCCTCACTCAGAAGCACAGTTAACAGCTTGAAGTGCAAACTAACAAGGATGGAGGATATGATGCTTGATAGCCCCTGTCTCAGGCTAAGTAAGACTTTCTATCATCCTTGTCTCCTAAGGGCCTGATGTGGGCTCAGCAGAAAGCTCGCTGAGCTCCAGCACACGCCCAGTGCAAGGCAGAAAGCATCCAGGAAAGAATCTCAAGCGCTGAGTTTTTGCTTTGAATATAAAAATATTTTTGTGTCAAAAAGTGATCTCTACCATAACTGCATCTTAATTCTTCAAATACAAGCTTCAAGACCCACCTCTTGCAGTAAGCGCCATTAATGCAAATTGCTCATCCATCTTTGACACACAGGCAGGTCTTGGCATAAAGAAGGAACAAAGGGCCGCACTTTGATCTAACATCTATAATCAGTGACTAGGATAGTAGCAGAAATCTAAGGTCATTTATTCTAAACTGGAGTAGTATTAATACAGTTAAAGCTGCCCCACATGCAGGGTTGGAGAGAAGGAATTTGAATCTGATCATCTAATAAGAAATACAATTTCTGTGCTACTTTTACCCTGCAAGCTAGACACATTGTAGTTGAAGGTTTTGTAGCTGGGTGGGTGTCTCAGTCCCTTGTCTTGTGTGGTTACAAGAGATGGCCTATTCAGGTTCCTTATCCCTTACTGCTGGGAGTCTTACCTACAGTCACCATCACAGACTCCTGGGAGTTTCCATTGCTGGTTCTGCACTAATCCACTGCTTATATGTTATAGTTTGCTGTAGTCCTTATCATCTTCTGTGTTGAAGTCACACATGAAGGGCAAAACACTACCTAGAACAGGATAAAATAAAATTAAAATTGTTAAAGTGGAGTTCCATGGCAAAATAAGACAATGGGTTGGAATCGAGTGGATGGAGAGTCAGGCCACACTCTACACTCCAGTGGGCATGTTAGGAAGCACCGCGGTAATGTCCAGTAAGAAGAAGTGAGTGCAGGACCACAAGACAGTGCCACTCCTGTGCACTCTGCAGGAGTGTCAACCCCCCTCCCCTGTGACTCAGGTGACATGGGTTACAAGTTCCAGCAGGGTGTGGGCTATAGATTAGGGTGGTCAAAGGCAGAAATGGCCCAGGAGTTGGTGCCCAAGGCAAGCAGAGTCAGACTTCCTGAGAACACCGACTCTCTGTTCTCCTTAACATGCTTCTTTCCCTTCCTTGGCTCCAGTGAATAAACCCCATCTTCTCCAACACTTCCTTTTGCTGCCTTCAGCTCCTAAATTGTTTGCTGTCTAACTCCCAATTTAAAAAAGTGGAGCTCATATGCCACAAATGGGCTTAGTGCTTTCTGCATCTTTCTGGAAAATCTAGAGGGAAATCATTTCCCTACCCCTTTCATTTTCTGTCCCTAGACTCATGGCCTGTATCCATCTTGCAAGTCAAGTTCCCCATCACTTTGACCCACGACTCTCCTTCTTGCCACTCACTTTTTAAAACCCTTGTGATTATATTAGGTCCATTCAAGAAACTCACTTTAAAGGCAGATGACTAGCAAAGTTGATTGCTGCTATGTAACCTAACACAGTCGCCAATTTGAAGTTTAGGATGGTGTCTTTAGGTTTCTATTGATGTGATAGAACACTATGATCAAAAGGCAGGTCTACTTGGCTGACATTTCCATATTGATGTTCATCATTGAAGAAAGTCAGGACAGGAACTCAAACAAGGCAGGAGCTGATGCAAAGGCCACAGCAGGTTGCTGCTTACTGGGCTTGCTTCCTATGGCTTGCTTGTTCAGCCTGCTTTCTTTTAGACCCCAGAAACACCAGCCCAGGGATGGCCAAAACCAAAATGGGCTGGGCCCTCCCCCATCAATCATTTAAAAAATGCCTTATGGTAGATTTCATGGAAGTTTTTTTTCTCAGTTGAGGCTCCCTCCTTTCAGATGACTCTAGCTTGTGTCAAATTGGCATAGGACTAACTGGCACAGTGGGGATAACTGTAGGGCTGCTATCCTGTCCACCACAGGGCAACAGTGAGAATACAGTTAAAAAGTGGCTGACCAATGTGGAGAGTAGAAGTAAACATCCCTTTGGGTGCCCACTCACAACTTCTCACATTTTATGTGGACTCTAGAGCAGTGCTTCTCAACCTGTGGACTGTAACCCCTTTGTGAGTTGAAGGACCGTTTCATAAGGGTTGCCTAGGACCATCAGAAAACACAGATATTTACATTACAATTCATAACAATAGCAAAATTACAGTTATGAAGTAGCAAAAAGAATAGTTTTATGGTGGGGGGGGGGTGAGAATCTGTATTAAAGGGTTGCAGCATTGAGAACCACTGCTCTAGATTAAGGACCCCTATATTAGTTTCCCAGTGCTAATGGTAACAAATGATCACAATCTATCTAACTGGATTAAAACAATATACACTTCAAAAAAAAGAGTAAGAAGGCTCCTTCTTCTATTAGTGTTCTGATTGCTTTTGGAGACCAACTCTTCTAGCTGTATTGATACCTGGAAACAAGGTATTAAGAACAAGACTAAGTATTGTATCTAAGGCTGGAGCAGAATATGTTTTCTTATGGGAATACAGAAAGAGGACATAGAGTGGATCACAGATGCCAAGGTTCAGAGATTTGATAGATTAAATATGTGATGAAATGTTTTTACTCTTCATTTTCTGTACATCTGCTTTCTGGTGTCACATTGTAGTGTGGTCTGTTGACTACATGACTTACTTGGCCAATCCAATGGGATGTTATCAAATATGTAGGCAGAAGCCTAAGGTCACTGTGTATTCCTGTAGGCTGTTCTTGTTCTTCAGCCTTTACTATGTGAATATGTTGTTGTCTTCTGTAGGGTTAAGATCTGGAGAACAAAGTTGATTCATCCAAGTCAGTTTAGCTGAGCACATCTGAGTCACTAAAACCTCCAGACATGTCACAGAGACCTACTAAGGGTTGAAAACCTACATTTCACTACCCTATCGTTGATATGAATACATGTTTGAGACCTGCAGAGATCAGTTGTGCCTTCCTAAGGTTTGGAGGTTGTTTGGGAAGGGGCATTTACAGTAGCAATGGAGAGCTGTTGATACATAATGTCCATATATTTGGTCCAGCAGTGTTTTGAATAAGGGTTATGCATGTGTCTCTTGAATGTCTACATTTAACAGCAGGTACTCTGTGACAGGTATCTAGTTATCAGGAAGACAAATGCAAATGAAGCAAAGTCCTAGGACTCATGAGTTTCTAGGGACTGGAACCTGCCATAAGGGTATCTGACGTGCGCAGTGGTGAACTACATTATGGAGGAAAATAGTAACATTGTGATAGGTGGTGGATGGGGTCACTGATAAGGCAGTGTTTCAGCAGAGACTGAGTGATACGAGATAGCAGACACCTCTAATGAGAAACACACTACGAGCAGAGGGACAGGCAGGTGCACAAGCCCGCCCCAAAGGGGCACTTGAGATGCTTTCATGTCAAAGAGCAGCAGGCAGGCCGCTGTGGCTGGACCAGTGTTCATAAGGGGAGAAAAGTCAAGGTCTCAGACTTGTGGATGCTGTCGGCTTTCACCCTGAAGCCCTAAGGTTGTTTTTTTCCTATTTTAAATTTTTTTACTGTAAAATAAAACTGACAACTGCAGCCATTTTAAATGCAGAGTTCCATGACACTCGTCCGTTTCCTGGGTTTGCTTCATTATGCAGTTGTTACTGTTTCTAATGGCTCGTCATCCCACACAGAAGCTCTGTCAAGTCCTGGCTGCCCACCTTCCGGGGGCTGAATGACCTTCCCCTTGCCTATCGCACACATTGCACACAATGTTTGTCACACTTTGGTGTGTCCTATTTCACCTCAATCTCAGGGTATACCTGTGCTGTCACATACATGAGAAAGTCCCTGCTTTTCATTATACCTGTGCTGTCACATACATGAGAAAGTCCCTGTTTTCATGGCTGAATGATTTGCCCACACATCTGTGCACTGGGAGGCGGCTGGTTCACACATCTGTGCACTGGGAGGTGGCTGTGGATGTGGCTGGTCTTGTTTTAGTAAATGATCCCAGGATGAATAATGGAGTCTGAGTCTATTTTTGGTTGTTTTGGGTATAGAAAAAAGAATGGAATTTTAGGGTCCTGTGGACCTCTGGATAGCTCTGACAAGGAGGGCATAATCAGCCTTAGACAGGGAGACTGTTAGACAGACTGGAATACTGTATGTAGGAGAGCTTGGAGTGGGGGAAGTTACTTTGCAGGAGAATGCCTGAAAAAGACTCACGGATAACACAGATGCTTTCAGGTTGTTCAGAACTAGTGACCTTGGATGAAGAGTCACAGGAGAAAAAGTCACCTGAAGTCAAAGGAAGGGTGGAGGACTTACAATTGCCATCAGATGACTTGCTTTTGGTAGCTATCTTTTACAAATGTATTTCTGCTTATACACCTAGCTAAATACTGATGATCACACTCTGTTCTCACTGAGCACATGTGATATGAGACAAAGTCTTCAAACAACAAATGAGATATTAGCCCCAAACAAACTTTCAATTCCACAGAATATGCATGGACTGCTTACATGATCCAGGCACTGCTTGAGATTCTCGAGCTTATCTCAGTCTATTGTTAAAAACTCTAAATCAGGTTTTATCACTTGTAGCTGAGCAAGCTACCTAGAGAGGGCAAATGCCCAAAGGATGATGGCACAATCTGAAAGAGTGAGGCCACAATGCCAAAGCCACGCTGGCCCCAAGCTCATGGGCACAAGGGCTGCTTTATTCTTTTTAAATGGATGCCTGCAAGAAAAAAGCCTGATGAGCCAGGGGCCTGTGGAGGGAAGGGCTCCTCCTGATAAGGTCTGCAATAGTTCTTTGCTGCTAGTGTTCTTTAGACTCCTCTCTCAAGAGGTGGCAAATCTGAAATGCATTGGTTCCCAGTTTTGCAGGTTGGCATCTTACCAGATAACTGTCCAAGATAACCAACCTGATACATGGCCTGAATATTTATGTTCCTTGGTAGTTTTACAGAACTGCATTGCATTTGGGAGATAGGCAGAAAGAAGAAATTTGTTTCCTGCAAGTTCTTCCTTGGAAACCTAAAACATTGCAAACCATGTTAGAAGTGTGTTTATTATTTTACACACAATGCAAAGCCTATGCTGAGTATGACAGGGGACATAGGCTGTTTTTCACTAAGTGTAAAGAGGTGAGGGAAAGCCAGAATTCACGTAGCAAGCAAGCTCCTGCTCTGAAGCACTCATTCTTCTAGTTTCCGTGAAAGGAACTTAACTTTACAAGATCATTATCTGTTTCAAAGGAGCTTTTGCAATCTGCTTATCATGATGTCAAAGGACTTCAAGGAGCAGACTGAGAAGCCTGCCTGAGAGTCCCTGCTCAAAGAACACATTAACATCCTGAGTGATACGCACAAGTGTATTGCATACACCAACTGCTCTGCTCAGAAGACTCATCCATCTCACAGTGCAGATCACTAAAAGCCAAGCACATTCAGCACATATGGACTGGGGACTAACTGGAGTGGTCATGGCACTATGCTCTGGAGGTAGGATGGGCATAGCAGCCTGGGTAGGATGACCTTGCTCTTGTGAGGTGCCCTCATATAGGGTTCCAGCATTTCTTCCTTGCATGTCTCTTGTCTTGTCACGAGGACTCAGTCACCAAGTGATTGTATGGGGTAGACAACATGACTCCACAGGGACCACTTACTCGTGTGCAGGATGTGGCTGCTCTTGTGCAGGAAGACTGAGATGTCAGGGTTAACCTGTGCTGTAGTACAGCATAATGGATTCTTGAGGAAGCCACATTCTCTCTAACAGGTTTAGTGTAAACATTTAGCTTCCAAAACCCAGAGTTCTCAGTCTTCATACTGCACATTACTTCCCTGTGACTTCCCATGGCCCACAATTGCTTTGAGTATAAAAGAACAGCTGACGCAGGCCCGTGTATTCTGCATCCACTTGTGACCCTTTCACATGGAGACTTTCATTCTTCACCTACCTAAGTCCTTCTCACCTTCCAAACCCAGTTCTAATCTCACATCCATGAAACATTCCAAGGGGAAGGGAACGTCTTCTCTAGTTGACAGTTCCCAATGTCAATTCTACCTGTCAGTGTCATACACTTCCCCACAAACCCTTCTCAGTGTCTTTGTCCCTAGGGGCAAACACAAGACTCAGCCTCCATATCTGGAGGTATCTTGAGCATTAGGAAGACTGGCGAAGCAGACAGGGCTCTGTGTCCTGCTCACTAGAATCACAACAGAATAGCAGAACAACCACAACAGCCAGTCCAAAACCTCCTCACAGGTCCAGGCCACTTTCAGGGCTTGCATCTCGAATATCAAGTTCAGTGCCCAGATACTATATTTAGTGAGGATGGGGACGAGCAGTCAACGGGCAACTGCATGCTGTGTATATGAACAATTCAGCCTGCAGAGCTTGATCCTTTGCTCTGGAAGTCATCAGCCTCCCTAGCTCTGGACATCTGTCATTGCTTTTGTCTCAACTTCACTTCTCTTTCTCCCCTGCTCCAGTGTGAGCACATGAGCATGTGCATTCAATTTCACTGTAGGCACCTCCTTGTCATTGTGCACAGAAATGCTGAGAACACTTTTCATGGCACTCAGGCGCCCTCCCCCAGGCTACAGTAACAACATGAGGCACTGCAAGCCTAGAAGCTAGTCACATAGTAGAGGCTCATGAAATGGTAGCTGCTATTATCATTATTAAGGCACAATTAATCCCTTGATGCATGCAATTCTCCTCTGTGTGCCCAGTTCCAACCCTCAGGAGGAGGAAAATTATCATTGCTGATTGCACAATTAGGGGTTCAAGTGAAATGAAAGCTAATTGTTCAGCATCATCTTGGCTGATGATGCTTTGAATGGTACTCAGATTGGTACACGAAAGGCATAGTAAACATATTCTACAATTTCCACTGAAAAGATCCATACTAGTTCAGCAATGTCCAACTTAACGCAGCCTGGAAGGAAGTATGGGAGTAACAGCTATCCACCCAGTCTGTGCAACTCAAATGTGTCCTCACTGATCTGCAAAAGAAACAGGCGAGATGCACCATGGCAGACAGCAGTGCACATGATATTACATGTGCTATGGTCTTAACTGTCTGTGACACCAATTTAACACTCCAGCAATAAGGAATGCAGTCTTGCATGGTTTAAAGTGGAAAAAAAGAAAAGAAAAGGAAAGGAAAGAAAGAGGAAAGAAAAAGAAAAGGAACTGGAAAACGTCTCGGGATTGTAGCCAACATCTTGGAGTGGAAGGAGAATAGGAAGGAATACACCCTCATTTGCTCCTAACACGGTTAGCTGATCTGTTTGAAATTAGATCCACTTTCAACTGTTTTAACTTAATTATTAAGCCATTTCTTAACCTCAGGAACAAAGTTTTCATGTGCTTTCAAATCTGGCCCTGAACTAATAGCCCCTTTCACTTCAGTGGTTTTGGAAATGAATGTTAGCTAGGAAGAAAAGCATTTAAACAGTGTTTGTCTAAGGGTCAAAGCTCTGAAAACACAGCAGAGTTTGTACACAAAATTCAGTTTATCAAAGGGTCTTGCTGGCCCTTTGTCAGGTAATGAAGCAGGCACACCACCCTAAAATGCCTGCCTTCTTACCAGAGTGGCTGCAGGATTGAAGTGGAGCTGCCCCGCTTACTCAAGTGAGCCACACATGCCATAGTGTTGTGTGTAGAGGTCAGAGGACACCTTGCAGGCATTGGTTCTCTCATCTATCATGTGTGTCTTCCGGATCTAACTTGGGTACTTTTATTCACTGAGCTGTCTCACAGGCCCTCCTGTGGTCTGTGTTAATGTCATTCTCATTATAGTCTCTTAGGGTGACCTGCTTTCCTCTGCCAGTTTGTAGGAAGTCAGTGGTTAATGGGTACATTAGAAACTATAGACTAGTGTGTAATTTCTATTGATGGTTACAGTAAGATGATGCCTTGGAGTAAGTCACAATAAGGCTGCTGGTACTGCTGCTAGTAATGTGGCAATATTTACTGTGCTAAGCCTCTTCTGTTACATCCTGTAGGTCTCATAAGCAGAGACCTGGGCTGGTGACTTTTTCCAAGTTCATACTGTTTGTAAGGAGTAGAACGCATTTGCAAAGCCAGGTTATCAGAATCCTGAACGCACACTCTGAATTGCTATACTGTACTGTATATCAGAAGCCAATGTAAGTAAAGTACTTTAAAGAAGTCTATAGTCAAAATAAAGGCCGGGAAAGTGCTGTGATGCTTGGTAAACTCATATATCCACTATGTCCATGTCTACACCATTACTTTAATCCTCCCTGAATGAGGTAATAACTACACTTTCTAGAGACACTGTGATTCAAGGAAGTGAGCAATGCAGTATTGCAGGAACTGTCCCTGTAATTTGACCCAAACCTGCCAGACTACAAGCTCTCCTGGCCTTTCACAAGTGGCTCACTTCTTTCTTAAACCAATTCTACCACCAGGAAAGAATGCAGCAAAAGAATACATCTTTGCAATAAATCCAAATATTTGTCATTCAGGAGAAAATGTTTCTGCTAGGCATGGCCCCGCTGACTTCTTACTGATGAGAGAACTGGTCAGAGAAAGTGCACTGAGTAGGGTGAGTCACTCAAGCCTCCAAGGGGAGGACCCTCAGCAGCTCTGCTTCTCTCATAGCACAGAGCCTAATGCTGCTGTGACCAAATACACAAAAGGTGATTAGTCCCACCCACTTCCTCATCATTTTCTGCCTCTCCTTCCTTCTCTTCTTGGATCCAGTGAACCAAAGTCTGTTATATAAAGAGGAATTCCTGACCAGAAGTTATCAAATGAGAGACTCTTGCAATGTAAAGAGAGTGGAGCTGGGCTTTAACTTGGCTGGCACACGTGGATGGCCTATAGCAAAGCCATGAGATGATATGGTTATGAGTGACCTGGAACATCACTGATGGCACAGCTGCCATGGAAAGCAGCACACCCACTCCTCAAAAAAACAGAAACTGAGCTACTATGGGATCTAGAGCAGGGACTTAGGCAGAAATCAGGCCACCATGTTGCCAGGAAGCACTTGGTGGCAGCACTTCAAATGTGTTCAGATGAAAGACTGAGAAAATGTCATGGAGTACTACCCAGCATGTAATGACACAATGAAATGTCGCCCAGCCTTTGGGGGAGACACAATATGGATGAAATTTGAGGCATCATGCAAGTCACAAAAAGGCAAAGGCAGCACAATGCCACTTTCATCAGTCACCTCCAGTAGGTAGAGTCATGGACAAAGAAATCTAAGTTCTCAGGGAGTAACAGAGAGGTGGAAAGGGAGTTGCTATTTAATAAGTACAGAGTTATAGTTTTTATAACATTAACAGAAGTCCGGAGACTGTTTGCTGAACAATGACACTATTAAAATGGTTACAATTGAAAAAATTATTCATATTTGTACTCCCTTTCTCCTTCCTGCTTTCTTTTCCTCCTTCCTTTCTTATATCCATCATCCATCCATCCATCCATCCATCCATCCATCCATCCATCCATCCATCCATCCATTGCTGGATACTAAAACCAAGGTCTCCTGTATAACAGGAAAAGGCTCTACCACAGAGCTACCTTATTTTTATTTTTTGAGATAGGGTCTTAATAAGATGTCCAGGCTGGCCCTGAACATATTACATAGCCCAGGCAGGCCTTGAACTTATGATCCTCTTGTTTCAGTCTCCTGAGTAGTTGGCATTACAAGCCCTTGCTACCAGGCCTGGCCAAACTGCACATTAAAGAAACAAGCAAACATATATTTATGTGTATGGTGCTTTGCCTGTACATATGTCCATGCATTAGGTATATGCACGGTACTCACGGAGGACAGAAGAGGCGACTAGACCTCCTGGTACTGTAGGTACTGATGGTGATCTATTATATGGTGCTAGGAATCAAACCTCTGGAATGGGTTCTCTCAAAAAGCAGCCAGTGCTTTTAGCCACTGTGCCATCTCTCTAGTCCCACAGATTTTATGTTGGTCTTGAAGTTGGTAAGACCTGGATGTAAAAAGTGGCTCCTGTTTGTCTCTACCTGGTTCTTCTCTTTTCATGACTCTCAGTAAGTTATTTATTAGTCTACTGATGTCTTGGTTCCTTATCTGTGATATCTGGATGGTAACAGTAGCCTATCATGAGGATAATATGAATGCATGTGACTTACATGCCACTTGGTCCATGGTAATCACTCTCTAAATACATGCTGGTTTGAGACTGTAGCAGAAGGATTAGAGAATTGAACCAATGAAAAAAGGATCATTATTTTGATATCTGGTAATGGAATATGATTATAGCTTTAAAAGGATTTTTTTTTTTCAGTGCTGTGGATGTAGCTTAGTGGTTGAGGGGTCTAGGTACAGAGCCTTGAATTCATCCTAGCACTACTTAAAATGAGCTGCTGAAGGCACACATGACTGACATTCCAATACTCCATAGGTGGAATCTGAGGGCTCAGGACTCAGCTCATGCTTATTGGCCAGTTGCCACCTGGGCTACAACAGACTCTGTCCCAGAATGACAAAAGAAAAGTTAGATCCTAAAAATAACCTTTTTTAAGGTTATTGACTGGTATGTTTCTAGATAAAATGATAAATGGAATTCCCACACAAATAATTTGGGTAGGAAATAGGTGGGCAGTTAAGAACACAGATGATGTAAGGTTGGCTATAAGGTGACAACTGTTCGAGGTGGGTAATCATGGGCGTGTGGGATGATGATCTGTACTATGTCTGAGGTGTCGACATCCCTCTCGGTAGACTGTGTTATTAAAGCAAAACGTGACGCTCCTGGATGATGAGTCACAGACAATTTTTCACACTATTGAATGGTTATAGATGTGTACACCTCCCTATGCCTGTGTACCCATAGGTTTCCTTTTTTTCTTATTGTTTGAGTCACGATCTCCCTGTGTAGCCCAGGCTGGCCTTGAACTTACAGTGATCCTCCTGTGTCATCTTCAAAAGTACCGACTGTTGGGATTACAAGTGGATGCCACCATGCCCATAGGTTTCCTTTTGATGTCTACCTGTAGTTCCTACACTGATGTAAGAAAAGCTGTGCATAATTACATTAAAATGTTATAATTGCCTCTTATTGGTATCAGATACTCCTCACTAGCTTGAGAAGTAGGTCTTAAATTTTAATGTGTATAAGTGTCACCAGAAAGCAAAAACAAAGTCAAACAGATCATGAAGGTAGAACATACATGATATGAATGCAGGAGGAAGGACCACTGGGGTGAAAAGGGTTAAAAGGAGATCAAGTAGAAGGTGAGGGAAAAGGGGAAGAAGGTGTAGCCAAAATTAAAGGTTCATGAAAAAGCCATATGCAAACCTACTCTTTTGTAAGCTATTCTATTTTAAAAATATATAATAAAGAATACTTCGAAGGGAGATGCCTTATAGGGGTGGATAATGTTACTCTCAGATCCAGTGCCAGGTGTGAGATATTATCCTAGGAGTTGAGTTGTTGATCAGAATGAACCCAAACACCACCAAACAATACAGACTTTTGCCACTGCTCTTGATTACCTACTAGATAATACCCATTGCTAAAGACACCTTCTACTTTGGTTTTAGGTTGTAAAGAGATGGAGCTGAAACCTGACAGGAAGAATCTTCCTTGCTGGCTAACTTTTGTAGTGCTGGAAGGTGCCATGCACGCTGGTGGGGGAGAAAAGTCATTAATGGCCTTATCCAGCTCTGAGCCCTGTGAGCTACAACTCCAACCAACTAGGCAGGATGTGTCCACTGCTGCAGTAGCGGCATGACAGAGAAGCAGTCGCCAACAACTTATGACTGGATTCCAGGCAGGAAAAGGTTCATGTCTTAAAAAATACCCATGGCTTGGGAGGTCACGGGCCTCAGAGGACAGGGGGATGACCTATCATGGTTGTTTTGCTAAATGAATATGGTGTCCAACTACCTTCTAAACATTTATATTTATATCCTGACATTAGTGTTATTCTCAGCTTTGGTCAGAGAAGCTTCTGTTTGTAACGAGTGATGGTTAATGCAGAGACTCACAACTGGTCAAAGGGTTGAGAATAAATGACTGTTGAGTACTCAGCCGTAAGTAGAGTGTCTTTATCATGCCCTACAAGACTCAGAGAGTATCACTGAAGAGAAAACAGAAGTCTGTGACTCTGTCTCTTGGACATGGCATGTTGCACTGAAGAACTCACAGCAGTAGTGGCTGTTTATACAAGAGTGGTCAGTCAGTACTTCATTATTTATGAAGAAGGCTCACTAGGCCTCATCCCTTCTTAGAAAGCACAAGGGGCTGGTGGAGTCATATTCCTCAGTAAGTTGGTTGTCCCTGCTCAAATACATACTTCCTACTTCTACTCAAGCAAGAAACCCTCATTAACTGCAAAGGGATGCCCCTCACATGTGAACTGTATGAGAGTAGGAAGGGGACTCTTTGGAACTAAGAAAAGGTTTGAAGGATGGAGATAAAATAATGGGCACACAATAGAAGCAACATTTTATATGTTCGTATACATGTATATTAAGTTTTGAAAAAAATCATAATTTAAAAATAGATAATGAACCATGGTGGTACACACCTATAATCCTAGTTCTTGAGGAAGAAGTATTGTGAGTTCTGGGCCAGCTTCTGCTACATAGTCAATGCTAGACCAGCAGGGACTATATGGTGTGGCCTGATCTCAAAAACAGGGCAAGACAAAATAACTCAACATCCCTAAAAAACGTGAGTGAATCATCCCCAGAGTCTCTGGCTTAGGAGGCTGGGGAGGGGATGAATGCTGGCACCGTGAGCATAGGAACCACAGTGAAGAATTACTGTCTTAGAATGCATGTCACCATCCCTTCCTCCACCCAAAACCATGGTTCCCTGGTGTAGCTGCTCTTCAGGAAAGGCTGGTCTGGGCTTCATTTGATTTCCATTATTTCAGATGCCTTCACTTAAATTATTCCATAATGTTTTCTAAATCAACCATACTTCTCAGCCTATTTCTTAAGTTATAAGAGGTATTTGCCTCCCATCTTCCCTAAGAATAGGAATAGTTAGACTAATTGTGTCTCTACTTCCTTCCTCCTTCTCTTTTTCCTCCTCCTCCTCCTCCTCCTCCTCCTCCTCCTCCTCCTCCTCCTCCTCCTCTTCCTCCTCCTCCTTTATCTCCCTCTCCTCCTCCTTCACCTCCTGCTCCACATCTCTAATAAAGCTAGAGAGAGGAAGATCAACAGACATCTATGATATTTCCAACTGTCTCGCTTGTGCACACCTATGTGCCTAGCTTCTGAGGGAACTGAAGCAGGAGAATGAGGACAGGCTGGACCCTGTCTGAAAATAAAACCCATAAAGGTAGGAATTACATGGTAGAAACTTTGCATCATATGTGGGAGGCCCTGGGTCCAGTTCATAGTACTTCAAAAAAGAAGAGGGGGAAAAGGTTTCTCTTTGTCTTTTTCTATGAAGATGTATTTCTTAGAGACAGCAACTCTACTTTACTATAGTTCCTCTTTCCACCATACTCTGGGGATCTAGTCATCATTTAAAATAATAATTCTTGATTTTATTCATATTTATGGAACGCTAAGTTCTTCCACAGAGTAGCATTGCATCTACTCTGACAAGTGAGATTTTTCAATCATTGAACAGTAGAGACAGTAGAGAGTTTCTTCAGTGCTCACTATACACAACCATGTTGTATGTGAGACAACCAGGGTTTGGGAAGCCTGGTGATTTATAGGCTAACAAGTCAATTAGAGAGACAAAATATAGCTCAGACCTCTTATCCCCTTGCCTAGACGGCTTCCCTAATTAGCTGTCCCTCTTACCAGCTCCAGTGAAGGACATCTGCAGGCCCTGATATGAAATAGAGTAAGCCCAAAGCACAGGACTAAATATCTAGAGAGATGGCTTAGCAGATAAGGAAACCTGCTTTTTCAGAAGACTTGATTTTGGGTGCTAGCACATACATTGGGCAGCTCACAATTACCTTTGACTCCAGTTCCAGGGCATCTAGTGCTCATGCTGGGCCCCTTCAGGCACCTGTGTTCACTTGCACATAAACTCATGCAGGTGCTCACATGTATATGAATAAAAAACAATAAACAATTCACCAGAATGGCCATGAAAGCAACAATTAGGCATTTATTATTGAAAATAACTTTTGGCGCAGTAACTTCTTTCCAGTGCTTTGGGTTTCTCTTCCCAGGCCTTCTCCTTTCTGAGATGGGGGTCTTAGCCGTGTAGCCATGGGTGCGCTTGAACTCCTGGTCCTGTTGCTGCCCCACCCCAGTGCTGAGATTGCAGGCATCATGCTAGTCCTGTTCTGTTTTGATTTCTTTACAAAGTGTGTAGGAAGGGATTACTCTAGGGAAAAAAAAACAACTAAGCAGAAACCTAGGAAGTTCAGATAGTTACAAATTCTGATGGGATCAGCTCTGTGGCTTCATCCTAACAGAATTACCATCCCTGCCAAAGACAATGAGAACCCACTATTATGGCTAAAATAATCAACAACAACAAAATGGAGATGTTTTTCCTGAAATCTCTTCACCCTACTCTTCTTGAATACAGCAAGGTTTAGGGAGAAGATAAAGACCATATATAATTTGGGTAAGGCAGTGTACCAGCTGAACTTTGTACAGCAGCAGGACTGACTTTATCCCTTTATCAACACTGCGAGGGAGATATTTCACCCCCGCAGAACAGGCAGAACTAAAGCTCTGAGCAGTTTAGACCCAGGTGCAAACCCAGGTCCCTGTGCCCAAGCCCCAAGTATACAGAGCTAGGTGTATCCAAAACAAATTCCAGAACCTTTCCCTGCTGTCAAAGCTCAACATGCCTGAGATGGTTATTACCTCTACTGCCTGCTTGGAAAGCCTGAAACTACTATGTTCCTTCCTGCTTGCTTTGGCACTCCTAAAGAATACAGTGTAATAACAGAACAAATTCACTGGCAAAGCCTTCTGATCCTGGCATGCTGGGTATATGCACAAATAACAGAAAAGAGGAATAACCATGTAAGGCAGAGCTTAACAGAACCCTCACCAGAGTCCTTACTTGCAGTTTCACGAATGTAGAAGAATCCATTTCTGTAAGCCCAGGGAAGCCAGGAGCCACATGACCTCATCATACCTGGCCCTCTGTGCTGTCATGTGTAAAGGTGGGCTAGTGGTAACACTATATTTCCTAGGCTGGAAGAAGGGAGACGGGGGAGAGGAGACGACGATCGGGCTGAACTTTTAGAAAGCACAAGGTATGCAAGAACAGCAGAATGGGCCGTTCTCCCTTGTTCAGGGATTGTTATCAAACAAGAAGGTTTTAGAACTCGAGCATTTAACAAGAGATGTATGTGTGAGAACCAAGCCAGGCAGGGTCTTCAAAATATATCTTCCATTTGCTGTTAAATTCTTTCCACTGAAAATCAACTTCCTGGGCCTGGAGAACCAGCACAGTGACAGAGCGTTATACTAGCACACGTGAGGCCATGAGTCTAAGCCCCAGAATGTCGGATAAAGAAAAAAACTCTCTTACAGCACACTCTATAGTTTAGCTATTTTCTTGAAACATATGCCAAGAATAAGCTAATATAATCCAGCTGAATTTCTAGCCATCTAATTTCAATACTAGACTACTGTTGCTTCCAGGCTACTCTCTCCAACTTCCAAATAAGATTAAAAGAACAACAACAACAACAAAAATACCTCCCAAGCTCCAAACAGACATAAGTAATTTTGTTTGTCAAGATTTAACAACATGGCAGCCTCAAACTGGGTTTAGTGGTACATGCTCATTATCCTAGCACATGGAAGGCAGAGGGAGAAGGACTAAGAGGTCAAGGTCATCGTTACCTACAAAATGAGTTCAAGTGTACATGAGACCCTGTCTCAAAAGTAAAATAAAACAAAATAAAATAAAATACTGGTATAAGATAGATCAGTGGATGAAAGTTTTGCTGTATAACCCTGACAACCTGAGTTTAATTCCTGGATCTCACAGTGGAAGGAGAGAACCAATGCCCCATAGTTGTTCCTCTGACCTCCACATGTTCACCTAAACACACACACACACACACAACACACACACACACCACACTGAATGATAATAATGATAACAATAATAACGGTAATAAAGTGAGTACACACAAAAGGAGAAAGAAGGCATGGTTTTGACACATGCTAATACATGCTCCTCAGCTGTGGGTCAGATATCATATATGGGTACCCTCCTATGCAACAGCCAAGCACAGAAGAGGTACCACTCTTGCTGGACTTCAGTTTAGCATCGTCAGTGGAGACAGGTAGAGGTAACAGGCTTGCCACCATCCTACAGTAAAGCTGTACTTCTGTTATTTTAATTGAGATGTCTTTACCATTCATTTGAAGTAAGAATTACAGAGTAAAATGATGTAGGGATTGCATGGGAGATAAGTATCCGTTATCTTTTTTCCATATGTTAAGTCACTGCTATATGCTTTTATGGGAGGGGGATGTTTAACAATTGTGTTGAAGAAAGGATATCAAATGATGCTTAGAAATGTGATACACATTTTCATTTCACACTCCATCAGCTTTTACAACTGTAGCTCAATGAGATGTGTGAGAGAGGCTGGCAAACAGCCATATTTACAGGGGCCAGGTTACCTTTTTTATGGAATGAAAAAAAATGTTTAATTTTCACTCCACAGGGCTCAAGTATATATGCAGCTCACACTAGCAAGAGGCACCACAACCACACATACACCACAGCTTAGTGCCTGTTCACCTGTAGGCTTTGACTGTGTTATAAACAGCTTTGTCAGCAGGGAAACATTGGGTCCTCTTCGCCCTCCCTTCAGGATCAATGAGACAGAACTACACTGGATCTGTTCACCCTTGGTGTTGAATCTCTTACCTGCAAAAATAGTTTTTTGCCTTCTGCCTCTGCCCTGGAAAAGGAAGCAGTTTATTCCCTTTATGGGTGGAGAAGCAAAAGTCTAGCCATCAGCAAGGACACCCCTGTACATCCAGATCTCCATCTGTCAGAAAGGAGGGAGAAAAGCCTTGTGCCTCCTTAAGAAGAGGGGTGGTGAGTGATGGCAGATGCGGGGCACTGAGCGTCTAAGCTGCCATGGCATCAGCAGCATGGAGGGGAGGAACTTGGAACTTACCTTAGTCAAACCTGAGACTTCTCCCTTGGCCAGCGGCTTGCTGATGGATGGTGTATAGACTCTGGTTTCTGATACTGGCTGTCCTTTCAAAAAGTGTTTTCCTGATTCATAAATGTCAACTTCAACCATTTTCCCCATGAATGCAGGGTTCTTTGGCACTAAAACCTTAAAACAGATTTTTCAGACATCAGAAATTTTTAACATGGCCTTATTTAACAGTAGTTCTAGGTTCCAGAACAATGACGTAGGAAGGCTTCTTGCTCCCCACATCACTCTGCCCATTGTTAACATCTTACATCAGCGTGGTGTGTTTGCCACCATGAATAATGACAAATGGTACACCACTAACAACTAAGTCCACACTTCATTCAGATGCTCTGGGATTCCACTGCAGAGTATTGCCTGGCTGCTGAAGGGTTTGGAGTCCTGGGGAGTGGGAGGGCTTTTCTGAGAGGAGTCAAAGGGCTGCAGACCCAAGGCCTCTATCACCAGATGTCAGCTATCCTGAGTGAAGCACAGTGACAGGAAGCCTGGGGATTCCCAATAGCCAGCCAACTACTTCTGGACAGGCCTTCGATACCTGCGCCTTGCCTGTCAGTGCAATGAAGAAAACTAATTAGAAAATTATGGAAGCCTCACACTCGAAATAGCTTCAAGTTAGCTGCTGCTTCAAATGAAGGCGTGTGTGGTGTGTGTGTGTGTGTGTGTGTGTGGCGCGCGCGTGCGCGCACGTGTGCACATGTTCATGTGTGCTCATGTGTGCAAAAGGATAAGAGGAAGGGCATTTCAAAACAACTCTCAATAACACAGCACATTGGTTTGCCTAAATGCCTCCTCTGGCTGATGGCTGCCATTCATGCCTGTTGTGAGGAAAGAAATGTATTTGTTATTCTCCTGAGCCAACCTCTACTCAGAAGCAGCCACTCTGAAGGCTATTTGCCTGGCTCACAGGGAACTGTCAAATGGCTCTTTCTGTTAGAGCATGCAGATAAAATGATATAGGTATATGTTTACCTCAGCAAGCATCTCCTCTTGCTGGGGACTTACAGGTAGTTTGTATTCACTCTATCCCCTCACGTGTCAGTTTTAGTACTGTAGCTACTTGTGGACCTCTTCAAGTAAGGGTCCAACGCACAGAAACCAGTTCCAAACCATCAATAGTTTGATATTTTTCTTACAATCTTATTTAGAAAAATAAAAGCTATGGCATTGTTCAAAGGCTTGGTTATAAAGACAGAAAAAGGGGGTGGGGAGGGGAAGTCAGGGAAGAGCCTGCAGTTGCACAGCCAATGTCCCTGAGAAGCCACACTGAGTGTTAGTCTTTCTGAGGTTAGTTTTTATGATCACTGCACACAGCATACACAGTTTCATCAAAGAGTAGGGATAAAGGTCACCTGGAGGGTGGCTGACACATGGCAAGCAGGCCAACTAAAGGAGCATTAGTATCGGGCCCTTTTAAAATAATTTTCATAAAGTAAGAAAATCCCTAGTTGAAGCGATGCCAAGAAATGTTGGTGCTATTCCTGGGAATATAAGTTGTCTTGATGTGCTGCCTTGACCTGAATGAAGGGTTCGGTGTTTCATGTTGTTTGCCACCCTCGGGTTTGAATAACTGGAAAATCTCAACTGCCTTCTACTGGAGGAATCAGCTAATGAGGCATGCCATGCATTTAAAATGGAAGGAAAAGGTTCCCTGCTGAGGCACAAACCCAGATGGTCAGAGAGAGGAGAGGGAAGAGATGACCAAAATACATGGGGGTCCTCCTCAGGGCTGAGCAGAGGCTTGGGCAGCAGAGGAAAATGGCTCTTCTTGAGACGGGAACAGGAAGAGGTTTGGCTTTAAGGTGAGGCACAGGAGCGCCTTCCTCAGCTGCAGTCTTCCCTGGATACCTAGCAAGTGTGTTTACTTGGTTTGGAGAGGTCCTACTTAGGAACTACTGCCCGGTTAGATAGTAATTCATGTGGATAAGCAGTAGTGCCGGCCCTTCATTGCTTTCTTACTCAGCCCAGCCTCATCTGAAGTGTCCTTGTAATACCTAAAAATCCCCAAATTCTAATTCTAGTCATGACCTAGAGACAGAGAAAAAAATCCACTTCTCATCTGATGAGAAAGAACATACGGATAGGAAACCCCATCTGATGTTAAGGAAAATTAATACGGCTCAGAACCATCTGTGGCCATCCCACGCCACTGTGTCTCCTGCTCACGTGTCCTGCTTGGACCTTTCAGGGTTCTTCCTGGAGGGAACCACTCTGTGAGTCACTTCTGACATTCTCTCATCTGCTGGGGAGGTGAGGCCCAAGTGCTGACCGAAGTCAGGTCTAAACAGCCCTCAACAGTGGCTCTGTTTGGTTACTGGGATTTTGGTTCATTTAGATTTTGTACATTTTTTAAAATTCTACTTTGCTAAAAGGCTGGGAACAAATGAGAAAGGGTCTATTCTCTGGATTCACCTCAGAGTGATGAACCACTGTGGAGGCCTTGTTCCCTCGGAGGGTTTAGAGGCCACCTAGGGTTGCCCTTCTTGCCAGTCTTCCTTACTTTACCTTACAAGTGAGTAAGAGAGAACCCCTACAATTCACGCTGATGTGCTTGGTATACATGCTTCCTGCCTTCTCAACAGGACTTCTCTCTCCATTCACTCAGTGGTAGCTTCTGAGTCCCAACTCCCAGAAGCCTGAGGCTGTCCTGTCTTGGACTTGGAAGGCCTCCAGTACACACAGTGATACTTACACCCTCTGTGAAACTCCACCTTGCTAGCCTGGTTCCCTTCAGTCATACAATCCTTTCTTCTTCTTGTCCCTTTTGCTCAAATGTTCAGAGCTTGTCTCACTTTGAAGAAAAAGAGGTAGAAATATGGCTCTTACCTGCTCATAGAATCGGTTATGTGCAACATAAAACTTGGAGTCAAAAGACTCCTCTGTGACTAGCACTTGTTGTCTTTCGCCAATCTGTAGGGAGAAGAAAAGACAAGGATAAAGAAGCAAGAATCTGAAAATAAATAGCAGCCCATATATTCCTGGACCATAGCTACTGCTTCGTGAATTTAAAGTAGACCACAGATGGTCAGTTGTTTAACAGACAACACTGTGCATAACTCATTCAAATCTCCTGAAAAACATTAACTATTCAGGAATGTAAAACAATCATAGCACAAACCCTTATTTTTTTACATGACTATGAAAAAAAAACTCAATCAGATTCCTTTTTTCCACATAAGATACAACAAAAGCTTCTAAAATGCACTAAAATCCAAATAGCACTTTGTTTCCTGCAACAAAGCTGCACAACAAGCCAGAACAAGCTGCTTCTAATCCAAAAGCAGGAAAATATTTTGGCAATATGGGAGAATAGTAATAAACATTAATTTGAGTTATAAGGGATCTAACACTAAAGAAATTGCACCCAAAACTAGTCATTAGGGACTGCAGAGACAACTGTAATGAAATGTGCACACAGCTTCTCCAGAAGACCCAGGTTTGAGTCTGGCACCCGTGCTGAATGGCTTACAACTGCCTAGACCTTCAGTTCTTAAGGATCTGATCTCCTCTTCTGTTTTCAGGAGTATCTGAACTCACTTAGGTACACATAGCCCTCCCTCTGAACATTAATTTTAAAATCATACACATAATTTAGAAAATAGAGCCAGTTCTTAGGCCGTCACACTTCAGTGTTAACACTTCTTCCATACAATTCTGAAATTATGACTAATTTGCATAAGTATTTACATATTATGTGTTTTTTCTCTGTTATAGGCAAGTGTCTCATTGTTATAGCTACAACTCCATGTTGCTGTCACTTTTTAAAGAGCAAACATGAAATTATGAAATTTGAAGATCAATGGATGGACCCAGAAAACATTATACTGCATGAGGTAACCAATATTAGACCCAGAAAGACAAATACCATATGTACTACTCATAAGTGAGATCTTTAGATGTGTGTGTTTAACTGGAGGTACCTGTAGAGTTCAGGAAACCAGAGAGGCATTGGTAGGGAGTGGGGAGAAGGACCTTAAGGTAAGAATGATAGTGGAACACAGATGATATGAAGGGGAAAAGGGAAATAAAAGGGAGGGAGGCTTAGGTGGAGAGAGGGATGGGAGGGTGGAACAAAGGAGGGATAGATGACTAATACTAAAGATGTTTGAAAAAGACATGTATTTATAAGCTTCTAATACACACACACACACACACAACACACACACACACACAACATACACACACACATACACACATATATATTCAATAAAGGAGTTTAATTGGAGTTACCCTACAGAGGGGATAATGTTCCTTCCTGTGCTGGATAGTTTTTTGGCAACTTGACAGAAGCTAGAATCACATGGGAAGAAGTAACCTCAACTGAGAAACTGCCCCCACCCGACTAGTTTGTAGAAAAGTCTGTGGGGCATTTTCTTGATTAATAATTGGTGTGCATGGGCCTACCTCACTGTGGGTGGTGCGGCCCCTGAAGAAGTGGTGCTGGGTGTATAAGAAGCAGGCTGAGCAAACCATGGGGAGCAAGCCAGTGAGCAGTATTCCTCCAAGGCCTCTGCATCAGTTCCTTCCTGCAGCTTAAGGCTTTGAGTTACTGTCCTGACTTTCATGGATGATGTACTTACAAGTTATACAATGAAATAAACCTTTTCCTCCTCAAGTTGTTTCTGGCCATGATGTTTTATCACAGCAGTAAAAACCCTACGACACTCCTAGAAGCCACATTTTGCCAAATAAAAAGCTCAGTGCCAGGTATAGGATACCTCCACTTGAGAGATGTCCTGGAGACTTCCAAAACAATACCGGCCATTGTCGTTGTTCTTGGCTACCCAACGTGATTTTGAAGGTAAAATCTCTATTGTTAAATTACATACTTTGACCATAGGACCAGATTAATATCTTTATAATCATAGTGCAACTCTCAGATATCATCAGGGATGTTTCTTTGTGCTGTAAATGGTGGTTAACAAATAAAGAATTAGTGTCGGTGGACAGCTCAGTCACAGGCTCATGGCACAATACAGAAGAAGAGATGGGAAGACTGTAAGAGCCAGATGTAAGGGAGGATGGGTGCAAAACTATCCTCTGGACATGTCCAGAATGCTGACCTCATGAACTCAACAGCAACCATGCTTGTCTCCATAAGAATGGTACAAGATCAAGCCTATTAACATTCTAGTGTGGAGGAGAGAGAGGTTCATAAGCCTCCATCTCTGAGGTGCTATTGACAGTTGATTCCTTATGGGGGAAAGGAGAGTCCATTTTCTTTAAGAGTAGTGTAGTCCCTGAGGGATGGAGAGACAGCTCAGCTATTAAGAGCACTGGCTGCTCTTCCAGAGGCCCTGAGTTCAATTCCCAGAGTTCAGCCATGTGGTAGCTCACAACCATTTAGAATGGGACCCAATGCCTTCTTCTGGCATGTAGATGTGCATACATACAGAGCACTAACATACATGAAGTAGATAAATACTATAAAAACCATACTCCAGTATGGTCATATACCCATGAATATGTGGGCAGCATAAAGTGGGTAGTTAGAGAGAGAGAAAGAGAGAGAGAAAGAGAGAGAGAGAGAGAGAGGGGAGAGAAAGAGAGAGAAAGAGAGAAGAGAGGGAATGAGTACAAAGATGGGAAAGGGTAGGGAGATAGGGTGGATCTCTGAAGAGTTAGGGAAAGAAATATGGGGTGAATATAATAAACTATATAAAATTCTCGAAGAATTAATAAATATACATTTTAAAAAGCAACCAATGGGTCTGTTAGGTCTATATTTTTTAATTTATGCAGTCATTTTTAATAACCATAGGTTACATCTGCCAAACAATGGTTAAAGAAAAGTGACTGTGTTCCTTCCCAATTGTCATTTCCAAGTTTATTCCACTGTGAAATGTATCCTTTAAAGGATCAATTACTTAAAAAACAAAACAAAAGTCCAACACTGTCTTAAATGTCTGCTCCATCAAACCAGCTGTAAAACTGCCCGGAATTACTCTTGCTGCTGCTGCTTGGTAAATACACACCACATACTGGCAGGCTAAATTTTTTTTTAAGAAAGTCCTACTCTCATTTGTGGGGACTTGTCACTGTGTTCAGGCACTTATCATTTCGGAACCATAAACACAGCTGCACTGAACAGACCACCTAACAATTAAAAAAAACAGAGTAAACTCTCCACTCCCCCTTACATTGCCAATACCTAAGTACACCCCAATGTGCCATCTAGCTTGCCACCCTTTTCAACATGTAGTCTCTGTAGCAAAAGGCTATGAGGTCTCTGAAGACTTTAAAAAAAGCCAAAAACCCAAAACCCAAACAAAACACTCATCTCACTCCCCAAAAAGCAATGCCCACTCCTATAACACATCTCTCTATAAACAATCCAAACAGACCCAAGAAAAGTTCTCCCAGTTTCTGTGATGAGCTTCCAAAGTTTCATTCATCAAAAAACACTGGTAAATAGTAGGTTTCATGGGTGTTTACTCTTGTGGAGAAAGCCAGGAAGTTTGCACACAGCTCACTGTCTGAGTTGCTTATGACGTAGGATGAGTACCTGTCAATGGTTCTTAAGATAATCTGCAATTATACTTCAGCTAGCATTGACACTGTAAGAACACTGAAGGTGTGTGCTGCTCGGTGTTTTTCTGGGCTGTTCTGTTTCATGTGGAGATATAAACTATGATGACAGGAAAAACAATCAGCCAACCAACCAGACCAACAAAACTTTGCACTCTAATGTAGGCAGCTGGGATTTTAACAACTCGGAACTATTTATGGTAAGCATTTAGCTGCCATTTGCCAAAAGGGCTCAGAACGTGGTGTGTGGAGAAGGACACGGACAGACACCTTTCTCAGCTATGGACCTTGGGTCACTGGTGGAGCTCTTACAATTCCCAGAGGAAACCAAGCAAAAGAGAGAAGAAAAAAGTGGGTGTGATCAGCCCTGCTGCAACCTGACCCACCTGTAAAAGCTACTGTTAGAAGAATAGGCTCCCCTTTGTGATGTCGATGCATGGAGATTTGGACTGGCTATCAATCACAACCATGAAGAGAACTGACTGCTTCTTCTTAGAAGCCATATGATGTTGAAGAAAGGCATTTCCAAGAAGCACTTGGCTTGGGGAACAATAAACACCTGACAGATTTGCCAAATTGTAAGCCTTTTAGTTTTAAAATTAATCTTTCAATGCTGGGCATGGAATTCAGGGCCTAGCACAGGTCTGGTAAGTACTCTGCCACTGAGTTACACCCCAGTCATCAAACCTCATTTTAGAGGAAACATTTATTTTTTATGTTTTCTAAATGTGATTCCCCGTTCCCGCATCCATTAAAGACTCATCCATCAAGATTTCCAGTGGGCAGCATGACATGCCTTATCGTGAGTGCTTCTGCCAGCAGAGTGAGAAGGCCCCACACCAGAGATAAAAAGAGGGCATCTGGCAGAAGGGTCAAGCCGCAGGCCTCCACAGGCGTATCAGACCATCCATCCCTCCTAGCTACTTTGCTAGCAGCAGGGTTGATCCATGAGAAGAGACCAGAGCTTATCTTACAGAATGATAGAGCATGCTCTGGGCCTTAGCCAGCACCAGGCCACAAGTCTCCTCATCTGACACTCTGCTAAGATTTGGCCTTCTGCATCTATCTTCCTTTAGTGACAGAACTCTGCCAAAGGTTGGAGCCACCCACAGGAATGCAAGGTCATGTCACTCTGAAAAGTGACCAAAAAAAATCCTGGGCTGGAAAACATGATTTTCACCAATCTTCCAGTGGCAGCACAATATCATATTCAGCAGAAAAAGGTAAGTTGCCACTGGCTACAGAATGCTCTACAGGTGGCTTTCAAGCAACCTAGAGACTCTAGGATAGGAAGAAAGGCAGAGTGGGCCACAGAAGGAGCATATGATCTAGCAGGAGATGGGAAAAAACCCTCAAAACCCCCAAATTCCATATCACCTAACCTAAAACACATTGAATGCTACGTATGTGGGTAGGAGAGCAGTGCAAGCCACAGGTTGTCTGCCAGCAGATTATTTCCGAGATGAAAGAGACCTGACTATGCTTTGACCTTCACTTCTTCAAGGGAAGTTGGTAGTGTGGAAAGCACTGAGAAGAAAAAGACAATACTTAAATGTAGGAGGAGCTAAGGTGGGAGGAGTTAGAAGAGGAAGAGGAGGAGTAAGGAGGAGAGGAGGAAAAGGAAGAGGAGGAGCTAGGGGACAGGAGAGGAGAATGAGAGAGAGATGGAGATGGATGTTCACGTGTCTGAAGCAGTCAAAGGTAGTTGGTATATCTAGGTTGGGTATTGGGTTACACTTCTGATTGTATGGGTATCTTGCTACTGATCATTACCAAATATATAAGCCTTTGATTAATCTTTAGAGTCTCATCTTTCTACTAAGCCTGCGTGGATGGCGGGATGGCCTGGGCAATGCCCAGCCTTGCAGAGACATTGTGGGAGATTGAGCCATCTCCCATGCTGACGTCTCATGGGTGGCAGGGCTGGTGTTTCTAGTTGGCCATTTCTAGCTGTAGTGCGCATGTGGCCTCTGGCCGAGAAACATGGTGGCTGGGCTAGGCAGAGCCACTGCAGCTTAGATAGATTGCTGAGCCAGAGGCCGATTTAAATAATTACTTCAACACTTAAAACCCTGGGAATTTGGTTCCTAGAGCTTAAATAAGTGGCTCACAACTACCTGTAACTCCAGTTCTCGGGAGTCTGATGCCTCTCCTGGACTCATCAGGAACACACACACACACACACACACACATAAAATAAATACATATAAATCTCAAACAAGACTTTTCATACCCAAGTTTTTTATTATTATTATTATATTATTATATTTATACTCTAGATCTGTAGTTAGGAACTGATATGAACATAAGGCTTCATGGGAATCATGGTAATGGAGGCTGTTCCTTTTCTCACAGTAAGCATAGATAGAAAGTGCTCTGAAAACGACAGCCATTTGTCCTCTGACTAACAACTACATCTTCAATGGCCACCAAAGGGCACTCACAAGTGTCTCAAAAGGCTACCCATGACCGAATGTCTAGTGAAAATTTTAACTAACCCCTCTTTTAAAAATCCTCAGAAAGATGCCTCTTGCCTTTTGTTTTGTAAGTATACAATTTTACAGTCAGTTAAATAAAATGTTTATTTATTTAATGTGTGACTCCCTTGGAGCTGAAGAGTTTTGCTTAGTTTCCCTTTACAAAGCTTTGATCTTCAGCACACCAGCCAGGAAAACACACTGATTCTGACTAGGAAGCAAGGGACAACGTGACCCAGTGCTTGTTTCTTAATTCAGCTCTCTGGGCTTTCCACGGTGGCTCCTGGTCTTGGTATCCACTAAGTATCCTTTGTCATTTATTCATCAAATGTCAGCAGAGAAAGTGATTTTTCCCAGGATGTACAAAACTTCATTCATCCCATCTTAACCTAACTTTGAAAGGTCACTCTGTAAAAGATGAATTATAAAATATCTTGTAAAACCATCTGCTTAATAGACTGGGTAACCAGATAAGAACAAGTATGCAGAAATTCTGTCAAGACCCTGAGTGAAGGCAACCCCTCTGACCCAACCCCAAGAGCTGCTGGTAAACACAGTGTTTGCCTGTGTCATCGGCGTGGTCCAGTGGTCCAGGCCTTAGAGAGATGAGGTGAGAGAATCAATCTCAGTATTCTCTATCCCCCCGCCCCCGCCCTGCCCATCTGGTTCCCCTCCATCCTGCAAGTACAATAAAAAACAGAAACTAAAGCCAGTCTTTCCACAGACAAAAAATTCTGAACCTGGAGGGTGCTTAGCAGTCTTCGATTTGAGAGGGATCCAGGGTCTCCCAAGACAGGGCGACTTTCACAGCACCAGCGGCCATGCGAAAGAAGCCCTGGACCCAGCCAATTCTTGTTCAACTTACTGGTAACTGAAGCTGACCACTCACAGCTTCTCGGACCTTAATTCTGCGCTATCTGACTTCTGAGTATGGAAACACCATTGAGGACAAACAGAAAAGAACAATTTTCAACTTCGGCTCCTGTGCAGGCTTTGAGCCTGCTACATCATCAGAGGTTGTCACTGGCGTCAAATCTCAGCTTCAGGTTTCCCAAGTGCTGAAGTTGAGAGGGAGGTCAGTTCTAACCTCATGGCTGGGGAACATGCGTAAACACACAGCACATTAAGAAAGCAATGCTTTCCCACAGAATCTGTCTGCTGACTGCATGCTCAGTCAGAACCACTCTATTCTGTCCTTTCTTCTCAAACAACACCCTGCAATACTATACTGAAAGTAACTGTTAGAAGAAAGGTGGCTACTCAAACTCAAGACTAACTTGGGGTATCTGGGTGAATGCTTTTATTTCAGTCAGCGAAGGGATTATATAACCTCACTTTGTATTAGAAAAAGCAAATAGGGTCTCTAAACTCATGTGAGGTTTTACCTGAACACAATAGGTACTTTTTTTTTCCCATTGAAAACCCAAAACGTAGATTTGGAAAATAATGTCAATGTAATTTCTATTTTCAAATTCTGCATTATAACAAGCTTTAATATTTCAATGTGACTGTCAAGTAGAAACAAAAAAAAAAATGTCATAACCTCCCCCACAAAGTTCAGAGTACATCTGGAAATTTGCAAACATTCACACACACATATACACCTGTGAGAGAAACATCTATTGCTTGAAAAGCTGTAGGTGGGAAAGAAATGATCTCCTGAAGAGTCTGACAGTTGCTTTCTCTACGTTGGGCTTGGGTCTGCCTCCTGAGATTCTAGTCCTTGGAGGGCTGAGGCAGGAGGCTCGTCAGAGGTTTGAAGCCGTATGGCTATACACGAGTTCTAGGTCAGCTTAGGCTACAGTGTCTCAAAACCAAAACAACGTTAGTTTTTCTATCCATACTTATTTCCAAAAACGAAGGGAGATTAAGCTGTATGTGCTTGTCATCATTTACACCACAGTCCTGATTAACTTGAATTTTATCTTTGTTTGCCCTACAAAATATTATGACTGCTACTACTGTGGATAAGTTTTCTTTTTCACTGTAGATAATAAAATATACTTTTTTCTACCTGACTAACTTCTGAATGCATGACTCTGGGAAATGTCAAATGTCTTTCATTAGCTCCAGTCAAATTAAGTTTGGATTTTTTTTTTCTCTTCCTTAAGCTGCCTGGAACATGTTAAACACAAGGCTGTGACCTTAAACTGTGGAATAATATTTCTAGTGTCTGTGCAGGGAAGCCTGCCCTTACACACACCTTTAGACTAATTACTATAGTGTGCTGTTGCCAGTGAACCGCTGTAATTACACCGGGAGAAAAGCATGGTCTTGTTCTCTGCTAATGAAAATGATAACCTTTCCATTTTGACTCATCACTCACAACAGGCAGAGCGTGCGACGCTGGATCTCCAGGTACCACTCTCTTTCCTGACTGTTCATGCACGCTTCTGTGTTCTCGTGTGTCAGGCGCTGGAATTAAAGACCCAGGCGCAGGCATACTAACGACAGCCAACAGTGGTAACAGCAATAGCACTGAATTTTAACACCAGCCTCACTGTACAGTTCTGTCCATTCCATAACGAAAGAGGGATGTAACACAGGAATGTGTGTCAGAAAAGGTAAGGCCGCTGAAAACAAGCAGTGAGCCTCAAACCAGCAGGCACAAAGCTAGCTCAAAGGGAACTTGTGTCTAATTACGAAACAATGATAAAACCAGTTTAGTTTTTAAAAAGACATTTCTCTCCACATGGAAAAACATTGTTTAGCCATGCTTATTAATGGGACTAATTTTATTCAAGAGGGAAAAAAAAAAACCCTCCTTTGAAGCAGAGTGTTTGTGCTTTTAAAGTCATCTATATTTGCATAGAGATTAGATTAAATGCTATGATGGTCTCACTGTATCTCTTACTTCTTCCTTTCACTTAGAAATTACCTAAATAGGTAGAAATTCTGAAAATCAGGTCCTTCCAAAAATGACAGAGACACAGAAACTAGACTCCGAACAGTTCAGGCTGATGGAAGCCACTGTGCTGAAGCCCTAGACCCTTTCCCTACAATGGCTGGCGCATTTTTTCTAGCCCTGTACCACCCCAGCCACAAAGGCAAATCCTTGTAGTTTCTTCCCAGCTGGAGGCCAAGCTTCATTCCAGACTTGTTTTCACCTACTCACAGAGCCAAAAGCAGTGGTGCTCAGCTGCTTGACAGTGACCATCTGAGACCACTCCACAGTAAGCCTACACCTAGCCTGAGGAGACTTGGAAGTCAAAGACCTTTACAAAGACCTGCTTGGTACTAGAGAACATTTCAGGATTTGGCCTACAGTGCTTTAGTAGAATGTGTGTGTGTGTGTGTGTGTGTGTGTGTGTGTGTGTGTGTATGAGTGTATGTGTGAGTATGTAAGTATGTGCAAGTATGTGTGTAATTAATTGTGGTATTGATGGACAGTGTGAGACATATGTTGTCAATAAACTAACACAAATCCTTCCCCCTTATCAGATCTGGCACAAGTAGGTTCAATCTATTTTTCCTAGCACAGGGTAAGCTCTACTCTGCTCATATCAGGCAGTATGGAAACATGCTTAGCATTCAAAGCTAACTGACTTGTTTGGCTAGATATTGGCAGTAAAAGCTACCCATGGAATCTTATTAATGTGATTATGTGGTCTCATGTGAGATATATGGATAGAGTTCCCTACTCCTTTTAAGATTTATTTTTGTTTTGTATTTTTAATAATGTATGTGTTTGAGGTAGGGTGGGGTGGGTATAGGGTGTGTGTATGTCTGTATTGGTGGCTGTGGAGGTTAAAGGCCTAAGATACCCTGGAACTGGTGCCATAGGTGCTTCTAGACCATCTGACATTGGTGCCAGGAACAGAACTTCGGTCGTCTGGAAGAGCAAGACATGTTCATAACCACTGAGTCATCTCTCCAGAGCCCTGTTCTCCAAAGCCCAATCCTAAAAACTTAACTCTTGACTCACCTTACCCTACTAATCTTCCCATTGGTTCCCTTTGGTCATTATTTGGCAAGTCTAGGCCAAATTTCTTTGATAAGCATCTTATAAAGGTAGACAAATTCACTACACACTTCAACCATATATAATTTTCTTTATCAACTATACACAAGAAAGGTGAAAAAAAATTATAAAATGATTCAAAAATTTTAATTTTTTCATAAAACATTTTGTCGTAACTGTTGTATGTCCATGAGATGTCTTTAGCTATGTATTTAAATTTTAATTAATTAATTGTTTATCTATTTGCCTGTGAGAATGTGTGCTGTGGTGCATGTAGGAACTTGTGGGAGTTGGTTCTCTCCTTCCACCATGTGGATTTTGTAGAGTATAAAGTTCAGGTTATCAGGATTGAACCACATTGCCAACTGTAAAATGCCAATTTTGAGAAGTGAATATACAGTGGTTTCCTCTTGTCTGTCTTTTTCTTTTCCCCAGGTTCAGTGACACTTCGACAACTTCAGTCTGAAAATCTTGCTTGAGATTCCACAAAGCTCTGACTAGCATTATGTTGTTTGGTGACTTCCTGCTATGTCCCAACCAGGACACAACCCTCCATTGTTCAGGGGCTGCACAGTATGGACCATCTGTCACTAGTACCCACAGCACAGTGAGGTATGTCTGGGTAAGACCACTCACATACCATTTATTGTGTCACATTGTTATAATTTTATTAGCAGTTATTACTATCATCATTATTAATCTCTTAGTGTGCCTTATTTATAGATTAAATTTTATTATAGAAGTGATAAAATATGTAGTTCTCCCTTCAAAGGAGATAAAGATAATTTATTGTAGAGCCAATATGGGAAACCATGGCCAGGAACACAGATTCAGGGTACCCTAAATTCCACAATGCAACTTAGTACTAGTTTGATAAAGTTTTACAGTAAGAGAATGAAAAACATCACAAATCAAGGCACTTTTCAAATCCACTGGTGGGTGCATTAGGGAGGGGGTTTAAAGCAAAGTAGGGAGATCTCAGCTACAGGCCTCAGATACTACTTGAGGACATCCTCAGACTTTTGATTCATGAAAATATGGGTTTTGTTTCTATATTTCAAAGGATTTACTTAATGGCCACAAAGATGTTTGGCCACATACAGAAGGGAGTAATAAATAGCTAGTAAGGGCACAAAATATCACCTAAGAGAATCAGGCTCCAGACTTGTAACACTGCAGACTTTGCAGGGGACTTGAGAGGATTTGGGTGTTTGGAGGGAGGCAGGGGCAGGCATGCTTGGTGCACTGGACAGTTTCCAACTGTGGTGCAGGGAAGTTGCTTTTCAAATCCTCAATCAGAAGCTAAGCTGGCTGCCTAGCATGGAGTTTTCCAAGTTTGGATACAGTGTTATAGATGAAAGAGAAGAATAAATAAATCATTTAGCTGAAAACCAGAAGAGAAAATCAAGGTCCCTTAGAGAATGTGACTTGGTCAAGGTCAGAAAGTTGATAATATTTAATCCATTAAGTTAAATGTAGGCTAGCTCCTGACAGGTATACTAGTCAAGTGGTAAACTGAACAGTTACCCTAACCAGCCTCTGTTCAATACAATGAACTCTAGCTACATCATGCCACCAACCATGGCACAGGCAACAGATCCAAACTGAACGGTGCTGTAAGTAAAGTACCCACTGGTTAAAAACAAACACACAAAAAAACTCAACATGTGGCTGCAGATGTGGCTCAGTTGGTAGAATGCTTGACTCCCATACACTAGGTTCAGGGTTCTATTCCTAGCACCATCTAAAGGGGTGTGCTAGCACATGTTTGTAATCTCAGAACTTGGAACATAGAGGCAGGAGGATCAAAAGTTTGAGGTCATGCTTGGCTACAGGAGAGTGATGCTAACCTGTATAATTGAGCCCTTTATTTAAAACAAAAAGTTAGTATGAATAAAATCATGTAAAATTCTGCACTGGTTTTAGACCGTTTTCTTGTTAAAACACTGCTTTTGGTATACTGACTTAAATCATATATATGATTAAGTGTACCAGTTTCTTTTTACTTTTAAAACGTGGTCCTGGGGATCCTCCTCCAGGTCTATCTGGATAAATGTAATTCTCATCCCTACCAAGGAAACATCTCTTTGTAATAGAGGGAAAATCATTATGGAAAACCACACCAATTGGTATGTAGAGTTGTGGAGCTTAGTCCCAACTGATATCTATAGCACGACTTCCACACTTAAGATTCAGGATCATTGGAGAAGAGGGGACAGGAAGATTACAAGAGCCAGAACAGGGAGTTTGCTGAGAGACTCTTCCCTAGAAGTGTCATAAGCTACATCCATGAAGTCTCATGAATATGACTGCCTTGACATGAGCTGAACAGGGAGGGATGAGTTATTCAGCACTGAATGGTTAGCCCTGAAAATATATGCACACAAGAAACATTATATATAACAAGCAGGCTAATTCACGAATTTAGGAACACACACACACACACACACACAACACACACACGGGGGCGGGGGGAAGTGAGCACATTTTAAAAAATATGGATAGCAAGAAATTTGAAAAAACTGTGTAGTTACCCTGCACATGGTTGCTCTAGAACACTGTGATGCTGTCAGAGACTCACAGGTCACACCACCCCTTACTATTTTTCAAAAAATGTTGTTGTTAAAAACTCACCACAAATACTCTTAATTGTGGTGATCACATAAATCTAATGCTTTAGTCTTAGGAAAGAAGGCAGGTGTATCTGCAAATTGTAAAGTCGGGCTAAATTGTTGTTTAGGCCATTAAATTATTCTTGCTTCTTCCCAACCCCTCCAAATTATAGCTTCCCTAACATTTTAGGGTGTAATCAACTTGAGACTTACACAGAGATTTTAGGGAGACCCTGGGACCAAAAGAGAGATGATCCAAGTTGTCACCTATTCTTTATAACTGCAAGAGTGGCCGCAGAAACAGCAATGGCAGAGGAACTTAAGAAGCAGAGAGAGGATGGTCATTTTCAAATTAAAAAAACTTTAAGCCAAAAAATGAATGCCTAAAATACGTACTGCCTTTGGTAAAATAAATCTTTTATTATCCACCTTTCTACCAAAGAACTCAGAGTACACAGGAGTGATAAATAACAAGTGTGGTGAGACACAGCCCACTATCTGCCAACCATTTGCCAGTCAGGACTGAGGCTGAGGAAGCAGAAAGGATTAAGCAGAAATCAGAGACTGCCAAGCTCTAATGGTGTCTAATTAGCATAACAAAGGACACAGCCACAATCTTTCAGCAGCGGCCCATACATCTCATTAAAGAAGACTGAATAGCAATTATTCTCTCCAGCTATCCTTCCTTTTCCTTGCTTCTAGGCTTAGCTCCGGGAGACCTAGAGACCAGAGCTGGAGACCCTCTGCTTTGTTAGCCATGCATCCACACGGGCAGCAGGGGAAAAATCCCACTTGCAGGACCAGACACCTGCATCTCTCAGTCTTCTCTGCTGGGGTAATGGATCTTTTTCAAGCACAAACAAGTCCTGCTATCCATCTGATAGGAAAACTACCGAGAGGTGTTCTGGTTGACCTAACAACAAAACAAGAGCCCAAACTAAACCCTACCCCACTTAAAAGTCTGTATTGAAAGAAAATTCCACCTATGTGTTTCTCTTCACCCATTCTAGTTATTCCTTTTCAATGCTACGTCCATGTCTGAAACATAATGAAACGAAATTGAAATTCCACCAAATTCTACTGCAACCTGTAATTAGCTGGGTGCACATGTACATGCACACATCATGCAATTTAAATGAGAGTAGTTCAGACCTAGTCTCTGTGCTTCCTTTGGATGACAGACAAGTGTGAAAATACATGAAATTCAACACAGGGAGACACGGCTTATGGACAGGGGACTTTTTTGCACACATTTAAATCAAGAATAAAAGATCCCACCTAATTATATAAGCAAACAAACTTATTTCTCTAGAGTGATTGCTAAGAACAACAAAAGTCTCAATGAATTCTAATATTCATCTATTCTGGGGTAAGGACTGAGTTGGGAGATAAATAAAAAAAAAATGACAAATCATTTAATCTAAGCAGTTTTCAGTTCTGAGCACTACTTTTTGATCAGTAATGCCCTTTTCAAAAGGAAATTTGGTGCGAGGGTTCTTTGATTTTTTTTTTTTTTTTCTTTCCCATAATGGCTTCAGCTGCCAAACACAATATTGCACTGTGGACTGAGGCCAAATGTAGCCAGGTCTGTGGCCGCTCTAGGAAAGCTGTTTATCACAGATGCCGACAGGAACATTTGCTGCAGCTCCCAGAACCAGCACAGGGGAAACCAGCCAACTAACTGGCTGGCCTGGCTGGGAAAACCTGT
Source organism: Mastomys natalensis (assembly GCA_021653895.1). Classification (NCBI taxonomy): domain Eukaryota; kingdom Metazoa; phylum Chordata; class Mammalia; order Rodentia; family Muridae; genus Mastomys; species Mastomys natalensis. The sequence continues at coordinate 1,664,292 of JAJTUV010000044.1, read as the reverse complement.
GCAGTATGTCTGGGTTTTCCAAACTCCTCTAAGACTACTGTATGGCAGGTACCAGGAGACGCTGGGCCCACTGAAGCCAGACTGAAAGTTGGGCCAGACATTTTAACGCTATAATACATTGTGTGGGACAGTATGCAGTTAAAATAACCTTTGGAGAGCAATTAAATCCTAAAAGGCCTTCTATATGTGTTAAAGGACTTGGGGTTCAAGGGTTGTGCTAGAACACTGGCCTGTGGCATAAAAGCAGTCCCTGATTTATGGTCCTAACCAGTACTAGGTCCATTCATGCTTCCTGTCATGTACCCTATGCTCAAGCACATCAGGTGACATGAATGTTCCTGCTACCCTAAAGTCACAGAAAGTCAGACCTTTCCTTTTTCCTAGTGATTGGTCTGAGACTCTTCAGGGATGCTGCTTGGGGTCTGCATATAAACACTACCTTCTGAAGAGGTCCATCAGCCTCCACCCACCATTCCTCTCATGGTGGCTATCCCTGCCCTCTCTTACTCCAACCCTTAATGAAGTTCCTCTCCAGGTTTTAAAAGGAAGCTGTTTTTTTGCTTTGCGGTCCTATCTTGTTAGACCGCCATATATTATATCCTTTCCATCCAATGCACTTCCTCCTGCCTGGAGGTTTAGTCCCTTCTTGAGATGTTCTCATCCTATTAACTCTTGTACAAGAGAATGACACACGCCAGCCTCCTCTGCAGACCAAGCACTAGCACTGCTGTTGTTATTCTCCTTATATGTCAGGTTAGTCACTGGGGTCACAACAAAATTTTTTTGTTTTAATTCTCAATCCTGTTTCAGAGATCAACATTATCATGGGAATGTATTTATTTACACGGTGATTTAAAGTTTTGACTCAAATATGCAATAACATATTATGAGTGGTAGCTTGTTCTTATTTTAAAGGCCATTCACAACACATTGATAAGTTGTGTTTGGAACTCTCATGTGAACTCTGACCTTGATGGGGAGGGAAGAACCTAAGGAGTCACAGAAGGGAAAAAGTCTTTTACTGTGGACTTTGTCTAGAAGCCGGAACCTTGACTTCAATGATAAAGCTGAAATTGCCTACAGGGACTGTAGAGAGATTTCTGAAGCCATCTCAAAGGACAATGTTGGAGACCATTTCTGCCTCCTTGCAGCCAACATGTTAGCAGCCCTCTCTTATTCCAGGCAAAACGTGGCAACAGAGTTGGTCCTACGTGTTGCCTGGGAACCCCTCTTGGGATTCTCATTCTCATTAATAATTTAACACCAGATTTAGAAGAAAGCTTGAGGACAATTTTATCAGAATTTAAAAGAAAAACTTTCAGGTACACAAGCTCCAAGTATCGGCAGCTGCCTAGAGGAAAAGGAGGTTGAAGAGGAAGAGACAAAGTCATGACCTCTGTAAGCAACCACATGGTGAACAAGCAGCCACACTGGAGACAGCAGGGCTCCAGAGGAGGAACAAAAAAGACCAAAGGACCAGAGAAAGCATACATAGGCTCCAGCCAGCAGACAGACAGAGACAGACAGACAGACAACATTTTGTCGTTCTGAGTTAGGACTCAGAAAGGTGGACAGACCTAACAGAATTCACATGTCTCTTTTGTGACTGCACAAAGGACAAGGATTCTGGGCAGGAAGAGTACTTGATCTTAGTAAAGGGATGATCGTTCCTCCTGTCTCTTTAGCATGGCTTAAGGTGAACAGCCTTTTTGAGGCAGTCCCTTTCTTAGGTGATGGACTGGCTCAACTGGATTAACTCTTAAGGGAGGAGAAGAGGGCATGTCTCCTCTATTCTTTTGACCAAAAGATAACAGCTTTCCCCTAACTGTCCCCCACTGCTACTATAATAAAAGGATAATGACAGAATGAACAGAAGAAACTTTTACTTTCTGAACTATATTATTAGAATAATTATGTGCTATGTGTCTTGAGTTGCTTTCACATTAATGGGCTGATGTGTGATGGAGGACTAGTCTATCGTAATAGAGCTGATAGCATTGTGCTGCCTCTAGGTAGCACCACAGCTATAGACTTTATGTAAGTGAAAGAGAGAACCTCAAAAACTTCATGTGAGTATTTAACCAAATTCAAACTTTTCATTTACTATGCAAATGCAGCTCTGTGAACAGAAACATTTATAGCAGTATTCTCTGTCTGTCTGTCTGCCTTTCTCTGAATTTGAAACAAGGTTTCATGTAGCTCAGGTAGGCTGTAATCTTGCTGTGTAGCTGAGGAAGGTTTTGAACTTCTGCTCTTCCTGCCTTAACTTCCCAAGTGATGTGACTACAGGTGTATTACACACTACAGTTCCAGCTATAACATATTTATGGTATCTATGTTATTGCTGCATATCTTTAAGAAATAAGTCATGGGATTGTTCTAAGGCGATAAGTGCATAGGGGCTCTTTCCATTTCCTGCCTCAGGATAGGAGAAAGTTTGAGAAAGCAACGTGGGAGAAGGGGAAGTGTGACTAGGGAGATGGCTCAGTGGGTAAGTGATGACCTCATTCCGATCCCCAGCAACCCCACAAAAAGCCAGTGGAACTCTCAGGGTTAGCAGAGACAGGAAGATCCCTGGGATTTGCTGGTCAGCCAATCTAGCCAATCAGTGAGCTTCAGGTAAGTGAGAGACCCACACTAAAACAACACAACACAACAAAACAAAACAAAACAAGGTGGACATTAAATGAGAAAGACCCTGGCCTCACAGAGATGTGTGCACCTTAGTACAGATGCATGTACTCACATGATGAACTGGGATGTAGGTAAGATATTTGTCTAGTACATATAGACACATATGTACTAGATGAACAGGAACCTGCCTTTGACCCCCAGGACCACATAAAAACTGATTGTGGCGCATGCCTGCAATTCTAACACTCTTGCAGAAGTGACAGGAGGGTCAGCAATTCAAGGCCATCCTCAACTACAGAGCAAGTTAGAGGTCAGCCTGGACTACATGAGACCCAGCTTTCTTGTGAATTTGCTTATTTATTTGTTTTTAGCATCATATGAATATATGACTCTAGATTATGTCTCAACATGCCTCCAGAATGGAGGATTCCAGGAAGGATTAGGCTCCTGGATGTGAGGGGCAGATCAGCATCTTGGTCATGCACACTGCATCCTAGTGAGGACCACCTATGAAAAGCTAAGAGTTTACCCCAGGTAGAAGCCATGGCTCAGAAAGACTGCCAAAAAGTAAGGCAAAATATGTTTAATGGGGTGGGGGTGGGAAGAAAAGGGAGCATTTTCAATACTGATAAATCTATAATTCATTTTAAAGGAATTATTGGAGAAATAAATTATGCTGGGGAAGAAAAAAAAAATCCCAGAAGCAATTCCTGTCATATCTAAAACACAATTCAGTGCCTGCCTGAAAGAGTTAAGGCTGTGTGTACAATATAAATATTTATTATTCTTTCAAAAGGATAAGAAGAATTTCCTCTGCACGCATGAATTTCAGATGGCCGAGCAAACATGCAGATATGGCTAGGACCCATCATCTTAATGAGGATATGGTAATGATAATGATTTTTTCCCTTGACCTGCTTATATGTGATCAAAACCTAGAGGTTTTGATTTTATTCTAAGCCATGCCCAGGCCCAGGGTTGGCTAATGCTGTTAGAAGCATATGGACCAGGTGACAGGAGCATCAGCGAGGGCTTAAAGTGGGCCCAGGGTGAAAGCTTCATTATAAGTGATAAATAGATAGGCCTTGTCTAATGCTTGCCATTGCATATTCAATATAGCATGTCAGTGACAATGCATTTTAACTGTCTTTATTTTTAAGAGTGCTGTCAGGTTTTAATTGCAGATTAAACAGTTATTTGCAAATGAGTACTTCTTCATTAACAAACCAAAACCATAATAATAAACAATTCTCTGTTTCTAAACGGTACACCTGACAGCATGAAGTTTAAGAGCAGTGCATGCAATGGTCTCATGTCAAGAAAAGTAGCCTATATGATGTAAGCAAGCTAATCAGCCCATCATATCACCCTGATACGTCTGTGGGGAGCTGGGTCTCTCCTTCCCCACGTGGGTCTCTCGCTGGAATGAACTCAGGCTGCTGGGCTTGGCAGCAAGCACCTTTACCTCCTGAGTCATCCTGCTGGCCCTACCTTGAACATTTTTGAGAGAAATAAACATCCAAGTTAAAAGCACACAACTATAGTTTTTTCTTTTTGTCCAGTGTTTGAAACAATGCCTCCGTCATAACAATTCTTAGTTATTTCCTGAATGGTGAATCAGCCTTTAGTTGGTATATAGTTCTGTCTGAAGCTGTACCATGGAACATTAATATTCTGAAAAGTCTCTAACTTGGACTCTACCCAGTGGCATATTTTTTCCCTAGAGCGTTTACTTCTATAACTTTTGATAAGGGCCTTAGAAAATGCCCATCCTTCGGTTAGCACCTATGATAGAGAGAAGTTGCAGTAACAATCTTATCCATGGAGCTCTCGAGGGTTCAGATTCACATCCCCCTTTGCTGCTTGCACCTCACAGAAGCAGAGACTCTAAGCATCTTTGCTGAAGGCTACTGTTCGAGAGACTCCACCCAGGCACCCAGTCCCCTGCAGATGCTTTCAGCATCCAATATGGCCTTCTCTCTCTCTCTTTTTTTTTTTTTTTTTTTTTTTTGCTACTTGTATATGTGTCTAGAGCTAAAAGACAAGAACAAAGACACTATAATAATCACTAACAGTACACATCCTATCAGTTCAGGCAAACCGAAAATGATGGGGAATGAAAGAAGGAATTCCAACACCATTCCCTAATTAGCCAAGAAAAGTAATTAAAATAGCTTATTAAAGAGCTACGTATAGTTTTGTACTTTGGGTTAGTTTACACTATCAAATAGAGAATGGCACATGTCAAAATGCTGACTAGGGAAATTATTCCAGTGAGATCTCTTTCTCAATCAGTGCTGCTATCATGAAGAATCTGAGACTGGCTACCTCACTTTAAATTGTTCTTACAGTTCTGGACACCTTGACATCTAAAATCTAGGTGGAGAAGTGCCCTGGACAGGCAAAGAGACAGTTCTGTGTAAATGTTAAATGCCACTCATTCACAGGCTTATGTGTTTGAATACTCAGTGCTGTTTAGGGAGGCTAGGGCAGCATTGGGAAGTGGGGCTCAGCTGAAGGAGGTGGGTTGCTGGGCAGTATGTCAGTGGTTTACAGTCCCACTCTGCTTCGTTTCTAACCTGTTCTTTCTCTTGGTCTGCCAAGATGTATACAAGCAGCCTCTTGTTCCTGCTGTCCTACCTTGAAGTGGATAGCCCAGGTTCGGGTTTGTATTTTGATGCTGATTCTGAGTCCCCAGAGGGGCTGCCTGACACAAGGAGTGAATCAAGTACGCAGGTGACTTCCTGTGAACCTTCCCCTAATGAATAAGGATTTCTAGGAACCAATCACTGGGCAAGGAGTAGGTGGGACATCCTGGTCAGAGAGGTTAAGATAAGAAGCAGGAAAATGTGTCTTGCTTTTGGATGTCAGATCCACCCGGATTTGCCACTAGAGGATTTAACTTAGAATGGCTTACAAGATTAGGATGCTAGTTGCTGCGTCTGGTGATTGAGTTACCTGTTGATTCTGAACTAAGTTTGTGTGGTGTTTTCCTTCATGCTGCGACTCAACTGGGTTCCAGAGAGAAAGGTACGGTGGCAAAGTGCACCCTAAAAGGCTGTGGGAATTTGGAAGCGTGGGGGTGGCGTGGCAGTGACCAGCCAATGGGAACTTAGCGAACTGGGTGGAGAGATTGCAGAGTCTGCCTAGATGAGAACAAGGCCCACTGGTGCCTTGCCAGCTATTGGGTGGATTGTTTTTTTAATATGCCTTCTCTGCCATGATGTACTTCCTTGTCAGAATATCCTTCACCTCAGCCTCAGAGAAAAGAGATAAGTATGCTATGCTCCTTAGGCTATGACAACTCTCCTGACAAATGTGCCTGTAAAATCATGCTGTCTTGTTCAAGGACCAAGAAGACTCGCAGTGGGCTGGAACCATTCCCAGTACTGCCTACCCTGCTGGAAATATACCTTGATATGGCATAAGGAACATGTGACCTGAGCAGAGTTAGGCTAGGTACAAGCCCTGCTGGGCTGGTCCTTAGACTCTCACATCAAATGCATAGAAAACCAGTTCTACTAAGGCATGTGAGCCTGTCTGCCTGCCTGTCTGTCTGTCTGTATGTCTCTGTCTGTCTGTCTGTGGTGTGTGTGTGTGTGTGTGTGTGTGTGTGTGTGTGTGTATGTGTGTGTGTGTGTGTGTGTGTATGTGTGTGTGAGAGAGACAGAGGAGTGAGACAGAAGAGAAATTGTTTCACTATGTTTGTAGCTCTGGCTGGCCTAGAACTCACTGAGATCCACCTGCCTCTACCTCCCAAGTACTAGGATTAAAAACGTGCAGTACCATGCTCAGCTAGTGCCATCTCTTATCACACTGGCAGCCGCTAGGTAGAGGAAGCTGTTGGTTTACGTACACCATTTAATTTTAGTCAAAAAGCTGATTGACCAGTTTTTGGAATATTGATGTCATGTTGTAACTGGAAGAGTACCTTTCCAGGTTTTTAAAAAACAAAACAAACCCCTCAAACTCTGGTTTTAACATCATTAATGTGCAAGAAAATGTTCTTTTCATAATGCTATATTTGCATATAGGAAAAAAATCCACAATCAGGGACTAGAGAGATGGCTTAGTGGTTAACAGCACTGCCTGTTCTCAGGGGATTAGTTTAATTCCCAGTACCTATGTAATAGCTTACAACCATTTTAAATTTCAGCCCCAGGGGCTCTGATGCCCTCTTCTGGTCTCTGATTATATGCATACACATACATACATGAATACAGACACAAGGACATATATACAAAAATAAATAATAAAACATATCTTTTAAAAAAAATCCCACAAACAAATGCTACACATCAAATGGTTCTCTTATTCTGTGCTCTTCAATGAAATTATTATTACATTTCATCTAAACATGCATGTCAAGAAAGACTTCCATTTAATGTGTTCACCTAGCACATAATAACAGTAAGTGTTTTATTAATATAATTAAGTTTGGTGCTCAACACTAGTTCAACCTGGAGGCTCAAAGACACCGAGACCCACAGTGTCTCCCTCCTCCCATAGTTGGTAGGTGACAACTGTAGTCACCTCTCACCGTATAGTTGGGTTCTAGAGTCTGAGCTGCCTTACCATGCTACATTCTCAAGTTTAAAGTCAAGCTATGGTAATAAAGAAACATTGCAAATGAGTAATTAATCCTGGGAACCTGATCACTACAAATAGCTGGTGAGAGCTTAAAATGACTTTTTTTTATTATTAGATGAACTTTTCTAAACCAATATGAAATATTCATGTTAAGAGATAAATATCAAGTGACACCTTGACAGCTACCAAGGGATCAAAGCCACAGCATGGCTAAGATGGTGAGTTTTATACTTCATTCATTTGTTAGTAATTTAAATCTGCTTGGTCTCAAAAGGTGGATAAACTGGTACACAATCAAAAGCACACATACCATGTAGCCCTTGAAAATGGAAAAAAAAAACAAGAAGAAGAAATCTGTGGAGAAAAAGCAGAAGGTAACTATACTATTAACCTGGTTTAGACCTAAACCTAAGCTAGGCCCATGCAACGGAACATGGCGTGTGCCTCAGAGCTTCATGCTGCTGAAGAAGAACCTCAACATCACATCCGTGGGCTCCGTCCTTTCAACAAGGACATGGAAGGCCGATGAGTGAGAAAAATTAACTTATAATTCTAAATAATTTCGTCAGCTGATGATTCAGTCAGCAGACTTATTTTATCATCTCTGCCTCGGTAAGCATTTTGTATGAAGAACTGCCCAAGATATGTCAAAACAGAACACTAAAATATATTGCTACTTCTAAGCGTTTCTGGCTGGTAACAGCATTGTAGCTGCCATCTCAGGGGCCATCATTAATGGTCAACTGGATTAACACTCTCTTAATGGGATTCTCATTCTAGTTTACGTCTCTCTGATCTGTTTTCCATAATCCATCCAAGAAGATACTTTCAAAGCTCAAGTCTGGCCATGTCACGCTTCTGCTTAAAGCCCCGCAATGGCTCCTTGTGCACACAGAAGAAAGTCCAGCACTTTATGTTGCCACATAGCCCCTACTTAGTTTTCATATGAGTGCACATGAGGTCAGATAATGAAGACGTTATAATTTATTTAACAACTTTCCTATTAAAAGACCCCTGGCTTGCTGCCAGTTTTTGACTATTAGCAATAACAACGCATGCCTCTTTGGATTTGTGGGTGAACATTTATCTAGATGGGGAATTATCAAGAGGAAAGAATAGTTCAGTATAACTGTTTTCTACAGCAGCTGTGCCAATTTATTCTTTCCTAGAGAGTTTACGGCTACTTTCTTTTTTTACATCAACAGTGTTATAGTATCAATTTTAAAAATACCACAGCCCCCCACACAACCACAATCTTTGCTGACATAAAAGGTCAAGTATTTGTTGTGATTTTATGCATTTTGACTTTGCCTATTTTTCTACTGAGTTACAATGACTGAATTCCTCCTTTGCTGTTTAGCTCTAATTACATTCTATTATTTCTTACATAAAGTCTGTACTATTTTCCACTAAAGTTTACCAAAAGCCCTACTGGCTTTTTGATGATGACTATCAAGTCTATAGAATCATGTGGGGATGTTGATATTATCATAATATACTGTCTTACCCAGGAATAGACTTATGCTTTATAATTTTATTAAATTTGCAGATAATTATCACCTTTCATCATTCTCTGGCATATTTCTCTTTCATCTACATTCATTTTAGTGTGGCTGTGTATGTGTGTGGGTGCATGTGTGTGAAGGTCATGTGTGTGAGAGCTGCGGCATACATGTTGAGGCAACTTGGGGGAATAAATTTTGTCCTCCCACCATGAGGATTTCTAAGGTTGAACTTGGGTCATCTGGCTTGTCTGTAATCACTTCCTCACTGAACCACCTTGCCTTTCCCTATTCATTTGTGACGTATTTCTAGAGTATCTGCTTACTTACGGATGAGATCGGTATCACATTTATTGTTAGGGCCCTGTTACCTTAAACATATCTGATCTTCTCCACTTCTTTTATTTAGATTAACCTTTCAGTTATTTTTTACTCTGAAGGGATCTTGTATCTGGATCATACTCATTTGTTTTACAATGAATTCTCTTGGACTTCCTGTAATTGTTTATGTTCATATCTGTAAACTATATTAGATTAAAGTTTCAAGAGGAAAACTATTCCCATGCCTTGTCTGCCAACTTTCTCAATATAGAGCACAGAGCTTATTGCATACTGCTCCAATAAACAATAACTTTTAAATACTTATCTGTGGGGTATATATGTATGTGTACACACATATGCATGCATGTACCATAAAGTGTGTGTGTTGTGTGTGTATAGGCTGGGGAGCTTGAAGGAATCAGTTCTCTACTTCCATCATGTGAGTTCCAAGGATCAAACTCAGACCATCAGGCTTGGCAGCCAGTGACTTTACTCATGGACCCATCTTGCAAGCCTATTTTTTTTTTTTTTTTTGAGGAGAAAAAGACATTTAAAATACTGATTCAGAAATTTCCTTTTAAATTTTGTAAAGAAAAAAAGAATGTAAAGAATAATAAAAGGCCCCAATTAATGATATAAACAAAGTAACTAAAGACAGATGTAGCTCTTCCTGGTAACCTCAGGGTTGGTGGGCTCCAGAGTGAGTTCTAGGCTAGAACTCCGTCTCCTTCCAAAACCTGAAAGCATTTTAAAATCCATAACAACCACATGGAAACAAATAACTCCACCACCCTAATCCTAACAAGTATAGTTTTCATCCTGTGTACCCCAGCAGACAGATTCTCCAGTAGCACATCTTCTTGTCTCTACACGCATACATAAACACATACACATATCCCCAACACCCCTGACACACATACACACGTTTATTAGACAAGCATAACCGTTATCAGTAGGTTTGCTGCCATTCTGATAGGATAAAGGGAAAGTGTTTTTGTTTAGAGCCTCCAAGTTTATGATTTATGCCTACCAGTGAGAGAAACAATGTACTGGTGAAGAGAGTTTTGACTAGATTTGAAGTGATGAAAGTGCTCAGTAGGTCTCTCCATGCATGGTAATTATTTTCATGAGGAGGATATTGCACAATGGTCTAATTCTATTCTCTCTTTAATGTCCAACGTATAGACCATCTTGTTTGCCTCTGCCATATTGCTTTTGTCTAGATAAAAACCACCCCAGCAGGTCAAGTTTCTCTAAATAAGTGCCTTCTCCTTGCTTCTCATTGAGTTTCCCCAGAAGTCTTCCCCAGTACAGACTTTGTCTTGGAGTCTAGTAGGTACACCCAAATGAAGTTCCTCCTGTCTGGGGCAGAAAAGAGCATACTTAATATCTATTTTGCTAAAAAAAAGATATTTAGAAATAGGACAAGGGGAAAGTGAGAGAAAGAGAAGCAAGGACAGAAGAGGGAGGGAGAACACATGAATATCAACCTCTGTTGGTTTTAAGATTAATATTTTACCCGAAAGAGAACTGATAAAAGTCTGCTATTTACATGGTCTGAGTACCACAGTACATTAGACATTGTTTTTACAGTTCTTTGAGACTACACTAATTTTAAAAATAAGCCTGTTAGTCCTTAGAAACATATGGTGTGCTTTTATTTTGAAATTGCCCCTTCTAAATTTTCCCAACTGAGCTGCATTGCATGATGATTTGGAAGACAATAGTTCTGAGTCTAAGGGAGTAATTCCACATAAAATCTGTCCTCCTGTGTGGGTGTCAGCTAGGCATTAAAGGCAATCCCACTAAAGAACCAAAACTGATCTTACCTGTGAACCTTCTTTGCCCATTGGGTCATTGTTCTAGGCCATCTACAGAACCTTCGTGGTGTTTTCAATGGTCATGGTCCCCATAGGCTCATATATTTGAATACTTGATTCCAGTTAGTGGAGTGTTTAGGAAGGATTAGGACGTTTGGTCTTGTTGGAGGAAGTGTGTCACTGGTGGTTTGTTTAGAGATGTTAAAAGTCCATGCCAGGCCTAGTCTGATTGTCTGTCTGATTGTTTTCCTGTCTCTGCCTCTTGCTTTGCCTACTGCTTGTGTATCAGATGTAAGCTTTCAGCTATTTCTACAGTGTCATGCCTGTTGCCATGTTTCTCACCATGATGGTCATAGACTCAGCCTCTGAAACTCTAAGCAAGCCCCTAATTAAATGCTTTAATTTTAAGTTGCCCTGGTCATGGTGTCTCTTCACAGCAATACAACAGTAAGTAAGACAGCCCTCATAACTATTCCATATTCCATCTCAATCTGATCTCAAATTCCCTTTTTGAGCTGCTGTAGGGATGAAATAGCCACAGTACTGGTCATTCAGGCATGGGGAGGAAGAGATAAGAAGCCTGGTGTTAATTAGATGGTCTCCACTCTCTCATAAAGAAGGGTTGGTGTGATCACATCCAACTGTGGCTACACTGATCTACAAGACTATTTTTATTTTGTACTTTGTGCTTCCTGCAGGCAACCACCATCTATGGCTACAGGTAGGATGTACCCTGAGAACACTCCCACATCCATCTTGATTGTTTACAGGGCCAGTCTCTGCTAGCACTGTGTCAGTAACAACATTCCTATTAGCTCATGACTGTCATGGCTGTGCCACACCTAGAAGATGCTATTCTGTAAGGGCTATACCATTATGCTTAGCATGTTAGATAGGACCTCTGCTTTGCTCAATCTCTCCCCACATTTCCTTTTTATAGTATTAAGACTGGCAAGAACATTTTCTTTACAAAGTCTGAATCTAATACTCTGGAAGCCTTTAATGGTCCCCTTTGTCTACACAGTGAAGTCCAACCATCATAGGTCCCTACATTCCTGACTACTCTGCAATCTTATATGTGATATCTCCCTTCAGACAACACAGAAGCACGTGAAGTTCTCAACATGGTTAACCCTCCTACAACTATTCCTCACACGTAGCACCATTCCATCTAATGTATCAGCTTGATTCCAAATAACAGGGCAAATGAGATCTGGGCATGCTGGCACACATCTGTAATCCCAGCACTCAGGAGGGGGCTGCAGGAGAATCATTAGGAGTTGGAGGCTAGCCTCAGCTATATATCAATTTAGAGGTCAGTCTAGTCTACAGTGAGACTTTGTTTTAGAAACACAAGGAAAACAAGCTAATGGAGGAAGCAGACTCTCTACTGAGGACTGTGCAACAGAGCCCATATGTAACGCAGGGAACTGAACATGTGTGAGGCTCACAACACAAGGACACTAAGATGCACCTCTTTTATCATCTGGTTCAGGGTGTGGAACCATGAGCACAGAAGAGTTAACTTCTCAATGGCTACAAAGTAAATGGAAGGGCCAGTGGATGAATGCAGGGGTCTCCTTCTAGGCCCATCTTCCACCTGAAGACCCACACTGTCAGGGCATGGATGGCTTCCTTTGGCAAAGTTCCCTAACGAACCCTGATTCTAGAGGTCAGTCACTCCCTCTTTTCAGCACACTCAGCATGCTGGGTGCTCTTCTGCCACCATCCAGCATGGCTTCTGTCTTAGTCAGGGTTTCTACTCCTGCACAAACATCATGACCAAGAAGCAAGTTGGAGAGGAAAGGGTTTATTCAGCTTACACTTCCACATTGTTCATCATCACCAAAGGATGTCAGGACTAGAACTCCAGCATGTCAGGAAGCAGGAGCTGATGCAGAGGCCATGGAAGGATGTTACTTACTGGCTTGCTTCGCCTGCTTTCTTATAGAACCCAAGACTACCAGCCCAGGGATGGCACCACCCACAAGGGCCCCTTTCTGCTTGATCACTAATTGAGAAAATGCCTTACAGCTGGATCTCATGGAGGCATTTCCTCAACTGAAGCTCCTTTCTCTGTGATAACTCCAGCTTGTGTCAAGTTGACACATAAAACCAGCCAGTACAGCTTCCCTACAGGCTCTGATGACAGAGGAGAGCGGTGACTATGGGCCTGGGACCTCAGCACGTCCTCTATGCTCAGGATACGGCCTAGTGCAATGAAATTAAAAGAGTCTTTCAAAGAAAGGCACTGATGCCTGCAGTCGTTCACTGTGCTAGTTTCTGTTCAGGGATCTTCAATGGGTCTGTTTAATATTTCCCCCATCTCAAAGCAAAACAAAGGAGATGACGATTCATATTTGTAATAGCTTAGTAGACCTGCTCTCGGTAATAAAAATAGTGCTATGTTTCTATTAGCTATCAAGTGTTTCTTGATTCTTTACCATCTCAACTTAGAACTTGCCACAGTGTTCTTTCTTTTGTTAATTTCCTTTCCCAGTTTTTATCAGTGTATGTTCACTTTGTGTGGCACATGCACATATAGACACATTACATAGCTATAGTTTATTTTCCCTTCTTACACTGCCCACTTCGGTTAGCCCCCCTCATTTCACTTCCACTTTCATGTATATACACATACCCAACTGTGTATGCATCTGTACAACAGATAAGGACTGCAAATGACAGGAAACCTACTTGTGTGAGATTGACTTAATTCTCTTACTGATTATCTCCAGTTGTATCTATTCCTCAGCAAATGACATAACTGTTCTTTATAGCTGAGAAAAAAAAAATCTCAGTTTACTTTTTATACTATGGCATAAAAATTCTCATGTCATACTTAGGAAAGCTGGGCAGTACAGATATTGGTGACATCAAGAGTGGCATGGTTGGGTGAAAATTCTTAGAGAGTATAATAATTTCAATAAGCCAAGACCATTTTTTCTCCTGAACAGGGCATGTAAGCAAAGGACTACAGAAGTCCATGTGAGGTTAACCTCATGCTGTCAAAGGCTAGCTCAGTCACTTTGAAACAGGGCATTAGCCAGGAATGAAGTCTGTTCCTGTAGATACCTGAGAAAGGAGGAATAAGGGGTGGTGATGGGGGTGGTCTTGCTTCCACATCTACTACTCACGTCCTACCTGCCTACGAATTTCTGTTTAAAAAGCAATCTTCAGGGGCTGAGAGGATATCTGAGGTGGAACATGCTTGGCTTATAAGGATTGGGACCTGAGTTCAATCTCTAGAATTCATAGTATATAATTCATATCCTATGTATATGACCTATGTAGTATATGATATATACTATACTATAACATATATTATGAACAGATCAGCGTTCCTGATCCCAGCACTGGAGAGGCAAAGCCAGATGGCTCCTCAACTCACTGGGTAGCCAGTCTGGCACCCCTGCCCTGACTCTCCAATGAGAGATTCCAATCCATTAACAGGTGAATAATGTCTGAAGAAGCATGACACCACCCACAAGGGCCCCCTGTCTTCTGGGCTGTCTTCTGGCCTCCACAGGTGCACAAGTGCACGCCCCCCCACATGTATGTGTACTTGTATTCACACATCAATATGCACATGAACACAAAATTAAAAACAAACACGCTAAAGTGTGTTCTGAACCCATGATGATGAGAAAAACTGATCTTTGCTATGGTGCTTCAAGGCATAGTGACAGCGAGAAACATAAAGCCAAAAGCTTCTTTGCCATCACACAGGCATGGGTTGGAGAGACACCAGGTGAGGATGAAAGTCAAGGTTCAAGAGCTAGTAAAAGAGACTTTCTTTATAGTCCAGACAGACGTCTCTCCCAAGGAAAAGCTCCGGAAGGCAGAGGGCACTCAACCTCACCTTCAATGCGGGCGAGTTTTGGTCTCCCTTTTACAATGCCAAGCTTCTGGGTTTACATGATGATATTACTGATGGCTTTCCACTTCCTGAGCAGTTTCAGGCATAAATTTGTTCAAGCCAACTTAGTGTTAGAATAATGAGTGCTGGGAGAAACTGGAAAAGAGGAAAAACGAGGCCAGGGGAAGCCTTTGTGTGTTAAGCTGAGGCTCCAGCTTGCTATAGATCAGGGTGGCTACAGTAGGGTGTTAAGGGTGGATGCTGGTCAGACTAAACTCTGTTCTGGCTCCATCTAAGCCTCCTAATCTTTTAGATTCTAAACATGACTAAACCTATAGAAAGAATGTTCCAAAATTGGGTTCTTCTTCTTTACTTCATGAACAAGAACAATTAAAAATATTTAGGGTCTAGTGCCACAATCATGCCACAAACAGAGATTCTGATCACCCTCTCTCTCTCTCTCTCTCTCTCTCTCTCTCTCTTCTCTCTCTCTCATATCTATCTATCCACTCAACCATCATCGGTCTGTCTGTCTGTCTGTCTGTCTGACAGGGTCCATTGTAGCCAAAGCTAGTTTTTAAATTGCTATGTAGTAAAAGAAGGTAGTCTTGAATTTCTGATCTTGTCTCTACCTCCCAAGTGCTGTTATTAGAAGCCTGGGCTACCATGCCTAGTTTGAAAACCCTATTAAAGAATCAATTTAAACTGACTATATTGTAGTGTGTATATGTGTGTATTTATGTGTGTGTGGGAGTATGTGTGATTTTAAATTATGCAGATTGGCAAAAACATCCTTTGGGACTAGCATTCAATAGAGCAGTAATTAGGAACGAGGGAATAAATCATTCTGGGGCCATAATTAAGCCAGAGCTGGAAGGACAATTCTAGGGGTAGGGATCCAGTTAATAATGAGGATAACAGCATCATTTTAAGGACATAAAGCATATGAGGACTCAATTCCACACACACTTAACAAATATCTGTCTGTAGTTCAGGAGTATTTGCAGAATTAGGAATTTTGGGCAGTTAGCAAGGGAACCTTGAGGAAGAATAGAAGTCACTAGGGAGAAAAAGAAAAACTGGGAAGACAAAGAAAAAGTGACTTGAAGACTTTCTAGGCCACTGGCTAACCTTCCTAATGCTGCAACTCTATAATACAGTCCCTCCTCATATTGTGGTGATCCCCAACCATAAAATTATTTTGTTGCTACTTTATAACTGTAATTTTGCTACTGTTATGCATAGTAATGTAAATATCTGAAATATAGGATATCTGATATGTGACCCCAAAGGGGTTGTGAGAACCACTGCTCTAGGCTATTCTCTCCAAACCACAGTGGCCCAGACCTGGGATTAGCAAGGTCTGATGCAGAAACTGAGAGGTTTGAGCTAAACTGAGCAGCAATAGATGTGAGGCGCCTGCACTGCTGCGAGCCAGGCAGAGCCATATGTAAAGCAGTCTCAGGGCTGAGGAAGAAGGGCCTAGGAGCAGCTGCCTCATCTATGGCGTGTCTGTCTATCTATCCCAGCCACTGTCTCAAAAAGCAGGATTGACTTGGGCTTTTGCAAGAGGCAGAAAGGGCAGTGACCAGCCTCAGACATGGGTGTGAAGTAAAGGTCAGACTGTGTGTTGGGAAATAGACACTCTATTGTCATCCTGTCCCAGTGGCCTTGTTGTGTGTATGTGTGACAACAATCCCAAGGCAGACTGTCAAGCAAGGGATTAGGTGTGGTACAGATATTAGAAACAGGTTCTTCAGAATAAGCTAGACCCAGGGACATAGGACAGGGATGCTGAGACTGACCACACCAGGTGGCTTCTGCTGCCTTTATTAGGGAAACACTCATTTTTATGACTCCTAGAAGATTACGATTTTATGGGAAATAAAGAATCAACAAGAAAAGAAGGTGCCAGCCATATTTCTGGTCTCTATATGTCCCCAGTAAAGTTTGTTTTGGAAGCTTCATCCCCAGTGCAGGAAGGTGGGAGGTGTTTTGGTTCTGAAGCTCCACCCTCACCAAGCACTGGTACCTGTTACAGAAGGGTTAGAGCTGTGAATTTGTCCTCTTGCATTTTTGCCCTTTTGCCATCTACCATAAGATGACACAACATAGAACACATTTAAAGGGGACCTTCTGATGCTGGGCTTTCCGCCCTCTAACAGTGTAAGAATAAATCTTACTTTTATTTCTTAATGAATTAACCAATGTAGAGTATTTTGGTAATAGCACAGAATAGACTAACTTATATCGAATCTGTTGTCCTGACAGCCACACAACTGTTCTCCAGATTTTGGGGAGAAAACAACAAATCTAGGCTCACAATTTGTGTATGTATATGTGTGTATCTGTGGAAGCCAGAGGGAGATGCCAAGTGTCCTTTGCTACATTCTACTTCACTAGTTAATTAATTTAGAAATACCTTGTGTCTGAGTATTTGACTGTGTGCTTAGGTAAGTGAATACACCTACACATGTGTGCAAATGCATATGCAGGCTATGGGTTAGGTTTCTTCCTCTATTACTCTTCTTTATACACTGAGGCAGGGTCTAGCATGGAGCCTAGAGCTTGCTGATCGGATGTTCTAGCTACCCAGTTAGCCTTAGGGAGTTCTGTCTCCATCTTCCCAGTGTTAGGATTACAGGTGGGCTACCATGCTGGTCTAGCTTTAATGTGGTGCTAGAGTTGCAAACTTGCTTCCTTGTGCTCCTGTGATTAGTGCACTTCCTTCTGAACCATCTCCTCAGCTCTCTACCTTAACTTTCGAGACAGAGTTCACTGACTGGTGAGATTGGCTGGCCTTTAGCTTCAGACACTCTCCTGTCTCAGCATCCTAGCAATGGAGTTAAGGCAACACCTGTAAAAATGACTGCATGTTTTTGTGGGCAAGAACTCTGATGAGCCCTAGTCCAAGATTTTTTTTTTTTGTAGTGGATAATTCAAAGAATTTAGTGAGGTCAGTAATGTTATCGCTAAAAAGAATTCAGAAAAAAGATCCAAACAATAAAAGATGTCTTCACCAATATTTTGGAAAACACTTGGAGAAAAAAAAAGGCTAAAACTGGACAATCCAGTGTAAGCAGAAGACAGCTGTTCAGCATTACAAGCCACTCTAGGGTCTCTACAGAGCCCTGGACGGGCCCCAGTGTATTTCATGTGATAGGAGTTAGACTGAATCTTAAAGTAAAGCTCAAATTGCCTTCGTGAATTAGAGTACTCACAATTCTAGAGTTCGACGAAGTCTCTTTTCGTTCATATTAAGGCACAGCTCAGCCTTGAGCCTCCACTTCCCGCAATGAACACCGTCTCAGGGAAACACTGGCACAGGTGAACTGCAGCAGTAAGCACGGTCTGTGCTCCTCCAAGAGCCTCATGCTAGGAGCACTGACACCTGTAGTCAGCTCCAGGTTAAAAAAACGGCCCTTTGGATTTTCCATCTGAATCTGCTTTTCCTTTGCACAGAGACTGAACTTCTTTCCAAACATGTCTCTCACTAGGAAATGACAACAATTACGAGCCCTCTGAGATTTAAAGTCTGAAACCCGAATTATCAAGCCTTAATAAAAGCCTAATAAATTCCTTTCTGTGTTATGTCTGCTTAATTACTTCGAGCACATCAGGGGAGCAGTGCAGAGTCAGAGTTTTTTATGTTAGCTTTACAGAAGAGTGGATTTTGATGATCTTTTTTTTGAAATTAAAATTTTATGTTCATATTTAAAATACATATATTAAAGCATTATACGTCTGAAGTGTAGGTCACTGCTATAAACATATCCTGTGCATAAATTCTCTTAATAGATACAACGTGGTTTTTCTCAGAACTGGAGCATTCCTAAGTTCCTTCTTTGGTGGATACATTGTACCTGAGAGAACTCTAAGTTTAACATTGTCAACAGAGCACAGGTGCTTTAGTGATAAGTAGTGATGTTTATCTGCTGATGCTTTAAAACAGGGAGCAGGAAGTTTACTTTTACTGTGCCAATATTAATCTTATGCAGTATTTTCAATGGGAAGAGCATAAAGCCCTGTGCGGTACAGAGGGGAGGCAGGTTTTTGTCATGTGTTTGACCAGGAAGACCAGTGACATGCTTGTGCAGAGTGCTTGTCCCTGGAGATCATCTTCCTTGATCCCAACATCCCTCTCTCACTGTCACATAGAAATTTTAGTTTTTAAAATAACTTTTAGGTTTTCTTTAAATTACATTTAAAACTGCTTCAGAGTCACCTTCTGTTCGTCCTCCTCTCCCCTTCTTCTTTTTCCTCCTTCCCTTCCTTTCTTGCACTGAAGGTTCAACCTAAGGCCTCCTGCATGTTAAACAAGCAGGTGCTCCTCCACTGAGTTACATTATAGCCCAGCCTAATCCTGACCGGGCTAGCCATGGTTAGACAGACTACATCATTTCCCTCCTTGTCAAGTGCAGTTATAATGAAAACAGGGCAGCTGGCTGCCAGGAACACCAGCGAGCCCAAGAGGGTTCCGTCGCTGAAACTTAAGCTGGGTTCTAAAAAAGAGCTGGAAAACTACTTGCAGGACTTTTAGTAACAGCAAAACTAAAGGTCAGCAATCCAAGATCAGGAAAGCACACAATAAGCACAGGACAGTGTGGACTGGCACGCAGATCTTCTCTACATACAATCTATGAAACCCACTAGGCTGCACTGTCAAGATCTTCCTCAAAAGTTAGGAAGTCACAATCTTCCCTTGCCTTTTGGTTTTTTGGAAAAGGGTTTCACTCTGTACCCTGAACTGGCCTGGAGCTAAGCAGACTGGCCTCACATACTACTTCAGCCTCCCAAGTGTTAGGATTAAAGATGTGATCCTTCCTATCTGGTTTCCTCTTGCCTCTTTAGAAAAATACATCTTAAACTTGATCTATGATGGAAGTAGGGGGAAGGTAGGACTCTCAAACCTGTTCTGATATAGGAGTTTACATATGAAAGCCAAGTGTCCAGGACAGACCAAGGACAGGAGATGCGATCTCAACAAAATAGTAATCAGGTCAAGTAGGTATCCCTCTTAGTGGCTATCTGTGTGACCCAGGGTAATTGAGGGCATGCTTTCAGAAAACCAAAGTCTCAATTCTCTTCATGTAATCTTTTGTTTTCATAGAAACAAAACAACTTTCACATAATAACGACCCACTGCGCTATTCCACCACTTGCACTGTGCAGCAAGGTCTCTGCCCTATCAAATCAGTATGTAAATCTTGAATAGTGTTATACATTGGATTCTAAATACTTCCAATTCTCATGTTAAAAGCCAACCGAAGGCGTTGCTGGGAGATCTTGGAGATTTTAGTAGGTAGGGCAGGGCATAGTTAAAGGACGTAGGACACTAGCCCACCCTGGAAAGGTATGTTGGGAACTGAGCCCCTCCTCTTCCTGGACACCGTGAGTTGAGCAGTACTTTACCACATTCCTCTGCCATGACTGCCTTGCCACAGATCTGAAAGTAACCAGGGCAAATCACCACACAGACATCTCTTAAACTATGCAAACATAACCTCCCTTCTCTCACAGTTTCATCATAGTGAGGGATGGAAAGTGGAAGGACACAAGCTGCTGTGCACTGAGAATTGTGACTGTTAGGAAGAGTGCACTGTGTGCTATCTGACCAAGACAGAAAGGTCAGGGAAAGGTTCTCTGAGGGAGCCTCAGAGATGATGCCTAATGGTGACTAGAAGTCACCAGGCAGGAAGAGCTTTTCAGGCAGAGGCTGGCTGTCAACAGCACCTGGGGACTAGAGGTACTTGCTCACAGGTAAGAAGTTCCTGGCTGGGGAATAGCTACCCACTAAGCAGTATGAGAACTGATGTCTGGGGAATCAGAGGTTTGGGCATGTCTGTAAAGACATTTCCAGAAAGGATTAACTGGGGGTGGTATGTGTGTATATGCACACAAGAGCCTGTGTGTATGTGTGTGTGTGTGTGTGTGTGTGTGTGTGTGTGTATGCGTGTGTGTGATGCCCTTAATCATCTGGTGTTACCATCCTAAGAGTTCTGGAGTAAAAAGGGAAAAGGGCAAAGCCAATCGAGAGCTGGCATTTGCCTTCTTTTCATTACTAGTCTCCAGAGATGTGAGCAGGCGGGTGTCACATACTTTCCTCACCACAGAGGTACTTGCTGCCAGGCCTTCCCTACTTGGATGGTCTTTATTTCTGGAAACCATGAGATAAAATAAACCTCTTCAAACTGCCTATTGTCTGGCACTTGGTTATGATGACAGGAAAAGCAGCTGATACAAGAAGGGGAAAAGGGGAACAAGAAGGGATGGCTAGGGGACCTATCAGGAAGTCACAAATACTGCCTGGCCTGTATCCAACCAGGAGCTTTTCACTATGGTAGATTTCTTTTCACCTGAACAAGAAGTTGGACTGTATCTGGAAATACATCTATTATCTTTCAATTCTACTATACTCATTTCCAATAATACTTCAGAAATGAACTTTAGGATAAGATATAGAGGTTACTTAAAAATATTTTTTAAAAATTAAGAAAAAAGGAGTTACAAGGCGTAGATTAAGCCTTTAAGTAAACAATTATCAAGTGTGCTGGCAATGATCAAAGCAAATATATTTGATACATCAGTTGTCATAACAAATCTGCATAACAGAAAGCCACACCATGTATAATTAGGTATATAATTACAAATATATAAAACTAAAAATACATAATTAGTTCACATGTTTCCAACTGAAAAACATGACAGAAATTGAAAACAATAAGTGGTAATTTTATGCAAATGTTTAGTTATTCCAGGATGAATTTTAAAAGATGAAGTATCTCTACTTATCTCAATTAAATTTCTCAGATTAGCGGACACTTGCTAGTTGGCACTGATGAAACTGACAGGAAGCTGCTGTGTTTAGGCTGAAGTTCTCTGGATACCATCACACAATGCTAGGCTTGCGGATACTCAAGAGTAGAGAATGGATATGTGCAAGAAACTAAAGCTATTCATAACACAGAATGCCTTTCTGCGACTTGGGGAGTAACACGGCAGGGTATAAACCCACCATGTCCAGTTCTAGCGAGGATGCTGACTAGTGCCTGCTCCATTATCCTGCTCATGGTCTTTCATAAAAGCTTGTTTGAGTTGCTTCCATTCCTAGGTATAGTGTTAGCAGACTGGATCTCTGCAGAGGTTGGAAGCTGAAGACAGTGGCACCAAGGGCTTTGATATCCTGCCACTGGAGGGGGAGAACAGAAGAGGCTCAAATAAATAGAAGTAGTAACAGCATGGCTTATTGTACTGGGTCTATAAGTACTGCCAGATACCAAGCTTAGCTTGGGATGAGAAATAAGGAAGAGGAGAGAATTTCCTGTCTGGACTGAGGCAGGCAGGGATGTGTGAAACTGGCAACAGAACTCTCCTGTGCACATGGAGGATCCAGTTCAGTCAGTCACACATACAAGCTAAGATATACTCGGGATTTACACAGAGGCTTTGTGTAGTGTGCATACCTCTTACAAACACATGCCACACATAATGCTTACACATATGTATAACATATAACTGGTCTCCTGACCTGACAATACATGATGATAAACCAAAAGGAAAAATGAACCCTTAGAAAAAGTCTAGGATGACAGAGACCAATATTAAGCTTGCTTAGTATCACATCACTTGTCACTGATACACATAAACACTGCCTTCCCAAATGAACAAGCACACGCAGACACAGATTATGACTGTGAAGATTTAATTCACAACAGAAGGATGTTGCTTATGGAGTGAGAAGTGAAATCGCAGTCCCTCTGGGTACATCCAGGTGTTTGGCCAATTTTCTACAATGATGGTGGACAATGTGCTTGCCTTTCTCAGGGACTGATTTCCATAAGGCCAGTTTAGGTGACAGATCAACATCAGCAAACATAAGTAATACACCTGATCCAAAGAAGCAGTTTGCTTTTCCTGGTGGTGTTTTTGACTCACCTATTTCTATTACTCAAGACTATTCCCTACCAGGAACAAACAGAAAGCACACCCCTAGTAACAATCACAACGCAAACACGGTCTCTACAGCAGCCTGTGGTCTTGTGAGTTTATACTACTATAACTCCTGGAAGAACTCCTTCCAGAACAAGGCTAACAGTACACACACCAGCCTTGTTCCCAGGTGAGTTGGGTCTACTGGCACCTAAGTATCCGACCTTAAAAGTGCTTGGTGGCCATGACTAAAAACAGCCAACCTATGCTGTATTCTCTCTTGTGCACACTTCTCCTTTCCACATGGCCTAGCTCTGAGCCCTTTGCCCTACAAAAGGGCATCAAGAAGCTTTCCTCTCTTCTCTTTTTACAGAAGGAATTAATGTTCACTTTAAAATTTTTCACCAAGAGCTGGTTCTTTGAGAAAATCAACAAGATAGACAAACCATTATCCAAACTAACTATAAGGCACAGAGACAGTATCTAACTTAACAAAATTAGGAATGAAAAGGGAGACATAACAACAAAGTCTGAGGAGATTAAAAACAAAATCAGGTCTTATTTCAAAAGTCACAAAATTGGAAAATCTAAATGAAATGGATGATTTTCTAGACAGACACCAATTATCAAAGTTAAATCAAGATCAGATAAACTATCTTAACAGTCCTATAATCTTAAGGAAACAGAAGCAGTCATTAAAAGTCTCCCAACAACCCCCCCCCCCCAAAAAAAAGCCTAGGACCAGATGGTTTGAGCCCAGAATTCTACCAGACCTTCAAAAAAGAGCTAATACCAACACTCCTCAAACTATTCCACAAAATAGAAACAGAAGGAACACTGCTAAATTCATCCTATGAGGCTCCAGTCACCCTGATACCTAAGCCATACAAAGACTTAACAAAGAGAAGTTCAGACTAATTTCTCTTATGAACATCAATGCTAAAATACTCAATAAAATTCTCACAAACTGAATCCAAGAACACATCCAAAACATCATTAACCATGATCAAGTAAGTTTTATCCCAGAGATGCAGCAATAGTTCAATATACAAACATCCATCAATGTAATTCACCATATAAACAAACTGATAGAAAAAAAATCACATGATTATATCATTAGATGATGAAAAAGTCTTTGACAAAAATCCAACACCCCTTCATGTTAAAAGTCGTAGAGAGATCAGGGTTACAAGGTGCATACCTAAACATAATAAAAGCAATATACAGCAAGCCAATAGCCAACATCAAATTAAATGGAGAGAAATTTAAAGCAGTCCTACTAAAATCAGAGACAAGACAAAGCTGCCCAAACCTCTCCCTACCTATTAAATATAGTACTTGAAGCTCTAGGTAAAGCAATAAGACAATGAAAGGAGATCAAAGGGATACAAACTGGAAAGGAAAAGAAGTCAAAGTATCATGATTTGTGGATATGATAGTAGACCTAAGTGTCCCTAAAATTCTACCAGAGAACCCCTATAGCTGATAAATACCTTTAGCAAAGTGGCTGGATACAAAATTAACTCAAAGAAATCAATAGCCCACATTTATACAAATGATAAATGGACTGAGAAAGAAATTAGGGGAACAACACCCTTCACAATAGCCACAAATAATATAAAATATCTTGGTGTAACTCTAAGCAAGCAAGTGAAAGACCTGTATGACAAGAACTTCAAGTCCCTGAAGAAAGAAACTGAAGAAGATATCTGAAGATGGAGAGATCTCCCATGCGCATTGATCAGTATGATTAACATAGTGTAAATGGCCATCTTACCAAAAGCAATCTACAGGTTCAATACAATTGCCGTAAAATTCCACCACAATATTTTTACAGACCTTGAAAGATGAATTCTCAACTTCATGTGGAAGAATAAAAAATCCAGGATAGTAAAACAATCCTGAACAATGAAGGAACTTCTGGAAGAATCACCATCCCTGACCTCAAGCTGTACTACAGAGCAACAGTGACTAAACAAACAAACACAACAAAGCAAAACAAAATGCATGGTATTGGTGTAGAAACACATAGATCGATCAATAGAACTGAATCAAAGACTTAGAAATAAACCATCACACCTATGGACAGTTTATTTTTGACAAAGAAGCCAAAATCATAAAATAAAAAACAAAAACAAAAAAGAATATTCAACAAATGGTGGTGGTCTAACTGGATGTCTGCATGTAGAAGAATGCAAATAGATCCATATTTATCACCCTGCACAAAACCCAAGTCCAAGTGGCTCAAAGACCGCAACATAAAACCTGATGCACTAAACCTAGTAGAAGAGAAAGTAGGAAATAGCCTTGAACACATTGGTACACGAGACAGTTTCCTAAACAGAACACCAATGGCTAAGGCACTAAGATCAACAATTGACAAATGGGACTTCATGAAACTAAAAGGCTTCTGTAAAACAAAGAACACCATCAATAGGACAAAATGATAGCCTACAGATTGGGAAAAGATCTTCACTAATCCTGTATCTGTCAGAGGGCTGATATCCAAAACATATAAAAGACATAAGAAGACTCCAATAAATCAAATAATCCAATTTAAAAATGGGATAGAGAGCCAAACAGAGAATTCTCAACAGAGGAATCTCAAATGACTAAGAAGTACTTAAATGTTTAACTTCCTTAGTCATCAGGGATATGCAAATCAAATCAAGAGATTCTACTACAGAGCAATAGTGATTAAAAAAAAAAATGGTATTGGTATAGAAATAGAGGTATTGAGAGAGCCAGTGGGCCAGGAGAATGAATGGATACCTAAAAGGATAAATGCAGCTGCCAGGGGGTGGGGATATCTCTAGAACGTGTCATAGACCTGGGATGGGGGAGGTCCCAGGAGTCAATGTGAGTGACCTTAGCTGAGACATATAGCAGTGGAGATATGGATCTTGAAGTGATCACTTCCTGTAGCCACACAGGATCTCCATTGGAGGGATAAAGATACCAACCCACACATAAAACTTTTGACCCAAATTTGTCCTGTCTACAAGAAATACAGGGACAAAGATGGAGCAGAGACTGAGGGAATGGCCAACCAATAACAGGCCCAACTTGAGACCCATCCCATGGGCAAGCACCAGTCCCTGACACCATTAATGATACTTTGTTATGCTTGCAGACAAGAGCCTAGCATAACTATTTTCTGAGAGGCTCCACCCAGCAGCTAATTGAAACAGATGCAGAGACCCACATCCAAACATTGGATGGAGCTCTGGGCCTCTTATGGAAGGAAGAGTTGGAAAAAAGATTGAAGGCCCTGAAAGGATAGGAGCTCTACAGGAAGACCAACAGAATCAACTAACTGGACCCTTGGGAGTTCTCAGAGTCTGAGGCCTCCAGCACATATGTAGCAGATGTGCAGCTCAGTCTCCATGTGAGTCTCCCAAAAACTGTAGCAGGGGCTGTCCCTTAAGTTGTGGCTTGTCTGCAGAGTTTGTTCCTCAACTGAGCTGCCTTGTCTGGCCTCAGTGGGAGAGGATGTGCCTAATCCTGCAGAGACTTGATGTACTAGTGTGGGGGGATACCCTGGGAGGGGTGTTTCCCCACCCTCTCAAATGAGACAGGGAGAGACCTGAAGGAAAAAAATTTCAAAGACATAAAACTTCAAAGGCATAAAAAAGAAAACAAGATCACCTGTGTTTATATATAACTTATACTAACATCATGCTATATTATTTACTAGTCTTGGTTAATCTAAGTAAATTATACTATTATTTTGATAAAATTGTTATCACACATACAGGCTATAACAGTTCAATTTTTGACAAATCGATAAAAATTCCTTATCATTATGACATGATTAATTGACCACCTGGCCCTGTACTTTACAAATATGGTATATTTAACTTATCACCTACTACTGATCATTTAGGCTGTTCCTCATGTTTGATTCTTATCAACAGTTCTGTGATGAACAGCCTACAGATTCATGTTTCCTCGGCCAAGACTTACTTTATAATATATTCCTTGGCACACTTGGCTAGCTTTGATTTGCCCTTCTTACAGTTTATGAAATTTCTTCCCTAGCAGACTAATTACTAATGCATGGGAAATGGGTCTCTTGAACATAATGAATAATCACCAAATTGCACAATGACTTATAAGTGAATTAACTAATACATTTAACAAATTCTCATTAACCTTCTTCTATACGTGCTAGGGACGGGGGATACAGCAGGCGGGCTGTTCCCTGCTCTGAGAGCTCTTACTGTCTCCAGGGAAGGATGACCATAGCCCCTCTCCAGGAACTTCTCGCCCTTTCTTACCCTTCTGGCCACCAGAACCCCCAATCCCCACGTTTCCTATTTCTCTTTCTAGCTTGAGTTGAAGTAAAACAATCTTTCATTTCAAAGTTCCCCTCCTACCTAGAAAAAGAATTGCGATTGAATGATAAATTTCTTCAAACTACTGCCTGTGTAACACAAACACTGATTACAAAGTGAACAATTTTGGAAGAGAGTTAGGTTTTTTTTTTTTTAAAAAAAAACCCAACCATTTAGAGAAAGGTTTTCTAATTTTTTTTTAAAATCTGATATTCAATGTTTTCTAGCTTATGAGTATTGGAATTATAATATTTTCCATGATTAATTTTAATTTCAAAAGTGGCAGAAGTGAATGATTTATTTTTTTAAATAGAAACAATCAAAAACGGCTATTATATTCTAAATGAACTTCATCGCCCTTGCATTCTCCTGTTTCACACAGTGTGGCACGTGACCACCACTGAAGCTTAACCACTTTTACAGAATGATGGGCTTCTGTTCACTAGCGGCAAATGGACAGAGGCTTCCCTCTGACTAAGGAGGCCTGGCTGCAGCACAGCTGGACAACAAGCCACATACCTTCCTTACAACAGCAAGAGCAGAGGAATCAGAAAACACATCAAGACCTTCATAAAATTTTGGTCTTTGTAAATTCAAGGTGACCCAGACAGAACCAGAAAACAAAACCAAAAAACAAAACAGGCATATAAGTGATGAATTAATTAAAAATAAATTAAGTTATTTGTTTAGAACACATACTGAATATCTTACATAAGAAATAGGGAATACTGAGCCAGTTTTATCCCCTGATAATGAGTTTTGATGCATCTTTTTCTTTATATTTAGCTGTAAATCAAGGCAGGTATGATGGAGCATACCTTGCAATCCAAGTACAATATTAAGTATAGACAGGAAGAAGGAACATGTGTTTTCCTTTAAGTAAGTTCTACCATATGGATATCTCTGTTTATACAGATATCTATTCTATTATCCACCGAGTGGATGTATATAAAACACATTCAATTTTTACCAGTATTTATTAGTATTAAATCACCAGGAAAAACTAGTAAGAAGAAGTACCTCATTATTTCTAGGTTGGAGAAGAGGAAGGTGAGGCACAGAGCAGCAGAATGTCCGGCTCACAGTCAGTAAGGGTCAGGGCCAGAGAGGGAAGACAGGCAGGGGCATCATGGACCTCAGCTGTCCAGGACTGCACAGGGATAGGCTCAACTCTCCCACCTTCCCCTATGGAGAAGAAACTAGTTTTCTTCCTTAACTGATTTTCAATATCTAGAGAACCTAGATCATCTTGGTCCTATCTTGTCCTGAATTTTTGCTCTTCTGATTTAAGTCCTATGATTAAATATACACAGGGAACAAACAAACAAACTCAAACCTCAAGACACCTAAAGCTAAATATTGGCTATTCTTCATTCCTTCCCCTTCTTTCTTATTAAAAATTTTAAATTTTGATTTATTAATTTCTTTTTATGTGTAAATAGTTTTTTTTTTTTTTTTTTTTTTTTTGCACATATCTATGTGCCCATCCACAGAGGTGAGAAGAGAGCCTCAGATCCCCTAGCACTGGTGTTAGGGATAGTGGTGAACCACCATATAGATGCTGGGAATCGAACCTGGGCCCTCTGCAAGAACAAGTGCTCTCAGTCTCTGGGCCATCTCTCTAGCCCTGCTCTTTTTCTTATTTATGATAAGTACACAAAAATCTTTACTTTTTTTTTTTTTTTTTAATCTTATTGCAGAGCACTTAGATCTATCTTTCACAGTCTGCTTCCTTCTGGTGGCCTCAGGTTCTAACTGTGCACTGAACTGTTTATTAGGACTATGTACTAAGAAAAGCCAATTCCGTTTCTAGGTAGAATTCTGCTGCTAGCTAAGAGAACTATGCCCATATATAATGGGCATGGAACATGATATGGTTAATAGAAAGCACTGCTGCTGAAGATTAATCAGCTGCTACAATAGAACTGAGCTGAGCTACACTCACGCCAGAATGAAGGCAAAAGCAAAGTTCAAATGACATTAAATTAATTCATTAAAGTCTTAAATAAATCCACATGTAAGGAATTATTTTTCTTTGTATTTCAGAATCCATGGTTAGAAATGACAATGCTTAATGACAAAAAATTCCTATACCTCCATCCCTGCCAATGAGGCTGTCAATATAGATGACAAGTGTCAAAACACTATTAGAAAAAACAGGTTAACAATATAATTGGGGGCATACACAAATTACTAAATCATATATATCTAATTCAGATAAATGTAAAATTTCAAAACATCACCTACATCTGAACCAGTGCATATGAATTATTCACATGGCTTTATATAGTAGGAGGATTAGAAAGAAGAAAAGACTCAAGAATAAAATTAAAATGGGGAAACCAGCTCTCAAACTGCTGACTACCTAAGTCAACTGGGTTCCGATGTGCACAAGTAGGGATGTGTGTGCTGCAGCTTATGGTGGAACTGGGCATATGAAGAGGCCCTGGTTTGGGAATTCTTTTTTGCAATGGTCAGAAAAAATACAGGAGGATAGTTTATTGAAAAATAGTCTTTGCTTTCAAAATGATTTTGCAGTGGGGCTCATGAGAGAGACACTCAGGGGTGAAGTGCTTACCATGAAAGCACAAGAATCAGAGTTCAGATCCCCAGCTCCCACTAAAGGCTAGGTAGGCAGGTGTGGGAACTGGCCGCTATCCCAATGCTCAGAAGACAGACGAAATTCCTAGGGCAAGCTGGCTAGCTATAGCAGCCAAACTGCACTTTGTGAAAGTTCTTAATAAATGAGATGGAGAGGACTGAGGAAGACCCCTGATATCAACTTCTGGCCTACACACACACACACACACACACACACACACACACACACACACACACACACACACCAATTCTGTGGTTATTGCAGGAGGACACTTAGCATAATACAGACACTCACAGAACATGCTTTATCATTTGGGCAAGTACATAAGTAAATGTTCAGAATGAGAGTTACAATTTGTATAGGCTGTAGGGAGAGCAAGTACTTTGTCTGTCTTGAGAGCTGGGACTTCCAAGCAGGGGACCTAGCTCAGTACCTGCCTAGTAAGTAGAGGTTCTGGGTTTGATTCCTAGATCCTCCAAACTGAAGTAAAATATCAGCTTATTAAGGGAGAGTGAAGACTGCCATTGTAGTAGGTGGTCCCTGACCTTGACTTGGTAAATGTTTGCTGAGTGAATAAATGTTTGTTGAGGTAATAAACAGAACAGGATACCTCCTAAGTAGTTTTGGCAGCTGAGAGCTAGTTAAGAGAACAAACTCTAGAGTTGCTTCTCACTCCTTGGCTCCATGCCTGTACCTACTGAGTGGCCAATTCACGGCTAGCAAATTAATGACAATTAGAAGACAGCAGGCTAAATTGAGACTATTACTAAACTCTGCCACCTGAAAGCAAAGGGCAAGGTGTAAGACATACAGACTCCTGGGGGCAACTGGCAGAGGTCCAGCCAGGGCCTGACACAGATGATGGTAAAGAGGAACCTGATTAAGGAAGAGACATTCTGCAATAGAATTCCATGGAGTCAAGGTTGGAGCACTGAGTTTGGGGTGAGCAAAGGAAAGAAGGGAAAGGGTCCAGGTGCCTTCCCTTCTTTTTGTTTTGAAGCTGGTCTTCTTGATGTAGACCAGGCTGCCCTTGACTTCACAGACATCTGCCTGTGTCTGTCTCTGCAGGGATCAAAGGCATGTGAGATGATAACTATGTTAAGGGAGTGAATAGACCATCTTCAGTAAAGATTGCTACAGTTGCTCAACTCAACAGAGTATGGAGCAAGAAGGATTAGAGCTTCGAGAAGGGCAGAGAATCACTCTGTAGTGGGAAGCAGCAGGTTGTGCAGAGCTAGGAAAGTCAGGGCAGCTTTGATAGAAACCATGCTTTTCAAGCCAAGGTTTTAATTGCTCCACGGTTTTTATCAAGAACTGTGCTAGGCACGGCGGGAGATTCAGAGAAAGGTAAGATATGGCTCCTATCCACAAAAAATATCAACTCTGAGATATTTCACGGTAGAATGTGAATATATGCAAAGAGAGAGAGGGGAGGGAGAACACCAGTTCTTTTCTAGTCTACCAATGATCTTCTCCACTGTTTCTGATCCTTTTTAATATGAAGTCTTGTTCTGTTTTCCATGCTGAGGGTGACAGCAGATATTTGAGTTCTCTGGTTGTGGGACAAGTTGGGGTCCAGAGGATCTGCTGAACATAACAAGCCAGGGGTTTTTGGTTGAGCCTAGGATCATTTTTTTAGGTAGACAGCTTAGATTTTTGTTTTTAAATGGCCTTTTTGCCAGCAGGTGAAACACAGTTTCTGCTGTCTGTGCCCCCTGAGGAGGTCTGAGAGGGAGAGCAACACACACAAGCCACCTGCTCCTGCTTTGGGTCTACCCAGCTTTCCTGTAAGTCTCCAGAGCTAGCTAGGCAGCTGACAGCATGGATTTTATTGAAGAAATGCTATGACATTTGTTTTAAATGTCACATTTCTCCCCCACAAACTAAAAATAGCTTGTCACCATACCCCTACCCCTAATAAAACTGTTGGCTTGGAAATGACATTGATAAGCAAAATGAAGCATATAACCTTTTCTCCCCTTTTCTATAAATGTTTTATTTATTCCCGAGTAACATTTTGTGTCTTTTGTAGGCTGAGATCAAAGGGACAGAGCAGTAAGTTTTACTGCGCCAGTAGTCTCCTGCAGCATGGGACTGTCATTTTTACAGCACGCCTTAGCCAGGCACGGCTGTCATTTGAGTAGTGATCTACTGACTGACAGAAAATATCTGTGGAAATAATATGTGCTCTCAGAGCCATGTGACATTTTATGAGCAGTTTGACTGTTTTCATTACTCTGATTTCAGTCTGGTGAGGAGGAAGTTGGAAAGCCTGTGATGGGCACACGCACAGCCTGCTAGGATGAGGCCGACAGGACAACCTTGAAATTGGGCTGCTGCATTTAATAAGACCATGTGGCAATTATCTGAAAGCATTTTAAACAGTAAGTTGAATGAACTGCATAATCTGATCAATTCTAAGGTCACCAGCCTTATTGATAAGAGTATGCAGCTAACTGTCATCCTAAGTCCAAATTTCACACAGACATTATGGCAGCCTTTACAGAACTCGCCTTCAGTATCCCAGCTAGGATTTTTCTGGAGTGGGGTGGGTGGGGAGGGTGTCAGGTCTGGAACGTGCTATGCACTGAAGGATGAGCTTGAATTTATGATCCTCCTCTCTTCACCTCCTAAATGCTGAGATAATAGGTGTGTGCTACTATGGATGGTCTATGCAATGCTGGGAAGGGAACCTGGGCTTTATAAACACTAGGGTAAGCACTCGCTCTACTGAGTCCTAGCCCTAGCCCTAGCCCTAGCCCTAGCCCTAGCCCTAGCCCTAGCCCTAGCCCTAGCCCTAGCCCTAGCCCTAGCCCCTTTAGGTTTTAAGAATTAACATTTAGTTATCATAGGGAAAATCTCCTTTTTATCGAACTTTACACCCACAGTGCTCTCATTAGTAATGGAGTTTTGTTTACAACAGAATTAGAACACATTGCTGGAAGACATGGTCCAGGAGTTTGACTTTTTATTTTAAAGCAAGGCAAATAAGGAACAGCTATGTATTGTGCTCGTAAATGCAATACCTTCTCTTTTCTTGTTCTTGAAAGGGTTCTACAGTTGTTGGAGGACATCTTTGGTCCCACAGCTTCTGGTATGACTAGTCTCAGGTCATATATTTACTATGTCATTCCACTGATACGTAGTTCAGATGTCTCAGACCACTTCAGATCAGGAATGCATATGGAAAGGGTCCACTCTGCTACCCAAGGTGTGCTACAGAGCCCTAACTCATGAAGATGTTGGGAAAATCTGAGGATCTATGAAGGCTTTGAGATGCAAGGTCCTGAGAAATTCACACACAAACTACTGCAAACAGACAAGATGCTATCCCCATGGTCTTTTGATGAAGTTTTGTGTGTGTGTGTGTGTGTGTGTGTGTGTGTGTGTGTATTTGGTTTTTAATATGTGTCCTTAAAGCACTACACTTTCTACTTTGTTGTAACTCTCTGTAACCAACTGTCTACCACACTGTCAGTCTCTTCTTCATTTGCATTTCTAAGCCTCTTGCACCTATAAACATACAATTCCTACTGATGTATCCCTGTTAGCAATAAAGACAGTGTGCCTATGCTTCAATATGCAAAACTTCTATTCTAAGATTTAGTTGAATATTTGGCCTCCACCTTGTTTATTATTTTTAGCCACCAATCAATGATAAAAGTTTCACACACACAAGTACTTGTACTTATTTTCCTGTCAATACGTCTGTAATTCACAATGTGTCTTGACTGCCCTTTCCCGAATATTTTATTATCTGTTATCATGGAATTTTTAATCAACATATTATTCTTTAGCATTATTTTTGATACTTTAAATTCTCATTTCTTTACTTTTGAAACACTACCAGTTTCTTTGAATGATATGTGGCAATTATTACTAGTAACAAATACATAAGATTTATAATAAAAACAGTATAAAAATTTACCTAGAACTCAATAGTACTTTGAGTCTATGTTTACTCAGGATCTATAAAGCATTAAAAACAAATGTTTCTGTATTTTATAAAGTAATCATGCATTCTTTTGTATCTATAGTCTGTCTGACATGAATAAAATTAGGTTTTCTCCATGTGTATGAGTATATTGTGGATTTGTATGTGCACGTGTGTGCAAGTGCACATGGAAGCAAGTGTATATATATGTATGTGCATGAGGAGGCCAGAAGCCAACCTTGGGTGTTATCAGTCAGGAGCCATTCACCTTGCTTTTGGAGGTAGGGTCTTTTACTGGGGCCCGGGGCTTATGGATTGGGCACAGGCTGGCTAATGAGTCCTAGGGCTCTTCCTGTCTTGCCTCCCCAGCAGTGGGATATAAACATACACTTGGCTTTCTACCTGGATGATGGGGCTCAGACACAGGTTCTCACGCTTGTGTGGCAAGCACTTGACTGACTGGGCCACTTCCCCATCCCCAGTCATTAGAAATTTTGCAAAGCTGGTGGTTTAGCAGCATCCATTAGATTTTACTTATTTATTCACCTTTTTTGCTTAAAGCTGAATTAAGAATATTTTCCCAAGCAAATGTAGCTATGAAGTGAGGCAGAGAAAGAAAGCCAAATTTACAGTCATAAAGTCAGAGTTCTACTCTGTGGCTCCTCAGTTCTGTTTCTTTGATTCATTCACAAACCCTCTCAGATTCCTGCCTGCTTTCCCATCCCCCTCCAAAACAAAACATTTATTAAC
This sequence comes from Mastomys natalensis, assembly GCA_021653895.1. NCBI lineage: Eukaryota > Metazoa > Chordata > Mammalia > Rodentia > Muridae > Mastomys > Mastomys natalensis. The sequence continues at coordinate 1,630,014 of JAJTUV010000044.1, read as the reverse complement.
CAAAGCTTCCAACTGTGACAGAAATTACAGTCAGGTTAATGCTACAGATGGTGTAAAAAATGCAATCTAAAAACATGATTAAAAACTCAGGAGCTAGGTAACTCAAGTTCCTCTCCGACATGGCTGACCAGACATCTGGGAGGAAGGAAATGCACATTTTTGGTTAATTAGTTTGCTTTTATCCATCCCTGTAATTAGAACATGCTTTTCCCCTACTTAAGCCTAAGCAGTCATTAGATTTAATAAACCTTTCTAGGTTGTCATAAGCAAGAAAATGAATCAGTTAAAAAATAAGCACTAAAGTGTATTAGCAATGTGATTGCAACATCATGGGGATAAAAGTGTCTCTGTTTAATTATTAAAGACTAAGTACATCATCTCATAGCTTGCTACAAAAAGGTTATACAGCTCCCCACCCCTTTTCTTCATATTGGTTTATATAGTAGAGAAAGCACCCCCCCCAAATGTTACCTCCACAGATTATAGTCTACCAAACAGAAGTGATTATTAATCATTCTTTGCAAAAATTAACTTAAAATTAGCTTCTTCTCAAGTCAGTCAGACTTTTGATATGGCAAAGGAAAGCGAGTGGCCTTGGCTGGAGCCCTGACTGGAGGGCTGTGCTTTTCCCAGGTTCTTGAGGGCTGGTAACAGGATGGCCTGTGCTGCTCTTACCATTCGTGCATCAAAGTCTTTGAGTGACAGCCTGACCTCCAGTCCAACATGGCCATCTAACACCACTTCTTACCAGCTCCCCGAGTTCCTCAACTAGCTAAGTCGGTAAAAATGTTAGTTACACACAATGGCGTTGTGTTTTGGATGAGCAAACTTTTAAAAATGTTTTTAAAGGTAAAAGTTATATACAGAGTCACAGATCCAGTTTCCCATGCTTCTACCTGTTGGCTTTCTCTGCAGTGAAGGAAGTTTTCTTTTTGTTCTATGTCAAGAAACACTGGAATCAAATGACCTAATGTGTAAAAACGCCAAGGTTAGTATTCCCTGGATTTTCTGTCTTATGCAGCAAAGCTGTGCTTGTTAGACAGCAGGTTCTGAGGCACTGACATGGACAGGCGTGTTTCCTGCACACCCGCTGCGTATGTTTTCCACCCTTGTTCATGGCTTCTGTAAACTTGACTGCTGAGAGACCCACAAGCTTCCAAAAGTACAGCTTTGAGCTTGGACTCAGATGAAAGAGATATAGCGGAGAGCAGAAGGCTTGTTTTCCTTTTTGGGGACAGGCTCCCATGTAGTCTTGGTTTTTACTACATAGTCAAGGATGACTCTGACCTTCTGGTCCCCCTGCCTCAGGCTCCGCAGGGCTGTGACTGTAGGTGTGTGCCACCTTTCCTGGTCTACGTGGTGATGGGGATGGAATCAAGAGCTTTATGTATGCTCAGCAAACACTCTACTGACTGACCCACAGCTAGCTCAGGAAGTTTAGGACAGTAAGAACCCTGGTAGGTAATCAGGTCACAGGATCAGAGAAGACAGTCTACCACTCAAACAACACTGCAGGGGTCATGACACTACTATACTTTTCTACATCACAACTCACACCAATCAGCAGAAAGGTAACAGGACTTTTCCATATTTATTCTGAGCTGAACATAACTGTGGTTGGCAGTATAGACTGGGAAGGTCAGGAGGTGAAATTACACATATATACATACACATTCTCTGTGGGATGTGGAAGATGAACTTCACCTAATACTAGCTACCCCCCCATCTTTAGAGATGATTGGCCATATTAGCCATATTATTCTAATTTTAGTTAAAAAACTCAAGACCCAGGAAATACACGTTGGAGTTCAGACAGATACTGCACTCTGATACCCAAAGCAATATTTAATGAGTTTTTTTTTCTCACTAGGTACTTCTATGACACACAGTCTGACCACTAATATGGTAGAATGCTACCATACTGGATAGCTAGAGCTGAGAAGTTTGTACCCTGCCCAGTCAGTTTCACATGTATTTATTTTTGGTAAAATGTGTTCCACTCCAGTCCATTCCACCTTTCAGAAATACATCTCTTTGGTTGCCCACTGGCAACAAATGGTATCAAACTATAGACTTGACCAGACTAGCTGAGGGAGGTCAGACTGAGACTGAGCACTTCTGGCCTGTGTTATGATTTGATAAGGTGGTGATTCCTATGATTCAAATTTTAAAATTATCTGATTTCCCTGTCTCTAATTCATAAACTGCAAATCTGACTATTTTTTGGTCAGATCAACAAATCATTTTCTTAAAAAGAAGGGCTTGCCTGGTAAACAGTTTGGGGATTCAGATCAGTGGTAGAGGGCTTGGATAACCCTCCAACCAAACCACTAGAGGTGATAAGGTGGACTATAGGAGCTGCATGTTGAAATGAATGTTTGGGGACTGAAAGAGAATTCTGGTATTCTAGGACTTTGCAAACAATTCCAAAGGAGAGAAAATAATCTTTTCATAGTGCTTTTACAGAGCTGGTGGTGTTGAGGAGTCATTGTGAAGTTGTTTACTCTAAATAAGGAAGGATCTGTTCAGTAAACAAGGATATTTATGTTAGTGGCATAGTCTAAAATTTTTATAGACTTTCTGGTTTCTGTCACTGGGAGCCAAGATGAAAGTCTGCATATTCTCAACAGTTCCAAGGATGAAGTGACTTCCTGGAAATGCAGGCTGTGAACCGAGTCCAGCTGCGGGGCTCCCAACACTTCACTGTGCAGTCCACAGAAAGCATGTGTAACACATTAAACTCCTGAAGGCTCAGGTCACCTAAGGTGACATGACAACCCGGAGCTCAAGCCCAGGAAAACAGAACTGGCTTTGAACACATGATGAAGTTAAAGGCTCTTTATGAACTTCAGATAGTAGGCAAATGAGAACACTTCAAACAGAAGGGTTTCGGATCAGTGGTGTTGGCATTCCTCTTACCCCATGCTCTGAACCTACACTTCCATCCCGCTCATTTGGTCCAATTTCCTCAAGACTTTTATTTAAACGTGTTTTATTTTGTGACATACATGGGTATGTATGTGCGGCACATACACTTGTTAGTGCACACATACTTGTGTTTAGTGGCTAGAGGATGATTCTAATCATGTCTCCTCTCTCTCTCTTCACCTTATTTGTTTGAGGCAGTGTCTCTCTGACTGAGGAGACTGGTTGGCCAGTAGGCCCTGGGGATCCAAGCCTCTCCCATCACTCTCCCTTTGGAGCACCAGGGCTGCAGATATGCACCACTGTGTCTAGCATTTGCAGGGCAGCTGGGATCTCAACTCAGGTCCTTGTGCAGCAGGCACTTTACTAAGTGAAGCTCATTGGGTTTTTAAGAACTGGTGTGATCTGTCAGTGGGATGCACACTCACTGCCTGTCACTTAGCTTGTGGCTCTTGCTTTGAAAACAAGAATGGGGAGTGGTACAGGAGAGAGGTTAGAGGGGGAAAGGGATCAAGTGAAATAAATACGTTATAATCTCAAAAACAATGACAGAAACACCTGCTAATTTACATAACTTCAAAGCTCTGTGTCATTTTTCCTTCACAGTTCTGTGAGGTTAAGAGCACTGCTTGCAATTTTCTGCCCACTTTACAGATCAGAAAATGGAGAATCAAGAAAGGATAGGAAGAAACCTGTTTGTGAGTGCAAGATTTCATATAGAGATGATTCATCCTATAGAGCACTACGCCAATTAGAGTGATTAATGTGATTTCTGTGTGTAGGGAGCATGAGTGTGTTCGTATGTGTGTGTATCAGTGTGTGGGAGGTGTACATGTGGGCAGGTGCCTATGCACATGTGTAACCTTAGGGTCAGAGGTCAACTGCAGGTATCCTTCCTTAAGGACTATCTATTTGTTTTTTCAGATAATATCTCTCACTGGTCTGGAGCTTACCAAATAGTCTAGGCTGTCCTGGCCAGCAAATTTAGGGATCCACTGGCTTGTCTTTCCAACATGAATTACAGATTCCTGCTGCCATGTCCGAATTTCTAAAATGTTTGGCATTAGACTCTCTCTTCACCTAGCCCACTTCAGGCCACAACAGCAGGCAGTTTGGCATTTGACATGGACTGTTGTATGTCTTGAATTCCTCTAGACAGGCTGTCACTGACCTTTCAACAGGAAGCAGAAACATACAGAATTAACCTCCCAAGTTGGGTCCCTCTCGACCGAGGGCTGGAAAATTATGGCATTAAGCAATGGTGTTTGGTACAACCAACAGTTTCTCAGGTTGACTTAATGTGGAAAGAAGACAACATCAGGCAATCATCCTGTAGCTCCATACTCTATATGAGCGGGGAGTGGGTCATGTCATGCATTTGCCTTTGTATAGCACAAATACACCTGGAAATAGAAACAAGTCCAGTGCAAGGCAGCTCAACACTAAAAGTGACAAAGTTAAATCCAAAAATGCTAGCCTCTTGTTTACATGTTATCAAGCCAGTTGTTATTCAGACTCAAAACCTAAGCTGTGGCTTGTGGCTCTTCAAACAGTCCTTTTTCTTCAAGAGGGAAATATGTATAACCTAGGTGAGAAAAAGCTGACAGTAAGAGCTCCATGGTCCACCTCACACTTGAAAGACACATTTATCATTGCAGACATGCTTGCTTTGATGAGATACCACTTGAAAAGATCCACCTACTTTGTCGAAAATTCCAACAAACTAGAGAAAGGGTAAGAGGAAAGTACACTTGGAAATTTAACATGGTGGGCCCTGGCTTCATTCGGGATGTAGTTAGCTTCTTCCTATTGGATGCTCTTAGATTTCTTCTTCAGGCAAAATTGTGTTTTAACTTCTAAGAAATGAACTGTGACTACATGGAATATGTATCTGGATGTTTTCATTTTGCCATCTGAAAGTGAGGACCAGGGTGAGTAGATTAGCTCTGTCCCTGCACTCTAAGCCAGATGACATGAAGATATGACTACATGCTGGCGGATTACGCATTCCACTCTGTTACAAGGCAAATTAGATATTTATGCTTCTCTTCCAAACAAAGCAGACATGCTGTCTGGAAAGATTTTTTTTCCCCTTCGGCCCTAGTTAGAACTCCTGTAAGTGAAGCTGGTGAGTTTTATTAGCAGGCATGCCAGCTCTGCTCCACACAAGCCATCTTTATGAGGGTTTCACTGCTGAATACACAAATCAATAAACATGTGACTGCCATTACCATCTCCCCTGCCTTCTAGGAACTTAGTGAAAGTAACATTTCCTTGCTGTACTTTGCTCACAGAGTAGTTTGTATGTGCTTTTTAGAGTTGTAGTAGCATACTTTGCAGTTCCCTTTCCTCTTAGATATTGTCTGACATCTTGACCTTGTGACATGATGTTATCATCTACAACATCTACTGGAGAGCTGTATCACTGGGTTACAAACAACAACAACAACCAACCAAACAAACAAACAAACAAAAAACCCAAACAAACAAAAACAAGAAGAACAAAAGACCAACCAACAAACCAACCAAACCCTGCAAGACCATTTCACAATTTCTTACGGTTTTGCAGTGAAAGGAGCAATGCTTATTCCTCTGCTGACCAGGCCAGGGCACACCCTTGGCCTAGGCCTGTCAGTCACAGCCTTATCTCTGCTTCTCTTCTGCCCACAAGGTTCAGGGTTCACAGTGTCTGACTTCAGTGGCTTTACTCAGTTCTCAGCAGCTCATCTTCAGATGGCTCTCCAGAAGGAAGGTGATGGCATAGCAGTGAGCACACATGCTAGTGTGGAGTGGAACCAGGGCACTCACTTCTGTGGAGCTCTGGCCCCTCACGTAGCAGTCTGATTCTCTTCGAAGAGCAACCTGACTCTCACGAGGAGCCCTGGGTTTCTGGGTGTTATGGAGGCACTGGTGAGTTGCTTCAGCCTCCCCTAGAGCTCTAGGTGGTCAGAGAGGCATGACGCTAGCTGCATTCATCCTGGTAACAACAGCGGTCCATGGCCAGACCACAGGGAAGGGAAGAAGAGCTTAACGGGCAAGGTCTGCTTCCTTAGCACTTCCTAGGTATCTACTGTCAAATGGGCCGCCAATTGCAAGATCTTACTTCTTTGAAACAAAGTTCAGATCCATAAGGAGCCAATTTATGTATAAAACATGATGAAAATGAAAGGCCAGAAGATGGAATTAAAACCAGGTCTTCTTGCTTTTTGGTAGATTTAAAAGCAGGAAATTATCACCAAACTCCTAAATACTCATTCAAAATTCTAAGTTTCAGTTCATTAATTCTGTGGACAGGCTAGTTCTAAGGATCATAGATTAGTTCCCGAGGCCCAGCCCCACTTCCCACTTTGATGTATTCTGCCCTGGTCTTAAGGCCTTAGCTAGCCCCAGGACAAAGGATTGGCTTTTATTTATTTATTCTTTAGCATCAACAAGAAAGGTTCTCTATTTGTATTGCCAGGATTGCTGCTATCCTGGCATACTCAGTATTGAGTTCTTCCTAGTCAGGAGGAGATAACATTAAATGTTCTCTAGATAAACTGCTTCCTACCTGACAACGTCACCAGTGGACTCATTTAATAAAAGCTTATTTATCAAGTAACTAGGATATGATAGGCAGTGAATGAATTGCTGAGACTCATTTTTAGTCTAGTGAGAGAAACAAAAGGTCACAATCAACTGAGGTTTTAGAATGTCAAAGAGCCACCTATCCCATGCTGGATGTGAAATCAGCAAAGGCTTCACTGAGAAGCTTATGGCTGAGCTGAGTCCAGAAGGCTTCAAAGCCCTCGCTGGAGGAGAAAGTAGCATGGGAGGATGGAATATTGAGAGATGTATGAGAGACAGAGTGGTTTGATGAGGATGAAGCAAGTCTGCAAAGCCTACACAGAGTGCAGGCCGAGGGGCAAAAGAATAAGACTCAAATGTAATTCTGAATACAAATGTTAAGAAATCCAGCTTGTTATTAACAGGTGCTAGGGACTGTTTCTTTTTTTCTATGACAGATGGCAACATTCAGGATGTTCAGCATCCTTGGTCCTTGGGCACCAAATGTCAGTAGCATCATTACAAATGATATGCCCCTTCCTCCTTCTATATACCCAATTGAGAGAGTGATTATTAGCCCTGGGTAAAATCCTAATGTATGTAGATGAATTGGTCAGGGAGAAAGGGCACTGCTTTGCCTGAATGAAAGTATTATCCTAAGGTATGTCACAGGACCACAATGTGTCCACTGAAAACTACATCAAACTCCTCTTAGTGTTTTTGTATGATCTTAATACAAATAATTTATATGCAATATGACCATAAATTCAGTTCCACTCAACAAGCATTTACTTACAACCTTTTAAATGTCAGCTCCTTTTCTGTGTTCCTTGAGGGGCACTTGAGAGAAGAAGACATGGTCCCTAGTCTGGAAAAATTTATATTCTAGCAGCTAATGTATAATTAAATAAAAACACAAGACCATATATAACCCAGCATTTGACAGTATTATTCATATGCTACATGGGTACATTTAGCCATTAAGTGGATTCTTCTCTGTTCCTCCCCTTGATCTTTCACATTCAGCTTAACTCTTCTATCAGAAGAAAACAACAAAGAAACACAGTCAGCAGAAAACTATGATGCCAGCAACCCTGGTCTTTCCCTTATTAGAGACTGTGGAGAAAATGACATCTCAATTTACCTGAGGGGAAAGTTACATTCTTGCCTGTAATGGGTATCTTCATGATTAACGAGGTTTGTTGTTGTGCCTTGCACTTTCTACGAGCACAGATGTTAAAGGAAGGCATCTCCACTGAGGTTGGAGATGGCTTTCTTCTTCAGTTTTATATTTTTGTTGGGGCATGTTGAAGATCTCAAGTAATGGCATCTAGCAGATGCCATCCCTATGTTCAGTGCTGGCTGCCTTCTCTGGTGACCCCCCAACCTCCCCAGTCACTGATACCAGGCTCTCTGGGAGTGATGGGCTTCTGTCTGAAGGAAGCAGTTTCCAGTGATGTATGGATCTCCTTGGTCAGGTCACAAGACATAAAAAGTGACGTCTATTGTGGGGAAAAACAATTTAAAATGGGTAATTTTTCAGGCAGGCCATGAAGACACATTGCAGAGAGTCTGCTACAAAACAGGAAGGTTTGCTATTACTGAGTACCAACAACTACTATTTTGGATGTTAACTTAAATACCTTTCTCTTTTTAAATTGAACATAACTAGGAATATCTCCTGCTAACGCTCCTTAATAATTTATACCCGGAAGTAGCTAAGATCATTGTATCGTTCCGGAAGCAGGTGTGTCTGTGGGTGACTAGGAATGAGAAGAGGTAGCTGAGGTCCTCAGTATGGAAAAGAATATGTGGCAGTAAAGAGACACTCATTGTCCTGCAGTGACTGTGACTTCAGGTATCCCCAGGACTGGGTCTGGCTTTGCACTTTGTAGGATCAGCTGAGCTGATGCATGGAAAGATGTAAGAAGTAAGACATAAAATGTATTTTTATATTTAATAATTCAGTTTTTCCAATGTCTCAACTGGATGTATTACATAGAAATTACCTAGCAGGAAGGGAAAGGAAATGGACAGGAGATTTTCTGAGTTATTTCTACAAATCAGTTGTTTGCAGCTTCAGTCACCACAAAAAGAAGGCAGTATTTTCCCTCTTTCCCAGATGACAAATGTGTGGGTCAGAAGGATTAGGAAATGTGCCCGAAGTTTCCATAAGTGGTGAGTGAGAGTGTGTATGTGCTGGCCAGGGCCAGTTGGATGGAAGTACTTGCTTTTTCCAATCTACAGATGCTGCATAGGGTTTTAGCAAATCTGGATTATAAGAATGTTAGAAATGAAATCATGTCTGTTAAATGTTAGAGACTTTAAAAGCTTTGGGTTGTGGTTATCTGTGAATGAAATGACAACAAAATGTTTTCCAAGAAAGCGGGGGAGGGAAAAGGAGAGGTAGAGAGAGAGGAGGGGAGTGGGAAGAAAAGGAAGAGACGAAGGAGAGAGGGAGAGAGGGAGAATGAAGACTATTATGGCCAAGTCACTGAATTTTGCATGACAAAATGCAGATGGCAATAGACTATCTATTCACATTTGCACTTGAAACAAAAGTGAGACTGTAGTCGTTCATACAGAAGTCAATGCTTAATGTGGAAGAAGCATACAAAGTGAAGAAAAAGAAGAGTTGGGGACACAGTCCTTGCTAGAGTGCTTGTCCAGGACATACAAGGTACTGAGTTCAGCCCTTACCATCCAAAAACAAAAAGGAAAGAAAGAGACTAAAAAAGATAAAAAGAAGGAATGAATGATGAAAGGGACAGGAGGAGAGGAGAAGGGAAAACAAGGGAAGGGAAGGGGAGGACAGAAGGAGAAAGATTAGGAAGCTAACAAAACAGCAAGACTAAAACTGAGAAAAATCGAAGAGAAACAAGGTGGGGTTCTGACACACGAGCTTGTGGGTCGTAGCGTGGTCTCAGCAATCGACAGCCAGTGTTTGTAATGGGATGCTGAACAGCTTCATGGTGAGCTTTCTGCCACTCCCAAAGAAATCATGGCTGCCATGGCTGCTTTGACGAGCAGTTTCTCTTCCCCTGTTTACTTATATTAACTGTATTAGGAGCAGTCCCTTTGATTAGTTTGCATCTCTGCCATCTGATCCCATGAATTCAAAGAGCAATCACACTCAATTTATACTACTCATAGGCTCTTTAACCAATAATTCTAATGAAATTATTGCTTTATGAAAAAATTATTTTCTCAAAGTGTTTTACTTCAAAAGACTCCAAAGACAGTTCTCATAAAAGACAAGTATCTAACTATCCTGTCTATACAGAAGATGTCTTTAGCCTGTTGTTTTGTGATGTTCCATGCTTTACCTTCTGAGACCTTAAATATACTGTGAAAACAATGAGAGTAGTTTCTTTCATTTATGTGATAAATCTGTCTTTGGCAGTGAGTGTCATGAACAAATCGTTAGTAACGGAAATGCTCATAATTAGTAATATATGATTACAAATAATTTGTTTTTTTGCTAAGAGCAGTATCTTCTACTTTGAGCCAAATAATTGCAATACAGTAGGTCAGTATGCAATAAAGACTTCCTGAAAGCAAAGAATGCTATCAGGACAGATTATAAGTCAGCTGAGTCCTGGTGGCCTTCAGCTGCTGCACATACTGACTGAATGCTGTTGTATTACTGTCCCCTTCTGCTCATGATGTCTGCATTTTTTCTGGTTCATATTCTAGAGGATGTGGGCCCATATTAGTAAGAGATGGGGTTTGGGAATGACAATGGTGACCATTGCTGTGAGCCACCAATAGCCTTAGAAGCTTCTAGACCAGCTAGCTAGCAAGCAAGTAATTCTTCAGTATGACCATCCTCTAAATTTGGGGAGATGGTGGCAAAAGCTCACCATCAAGCCATTCCCTTAGGTCTTAGGGAAGAAGAAGAAGAAGACATTTCTTTGGTCAGAGCAATGAGTCATAGTTCTCCCAACACTTTTCAGGACCGACACTACATGTGAATTCTTCATGCTTTCAAAGCTCCAAGAGCCCCTGGCTAAGCTTTCACAGTGTGATTCCTGCAAAAATACATTTGCAGGAATGTAAACATTGTTATTAATACTACTGGCAGCTAACAAGAATGGCGCTCCTGGTATTGTGTATGAATAGCGGAGTTTAAAGAGCTGTTTACTCCATCCCCACAACACACTGACAGTGTGTGAAGACAAGGGCACACAGAGCCTCTCTGTTTCTATCTACAGAGCCTCACACGCAGTGATGGAAGTAATGAATGTAAGCTTATAATGCACCATAGAATGACTACTGAATTGCACTTACAAAGACAGACTGTCCACACACTGACACTAGTCTACCCCGTGACACTGAACACACGCTGTCAGAGGACACCTGACTTCAGCTAATGGCCATGGGAACAGAACACATAGCCTGTAATGCACGCACTGTTCTCTAGTTTGGAGAGCTACACATATGTCTGGTTGCTGCTTGACAATACGGCAACATTAAAAACTATAAAATAAGACAACGAGGAAAAGTGTATTCCTATGTTTTTTGATAAAGCAAAAATGTGGTATTAATCCAATACCAAGTGGTTAGCCCTAAAAGCATATAGATATAAGTAAAATTATACAGAATAGGCAGCTTGTAGTTCTATATTTAGGAATACATTTGTCTCTGTAATGAAAATTAAAGAAATAAAGGCCATGAGTTTGAGGAAGAGAGGATATGTGAGAAGAGAAGGGTTGGAGGGAAGAAAGGAATGGAGAAAATGATGTAAATTTTTTAAATTAAAACATATTTGAAGTAGTTACAAAGAAGGCCCAGGGTGATAGTCCAACAGAAGTGCTTGCTGCACATGCATGACAACGTAAGTCCCATCATTGGAATCCAAGTAAAAACACCAAGCATTGTGGCACACACCTGTACGTGTAGACAGGGAGGATCCCTGGGGCTAGCTGGCCAACAAGTGAGCCCAAATGATGAGTTCCAGGCCAATGAGACATCCTGCCTCAGAAAAGAAAGTGCACAGGGCTCGAAAAGTGATATCGCAGTTAATATTTGGTTTTTACATGGGCGTACAATCACCTATACACATGTGTCATACACAAGCAAAGTTACAAATACAAAAGTCACGAGTGATTGGTATTAATAAATTATAGGGGATTATTTACAAAGTTGTTGCATATTCAATCAAAATCTAAGGACTGTGGAGGAAGGAGAAAGATCTCAGCTTTCTGACATGTTTGTCTAAGCCCTGTCCTGAAGCAGAGAAGCTCTGGCCTCTTGGAAGCTGCCTGCCCTGGCTTCAAGATGATTTGGTTTAAAAGACCTCTCGTCATACCTGCTTGGCCTTCACAATGAGTGTCCCTAATTTCCAGAAGCACAGTCGTACAGCTTACATGTTGCTCAAAGAAAGAAATGAAATCATGCTGCAGTTCACCAGTGCTCGGCCTCTGATAGGTTAAGAATAGTTCTTAGCTTGAGCCAGAAACCCTCAGGGGAACTCATGCAAGAAGCAGAATTCAGGCTGCAGGAAGCAATCATATTCATCATTCATACTGACTGGAGCATCGGAGGAGACTGGATCCCAGTGTGTGTATGTACACATGTGATAGATACAATACAGGAACTATAAATTAGCATGCACCTTTGCAAGTGGCAACACAGGAGTTGTACTGAATACATCTTACAAACTATGAAGTAGAACCAGAGTAGGAATGACCTCTTTTTTCAGGCTTGAGGTCACTAAAGTTTTCCTTTCTTATTTTGTAACAAAGCAAGCACACTAAGATGTTAAATCTCTTAAAATGGGGTTAACCTGGAAACAGCCTAGCTAGTTGACAGCTATTTTTAGATCATCCAAGGAGATGCACAGCCAAGACACCATTCCTATGTTCTCTGGCAAAGTCAGCACTCTGCCTACATTCTGGGCTGCATGAGCGTCACCACAGCCGGAGCCTGATTCTGGAGGTTCTGCTTTCTCATTTGTCTGTGCAGTGCTGGTAACTGTTAGTGCATTGAAAAATCAATTAATAAAGTGAATTAAGCATAATGAATTCTAAATTATTGGAAGAAACATAAAAATGAATTTTAAAACAAGAAACAGATGAACTGAATGTTAAGTGATGGATTTTACCCCTGGAATGATTTTTCCCAGCTTTCCATGTGCCATTTTAGTATGACAAGTCTAAGATGACAGTTTCTGAGCAGGTAATATCTGACATACGTTCTATGGCTATTGCTCCTGGTGCTTAGGCAACTAATTAAACCTCATGAAATTACATTTCAAACAGAAGCTGCAGTGTGCTTATTTCTCAACACAAACTCTGAGTATGCACCTTCTTTCCCAGGCTTTATTCCATGATTGATCACTATTACACTGTGTGCTGTAGTTTGCATTCTGCAGCATATAAGCATTAATCTTCGCTCACACTTCAATGGTATAATTCATTAAAACACATACTTTGAGTTTGGCACACATATAAGACGATGTAACCACATAGGAATATGGTATTGTTATGACAAAACACAATTAATAAAACATAAAATGTGTTTTTTGAAGTTATGGTTTTAATTTGCTACTACAAAAAATATGCTCCTGCAATGCTGGCCGAGCGAGGTAACTTCCCAGGAGAGCTGAAATCCATTCCCTCCCTCCTCTCCATACTGTAGGGATTATGATTAATACTCACTAAATCTCTCCTCCTGGAAAAAGCCCTAGCACATTTCTAAAACAAATTTGAACTACTGATAAGGATGGAGGCCCTAAATTTCGAGCCTACTCTATTTGATTTGTGCATTCCTATCCTGTTTCTCCTGGTCCTTCTTCTTTCTTAACATTATTGCACAGCAGGGGACAGAGCTTGTCAAGAGTGGGGCCAGCCAGAGGCAGCACAAATGAACAGGGTCACAGTTGCTCCCAGCGACCCCTGTAAACAGATGCTGACATTTGGTGCACAGAGTTCATATGACAGAAAAGCTATCCATTTGCCACTTGCATTTAACCTATATTTCAGGGCAACTAGAGAAGACAGTAAACTCGTGGTCTAGGGTGATGGACATACATCACTCTAAATCTAAATGAGGTGCCAGCAGAATGTGGTGTGGTCATGCAAATTGTGTACACGATCTTTTTCTTAATTCCTCAATCTTCATAAACAAATGTATGAGGGGAGGTTAGTACAAGTAAAAACATCATTAATGGGTCTCATATTAATATTTATGCTTTACTATATAAAGACCTTGCGTATATTATGACTCTGCCTTGCAAGCTGAATGAATAACTAATGTTACATTATGTCTGGGTACATATTAAGCAGACATGTCTACACTTTCTTAGTTCGGGATATGATTAATGCAGCCTATCAGAAGCCAGATGGTGCAGAACCAGGGGCATCAATCAAAATGAAAAGACCACTGCGTGCTATCCACAATGAGGTTCTCACAAATGGAGATTCTGTTCACAGACCCTAACTGGTAATAGGCAGAAAATGCCAGGAACATAGCTGCACTGTCCCACTGGGATAAAAACTGGTAGCTGAGGCCTGGCTGGATAGAAAATCTGGTGTGGGAATACTGAGCCTGGAGTTCTCAGAACCAGAGCCAGCGAGGCCTGGACAAACCAACAGCCCACCCTTAAGCTTAAAAAAGGAAGCAGCAGCTTTTAAATTATTTTAATAATGTTAATGCTGATGACAGATTCTGTCAAACAGCACCCATCTCCCATCTGATTTAGGATGGGGCAGTGCCACACAGTAACAAAGCAGCTGCCACTGCCCGTCCGACATTAAACTGGCATCTCACTTCTTTTGGATGAGCTTTATTATAAATAACCCCAAATGCTCCAGTGTGACTTTGCAGTCTTTTTCCATGGATCTATGGGAAACAGTTTGAGACTGTTGTGTTTAATACTAATGACTATTTCTGGGGCAGCTGTAGGAGAAAGGCGGCCGAAGGACATTTCCTGTTCCTTTAATAGCTTTACATAAAACCAACTATAGAAACACAAGGCGCTTTGTCTCGGTAAATGGATCATGTGTACTTAGAAAATGTTGAATGATCCCTATGCACTGTAGGACCTCACAAAAGATGAAAATAAATATACAGGACTGCCTTGTAATAGCCACTGGAATTCTAGTTTCAGGGAGAGAGACATGCAGAAGCAAAGAGAAATTCAAACAAATACAACTTATTCAGAAGGGTTCTGTGGCAAAAATGTTGAGATACTTAAATGGTGTTTTAAAAGTCACAAGCATCAAGGTTAAAAAAGTCAAAGCTTTAATGTATTATGTAAAGATATGCTTCCTGTAAGATAAAAATTATATTGTAAGCAGCTATACTGGAGGGGAGAGTTAAAAACAACAACATTTCTTTCTATTTTCATTCCATAGTTTTGAAACAGGACAGAATTTATAACTAATGTAAGATATTTTCCAATCGCCTTCTCCTGTTACAGGAGCATCTTCATATGAGCATTGGTATAGATTCCACACAGACACAGGCTCTTGGTTAGGTGTTACTGGGCCACATATATGGAACTGATCTCTGGACACCATCTTGGCCAAATGACCCAGAGGTGGTATAAGTAGTTTCTTTAAAGGCAAACATTTATGGTTTCTCTGCCTCCCTTCCTCCTTTTCTCCTAATAATACATCAGAGAGGCATATTTTTGCCTTGAATATTATTTCCTTAGGGTAGATTTCTCAGAAGCCGAATTATTCTGCTAACTCATGTGAACTTTAAGGCTCCTCTGAAATTAATATTCTCATCCTATACTGTAGTGTCAACTCAAAAATCTATTTTAAACATTACAAAGAGAACAATAATTTATAGCTATTTAAATTTATGTTGATTTAATTATCAGCTGGGTTAGGAATTTTTCTGTGGGTACACATTTCTATTTTATGCCTTTTGATATCTTAATAAAGATATGCTGTCTATTCATTCAAGTGATCACGACATGGGGCTGGCAAAATGGCTTGGCAGTTGTGGGAGGCTTGCTGCTCATGCAAAGGAGCCAAGTTCCATTCCTAGCACCCATGCTGATCTCCTATTACTACAATTCAAAGTGATCCAATGCATTTTTCTGGCTTCCAAGAGCACCTGAACTCATGTGTATGTGACTACAACAGAAATGCAAACATTCATTCCAAGGAATAAGTCTTTGTTTCCTGGCTACCAAAACTTGTGCAGTTAGCATCTAGTGCTTCTGACTTATTTTTGGAAACTTGTTTGATTTTTGTATTTCAATGAAGACCTCACAGGTAAGGAAGACACATGGCAAGAAAGGAAAGAACAGTAGCTGCATTAAAATGTGTAAGGGAAGACCAAGTGACCCCATCAGAAGATCACACCGGTTCAGATACAGCATATAATTTAGGAGCTAGGGTAACTAAGGCAAACCACCTGACAGGAAGTTACTACCACACACAATTGTGATTTCCAAAACATGGCAATGTTTATGCTAAGAATGAAAAACAAACAAACAACAAAAACCCAAAAAAACCCAAATAGGTAATATATGAGTAAAGATATTCAAATCTTCTCTGACAAAGTCAGAGTCTTTTCAAGTGGTATTTACTACTTCCAGTCTTCCCTATAGATAGATAATGATACTGCATAAAAGGATTATTAGATTGGCATTCACAATGAATACACTGCCTCCTGTGTATGCCAGAGAAGTATGCTATCACTGAGATATAGCCTTTTATTCATGTCCATATGCATGTATTGTATATGTTGTATGTATGTATGTATGTATGTATGTATGTATGTATCTATCTATCTATCTATCTATCTATCTATCTATCTATCTATCTATCTATCTATCTTGTAGGTATCTGGTGTATCCTGGACCTTGGTGTATAGACTAGGCTGGCTTAGAGTTTACACAGATTCTACCTCTACAGGTATGCTACCACTGTGCCTGGCTTGGGAATTCTGGACTTTGGAATAGTTTATGCATTTCCCTAAATCATAAGTAATCTTAGGGAATCACCTATTTTTCTTCAGAAAAAAAGTGTGTGTGGTGTGTGTGTGTGTGTGTGAGGGCATGTGCACTCGACTGTCAGGGTGAGCCATGTGGAGGTCAGAGGACAACTGTAGGAGGTAGCTTCCCTTCTACTATGTGGGTCCTGGGGTTCTAATCCCAACTTGGGTCATCAGGCTTGGCCATAAACATTTCTCCTACATGAGCCATCTTGCTGGGCTGGGGATTGCATTTCTTTTAATACTATCATGGGAGGTGGTACAGGGGAGAACTAGAACTAGAGTTTTTATAGCACTGCTACCTGGCCACACACTCATACTGCTGCCTCATTCGCCCTGGGCCTTGCAGTAATGCTTCTGTGGTGACAGTGGGCAGTGGCGAGGCTGTCAGGAGGCAGGGACTACTACTGGTCCCGTCAACTCTGGGCTTTCTGCCAGTAGAAAAGAGAGGCAGGTTACTGAGGCTGCCTCTGACACAAGACCATGCAGCTCTGGAGCAGAGTTTCTTACACTTGTTCCACTGGCTACATTTTTCCATAAGCAATTGTCACATGACTCCAGGTATATAAGTACATAAGATAGACAAAGTAATATGATACTTACTGAGGATACATCATAAAGATATTTAAAGACAATACTTGGTATACATTTTACTTTTCATTAAGGCTGAAGACACATTTGCATAATAACAAGAGTGTTTTTATTTATTTTGGTGTATGTGATTAAATCTTGGCTGAGTGATGCTGCAGGATGCCGAGCATCGTCAACCTTTGTCAGAACTGAATGATAAGAGAGCAAACAGTGTGACATAATACAACCAAAAGTTATGCTGAATTTTATACTTATTTGCTGAGGAATGATAGTAGGAAAATATTAAAAGTTATTGGTTTTTATACTTGAACCACTACCTCTGGATAAAGGCAGAGCAGAGCAGTTAATATACTTTTCAGCTAGACTGGCTGGCAGTAAGCCCTGAGAATTCTCTCTTGCTCCTTTCCTCTCTTGAGTTGGGGTCAGTGTGTTTACTGTCATACTTGGCTTTTTACATGGGCTCTGACAATCCAGACTCAGGTCCCTGTGCAGCATGTACTTTACCTCATGAGCCTTCTCTAGCCCCTAGACATTTTTCATTGTTTTCACTTTTTCTTAAGCTCCACTGTCAGTTGGGCAAGCCCAGTTTAAGGAGCTATGGTCTCTAGAACACAAGTGCAGCCATGCACTATTCTGGCCACTATAACTTCTGCAGAGAGGATGGCTGGCCTTCCATCAAAGCCAAGGGAGCTAGACACCCACATTTAGTTGAGTAAAATCAAGGGCCTTGTTAAAATGTTCAATCTTGCTCACTAAAAGGTGGGGGTGTGCCAGTGTTGTGGGCTCCAGAGTAACTAAAACTCAAGCTGCTCTTCAGAGTGCAAATATTGGAAAGCCCCAAGGTCTAGAAACAAACAAACAAAAAATAACAACAGGGAAGAAAACAAAAAAACTACTTACAAAAAAACCACACCGTGTGTGTGGTGAAAACCACACCAGACTAGGTGTCAGCTAATCTGAATTTATGGCATAGATTTACCATTATGAAGCCTGTGGCCTCTATTTCTATACATACATCACAAAGCAAGAAAGGTGACGGGACTGTATTACACGGAGCCCCTAACACATCAAGGCCAATGTGTAATGACTTCAAAATACACCCTGTTCTTTTTATTATGCTTAATAAGCCAACTACCATCAACAGATCATCATAGAAAACTAGGTAATCATGGATTGGGTAGAAGCACAGGCTTTCCCAACTGTGGGATCTTGAACAGTCACAGTGCTTCTGTCGACTGTCTTGCTTTCAAAAGCACCAGAAAATTTTGATTGGCTCACAGAGAACCAGAACAATATTTTCATTTTTCTTCATTAGATTTCCAGATGGCTGGATTTTCAAAATCTACTTTAAAGACCCTGATGATATTTCTGAGTCTTCAGTCACATGCTTCTTTTCATAACAATGAGATTATCTCAATGCTAATATTCTTTTCACGATAATTAATTATAGCAATAAATGTTTATTGACAGAATTTACAATACTAATTACTATAACAAGGAATACTTATGGAGCCTTTACTGCTCCTCTCTTCAACAGTCTCTCATTTAATCTCTATAATTACCCTATGGGTAGGTACTGCTTTTTTGTTCCATTTTCGAGAAGAGAAAGCTAAGCCTAGAGAAGGCAAATTATGCATGTTGTACCAGGAGATTCAAACCCTGGGCACATGGCACGGCTACCATGCAAACCAGCTTCGGATCTTACTAATGTGGATTTTATGATGGAGTATCCATTCTGCTGTTTGGTGTGCTCTCATAGAAGACTGTAGTGTGCAGTCTATTTAGGAGACTCACCCCAAGGAACAGCCATCACTCCTGAGTGATAAGCTTTCCATTAGTACAGTATAGAGCTGTGCCCTTAGTCAGTCTGCCTTTGCTTCCCAGAAGCCTGTGCATTTATTCACAACAGTAGCCAGGACTCAGATTTGGTTAGCAATGCAGCTATTATTATATTATTATTACAGTGTCTCGAATGTCCAACCTGACTTAAGACTCAGTATGATCTGAAGATGACCTTGACTTCTGTCCTACTGCCTCCATATTCTGAATGTCCTGCTACATCTACATTGGGTGAGGCAAGCTCTTTACCTCCAGCCTATTAATTTATGGTAGACTTTTAGTGTATAAACATTTAAACTTTCTTTGTATAATAATGAAAATATTTTAAGTATTAAAAATAATGTATTGACCAAACCGAATTATCTTTTAATTATGATATTTTACGTAGTTTAGGTAAACTTCATGAGATAGTGTACATCAAAAGTAACATTGGACTCTGACTTGTCAAATGGAAAGTTTGCTTTAATATACTCTCAGAAATTCTGTGAGTCATCTTTATTTAGCATGAAGCTGGTGATGAGAAGACAAACTACTTACTCAGAGTTGTCTAGCTGGTGTGTAGCAAAGTATGACTATGAGGTTAGTTTTTTAGATTCCATTCTACAAGTCTTCTAGAATGTCAATGAAGTGATAATGTCTATATAAAATATAGCTCATAAATTCAGTAACACCAGTTTCCTATATTATTTATAAAACAGTATATGATATGAACACACACACACAGGATTCCCCAGAATTTTAGTAGAAACTCAAATGGTTCAGTAACATCAAACATTAAAATATATATCTTAAATATATATCTATATGTATGGCATATCAAATTAAACATATATAATACAAATGTCCAGGAGACTCATGTATACTGATTCCAGATCATATTCCCTAGATTTTTCAGTATAAATTCAAACTGGTACAATATGACCAAACATTTCTACTCTATGTGAATAACATTTGAAATTAAATAAACTGTTCAGATATTAGTGAAACCGTTAATATAAATATTATGATCCTGAGCAACACTGGGAATATTTCTCCTCTCTGTCTGCCTCCTCTGTCCTCTCTCCGAGAACTCACTAACCTTTTATCCCTCATATCTCTGTCACTGCAATGTGAAGGGGTACTGTACTCCCAGATCTTGGGGTGAAAACCTTGATTGGGTCAGGCCCAATCCAGGGAAATACATATTTCTAAGTCTAAGTCAATTGTGTATAACAAAATTCCAATTGGCTTTTCTAGAACAGAGATCTTCCCTCTTCCTCAATTTTGATAAAGGAAGGATCAGCAATAGCCACTGTGCTCTTTCCAAGGAGATGAGCCAGAGAATAGTTGTACTAACAATGAGTGGTCTTTGATATCAAATAAACCAAGAGAGGATTGCTGGTGATTCTGACTTATGAGTCAAGTATTGCTTAATACAGAAACCACCATGATAGTCAGTTAAGGAGGCTAATGAAAAATAAGCCATCTCTATTTATTAAGGGCATATGTTGAGTTGTTCACAATGTAGTCATAACTAAAACATTCTAAAAACCGATTAAGATCCCTAGGGAAGAGTGACGTCATCAGAACGAGTAGGGTGATGGCAAAATAAGGGAACCAAAGGGTACACTCAGACTGCTGTGTGAACAGTATCAACAGATCAGTTGTACTTGTGGGGAAAGCTACATGACAGGTGCAGGAAAACTAAGAACGTGATGAGATTAGGACAAGTGAGGCAGCGCAAGATGAACTGCAGATGTAGATGCTCAAGCAGGAGTGCTCAGTAGAGATGGGGTGGATAACGTTATAATGAAGAATTTGCATAAATTCTTTATTAGTGTAGGACCTGAGCATCAGCACATTGTAAAGCACACGGGAGGATTCTAATGAGCTATTAAGGCTGAGAATTCTTGGCGTGGAGGGAGCATCCTGCCACTGTATGAAGTCTGTATGCCCACCACATAGCTGCAAAGGAGAACAAAGACAGCTTATAGTCATTCTACATGATTTTATACATAAAAAGGGAATAGAAAAGATAGAATTTAAATTTAGAATATAGAATTATAAACCTGTGAATTTCTTGTATATCATGGATCACAAAGTAGTAAGTAAAAGTGAAACGTATGTCTCAGATATTATATCAGTAATAGCCATGTAAGAACCAGACCTTAAAAAAAAACCATTATGCTCTGTCCTGAACCACTCCTGCCCTGGAAACCATCATTCTCATTCACACTGAGCCAGTCTCTACATGAATCCAGCAGGGATCTTTCCAACATAAGTCCTGTCCTCAGAGTTCACAGCCCTCTATAGGAGGCACAGTCCATGAGGTCAGGAAATGGTCTGGGGGAAGACAAGAAGAGCAGCTAGAATCCTGGGAGGAGGTGAAAGTAGAGGAAAATGGAGCAACTTTCAGAAGGAGGGACCTTCTTCTGAAAGATGAAACAAAGATTGTGTCAAGAGAACCTTCCAGCATAGGCAATGGTGCACATTCAGATGTGGAGGATGGAGAGTATAAAGGAAGACATAATCTGGCAAGGAAGGCATAGAAGACAGGAGGTAAGAAGCTCCCAGTAGGGCCAGAGAAATGGCTCAGTGGTTAAAAGTGTTTACTGCTGCTGCAGAGGACCCAAGTTTGGTTTCCAGTTACCATGTGTTAGCTCACAAATACCTATAATGCCTTTAAGGGGGTCTAATTCCTTAAAGCCTCCACCTGCTCCCGCAAACACATGGTGCACAGAAACTCATGCAGGTACATACACACAAACAAGAAGTATAATTTTTTTCTTACAATTTAAAAGAAGAAGCTACTAGCTACAGAGAGCCTTAGGGTACCTTGCTGGGGCTTTGTTCTGGAAATGACCCAGGGCCAGGAGGTATGTTGCAATGGGGTCAAACAAGATCTAGACAGTAGGTCACAAGTCTCTGCCTGGCAAAGTAGTGGAATCATGGGTTGAGTTTGGAAGAGGTCACTGAGAATGGAAATAGAAATACTAGTGTGAAAGAGAAGAAGAAGTTCACATGAACACTGTCAAAGGTTGACACAAAGGTAATGGCCACAGAGAGGATCAGGTCACATCTGGGACAGAGAAAAGCTCAGACTGGTTTTCTACTTGTGGCTGAGAAGCTGGGTAGCTGTGTAGCTCTTTGGCAAGGTGGTGTACAGCACACATGTGGCCTGTGTCACAGGACAGGTAGGGAGGCCCAGAGGAGCTCAGGCACACACCTGGGCAGAGGCACCATTTAAAGGGAAATGCTGTGAAGTCTGCTATATGCATGTTGGGATGTATGGGAGCCAACATGGTTGATAATGGCCAGCAGTATCCGAGGGAGACTCCAATGAAGAGAAATCTAAAGAGAAGGCAGAAAATGGAAGGAACTCTGGTAGTTATTGTTAGGAATATATCTTCTGAATGCCAGGAAACTTATAGACTTAGGTAAGTATTTTGTCACCTTGAGAAAGTTTTAAGTACAAGTCTCTTATAGATTCAGACATCATTATGAAAACACAGGTTGGAAAAGATCTTTCATTCAAGAATAAAGAACAATTGGCTTTATATGAAAATGAATACATTTGAATTATAACTGCTGAATTTAGGTTCAAACTTCTCCAGTACTGAAAAAGGAAAAAGTAAACTAATAGTCAGTCTGAGAGCTAGCTCTCCTGGACCTCGAGTATGAGTGGCTACTGACCTCTGGGGCACTCATTTGGTGACAGATGAGGAACAATTTTAATCTGCTACCCTGTGCCTCACTGCAGAGTCAGTGCTGTTTTAAGGAGTCTCTAGCGTCACCTCAACTTTTCAGAGCAAACTTTCAGGTTTTGACCTTGTTGATCTTTTCAAGAAAGTAAAAAGTGATTGTAAAGTCAGATACACATACTGGCAAATGATCTGTGGTAAAAGTGGTCTGTGATGCACCCGGTAAACTCCAGCCATGTTCAGCACTCATGACAAGGGAGAGATGGCCAGGGGGAGGGGGGTGGGGGGAGGGTCTTCCCATAGAGGCCTGAGAGAAGACAGGCTGTGCTAGCATGGACAGGTCCAGACAACTCTGGTACCTTCGACTATGCTTAAGTCAGTGATACTGGATTTAAATCTGAGCACACTCTAAGCAGTTGAGAATTTTACCACCACTGACAAGGTGGAGAAAATAGTACCAGCCAGATGACATGAGCTTTCATGAGCGTTGAGTTAACACAGCTAATTCTCACATTAGCTGAGTTCATGTTGCCTTTAGCATACTACTATATTATGTACATCCACACATCTGCCAATCTTCTCTCATGTAGTCCTACTTATTACTGTTTATATAAAATACTCCACATTTTCATTCCATGTCTCCTCTTCTTAAAGTAACTATATCAGTTAATTTATAAAATTTCAAAAAGATTGAAAGAGAGACCTATGTCACATGGAAATACTGAAATATATGTCATCAAGTTAAATGAAGTCTATGGCAGATGGCAGTGAGAGAATATGCAATTCAAACACAGCTTAAAGGAGCAGAGCTCATGCTGTAAAGAACATGCTCTTTAGGTCACATCCTGCCAGCCTGGAAGAAGATGACAACTCCACAAAAGTCTAAGTTCAAGTAGACAATTTAGTGTCCCCATAGTGGAAATATACTCAGCAACAGTTCAAGAATACATATGTTGTAAAAATTACAATAAAAATGTAAATACTCAAAGGGAGGGTGTATATAAATCCTGTTCAATTCTTAGTAGGATCCCATACATAGAATACATTGGAACCTTTGGAAAAATTTTCTTATAAACTATATTTTTATGAACCCTTTCAGTGTAAGGTTTTTTTGGTTTTGTGAGTAAAGATTCTTAAGTGTTTAACCTTGGCTCCAGAGGACTTGTTCACTGTTAAAATGAAATCAAGCATTTTGTGGAAAGGTCATCAAGGTTTTATATGTAGAAGAGGGGCCCAGAGTGGGATAAGACCACAGACCATAGAGCCTCAAACTCTATGGGTGTAACACTGGAACACTTGGCTTAAGTTCTGGAGGAGAATCAGATAGATTCCTCCAGTCAGTTCATATTCACACAGCACAGCACTTCCCATTTGCCTCCATGTTACATATGGGGAATGAGATTTACCAGGGATACAATCACTGCTCACGTTCCGTTAACTATAATATTACACTAGCAATCATATTTATTGACAGTGCATACTTATTGACAATGTACTGTGTGGTAAATGTCAGTGGTGGGTAAACATCCTTGCAACTGTATGTTCACTGTAGTAATAGCTATTTGCTGAGCAGCTGTTATATACTGGGCACTATTGCATTTTATCCTCTTGACAATCCTATAAACAGGTAAACTTCATGGACTCAATGTCTTAGTTACTTGGCTATTGCTGTATTAAGACATGACTAACACCAAGAAAACTTATAAAAGAAAATGTTTATCAGAGCTCAAAGCTCCAGATGCTTAGAGTCTACGACCATCATGGCAGGGATCATAGCAGCAGGCAGGCAGACATGGTGTTCGAGCAGTAGCTGAGAGCTTCCAACCTGATCCACAGGCAGGAGGCAGAGAGAGAGCTGACTGGGAATAACACAGGCTTTGAAAACCCAAAGTCCACTCTCAGAGATACACTGTCTCCAAGACCACATCTACTAAATCTTTCCAAACTGTTCCACCAACTGGGGACTAATGAAACCCAAGGATAAGTTTTCCCCTATATGTGTTAGAATCTCTCAATTTTACGTGCACCACTCTAATGAGTAGTGTCTTTTTCTTTCACAGCATTATATAAATTAACGGTGACGTTGGAATAGATAGCATGGTAGTGTGATTTTCTAGAGGAAGAAACTTAGGTTAAGCACACACCTCTTGCCAATATCACATAGCTGGCATATGCAAAAATCAGAGGCTTGAACTGTGGAGGTTGCTATTTACAAAGACTAAATAATATTTTTATAGTCCTTTATAATAACTGAGAAAATACACTCACATGAAAAATTTAAAATAAGGCATATATTTTCTCCTTTACAAAGTGATTTGAAAAGTTAGTTGAGATAGTATGTTGAATGTGGAGAAAGAAGTACCGTCAGAGAGCACTACTGGAAATGTGTGCTAATGTGGGCCGCTGACAATACCAGCAATGACTTAAAACACATATGCCTAACACCCGGACAGTCTTCTAGAGCTTTCTTACAGGTAATGGCTGAACCAGCACTCAATAGCACATTTATAAGATTATATGATACAACACTGTAAGATCAAAAGACCAGAGACCACTCCAAGATCTGGAGATAAGAATCCACTTAAATATGGTCAACACCTGGTCTGGGGTATTTTGAAAAAGAAATGTGGCAGCTCTTTAGGTAATGATTGGAGCAATCTCCAAAATACACTGTAAAAAGAAAGAAAAAGAAGAATGCACGGTGCTTTAGTGTTTGAATTTGAAAAAGCATGTACCAATATGTATAAAATATCTCTAAAAGCATGCACATAAAACCAGAAACAACTGTTGCCTTTGGAGAGGGGCCTAGGAGTCTGCAGGACAGGGCCAGCAGGAAGACTCTCTTTGAATATGGTGTCGAGAAATTACCTGTTTTATAATTGAAAATGAAAAACTACCTTAGTATGCTCTCCACAGCTGGGAAGTATGCGCTATGACTCATACTCCAGGGGTATTACCACATCCCTGCTATGTCCTCCCACACAAAGCATCAAACTAGAATGAGAAGACTCAATTCCATCCCTGCATCTGCTGTGGGATGATGAGCAACCACCCTACCTTGCTAAGATATGAATAAAATACATTTCATGGGAAGAAATAAAATACCAAAGTTGTACCCACAATTCAAGGTCTTCCATGGTGAAAGGGGAGGAAATGCAAGCTATGGTCCCTATCCTCAAGATGTTCCCAGTAGAGGAAGGTAAAATATGACATCAGCAAGTGAGTATGTGACAAAGCAAAATAAATACAAAGTGATGCTTGCTACCATCTTCCCCCATGTCCCACTGGGTTGCAAACATCAGATCTGGTCTCTAAGGATAACAAAGGTACATATAAGTTACAGCTCCAGAAGAAAAACTTCCATGTATATTAGACAAGAGGTGAATGAGGTAGAATTAATCTGGGCCTTGAAGGATGAGTAAGAATTTAGCAGGCTGAGAATGAGAATATACATTGTTTCCTAAACAGCAGACATGTGAATCTGATGGCCTCATCAGTCTGCTCTCACCAGTGAAAACGGACACATATGCTGCTGAATGCTTGTGGTACCCTCTCCAGTAGAGCAGAAATCAAGGTTACGATGCACTGTGCTTGCAGAGCTCACAAACGACACCCCCAGCAGGAATACAAAGGAAAGCAATAAGCCAGACCATCTACGCAACTGTGTGGGGAAATACTAATAAAACAGGAATCTGAGTTATGGACAGGGAAAGAGAAGCAGCCTGCAGGGCAAAAGAACGTGAGATGACAGAAAACAGGAGACTGGAGTTACTAATGGGAAAAAAGGGTGGGCGGCATGGACTCCAAACCTTTGCTGCCTCACTTAAAATTCTCATTTTATATTATATTATAATGGCAAATACAATAATAAAGACAAATACATAGCTTTAAAAGCCCAAATTAGATTAGAGAATTTTATTTCCTACAAAATCACTAGATTATTCTACTTTCCAATGATTAAAATGGAATACACTTATACACAAAGAACTTGAGTCTTTACAGTTCTTGTACTTTTATTTGCACTTAAA
This sequence comes from Mastomys natalensis, assembly GCA_021653895.1. Classification (NCBI taxonomy): domain Eukaryota; kingdom Metazoa; phylum Chordata; class Mammalia; order Rodentia; family Muridae; genus Mastomys; species Mastomys natalensis. The sequence continues at coordinate 1,603,448 of JAJTUV010000044.1, read as the reverse complement.
ATACATCTAGAGGTTTGATCAAAGCATTTGCATGAAAATGTTTTCAATAAAAATATTTTTTAAAAGAGATACATTTAAGCCTTAAAAGGCACCTTAAGACCAAATGTTGAAATAGAACACTTACCATCATTAGCAGCAGTTTGGAGTGTATATTCTTCTCAGATGTTGAAACTCTAGTTTTCCAATTTCAAGAGAAGATAATGGAAGCTGTGACTAGTGTAAGCCCAGTACTTGTGAGGCTAAGGCAAGAGGACTGCCAGGAATTCCAGGCCATGCTGGGCTACAGAATGAGACTCTGTTTTCACTTCTCCTGTACCTTCCAAAAGAGGATTAACATACACATTTTCAAAAGTGCCATAAAGGCATTCTATAATTATGTCTTCCTAATACTGTAAAACAAGCAAACTCCAAAGGGACCAGGTGATTGGCCCAGGGAAATATTTTCTATTCACTATTATCTCTAGTCAGAATTTTGGTAATTGCTTCATGCAACTCAGAATCTAACCTCAAAAAGGTGGCAATCATTTAAAGATGGGGTCTTTCAGTCACTTAATAATTTGCTGAGAAAGAGGAACCAGGCCTAGGGAGTCCCTCCCCCAAGAGTATCAACCCAGACACCAGAAATTACAGGACTCCCAGCAGCCTCAGAACGGCGCAGAAGAGAGGAAGCCAAGGCATCAGCAGGAGCCCTGACTTCTCCAGTGCGCGCCTGTGACAGGTCACTATCAGGGATTTTCAGCACATCTCAATAAAATAAACAGCTAAAAATAAGTCATTAATTTTTTTTTTTTTTTTATGGCAAGCTGCACGTTTGAGAAGCAAAGTCTAGGGGAGGTGGTTAAAATTCACCTTTCTTGAAAATATGATATCAGCATGTTTTATTTAATTTCTCCTTGTAATTTCAAGGAACATTTAAAAAGACTTTCCAGGTTAATGTTTTCCTAAATTTTATGAGTCCGAGTTCAGTGAGTTGTTTTCTCTTCTTAAAAAATGCAAGTAAATGCTTGATAAGCTGTGTCTGGCATTTGCTAGCTGCCACTTGGTCCTCTAGGCGGGAAACAAATGAAGGGAAGGTCTGAAATTTTTTATTTATTTATCTATCTATCTATCTATCTATCTATCTATCTATTATCTATCTATTTATTTATTTATTATTATTTATACTATGCACAGATGTGGGGGGTTGCATGTATCTGTGGAGACCTGAAGAGAGAGAACACTGGAGTGCCTAGAGCTGGAGTTCACATGCTTGTAAGCTGCCCAGTATGAGTGCTGCAAACAGAACCCAAGACCTTGCAAGATCACCAAGTGAATTGATCATGAGCCAGGCCCAGAAAATCAGTTTTATTTTACTCCATTATGTTAAGTGTTTTCCATTTTAATGTTTTGACTCCACCTGCCCAAATGAAATGTGCAATTCATGTGGAAATCAGGCAAACGAAGACAAGAATGTACAGCTTGATATCTATCTCAGAAAGAACAATGAACACATGTTTTAGTGTAACTACGAAACAATGCAATACATGCAATTACACTTATGCTAAAAAGTGCCCACTCTGACCTGGAATTGTGATTAAGTTGGGCACTTTGTGTTCTAATTTGCAGATTCTGGGAACCCTGCATACAACTCTGAGCCTACACAGCACTGGGTGATCACATCTGTCATTTGCCTGGAATGAGTAAGGTTCATGGTATAATTAGATAAGGCTGGGGAGACATGGAAAAAAAGGTTCAGAGGTAGGGTATGTATTGAGATCATGGCATCATGAAGAGAGAAAAATCATAGCTACCCAGACTGCCTGGAGACAGGGAGCCACGGCAGAGGGTAGGCTCTAGTGACCTGAGCAGCAGGAGATGAGGAGGGATGGGCAGTCAGACCCTGGTGCTGGGCCCAAGGCAAGCCCTCTCCACAGGATGCCAGAAGCAGCAGAAACAGTAAATCACCAGTGACAGGAGACGAAGATGCTTCAGTGCTGATAAATAATTTGAAACATAGGAACTAACGTCTCAATCAATTTTTAGAATCAAGACTTAAAAAAATAATCATTGCTTTGATTGTGATTGGACTTCCTCTATTACTGATACTCCTTAGGGATACCCATAAAAGGAAGTCAGAGAGAACTTCCACTTTCTCCCATATGCAAAACTCTCTTGCCACACTCTCCAGAGGATGGTGTTCTCATACACACTTCAACAGTGCTCAGAGTACTGACTGAGATTATGTCTTAATAGCCTGAAAAACCCCCAAAGAATCAATTGTTGGCCCATGGAAATATTTTCTATTCACAAGTTGTTGCAAATAGAACCTGTATCGTGTGTGTGTGTGTGTGTGTGTGTGTGTAAGGACAGGTAGATTTTTTTTCTCTGCTCCTACACTGCCTGTGTCATTTCAAGATCCTAAATCATGACTCTACTTTCAGTGTTTAGGTTCTTGATTCTGCTCCACCATGTCTCTACTTGGATACCCTGGTTTTGGTCGAGACCGCCTGCATTTGATTTCATAGCCCCATGAGGAATTCAAAGAAGGAGTAAGTTGGACAATGTACTATAGGATCTGGATGCCAGCAATGGCCAAGAGCCCTTAGGTAGCTTCTGTAATGAAATAGCCCCAACACCCAGCTTAAGTATGTTTTTTTTCTTCCTAGGCTGATTTTTGAATTAATCAGGCTAGGAAATCTGTTATTTCTGTTCATACTTATATGTATACTGTAATCTGTAGTCAAGGGAGAGAGAAGGGTAAGAAGGCCATGTCAGCCCTCAGTAGAAATTATGTTTGCCATATTTCCCTTATCACAATGTACTCTCATTTCAGGTATCTTTGCATGAGGTAATGGGCTACACTCTGAGCAAGACTTCTTGAAAATTTAGTATGTACCTATTCAGTTCTTAACCTCTCTTTTACTTCAGTGTCCTCATGTAGGGTCAGGTACAGGATCTAACTTTAATATTATCTATTACTATCTATCTATCTCATTGTTATCTATAGTATGTGTGATCTATCTGTCATCTATCGTCTATTGTCTTTATAGTATGTATATCTATTGATCTATTATCTGTCTATTCTTCATTCTATCTATCTATCGTATCATCTATCTGTCATTTCTTCTATTGTTTATAGTATGTGTGATTATCTATCATTTCTGTCTATTGTTTATTATATTTGATCTATGATCTTTCTATTGTTTCGTATGTGTTTATCTACCATCTATCATTTTCTGTCTATTGTTTATAGTATGTGTGATAATTATCTATCTATCTTCTATCTTCTATCTACATCTATCATTTCTGTCATTGTTTATAGTATGTGTGATATCTATCTATCTATCTATCTATCTTCATTTCTAGTTATCTACATTCTGTCTATTGTTTATAGTATGTGTGATATCAATCTATCTATCGATCTATCATTTCTGTCTATTGTTTATAGTATGTGTGATATCTACCTATCGATCTATCATTTCTGTCTATTGTTTATAGTATGTGTGATAATTATCTATCTATCTATCTATCTATCTATCTATCTATCTATCTATCATTCTGTCTATTGTTTATAGTATGTGTGATATCTATCTATCGATCTATCATTTCTGTCTATTGTTTATAGTATGTGTGATATCTACCTATTGATCTACCATTTCTGTCTATTGTTTATAGTATGTGATATCTATCTATTCTATCTATCTATCTATCTATCTATCTATCTACTATCTATCTATCTATCATGTGTAGTGCATATGTAGGCACATATGTCCCAGAATGTATATGGATGTTAAAGGACAACATCTTGGAATCAGTTCTCTCCTTTTACCTTTACATGGGTTCTGGGAATTGAACTCAGGTGCCAGGGCTGTGCAGCAAGCACCCTACCCCACCCATCCCACCCATCCCACTGGCTTAAGGGTACTTACTTTCAAGAGCTAGTGTAAAGGTTAAATTAGTTATGTGTATGCAAAGTTCTGAGAGAGGTGCCAGCTACATGGTAGGCTTTTAGTGGTTGCTTTTTTTTATAATCCATGGTCATAATAAAGATCTCTTTGATGTTCACTCTCCTTGTAAATTCTTTGTCTAGCCCACAGAGCAGAATTCTGGTACCTGTGGGTCTCAGGGTGCATCATTTTAACAGCATGAGGATCACTGCCCTGTGCACTATTTTTACCTACCCATCCCTGCAGCTACAGTAGGAAAATAAACTAGACTAGTATGTAAAATATAATGTTTAATGTTAATATCCCATTTAAAAGAAAATATATACACATATTATCAAAGTTAGGCTCAGAGAAACATGACCTGCTACTTAGATGTGATGGAGATAAAAGAAGACCAGAGCTTTTGGTTTAGGTTAGCATAGGTTAGACAGTCTGTGAAAGAAGGAAACAGCTGGCTACAACCAAGGTGACAATCACATGGCCATCTCCAGAAGGAAGGTATTTTAATAAATGGAAGCAGGTTTTATATTCAAAGAGCTGTTCATGTGTGCTTTATTCTGACGCTAGGTCATTTGTTTGTCTTTAGATGGGAATTGGAGGAATGAATTTAATCTTTTCTCGAAGTTTCACATCCCTGTATTCTGAGGCTACAACTGGAGTGTGACTTGTATAAGGATGTGTGTCAATGTAACAGTAAGGAAGTGCCATCAAGTAGACATTTACTCAAAATCTCTTGATATTTAGCAACATCCTTAAAATTACTTTAAAAGCATTTTTCGTCTTTGCCAGAAATGGAAAATAGAGTCACATGCACAAATGACTTTGGGCAATCTGCTACAGAACTGTTTTAAGCATGGTATCAACACGCCAGATCAATAACTTGTTTCTTTATCTGCACATGCCATGAGAAATCTGGCTACCATAGAGTGCCGGATCAATTAAAAACTGAATTTGCTATTTCCAGACAGCAGATAGCTCGAGGCTCTGTAGGGCCAGCAGGCAGGGATCCAAATCCCATCTCTCTTTCTCTGAAAGCACAGCTCATAGTACTCTGATGCTGTGTTATGTGGGAGTGTGGGGGAGGGGGTTGAGGGCTTGATAACACAGTGGCAGCCTCCAGATTGAAGGCGGCAAGCCATCATTCTTCAAACAGCAGGAGCTGGGTACCACAGCTAGGTAAAAGAACTTTTGCTGCTATGTATCTCTACACAATCTGATTAATGGACTTCAATATATTGCTTCTGAGATGAGACTGTACATTTTTCTTATAAGTATGATGCAAGTGTTTATGAAACTGATGTCACCAAAATACCTAAGAAGGACAGTAGCACAGCTCAAGACTGTTGATACAGATTTCACCTGTATACTTCTGACCAAAGCAAAGCTGATGAAATTTCACCTCATATTTTTTACTGTATAAAATTTCACTGACTACTACTAGATAAGGTTCCCAGACATGTCTGTATAAGTAGTTCTTAAGGTAGTCTTAGGAAGTATGGACTACTGAAATAAACTCTCTTTGTATATTTGGTATTACAATGAAAAACTAGACTGTGCTGAGAAGTTGCTCAGTGGTTAAGAGCTCTAGTTGATCTCCTGGGTTCGATTCCCAGGACCCACATGGTGGCTCACAACTGTCTGTAACTCTAGTTCCTGGGGAATTACTTGTCCTCTTCTGGATTCCATAGTCATTGTGTGCATACCATATACAAACATATATGCAGGCAAAACATATGTACACATAAAGTAAAGTAATAAAGTGAAACTGTGCCTGGGCTAGGCTCAGTAAATAAAGTGCTTGCCATACAAGTGTGAGGGCTGGAGGAACCCTAGAACCCACATAAAGCTTGGGAGATGTGGTGATGTGACCCCCTGAAATACAGACATCATGAGTCCCCAAGTGAGCTGACTAGTCAGACTAACTGGCCAGCTTTAGGTTCAGTGAGAGACCCACTGAGGGAGTCAATGCATAAAATGGAGAGTAACCAGGAAGATGCCATCAACTTTACTTGTACACACATGTGCATGCATGTTTGAACATTATAACATGTGCCCATAAACATGAAAACATGTATACACAGACACACAACTAAAATATACTAATATATCATAATAATTACGTCATGTTAGGTCTACAGTAATCTTTTGGTTTTGGGGGGTGGGGAGAAGCAACCATGATTCCAGGAACAAGATAATGGCCTTATGCACACTAGGAAAGAACTGTACCACTGAGCTAGCTACTGAGTCACTGAAATAATCTTCCCATATGTGTGCACACAGACCCATGTTTGTATGGGTGCACCTATGGGTGGTAGCTGTGCACATGGGTGCATGTGCTTGTGGAAGCCTGAGGTCATCTTTAGCTGCTAGAGATGTCTACCTTTATTGATTTATGAGATTAGTCTCTCACTGGCCTAGAGGTCACCAAATAGGCTAGTTGATGGACTACTGAGCCCAAGAATTGAGATTAAAAGTGTGTGCTACATACTAGGTATAGTTTTTGCCCCCTGGATTTTGAGGATTGAACCCAGATCCTTGTACTTTCATGGCAACCGTTTTACCAGCTGAGTTATCTATCTACCACCCCTCAAACTATCTTTAAGATGAAAACATAATTTAAAGAAAGCATATGCGTCACAGTACCTGACTTATAAACACTTAGTTTGAGCCACACTGGTCTTCATGCTTCAGCTCGTACGTTCACTCACCTTTGCTGTCCCTGCAGCTAACCATCACACATGTTCCAACCCTATGGTAATACTTCATCTACTCAAACCTCTTCCAGGAATGAGCTGGTCCTAAACACTTTTAAGACAAGTACATTTTCCCCTAGAACACCAATGTTTCCAAAGATAGAATATATACATCTTTACTGTTTTCAAACATGTGTTTCATGATGTGAACTAATCTTAATGATTAGGCCTGGGGTTCTTAAAATGCATTAGGGTATCTGGGTCTTGGGGTCTAAATTAAGTGGTCCTGGCAGCTGCACTTCAGGGGCTCTGTCTTTATAGCCAGTTCTTCTTTCCTTTGTTGGCTGCCACTTCTTCCCAGAGCTCTGGACTCTTAAAGCAGTAACTACCTGTTTCTAAATTGCTGCTGGGGCTGACTATGTAGTTTGGGCAAGCAGACAGATATATTGGTATAAGAGTGGATTTAAATAAAAGAATAGACTATTGGTGGATGAGGTAGGGGAGGGATTTACACAGTCCTCCTAGGACTCTGGGCCAGGTTGGCTCTCTGGACAATTCTGAGTTATATTTTGAGTTAACCAGAGCACTGCATAAGTAAGATCATATGCTGAAGCAAGCACTGGTGTTCTCATTCTTTCTATTTAGAGGCAAAGTTGCCAAGTGCATTCGTACACTGCTATTTTCTGAGACATGTGAATTTGTTTGCAATTTGTTGAAATATATATTAAATAGTAGTCATCATCAAAAGACAAAGCTCATTTCACCAAATGCAGAAGATGTATTCTGACTGTTTGCTTGAAGCATGTCCACTAGCTTTTATCAATGTATAGAGAAAAATTCTTAATACATCTAGCTGCTATAGGAAACATGAAATAGGCCTTACAAAACCTAGAGAGTGTGACAGTGACAGCCCACTAGGGATGCCCTTGGTGGGGAAACAGGTTCATTCATTTAAATTAACTGGTTTAGAACTTACTCAGCTTTGCAGATATTAAAAGCTGCTGCAGACCTGCAGTTTTCTAACTTTTTCCTTTCAAAGCGGGTTTCATATTTCATAACGACTTTTCTACATTAGCAGATTATAAACATCTATGTTCAGCTAATAAACCTAGATTTCCCCTGAGCACATAAATTCTGATAAAATCTAACACACACACACAAAAGAAAGGCATAGAGAAAGAAAAAGAGAGATGCATCTTTTATGTGCATAATATCTTCTTCAGGATAAAGATACACCGCACAACATGTTAGTTGGCATTCCTTTAATAGGGCTATTCTAATTATATCCTGCCCTAACTTACCTGTGACTTACCGAAAGGAAAACTCAGTTCTAGATTGACACTGTGTGCCCTGGAAGGCCTGCAGGTGAGTAACCTCTCCTGACAGTTACTGTGCTATTTTCAGAAATTATAAGTTTTAGATATTAAAATAGCAAAGAGCAAAACTGGATAAAATATAACCAGATTCCCTGCTATTTTGGGCCGCCTGTCCTGATGTCCCCTTCAATTAGAATGGATAAGAGAAAACATGAATTGGTCAAATAATTTATATGGCCTTTAAAAAAGTTATTATTGTAAAAATTCTTGGCAACTTTTTTTTTTTAAAAAAATGGAAAGACAACCATCCAAAACAAAGCTCTTCATTTTCAAGTATCCCCAGCCCCAGTTTCAAGCTAAGCAATGTTTCCCAGCATCTGTTCAGGTGCACACTTGCTGTTCAGCTTTGCTTGCTTTTTGCAATGGCGTTTAAGAGAAAACCAAGTGACCATTTGCTACCTACACAAAAGCTTTAGGATGTGATTACAAAATGAACCAGTCTCACTGGAGCAGCGTGTTTATTTAACCTGGTGACTTTCCTAGTCTGGGCTTATGCAGGAACTGGCCTGGCTGTGGTGAAGCGGGTGGGTGACAGAGGGAACACACCTGACCCCCTGAGACTAGGAACACTCACTGCCTCTGGAATGACAAACATTTTAGCACTTAGCAGTGGGCACGTCTGTCATTTCACTGACCACTGTAACCTGGGATGAAATTGCAGGAAGCTGCGCCAGCTGAAGCACAGCAGTTCCATTTCTGAGCTCACCTAGCATCCGGAACCCACTGCTGAAATGCTGAGTTTTCCTTCTTCAGGAACATCAAGGGAAAAATTCACATTGCAAGCATAGCCAGGGAGAGATGAATATGAGGACATTCACTCAAGCCCAGGCCTACATTTATTTTACTCTCCCGTCTCTGGTATTATGGAACGTTTCAATCATATAGTAAAATACACAGAAGAACAAACCCCACAAAGCTGTCATTCAGGTTCCATAATTGTCAACACATGGCCCAGCTTGCTTCATGTACCGTATCCACTCTTTCTTGGAAGTTTTTTAAAAAGCAGTTTCCAGACAAGTGATGTTTTATTTTATGTAAGCTTTCATTTACAATACACATGTATATTTTTCTAAAGACCACTCCAGAAATCTTACTGCACATGAGATGTTTGAATCAACTTTAACCACATCTTGTAAAACATTTTATACTCAAACCCATCTATCTGGAAAACTGATTTGCCTGACTGTAATTGGATAATTAAAATGACAAAGTAGCGTGAAATACACACTATTATTCTATTTATGGTAAGGGGAAAAGCACACTATAAATGGGGAAGATAGTACATGCTCATGTCTTCCTATGGCTCTAGTCTTTGTGAACATTACAATCAACAATGAAGTAAAAGTAGTTTGGTTAAGATTTGCATGCATGGAGCTTAGAAAAATGGGAGGAGGCTGCTAAGGGGCCCTGGAGTTGCCTACACCTGCCTTCTTCTTCTCTACAAACATATAGAATAAAAGACAGACCAACTTTTAAAGGCTCAAAGTCAATGTAGCAGGCTAGCTCCTCATAATAATTTACTACCAATCTGAGCACAGAGATGAAAAGGAATGCCATCGAGCGTTTCTACTCATTTCTTCACTGCCAATGACTAATTTGTAGGGGAACAAAGTCCTCACAAGACGAAGCCAAAATCTTCTGGGTGACTCTGATACAATGCCACAAAGGATATGAAGAGGAAGCCAGTAGGAGCTACAGATGGGTAGGCTCCATTAAGAGTTCTAGTAAAAGAATAAAGGAATTTCCCTCATCTGTGAATTTTAAAAATGATAAACGTAGGAAAAATTCAGACAACTCAAGCAAAACCTTTGATTTGTCAAAGCTTTTGAAAATTTGTTGTTAAATGCTAACTTTAGTTGTTAGTGGACTTATGCTAATTAAATGGTCTCATGCAGGGCAGACAACACTCCTCACAGCAGTTTGGCCAGTCTTTGCCAATCTTGGGCCAATGATGTCACATGACTATTATGTCACTGGTTCCCAGTCTCTTTTAAATGAATCCTTCCTTTCAACAAAGTAACTGACTGAGGTTGGAAAAAAATTACCATGAAATGATAGTTTTTTGTATCACACATCTCCACAAAGCATAAACACTTCTGTTAAAATTTTCTGGAACTAAAATCAATTAGTCCCATGTTACACACTAGAAATTCTAAGTTCTTTGAAGTTCCATCAACTATTGGCACATTCATTTTGTCTCTTGACATATCTCTCTATGCTCAATGAGGAATGGGATTTTCACATATTTTTGCTGGTTGAAAACTTCCCACCATGTCTGCCAGCAAGTTCATAGGTAAAGGCTCACATTTATAGTAGAATTTTAACTTTGTCTTTTTTTTGTTTGTTTGTTTGCTTCTGAAATCACCTCAAATTAACAAATTTATTGGAACATTTCATGACATAGAGATTTCATACAAACCTCATAAAACCTGTGATGTGTTTCACCATGTGGAGTATTAGGAGTTCTAATATTGGCCTCCAGCACATAATTTTTGAGCTTAAAAAGTATATTTATTTTAGGTGTATGGGCATTTTGCCTGCATGCATGTTTGCACATCACCTGTGGGCAGTGTCTATGGAGGCGAGATGAGGACTCTGGATGTCCTGGGATAGGAGAAATAGATGGTTGTGAGTCACTATGTGTGCACAGGGAATTGGACCAGAGTCTTCTAGAAGAGGAACCAATACTCTTACCCTCTGAGATAGCTCTCCAATCCCTGATTTTTGTACTTTTTAAAGGAGTCCTTGTCTTTGACAAATATGTGGGGGAATGCTTATAGGTAAAAATACACATGGAAGTTCTTCAAATGCATGAGGTAGAAAGTTTGGGCATAAACTGTACAGGAAGGGCTGTGGGCTTTACTGAGCAGTAGAGGGAGCACAGGAGGCCTTACATCTTGGTCTTCCATCTTGTTAGTCTTGGTAAAGGTATTTGAGATGTCTGGCTGTATGCTGCTTCTTGTACATATTATTTGTCTAGCATAGCATAGTAAGTATCAGAAGAGCAGAGACTCAAGATTTGATAGTAAAGGTTTCACTTGTCTCTACCAATTCCAAAGCCTGGTTAACTCATCATAGTCTTTCAAAAGAAGACATTGATTGACTAAAATACTAATCACCACCTCCATCAAGAGAACACACACACTTTCAACACTTCAAGAATAATGTATAGCTGAACTTGGTTTGGTTTGGGGCAGAGCTGGAGAGTGAGACAGGGGCTTCATGCATGTTGGGTAGGAGCTTCCACAGAACAACAGCTCCAGCCCACCTGTAACTACATTCAACATGAAAAAACTGCAAGCAATTCAGTTCAAAAACAGAAATTTTCTGTTCAATTTATAAGACATTTCAAAACCAGAAATACAAGTATGATTGGTAATATATTTCAAAATCATGACATACTCATGAAACCTGTGCTATCTATTTAGGAAGATCTAGGCCTGGGAGGCATCGCAGCTAAGCACTCTCATTACATGTTTAGAACAGGGATTGCAATTGAACACTCTAATCCCAAACATACTAATCACATGCTTCTCTTACCTTGTGATCATATGGATTGTAGGAATGAAACACCCGAGAAAGATCTTTTGTCCTTTGTTTTTTCTGTAGAAGAAAACCCACAAATATTTCAGTTGATGGATAGCAAAAAATATATGTCTATATATTTTTCTATCTGCCTATAGATAGACTTTAGCTTGGTGCAAGCAGACATCAGTCAACTGATAGTTATATAGCTCAACTGTCATGTAGCAGGCAGGCTACCTCTTCCTAGAACAAAGGTTCTCAACTTTCCTAATGTTGCAACCCTTCAATACAGTTCCTCATGTTGTGGTGACCCCAACCATAAAGTTATTTCATTGCTACCTCACAAATACAATTTTGTTACTGTTATGCATCATAATATAAGTATTTTTGAAGATAGAGTTTTGCCAAAGGGGTCACAGCCAACAGGCTGACAACTGCGGTCATAGAAGGTTTTGTAATTAAAGCTCACTACCATCTCAAACCTTTCTAAGAACACACCCAAAAACTAGAGTGAGGAAAAAGGAACCTCAGCTCATTTTTATGGGATGTTTTCAACTCAATTTTAATGTCACCAACTGATCCTCAAGCATTACCAATGATTGAGTGACATTGCTGCACCAGGTTGTCTGGAACATCTTGAGTGTGTCTGCTTGAGTCTGCAACTGGGGGTGGGGGGAGGTCACCTTCATAACCAAACTATTCTACAGCCTGGAACCTAGCATGGTGTATCCTATACACAGTAAGTACTCAACAAATAAGGCTTAATGAATCAATGACATACCTGAGGCAGAGAAGCATGTAACTATCATAAGCTTCACAAGAGGCTGAGAAGAGACAAGGCCCTTCTCAAGCTAAACCTGGACTCTAGGCAAGACTTCTCAAGCTTGCCCCCCAGGCTGTGACAAGGATAAATATGAGGTTCTTTTATCACAGTCAACTTGAAAAGAGGCTTATTTGCATGCCACTATATGCTTATATGAGTCCATTTCAATTTTGTGCACAAGCGTGTGGACATGGAACTCACATACACAGATGGGGTTATTTCTGTCAGAGTAGAAGGCTGTTTGACACTAGTGACATCTGCTTTCTAGTTCATACTTCCTCACTGCCAAACTTCCTTGCATGTGTACACAGACTTTCATTCACTCATAGGTGCTTTGAAACTCAAAGCTTTAGAAATCCAAATCTTTCTGGCAAATCATTTTTTTTTGTTTGCTTATTTTATGAGATAAGGCATCATTACATACCCAAGGCTAGTATGTAACTTACTATCCTACTGTTCCAGCCCGTGCGTGCTGGGATTGAAGGTGTACTCCACTACACCAGGCTAACACATCAAGTTTTGATACAAGGGCAATCTTTGCATAAACATTTCTATAAGCCTGAAAGTTTATATCATTTTAAGAAATAAATTGTGCATGTCTAGTTTCAGGATCAAATTGTATGCATGCTTATAACCCTGATATGGCTAAACTGCATGCCCCCAGTGCTGTTCCTTTCAATTTGCCTTTGCACCAGGATTGAAGTACTGATCACAACATGAGAAGGGCACTCTGCAGATGCACTCTTCTCCATTTAGGTTTGATTTTTTTTTCTAAACTTACATAACTATGTAGGTGTCTTGTAGAACAGACACACAATACTTTCTCTGCTTACTGAAGAACTCATGATATTTATCTCTTTTCATCATGGAATCCACCTTTGCTGTATCTTAAAATTCTGTCATGTGAGTGACCCATAATGTCTGTGATATCCAACTAACAAGCAACAGGAGTGCTTCTGTTTGAATGAACCCTTGCTGATTATCCATGAGGCCTAGGAGATATTTGCTACCTACTCCAGAGTCTTCATGTTATATGTTCACCACACACTTCCTGACTGCCAGGATCTGACTTGGGTCTGATCATAATTATGGCTGCATATGAAAGTCATTTATACACTCTCATAGTTGTGAAATGGAACAGCTCTGTAGGAAAATTATCTTGAGAGGAAGAATTCCATAGGCATCACTTCCAATCAGTTGGCCTTGTTTGTCACATTCTGATGCCCACTGATAGACATCTTTTCCTGCTGACGTTCCTGCCTCTTCTGCCCCCTCTCAAGCAATGCTTCCAATATAACCCCCATTTTCCTTCTGCCTGCACAGCAGAGATATGTCTTTAAGGAAATAGAAAACAGTCCTCTTGGTTAATGAAATGTTTGTCCCATGAGCCTCAGAGTCTATTTTGAACTGTCACTTGTCCACCAAAGTTTTCATTAGCTTATGATTTTCTCTTTCCTTCCTTTACACCTACTTACTCGGTGGAATGGTTCTTGGCTACACTTCTGTCAAAAGAAAAAAAAAAAGGGAGAGAAATACCAACACTTCCTTTAGTGGGAGACTTGATGTAACACATTGAGGCATTTTTTTCCCCCTGAAAGGAAATTATGCTAGTGAAGATAAGATGGGAAACACACCAACAATCAACTTAGGAAGTGCCCGAAGGCTGAGCAGCCTCACAGAGGGCTGCTTACCAGCAGGAGCTGCCAGGCGGGTAAGGAATGGCAAGGGTTGTTTTGTGTGGCTTTTTAATGTGAGTTTGGATAGCCCAAACCCACGTGCGCCTTTTAACTTGATTTTTATTTCTTTTTATTTTATTGTGGGGGAGACTAGGACTTAATGCAAGTTAAACATAAGTTCTTCTACTGAGTTTCATGCTCCCCCCCAACCCTGGCCTATACATAACTTCTGTCATAAACTAATCAAGTGATTTGGGAAAGAAAGGAGATAAAGGTAATTAAATAATGGTATTTAGATCCCCTCAAAGAGGGGAAAAACCCAGGAAAGAAATAGAACTCTACTTCTGACAACCAATTAATTATGCATACATTTAGCAGTGTCCTGGCTACAGACATAAAGATAAATGCATCAAAGTACTATCTGCATGTCAGAGATATTCCTCCTTTGAGTCAGTTATATAGCCAATGGTCCATTTTTGAAATGTAGGAAAGGGTGGTAAGTTATGGTCATGGGCCAATCTAGGCTAACTCCTGTTCTCATAAGTAAGTTTTGTTGAGGCTTGGGGAGATAGTTCAGTTGGCAAAGTGCTTTCCATGAAAGCCTGAGAACCTCAGTCCAGTTCCTAGAGATCAGGTAAGAGGCCAGACATAATGGCACATGCTTAGTAATGCTGGCTCTGTTGAGGTGCAAATAAGCATAATCTTGAAGTTTTCTGACCAAATAGACTAGCCTATTCCTCAAGCTCCAACCCAATGAGAGAGAAAGCCTCAAAATATATGATGACTCCTAAGGAGCGGTTTCTGAGGTTTGCCTGTGGCCTACACACACATAACCCCACATATGCGGTCATGTTCTCTCACACATATAGTCAAATAAATAAAGTTTTATTGAAACATAGCCACATTCATTCATTTGTGAGTGCTTTCATGCTCCAAAAGCAGAGCTGAGTGGTCCCAACAGAGAATGTGAGTCCTACAGACCATAAGGAATTTACTATCTGGCTCTTTGCAGAAAAATGTTATCACTCAGGTTAAGCGTCTTTGTCCCTAACATACCAGCTAGGCACCCCCTGGACTGAAAACCAAATAAACAGCTTTCCAGAAAGATGCACTGCTCCTTCTTCCTGCTGTCTGAAGACAGATGACAGCAATCATAGCCTGTATCCTGATGCATAACAATGAACCAGTGAGGGACAGCAACCAGCTGTCTCGTTTTTTTTGTTTTTTGTTTTTTTATGATTTGATCTTCCAGAGCATTCTATAGGAAGTTAGAGAATACTGCCAGTCAGGTTCTGGAGCAGGCTTAAATAGATCTGGGGTTTTCATAGCTTTTCATAGCCTAAAGTATCCTGTGACTTTAGATCACAGAAACTTCAAGAAAAAAATCTTTGACTAAGTGTTGGGCCTGAAGCCTCAAGTGTTGTACATTTGTAGCAAGCATGCTTCTCAAACAGGCAAGAATTACTGAGCTTTGCTCTCAGCAGCTTTAATTGAGACCAAAAGCTGAGCCCCAAGTGGAATAATTGGGCATTTTCCTATTGCATCAGAGCACACGTCTAAACGACCTCCTGTTTTTCAGCCTGTTCAAATAAACATCTCAGTCTTGCAGCTCCCTGCGAATCCTCGAAGCATTTAAAAAGTAAACACGTAGAACATGCCACGAGATAGACTTGTAACCAGGGTGGCCTGGCAAACGTTTCTCTCAGAATCTTGCAAGGTACTATCAAGTTATCCTCATCATCAATCCCCATGCATGGACGGCAGGGCTAGAGAAGGCTGAGCTCTGCTGTCTACAGGGTCATTAAGGCCTCACAACCATTGTTTGTTTAATTAACTAAGTAATGGTTTATTTTTTATAAAGGAGCTGGGCATCCACACCTTCCCGTCTACCTCCCTTTACAAACTGAATTAGTATTCTCTCCCTAAGGTCAGAAACACCTCTCGATTTATGTGCAACTCCTTTTTAGAAAAAAACAACAACAAACAAACAAACAAACCTTAAGCCCTGGTTTTGAACAGAGCAGGTTGCCAATGTTGTAAAAATTTCAACTTCTATCAAGAGCATGCAACTGGGTAGTGATGTAGCACACATTTAGTCCCAGCACTCAGGAGGCAGAGGCCAGTGATCTCTGTGAGTTGAGAGACCAGCCTAGCCTGGTCTACAGAGCTTGTTCCAGGACAGCCAAGAAACCCTGTCTTGAAAATGCAAAAGGGAAAAAAAAAAAGAGTACATAACAACAGAACACAATTGTGTTCTGTTGGGCAGGGGACATGCTTCCCGGGAGTCTGGGCAATGCCCAACGCTTTGCTTCTCTTCTCTACTGTTAAGACAAATTGTCTCAGTACCTTACTCTACATGCCAACTTCTTGAATAAACCTGCTATAAGAACACAGGACTTCACTTCTACCTATGAAGTCTCAAGAATGATAAGGGATTGCAAAGTACTGCCTCAGCATGCTGTGTGGAATGAAGCTGAAAGGGGCAAGCTTGAGTTTCAACATACTCTTTATTTTTTTCCTGGCTCCTTTATTGGTAGGGAGTCTAAGAAGTAGTTAACTGAGCAACTGGAGGACCGCAGCAGAAAGACAAGAGAAGAGGATGTGGGGCCTAGATATTACAAACTAGATTACCAGGTTCTGAGTAGCTGACTTCTAGGCCACATAGGGACGACTGACGGAACATGACAGTTACAGCCTACTGAGCACTGAGAGAGCTATGCCTGAAAATAATGTCACAGGAGAATAAAGGAAAACTAGGAACACGATAGGGACAGACCCTCAGGAGGAAAGTCAGAAGCACATTCTAAGTTAACAGGGCCATAATAATAACCAAGATGTTTCAGATGAAAACAACAGTTGGGGGGCCAGCAAGATGGCTCAGTGGGTAGAGGTGTTTCCTAGGTAGCCTGGTAATCTAGATCTATCTGAAGAACCCATGTAAGGGTAGAAGGAGAGAACTAAAGTGCAAGGTTGTCCTCTAACCTGTGCATGCACAAACACACACACACACACATGATAACTTAAAGATAAATAAAGGAACAAGTGAGGGCCATAGTGGTTGATGGGGAAGGTAGGATCTGAGAGGAACAGCAACGACCAGGTCTCATACTGCTTCTCAACCTTCCTGATGCTGAGACCCTTTAATACAGCTCTTCATGTTGTGCTGACCCCCAAACTTAAATTTAGTTCATTGCTACTTCATAACTGTAATTTTGCTACTGTTATGAATTAGAATGTGAATATCTGATATGCAGCCCCAAAAAGGGGTCCTGTCTCGCAGACTGAGAACCACTGTCGTAGAAGAAATGGCCTCTAAGTCAAGGACAAGGTAGGAGGCAGCCAGGGTATGAGAGACATACCTGAGGTTTCATGTACGAGGTGATCTTCTAGCTTACTTCCTCTACAGGAAGTCTAATTCTTACTCTTTGCTGCTAGGATACAGACAACAGTGGGGCCATTACGTTCCCTCTGCAATGTGACAGCATTGGGTTGAAGGAACACAGTATCACTTGCTTGGCAACTTAGGCTTCCACAAAACTGAGTTGACAGGCAGTGGTGTCATTTACAGATGGTGAGGAAATAGACTGAGTATAGGCACACATACAAACAGACAAGGTTCTTCAGATAGATCTAGATTACCAGGCTACCTAGAAAAAATCTCTACCCACTGAGCCATCTTGCTGGCCCCCCAACTGTTGTTTTTATCTGAAACATCTTGGTTATTATTATGGCCCTGTTAACTTAGAATACAACTTAGACAAGCAGGATGCTTATTCTGCTATATTGTATTCACAGTGGAGCTGGGTGACTAAGCAGTAGAAAGGAGGTGGAGCTGGGAGAGAAAGAGAAGAAGGGGAGGGAGAAACAGAGGAAGGGGAGGGAAGAAATAGAGGAAGGGGAGGGAAAGAAGGAGGCTATCAGCCATGGAAAACCACGGATAGGTCGAAAGCTGTCCTGGGTAACAACTTCTATCAAAAGGTTAATATTGGGTAACAACTCTAATTGTGTGGGCATCTTGTTGATTGAGCATTTCTAAATATATATATATCCTTTAGATAATCATTAAGCTTTAAGAGTCTCATTTCTATTGGGTACTGCGAGGATGGCAGATATTGTCTAGGATTCAGTCGAGCTTTGTGGATGCAGCATGATGGACTGGCAGAGCCATCTTCCACACTGGTGTCTACTGGGTGCCAGGGCCTGCGCATCTAGCTAGTCAGAGCCCTGGTCAGAGCCGAGGAGCAGTGGGAACATGGTGGCTGCCTGGGAACAAGCCAGACCGGGTGCTGTTTTCTAAATATCACTCCTACAGTTGGTTGGTAAAATGGAAAAATTAAATGGGCAAAAGACATGATATGCACTGACATAGCAACAAATGGTCAACTTGGGATTCAGAAAGACGTCCCCAAAGATATTAAGATGGAGCCCAGCCAGACCAAGATCAATCCCTCCCCGGTAGAGTGAGAAACCATCCCTACTACTAAAACCATCCCAATCAAATGATAATACTCAGGGAAAACTTGGGTGAGGTGAGAGGTGAGCTGGATTATCCAAGCTGAGAGGCAAGATAGCTGGCAGCTAGTAACTAACTCGCAGTATACCAGAGAAGAAAGAACAGAGATTCCAAGAGGTTGGCTCCAGCATATGCCAGTTGGAATGAAGAATAGGCATGAACAAGCAGGCTGGGGCAGGGAAAAGAATTGGCTGGAGCGATCTAGAAAGTAATAAGAAGTTGGTGCTCAGCAGAGGTATGTGGGCCACAGGCTTAGGGGTTCTGAGCACACTGGTGCCATTTGAAGCAGGATTGGCATGAAATCACATATGAAAGTAATAGAGCGAAGAGGGAGAGATGGTCTACTGACTCTGGCTAGCTGTCTGCTCAGAGCTTCCTAAGGCCAAGAGGCGTTGGAATATGCCAGTGGTATCCACCCCTTGCTGCAGGCAAGAATGACTGATGCTTCTGCCCTCCTTGGTGTCTCAGATTTAATTAATCTTGCGGGACTCTAGAAAGCTAGCTGTTTTCAAGGCATGGTTAAATTTGAGATCCAGGATGCTCCTTAAGCTGGCTTCTGACTTCTGTGCTACTAGGCCAGTTCCCTAACATCCTTCAGTTCTTGCCATTATCAGGAACTTTTAGTCTTCAGCTCTACACTATGCCTGCAGCTTTGCCTTGCTTCCTAACCTCTTCCCTTACTTACAACATAGCTTCTCTCTCCAGGAATCCCTCTGGGCCACACTGAGCTTGGGCTGCAAAGCAGGCTAATGCTACATACCTAAGTTGGTGAATGCTTTGGAAAAGAAAGGGAAAACTCATTTAATAAGTCTAGCATGTTACTATGCCATGTGTGGAAAGCATCAGAAGCTTAATTAAAAGCATTGACAATACCAAGGGTCAGTCAATGGTGATCTTGAGATAGCAATCTTCCATGGAAACCCAGGAAGGAGGAAGAAAAAAAGTCCCTGGAATATAAATCACAAACCTCAACATTTTAGAAACTGATCGGTTGGAAAACTGATGTGGAATGGCTGGCATGCACCCTCTAGTACATGAGAAAACACGAAAGGCCTTCAAATCTTATCTGCGAACATTATTGTTATTCACATTGCTGAGGACAGAACTCAGGCCTGACACAAACAAGCAAGCAAGCAAGCAAGTAAGCAGCCAACACACCAATAACTAAAAATAATAAATAAAATAAAATAAAATAAAATAAAATAAAAATAAAATAAAATAAATAAAATAAAATAAAAAACTGTTCTGCTACTGAGCTACATCCCTAGCCAGTCCCTCTGCTTTTTCTGAGGCACAGGAGTGTTTTGTTACCGTTCTGTGAGAGGTCTCTTCTGTGACAATAGGGAAAACAAGACACACTTGTAAGCCCCAGGAAGACTTTACTCGTTAGTCTCTAGTAAGAGCTGAAAAATAACGAAGGTAATCCTTCCTACCACTGAGTGGCTAGGTGGACAGTGTAAGCATTTCCTGCAGGACGAGATGGCAGTGCTAAGGGCAGAATTAGGGAGTTGCTGAGTTCGATCACCCCAGCATAACAGTACACACATCAAATTGGGCAGATGTGCAATGTGCAGCTGATTGGAAAGCATAGAGAGCATCAGAGGCAAACACCTCAGCTAATGAGGCAACTGTGCTGAGCAACCGCTGGGTCCTCAACAGGCAATAACCAGGGAGGCCTGCCCAGCAGGGAGATGGTGAGAGTGCTGAAGTAGAAGGGAGCAGACATGCCTAAGTGCTGCACACTCTTTTCTACAGAGAACACTGATGTACAAGGAAAAGTCATTCTATGACAACAAAGGCATGTTGAGAATAGAAGGAAAGACTCATTTTTGTCACAATTGCTGCCCAAATGAGCGGCTGTTTCCAGCAATAGGACAAAGTCCATGTACACTGAGTAGAAGATTCTTTACAACGGTTCATAAATAAACATCCTCTGTGTGGTCACTTCTGGGCACTGAGAATGAGCAAGACCACAGAGGGCTCTACCTAGTCACACAGTATCGTCAGTTTTCTTCTGCCATCCTGACTGGCGACCACAGAGGGGAAGGTCCACTCCTATTACACAGTCATCTCACTGTTTCCTTTCTTCACTCTGTAAGTTCAGTCTCCCATTACATGACCTGTGAGGCAAATGGATGGATGCCCGTTTTTATACTGTGAAGCTTGTCTTTACAGTTTCAAATATCTTGGACATCACACAAAATGTAACTTGTGTGTAGGAGACACTGGGATCCAGGTGGCTTTATTCCCTCTGTAGGTAGCACCTGTCTCTCCTAACTCACATCTTAGCCACTCCTGCTGCCTCAAAGGGCCCAGCTGCCATCTTCAGGTATTGGATTCATCCCACAAGTTTCATTCAAAATACTCTCTTCTGGGCTGGAGAGATGATTCAGCAATTATGAGCTTCCCTTCTGGTTTGATTTCTCAGTATCCACAGGGTAGCCTACAACCATCTGTAACTCTAGTCTCAAGTGACTGGACCTGATGTCCACTTCTGGTCACTGTGAGTACCAGACATGCACCCAGTATACACACATACGTGCAGGCAAATAATTAATTTTAAAATCATCTCTTCCAAGCTGTCACTGTCCAATCAACCCAACAGAAATCCTCTGTGTACACTGTTCCTTCCTAATTACTGCTACGTGTCAATGACTCTTTGAGGAAAAAGTCATGATCTGGTCACTATGTAACATGCCTTCCCTAACACTACCATAAAAACTACATAAGGGAGATGTTCAGAAGGTTCACCCACTCTCTTCCCCAAGACCTACAATGTTACTTTACCTTTACTGAGCCTTTTGGGTCCCCTAACTACCTGGGCATCTTTTCTTCTAACACGTCAACTTATGACACTGCACTCCAGCCTATTTCTGGTCAATCCTCCAACCATATACCCATTCAAATTCTTCGAAGGAGTCCTTCTATCATGTGATGTTCTTCTCCTTCTCTTTCTCCTACGAGCCTCCTGACCCATTGTCCTGCTTCCATAATTACCTCCCTTATATACAATCTATTCTCTGAGCTCTGACTCCAATAATCCATTTTCTACATAACCATCATTCTACAGGCACCATACTAGTACATCTGAAAGCAACATTATTGACTTAGCAGGGCTCATGAACTCACGGGGAGGAAAAGCCAAGACTTGTACATGCCTAAGTAGCAGCTAAGCACACAGTAAGTGCTGACATGTTGGCAAAATGAATTCCAAATGTTCTGGATGGCAATGTTGGTATGACTACTGCTTAATAAGAGTGTCTCCACAGAATGGATTTCCAATTCATGACTCTTAAGCAGATTGTTAAATCCCATGCCAATCACCAGTCCGGATGGCACTGCTACAGCTATAAATGATGCTTCAGGACTTTAGAACTATCATGGTAAACAACTCAAAGTTTCAAATTTGTCTCCCATGAATTTTTCCTATGATTCAATTCATACTCAAGGAAAAAAATTTTAAATTATGTTTGTATTTTCATAAAGCTTCTTTCTCTAATGACAGATCCTATGTAGGATATGACAATGTTTAGGAGCTTCTGTGGGATTGAAGAATACCATGATGTACAAAACCAACAGGTATACTGTTGTTTCTTCTTACATAAAGACTAAGGGAAACAACCAATAACCATTCAGGATATGGCCAGACACATTGTCTAAAATACCAGGTTTCACAGCCAAGAATACAAGAATGCTGCATCACACTGTCTCAGTTTGGTTTCTATGGCTGTGATAAACACTATGACCAAAAACAACAAAGGGGAGGAAAGGGTTTACTCCAGCTTATAGTTTGCAGTGTATCAGCTAGAGAAATCAGAGGAGGAACTCAAGGCAGGAACCCAGAGGCAGGAACTGTATAGCAAAGGCCATGGAAGAATGTGGGCTACTGGATTGTTCCTTATAGTTGCTCAGATTGCCTTTTTATAGCACCTAGGATCACCAGCCCAAGACTGGCACCCCCACCCCTCACAGTCAACTAGGTCCTCTCACATCAATCCCCAATCAAGAAAATACAGCACAAGCTTGCCTATAGGCCAATCTGGTGTAGTTCTCAGTTGAGGTTCCCTCTTCCCAAATGATTCTGGCCTGTGTCTAGTTGACATAAAACTCATCAGCACACCCACCAAGGCTCCCAGGGTCCTTCATCACTTAGAAACTAATTTGTTAGACAAAGCAAAGGAAATAGGGCTTCCTTTCAGTGCCACTTATGGCTGGCTCAGCATCTTAATCCAAGCACCTGACATCCTTAGAAGTGTTTCAAGTCTCAGAGTCTTGGTAAAGATGTTCACTTAGTCAAGTCTATGGAAACAATCCCCCATCAAAATCCCCTGAAACGTGAAACTCTTCTGGTCAAAAATATTTCAGGGAAGGGAAATAACCCATGGACAGAAGCTTCACTGTTAGGAAGATGTTACTATTATTTCTAGACTTTAAAACAGTCCTTTAGTGCACAATACTTTTTCTCCCAGAGACATTTTGAAACAATCTGCAGTTACAGTGTTAAAGCTCTGATAGTCTATCTACACCGTGTTAACAACGCGACAGGTAACATGGAAATAGTGTGCAGCCTGTATACTACACTGTTGTTATCTTTGTCTTTATAAATGTCTAATTTTTTTTTTTATGGTTAAAGAAGACCAATTGGATTTATTTAACTTTTCCCTACTTGCTTAATAACAATGCTTGGTGGCTGTCAATTGTTTTAAAAAGAATTATGTACAACTGAGCCAAAAAGGACAGGAGTCCAGCTGGAGATGTAAGTGTAAGGTAACACTCTGGAAGGAGACAACAACAGTGTGGGTGAGTTCTGCTCATTAGCAGCCTGGCATTATGTGCATTTTCTTTTATGGCTATCATCCTTATGTTCCCATTTGCTGATGTCCTGTCCCTGCACTGAATGTAGCATCAGCAAAGCTTGGCGTCAATGTTGTAGACATGCGATCTGGATCTGCCCAAGCCCTGTTTACATCTGCAGCCTTGTACCAGCTTCCAGAGGCCAATCTGCACAGAGCCTAAGCGGAGGGGGGGTGGGGTGAAAAAAGAATGAAGAAAACTAAATTTCTCTGACCCATGGATAAGCTGCTGTATGGTTCTAAAAACTGATCAAAACCATTGCACCTCCTCCGTGACCCCAAATAAGCTCTGGTGTCATCCTATTTGTGGAGAAGCTTGAAAACTGTTCTGAGCCAGTTATTGCTGCCTCTCTTGATAAGCCCAAGACTCATTTTTATTATGATCCCACGGCTGCGACCTAGAAGGTCAGACATGACCATGGAGGCTTGATAACTCTCCTACTTTCTACATCTAATTTAGCACCTACTGTAAAAAATCCTTTCTATCAGCAATGCAGCCATCACTGATCTCTCCCTCAGACCTATCACACCAATAATATGGAGTCTAAAATTCATTTCAGGGGTGGCTAGGCTTTTTGACCTATCTTCTCTTCAAGTACTATGTCAAAAAATAGAGTTATTTTTGTTCTATATATTAAACACACATTTTCTTTTATCTTTGGCCTTTATGACAAAGGGGTCTTTATTTGATAACCAGAGGACAATTTAATAGACAGCTCAGCCTGGACCATTGTCTTGTTTTTATGTCAATTCAGAAATCAGTTGATGCTTTTTCATGTTGTAGAGCAGGGCTCCTACATAAAGGTTCACTGGATGTAAATTCTGAGGCTGACCTTTGCCATGCAGACCTGCAGCTACCAGAAGTAAGGGCTCAGGTATATGTGTGTGTAGTGAGGGTAGGGCAAAGCAAGTTAGAAAAAGTACAAAGTCGAAGAGAATGCTAAGCTTTCTCCTGTGCCATTCCAGACCAATGAGTCCCAGGAAACTCCTGAAAGCTCACTGTTAAGAATCCTAGCTGTTGAGTGCTGGTACTGCAGCCTAGAGCATTGTGGCTTGGCCTCTGGTTCTCAAGGCTTAGGATTCAGTTCTTAAGTCTGAGTTGTTCCTTGCCCATCTGTGATTTCTATTTGGAGCAGAAGAATGTAGAGAGCCATTTGTAATAAAACCATTAATAGTAGAGAAGTTACGTGTTCCACAGCATACTCAACCTAGCATCTTTCCAGTTTGTTATCCTCATGTCCATTAACTATAACAAAATGCCTGAAGATCGTGAATTTTAATCAGAGTTTTTGGGGGATCGAAAGCATGAGACTGAGAGGGGTTCACCACACAGAAACTGGAAGACAGGTTGGAAGGGGCGAGGCTAGGAGCTCCCACTAGGTCACACCTCTTCCTGTATTGCTGAGATTGAGCCTACGGTCTAACACATGCTCAGAAAGCACTTCACTTTTGAACCTAGCCTCTTGGGCTCATAGCTCTACCACTTTGCACAACCAAACTAAATGACAAGTCCCCAGTACAGGGATCCTTAGAGGGCATGTTCAAACTACCACTAAACCACAGCCGAGTCTAACCTACACTTCAGGTTGAAGAGGCTGCTTCAGCATAATTTTGTATATATTATTTGGTTTTAGGAACTACTTACCTTAATAGTCCTAAAACATTTGTTGATTATTTTCTGATTTTGTGTGTGTGTGTGTATGTTGTGTGTGTGTCTCATTGTTTAAAATCTCTTATATTATCACCTAAATGTTATACGAAATCTGTTCCAATTTTGGCTGTCAATCTGTTCTCAGACTTAAGAGTTACATGTTGCCCAGTGTAGCTATCATTATGTTGACAATTTCTCTGGCCGTGCAGACCATATTGTTCAGAACTGCCCTATTTCTTTTTAGTTTTGAAGCCCAAGTTTCCATATGATATTAGAAAAATGCCAAGATTTTATGAGGAAGCCTTTGTCCTCTGGTTCACTGGAGCTTGTGGCTGAAGCCTTACCACCTCACTCTTTGCAGGTACTTGGGGTTAGGTGAGATACGGTTTCAGTCAGATCCCTTTTCATGTGGAAATCTAGTTTTCTCATAGCTACGTATTAGACAGATTACCCTTTTCCCATTTTGTCCTCTGGTGCCAAGGTTGAAAAGGAGTTCACCATATGCTTGGAATTATCTTTCAACTCTCTTCTGTCTGATTCATCTATGAATCTGCTTTTAAGCCAACATGACAGTGTTGCTATTAATAAAACTTCATAATACAATTTTAAAACAGACTATGTGGTGCCTTTTTCTTTCTCAGAATTGCTTTGGCTATTCAGGGTCTTCGTGATTCCACATAAATTATTTAATGAGTTTTTCCATTTTTGTAAAGAATACCATGAGGGTTTTAACAAGGGCTGTGCTGAATTTGTGTCTGATAGTTTTGAACCTTTGGAGAATATTGTCATTTTAATAACATTAACTATTTTGGCTCATGAATTTTGGATTCTTGTATCTTCTTCAGTTTCTTTTATCGAAGTTTTAAATAGTTTTGTCCTATGAACATCTTTCACTTTGTTGTCTAACTTTATTCTTGACTATTTCTGATACTATTATAAAAAGAGACTTATCTTGATTATTTTTTCCAACCTGGTCAGTATTTTTATATGGCACTGGAAGTGGCTATTGACTTGAGTGAATTCATTTTCTGGATTTATAACTGCATTCCACACAGAGGGTCACATCATCCTTAAACAAAGACTTTCTTTCTGTCTTCTTTTATGTATTTATTTTTCTTGTCTGATCATTCATTAGCATTTTCAATAACATAGAAAATGACAGAGAAGCCATCTTTGTCATGCAGCAGATATTGAGGAAAAGGCTTTTTGTTTTTTTCTATTATAATACCTGCTCCCCTTTTTCTGGGTGGGTTTTGTTGTTTGTTTTTGATAAGTAGCCTTCATTATATTGAGGATATTCTTTGAACTCATAATTGCTGGTAGTTTGTAGTAACTCTTGTTAATCAAGAAAAAACCATGGACTTGTCCAATGTCTTTTGTCATCTGAGATAATCATGATCCTTTCTGTATTTTTTTTCACTGCTGCTTGTATCACAATCATTAAGTTACAACTATTAATTCAGCTTTGCATGCCCAGGACAAGTCCCACTGGGTCATGATGTACAGCCTTCATAATATGCTTTGAATTTGGCTTAGCGATATTTAACTGAAGATTCTCAGAACAATGCTAACGGACCATGGTTTACTTTTCATGATTTAGATAGCAATATAATGTTAGACTTGTGAAATATAATTTTTTTAAATGGAGTTGAAGCTGGATATGGTCTCCTAGATCTTGGACATGCTGGGCAAGCACATTACAAGTGAGCTACAACCCCAGCCCTTCCTTTTTATCTTCTGGAAGAAGATTCTTTCAAAGCTCTCTGGCTGGTTTTATTTGATCTGTCTGCTCTTAAGGTCTGGCACACAGCTGTCTCCTTTAGCATACTGGAGGTCTGCTCACCTCTTATCTGCGCTAAGCCGTATGCTTCCTTTCTCCTGTGTCCTCTTCCTTCACTCACGCTCTTATTTGATGATGCCCAGGTTGTCTTTAAAAGCTTTCTGATAACTGTACAGAGTCATAGACTGGAAAGCATTTTTCTTTAGCATTGGTCATTGAATGTTCTTTGGGTGCTGTCCAGAAGTCTGAGCCACTCTGATCCCTGAGACTTTCAACATGAACTGTTTCTTTTCCCTTATCGTGGTTTAAGTCTGCTATGGATTCATGGCCACTTTCAGTCATTGGCATTACTTTTGAATTATTTCATTATTTTTCGCTTCAGTCTGTTTAGAATTCCTGTTATTTGAATGTTGAATACTGTAACAGTACTTTCTATAATTTTATTTTATTCCATTTTCTAGGTACATGCTTTATTTGCCTCAACTCCACGGTATTTTCCTCTTTTGTTACCATGTTTGCAATTTTTAAGAGTTCCCCTTTATCTTCTAGAGCATTATTTAAATGGTGCCCTGATCTTGATTCGTGAGTTTAATATTGATGGTAGTTCTAGAGTTTTTTCTTTCACTCAAAGTCCCATCTGTTTTCTCTTCCTAACCACTTGGTCTGTTGACACTAGTCTTTTGCTTCATATCAGCTATTAACTTTTCTGACAGTCTTTTCTGATGTCTGACAGTCCACGAATGGTATTCATGCTCAAAAGTAAGGGACAGAAAAGGTGACTGGCATTTCCAAGGCCATGCTTGAGCTTGATGTGAAGTTCTCTATGCAGTGATCTACCTAGATGGCTTAAGTCTAGAACTTCTGTAGACAATGTTTCTTAGTACTGGGCTGGCCAGCTTTCCCAAAGAGACACTTTTAAACTCTTCACAGGAAGGCAAAGCCATACGTTACTGAAAGTGTTCTACTTGCTTAACAAAAACAGCGTTCTATGTTTAGATGCCGACTGGAACCTGCTTGCTCTCAACCATATCTAGTGTCCCTCCACCCACAGAATTTCTACTGTCACCTCCTGTGAATGCACAAGTTACCAGGTTTCAGCTAGGACATGGGGAGGGATGTCACCTAGAATCCAGAGATGGATGTAAGAGGAAAGGAGAATCTAACTCCTTTATTGTTTATACATTTTTTCTTATCATAGTGTTTTCTCTTCCTGTCTCATTTTCTCTTACAGAAGGACCAGCTAATGCCCTAACCACTTGAATAATCTCCAGCATCTGTCTTCTAGCACTGGTGATGAATTGATTGCAAGACTCCCAAAGATACAGGAAGTATAGATGCTCAAGATCCTTATACAAAAGGTGGTAGCAATTGCATTGAGCCTATTTAGCCTACACAGGTCCTTTGGTATACTTTAAAATGAATCTTCTCGTTTACTTACAAGACCCAATGCAATGTAAGTCCTTGGTAAGAAGTGGTCATATTGTGTTATTAAGGGAATGATGACAAGGGATAATGTTGGTTTGTACAGAGGCATTTTTCCCTAAATAGCTTTATCCATGGATAGCTGAGCCTGTGGATGTGAAGCCTGTGGAGCAGGGCCTGCTGTATATGAACTGGTATCTTAGTTTCTCTGGGCCAGTCCACTCTGCGGTCACGTACTCATCTGCTTTCCAGTTATCACAGTGCTCCTGACTCTAACTTATCTTTATGGGTTAATAATATATGCAATAAACCTTACTCTGTAGTTCTGATAGATTTTTATTTTATTTTTTTAAAATGTTTTCTTTTTTTTTTTTTTACAGTGATAGATTTTTATAAAAGAATAAAATCAGATGTCTCTATTTATTGAAGAAGCCTTAGGAGATGTTTTAAAGCTCTATAGTTCATATATACCCGACAAACTAATGAATTCCTTTAAACATATACAATATAAAACAAAATGAGAATCTAGTACTCCATGTCACAACCAGGAGAAACAACAACAGCCTGAGGAAACGTCTGATGAGGCTAAAAATCCTACTGTTTGTAGACTTTAGTCTGCAGACGGCAGGAAGAGCCAAGCTCATAACCTACAAGGGACACTGTCTATCAGTAAAGGGCATCCTGACAGTGGAGTGATATCTTTTCATTCTTGATTCCAGAACTAGCTGGATCTTATATGAGAATGTTCCTTCCATTTCTTTATATTAGTTTTCCCTAAAATAACAAGTTCAAAGCACTACAAAGTCACTTGAGAGGATACTTTGTGATTGCACAGATACCAGAAGGGCAGGAAAGAAATTAAAGATGGAAGAGAAGTGTCTCTGACTCCAGCAGCTTGCAGCTGACACCAATTTCCATGCAGTCAGAGTTAGTGGTGAGTCTCACTGAACACGAGGAGAAACACTTCAGACATGACCTGTAAATTCTCCTTCAAGTGGAGATTTTTATCATCCATAAATCTACCCAGTTTCTCTCAGCCCACATACGCTTTTGATCTGCACAGTTTTGAGGAGGAAGGTTCTACATGTATTATCCACTGCCAAGTAAATGAACAGGCACTTCAGTGAGGTACACTCTGCCTTTTCTAACTTTAGCTTCCTTCTCTGCCCCTGAATCTAAATTTGAGTCATTTTATTTTATTTTTTTAAAGATAGGCTCAGGCTTAAGAACTGTTAAAAAATAATCCAGAAGTTTGGAATGGATTAAAGTGAAAAACATTTTAAATTGCATGACTGTAGCCATGTCAGTAGCCAGAAAGCAGGAATGGGAGCCAGGTCATTGAGATAATTTGGTTTTTGGAGCCATACCACTCTGTCTTCTGTGACATACTTAGGATTGAAGCTTTTATCCAAACACAGCAAATGTGAGGCAGAGAATCCAGACAGTGCTGCTAACCAGGTGACCAATTTAAAGTCACTAACGAGGGGCAGAAGCACATGACAGCCTCCAGAAGTACTGGTGTGATGGTAGATCTTTACCTTTACTTGGTCAAGCCCAAGCATATAAAACACATAAGAATAAAAGCCTAGAAGACGAGAAGCTATAATCTTAGCCTAAAGTGAAGGGAACTCAGGTTCAAACTGAGAAAGAAAATGCTTAGGAAGGACGGGGTTGAGGGAGAAGACAAGTTGTAATCATGTGTAACACACGGCCAGAAGACACTGCTACAGACACTGTTGAGATTTGTGATGGAACCAGAGAATGAACTGTTGATTAGATAAAACGATCACAGTCACTGCTAAAGTTCCAAATTCTATTAAAATGTAATTACCTAAGGTTCCCCACCTTAGGAAATATATACTAATTACTACAGAATAGAGTTGTCTGTTGTCTATACAGATTGTTCAGGGAAAAAGTAAGGCTGTGTCTCGTTCGGATTGTCCTCTCTTAGGAGGGAAGGGAAGGAGCAAGAACATGTGAAAGTTTCAGAACAAAGATGTTTCTGTGCAAACACATGCAAAAGTGGACATGTGAAAACACACATAACAGAATGTTGAAATAGCAAAACTGATGAATCTTGGGAAAGTGACTGGAGTCCATATAGCTAAGTCTTTTCTGAACATCTAAAAGTATTTCAGGCAGTTAAAAACGGGCCGGGGAACAGTGCTCGCCTCCAAGCCCAACAGCCTGGGCTTTCTCTGGAACCCATGTAGTGGATGGACAGAACACCTTGTGAGTTGTCCTCAGACCCTCACCTTCATGCTCACACATATGTGTGCATATACACAGACACCCATGCACACCAAAGAAAACCACAAAGTGTTAAAAAATACGTTAAAAGTATTTTTAGAAGTACACGTGCAATTGCCCTAAGAGGACATAATTTAAAAGTCAGTATTTTGTTTTCTAAAATTTTTGTAAATTTCTGGAATGAATATTTCACTTGCTTTTTATAACACACGTCAAAGAGAGCAGAAAGAATACAGCTGCAGTCCCAGCTTTCTACCTCACTGTGAGGAGAACCAACTTGGTGACACCGAGTCCAGCTAACTGCTCTGCTAAGGAGAAACGTAGAGTTCCTGCAAAGATGATGAGAGGCAGGACACACATGATGCAAAGCCCATGGCTGTCTGTCACACACTGATAATCTCACAGTGCACACTTCCCCTCACCCCTCCTGACTTGATTGTTATAGAATGTGCTGTTCTAGGGTACACTGCTGTGAAGAGCAAAACTAAGGAGTCAAGACACAATCCAAGTGAGAAGACTCAGATGGAACAGAATCACAAAATACACTTTTATCCATTTGAACGCTTACCACTTAGTTGATTCTCTTGCCCTTAATTATGAAATAAACACAATTCTAAGGGATAAGAGTTAGAAATGAGATGCTACATTACCAAATCGATTCTGTTGCCCTGAATGTACATTTAACATCAGCTCTAAGTCTTGAAACTATACTTCTAATTCCCCTGAAAGAGGAGAAATACAGAATTATTATTGAACCATATATATCACAGAGAAAAAAAAAAAAAGATCAAAACCATAAGACAGCACCATAAGCTCCTTTTCCTTAGAAGTTAGTCCAGAGTCTCATCGCTTCTAAAGCCATTATTGAGGCAATAAAGATGAGTTCAAATTGAATATTATAATTTTAATAAATCAGGTTCATAAAAGACACGGAAGAATTATACAGACCCTTGTAATTTTTTGGAACTTATACAAAACAAGGCACATAATCAAACTGAGAAAAAAAAAAAAAAACTAAAAAACTCTAGACTGAAATATGATAAAAATGACTTTTCAAAGGACAGAATTTATATTCTCCATATAAATCCAGTCAGTCTTTCTCAGTTCTATCATCTTCCACCACGCTGCCTAACATTGAAAACACACATGTAATCACATATTTTAATCACAGACATGATAATTAAAAATTCCTAAAAGCAGGATAAAAGTTAATGCCAAAATAAAAACAAAGTTTGAAGAAATAAATTGAACATATAATGTATATTTTCTTTGTTTCAAATAGTTTTCTTTAAGATCCTTACCAATCAAAGTGACAGGATATAAAATTAACTCAAACAATTCAGTAGTTTTCCTTTATACAAATGATAAATGGGATGAGAAAGAAAATAGGGAAACAACACCTTCACAATAGTCAGAAATAATATAAAATATCTTGGTGTAACTCTAACCAAACAAGTGAAAGAACTGTATGATAAAAACTTCAGTCTCTCAAGAAAGAAATCAAAGATCTCAGAAAATGGAGAGATCTCCTATGTTCATGGATCTGTAGGATTAACATAGTAAAAATGGCCATCCCTCCAAAAGCAGTCTACAAATTCAACACAATTCCCATCAAAATACCAACACAATTCTTCAAAGACATGGAAAGAGCAATTCTCAATATCACGTGAAAAAACAAAAAGCCCAAAATAGCAAAAACAATTCTTAACAATAAAAGAACTTTTCGGGGAATCACTATTCCCTGACCTCAAGCTATACTATGAAGTTTCACAATAGTGGTAAAAAACTGCATAGTATTGGTACAGAGGCAGTCAGGTCAATCAGTGGAATAGAACTGAAGACCCAGAAATAAACCCACACACTTATGGTCACTTGATCTTTGACAAAGATGCCAAAAATATACAATGGAGAAAAAATTATCTTCAATAAATGGTGCTGGTTTAATTGACAGTCTGTATGTAGAAAAATGAAAACAGATCCATATTTGTCACCTTGCACAAAGCTCAAATCCAAGTGGATCAAGGACCTCAACATAAAACCAGATACACTGAATCTAATAGAAGAGAAAGTGGGAAAGAGCCTCAAACTCATTGGCACAAGGGGGTAAGTGGGGATGGGGAGACTGCATAAACAGAACACGAATGGCTCAGGTTCTAAGACCAAGAATTGATAAATGGGATCTCACGAAACTGAAAAGCTTCTATAAGGCAAAAGGACACAGTCAATTGGACAAACCTGCAACCTACATATTGGGGAAGAAAAATCTTCACTAATGCCACATCTGATAGAGGGCTAATATCCAAAATATATAAGGAACTCAAAAAGCTAATCTCCAAAAAAATGAAACAACCAAATAAAAAAATAGAGTATAGAAAGAAAAAGAGAATTCACAACTGAGGAATCTTGAATGGCCGAGAGGCACTTAAAGAAATGTTCAAAGTCCTTATTGATCAGAGAAATGCAAATCTAGACGACCCCGAGATTCCACTTTACACCAATCAGAATGGCTAAGATCAAAAACTGAGGTGACAGCACATGTTGGCTAGGATGTGGAGAAAGAGGAACACTATTCCGTTGCTGGGTGGATTGCAAGCTGGTACAACTCTGGAAATCAATCTGGAGGTTCCTCAGAAAACTGGAAATAGATTTACCTGAAGACCCAGCTCTTAGTACCACTCTTAGGAATATACCCAAAAGATGCCCCACAATATTACAGGGGAATGTGTTCCACTATATTCATAGTGGCTTTATTTGTAATAGCCAAAGGCTGAAAACAACCCAGATGTCCCACAAACAAAGAATGGATACAGAAAATGTAGTTCATTTGCACAATGGAATACTACTCAGCTATTAAGAACGAGGACATCATGAGTTTTGCAGGCAAATCGATGGAACTAGAAAATAGCATCTTGAGTGAGGTAACTCAGACTCAAAAGGACATGCATGGTATATACTTACTGATAAGTGGATATTAGCCCCCCATCCCAAAGTACAGAATACTTAGGATGCAATCCACAGAACTCAAGAAAGTTAGCAAGGATAAGGGCCCAAGTGAGGAGGTTCATCCACTCACATCAGGACCTAACCAAAGTTTGGGAAGATGGGCAAGAGTCAAGTAAAACAGATGAGGTGGTAACAATGAGCATACTCAGGAGAAATGTTGGCATTTGGAAAATCAGGAGCTTATGCTTCTAAAACTTATTTTATACATATGAGATTCTTCCTGCATATATGTCTGTGTACCTCATGTGTGCCTATTGCCTATAGAGGCCAGAAGAGAGAATCAGATCCCCTGAAACTGAAGCTATCATGTATATGCTGGGAATGGAATCCAGGTCCTCTGCAATAGTGCAAGAGTGCTCTTAACTGTGGAGCATCTCTCCAGCCCCAGGAAGTCACTCTTCAATACAATCATCTCCCAGGTAACACCTCTCTAGTGAGCCCTTGCTGCCTGAAGAGAAATGGTGTGCTGCCCTACCCCAAGTGTCTACTGCAAGTCCTGGAGATTCCTGGCTTTTACAAACAGCCCTTTCCTTCCTGGGAACTTTACATACTATATCCTATCCTAGATGAAGACTCAAATTCAACATGGTAGACAACCCAGTGCCTGTCAGGGCTGCTGAGGCTCCCCTGTGAGCAGTACTCGCAAGCCTTCCTTTCTACAGCTGAGGCTTAACAACAATTTTTTTATTTTTATATCCTTCAAAGTTCAACATTATTATCTTTTCCTTAGGTTTTGAATAAAAGTAGACAGAAGAATAAAAAGAAGTGCCCAATTTAATAAAGTATTTATTAAATTAATAAAAAGAAAGAGAAGAAAGAAAGAAAGAAAGAAAGAAAGGAAGGAAGGAAGGAAGGAAGGAAGGAAGGAAGGAAGGAAGGAAGAAAGAAGAAAAACCAAGTCTTTTTCAAATGTGCTCCAGACTGATGTTTCTTCAGGTTACAAAACACCGACTTTACAAGTTTATGTGGTACTTAGGACAATAAAAACACAAAGAAGAAGTAATGATGAAAAGTCAGTCCTGGAACTGTAGAATAGAGACAATTTAAACAGAAAACATCAAGTTGGGGGGTGAGGGAAAAGACAGGATGGTGTTTGAAGGTTGGCATTTCTATTTCAGAGCTGGTTAGGACACAGTCTTAGAACCACTAGGATTTAACCATCAGTAGTACCAGACTGAGTCAAGTAGGAAGCAGTTGACATTCTCCTAAAGTTTTTGAAATGTTCAGGCATCCCTGAAATATGTAGTGGTGGTGTCTGAAATGCACAAAAGGTGAAGAAGATGACCTCTGTAGAAGTTAATATTCTCCATTGAATACCAAATAGCTTTGCTGACATGGATCTATGTCTAGGACTTAGAATCATCAAACCTGAAAGAGACTGTGGGATGCCTCAGGAGCTAGTCACAGACATGCCTAGACATACTAACTTGTTTCCAAATTCACTCTTGCAAAATCTCCTAATGGGCTTTCTGATGACTCTGTCCCTTTGTACTTCCTCTCTAAAATGAGATTTCTACTGACAAGCACTACTATTGGAAGCTCTACACCAGTCCCAGGTCAGCAGAAAGCTATTTAACATGTCCTGTAAATATGCCACCCGAACCTAAGCTTTGCCTACAGTTCCTGACTCAGATATTGACAGTAATTTACTCCTGTATGTTGCCTGTCATCCAATCCCAAAGAAACAAATCAGGATCCATCTGGCCAGCACCAAGAGAAAGAATTTTAAACTTATTAAATGTTGTATAGTTCCCTTGTGCTTGCTGTAGCTGGGAAACAATCTTGATCCCACACAGGCACTGTCTTTTTGTGATGGTGGACACTAACTCAGTCTTCATGATTCAGTTAATAGTGTTTATGAAGTCTACCTGTGCCGCCTTCTTGCCATCTGCCAGGAGTGTGTTGGGGTTGACAGGGATAGGAAGACTACCTCAGACAAAGCCCACATGTCCTGACCAAGGTCATGGTATAAACTGCAGCTTTATAAGCTCTGCGATGCTGTAGGGTCACATAATTGAAAGGTGTTTGAGAAAAATCCAGCAATGGCAAAAAGATCTCTGAATATACAGTGATAAAAATTAATTTAAATAATCATGAGACATCTACTGGGACAACAAGCCTTAGTTAGAAAAAAAAAAGATGATCAATGAACACAGCTTTCACTAGAAGCCAAAGAGTCCCACTCTGTATGAGTTTCCTTTAGGACATTATGGTAACATGAATGGAGTCTGTATGTGTTGTTTAGACAGGCTCTCCTTACATAGTCCAGGTTGGTCTCAAACTCACAATCATCTAAAGCAGGATGCCTTTAGTCTTCCCAATGGTGGGATTACAGGCACGAACCACTATGCCCCGCTTACCTTTAGTGGTCTAAAACAACCAATCTCACTTTGCAGCATCTGAACTCTCTTGAGACAAAATGAAGGTTTTCAGATGACCTTCTCAGTGTTCTAAGGAAAACTGTTCTTGCTCTTTTCCAGCTTAGAGGATAACCCTGGGATTACCACAGACACCCTCGTTGCACTGCTGTTTCTAATTTTGTGTCCTCAGATTTGATACCCTTTCCTCTCTCTGAGAAGGACTTTGTGGTTATTATGAATTGCCCCTGTCCAGGTAACTCAGCCATCCCCCAATCTAGAGAATTTTAGACACTTAATCATGGTTCTCTGCTGAGCATGTGTCTACTGGAAAGGAAATCAGTAACTCAGAGAGACAGCTGCACACCCAGGTTTACTGTAGCACAATTCAACAGTCACTACAAAAGCAGCCTAAGTGTCCTTCAACAGAGCAATGAAGACAATGGAATATTACATAGTCATATAAAGAAACTATACTTGTATATCTGCATGAGTGGCACTGCGAGACCCAAGTCACCTATCAAGAGACAAACAGAACATGGGATAGATGATATAAATGGTCACCCAGAAGTTGACAAGTAAGTACACTCCTGAGATGGGAGGGGCAGGAAAGAGAAGGATGGTCAGTGGGTACTGGGTAACATAGAAACAATGACTTTCAATCTTCTATAGTAGTTTGGTAATTATGATTGGTACATTTCATTGTATGTTTCAAAACAGCTATTATAGAAGATTTAAATGTCCAACATGAAGAAATGACAAAGGTTTCAATTGGTGATGGCCATGTTAATAACTATGATCAGATCAACACACTGTACATATGTATTAAAATGTCACTGTACTCCATGGATAACTTTTTGTATCAAACAGATAACATCTGCAAAGTCCTATTCCATGTATAGGCTAACATGTTCCATTTTTAAATGTAGCAGTGGACATCTTTGGGGTCCGTTCTTTCCCCCACCATTAGTCACGGTTGCCATCTGAACCTGCAAGAACACTAATAACTATGTTTCAGCAATGCCAGCTAAGATTCAAGAAAAGAGTCCTTTTCTTGCTAGGCAAGGATTTAAACTCTGGGCTATATTCATCCCCAACTCCTCCCCTCTTCCCTTCCTCCATTCCTCCCTCCTTTCTATCTTCCAATTTTGAGACAGGCCTTGCTAAACTGTCTGGGGTAGTCCTGAGCCTATGGTCTATCGTCTTTGTCTCCCCAGTAGCTGGGATCACAGCTACTGCAATCATAAAAAAAGTGAGAACAGATATCTGAATACAACACTAAAAAGTAACACCAACCTTCATGAGTGAAAGGTGAACCAACCTACACAAGATCAATGTCACTAAGCAGCAGGGCCTGGAACTTACATTCACCTCTCTTAAGGCAACGCATACTAGAAGAGGTCCAACATCAATCTATGCCACTCAATCCCACTATACCAGGTCCTAAAATTGCTCAATGCTGAAACATTCAACAAAATGAGGCAGCAGAATTGATTAACAAGAAAGATTGTACCGAAGGAAGATACTGCCCTACCTACTCCAGTACTCGACCTTCAAAGCTAGCAAGATTAAACTGCTATCCACTCCTCCCTCCTCCCTATTCTCCTTCATCTTCCATTGAGACGTCTGCAAGCTAGATCGACAGGTCTATCTTCTTGTTCCATATGGTCAAATACAATCACTCTGTCAGAAAAAAAACCAAGGTCACATAACTGCAATGCCGAGAAGAGTTTCCATGAGTTGGCTGGAATCAATCTATAATTTGATGATCTAGAATATGAAGCCCCCTGTTCCTCTGCTCCATAGAAAAGCACTTGATGTGAACATTTGAGACTGTGCATATACATGCACTGGTGTTATGATGTTATGTGAACTAGGCTGAAAGGATCAAGACTCATTGAACTATGGTACCTTTTAATCTAAATCCTTAGATCATATTCAGAAATCAAGGTTTGTTTTTTGGGGGAAGGGCTGTTTTTAAAAATGTGGACAGAATGTTAGAAGTCTTTGAGATGTGTACATGTGGAGGTAGAAGGGGCATATATTTTTAAATAATAGGCAGTAAGATCTGGGAGAGCCATGATAATGGATTTAACAACCTTCTGTATTCTACATCTAAACAGCCAGGTCACCTTGACTTAAACATGTATGGCAAGGATGGACTCACCAACATGAAACTAGGAAACCTACCTCTGTCTATCTAGAGGGTATCCCTCCAGACCCCTTCTCATGTCTCACAACACGAAGCCCTTGGGGCTCAAGCAAGAAGTGTCCACAGTGGCTTCTTGTAAGGTAACAATCTAGAAAGGTAAAACAATCTAGAAACTTCTGGTAAATGTACCATAATTCTTTTTTACTAATATATTTAAAGATATCACTTTTACTTTAGGGTTAAGCTGGGTTTAATATCATAACTGACATTGTCATCTAGTATGAATGTTCCTACAGCCATTCTGCTAGCTAAGGGATATTCCTCCAAGTGACACAGGTATTCAAATAAAGACCATGGTACAGTTTCATTAGTTTTCATTAAATGTTTCTCAGAAGTCAATCTAGAAGTGATAGCTAAGGATCAAAAGTTTTTTTCTTTAAATAACCTAAGTGACCTTTTCCAGGCAGCCTGAGAAGCATAGGCACAATTAAAAATATTGCTAGAATTAAAATAAATAAAGACTAAGGAAGAAAGATATAATGCAGTAGAGAAAATAAACATGTAAATTTGACCTTTCACCAGTACTCCAAGGTCACTTTCATTTGGTTGTAAATCTTTGCATAAGTATCCTTGCAATAGCTAATAAATAAATTTTAGTTTAGCTTTTCATGACAATATATCATCTGATTTTCATTATAAACTCTAAACTGTTCTGTTTCTTTTTATAGCCATAGTAAAGAATTTGCCATTTGCCTTTGCAAACTTGACCATCCAGTACTGTGACCATCTGTGATTTGCATGGTTAAGAAACAAATATAATCCAGTTCATTTATCAGGGCATTAACATAACCCATTAAACCACCAAGATTAGCTTATACTAACATTATTGTGGATGTAAAAATGCTTAGGAAAAAGGGGAAATTGAAGTTCATTTGATATCATTTGTGAGGGAAGAACATATTGGGAGTGTGCAAGAGAAATGAAATACATGTCAAAAAAGAAGCCTTTTTAGAGAGAGTGATTTTTAAAGCAGAAGAGAAAGCCGTTATTGGAGAGAAACCGAAGTGCTAGTCCTTCACTAGATTCACTTTCATTATTGAGTTGTCTTGGCAAGGGGATGAGGAATAATATTTATTGCTCATATCCCACATTCTTGTATTTTAGTGACTGTTGCAATAAGGTTTTTCACAAAGCACCTGCAACAGACAGGGTAAACAATTATTAATTTGTGGTAAATGTTGGAGGTAAAGAAGACACAATGTATACTACGAATCTATTCTCTGCCAGTAAATCTCTAAAGCTTCAACATTAATGTCTAGTTCTCTGGATTTATGATTCTTCATTCTATAAAGCTAGAACTTCATGAAATGGTTTTTGTACAGAGCATAATTACTAAAATGTAAGAGGAATCAGATTGTGTCACCAAAACTTTTATTTTGAAGTCCTAATCACCTTGAAATGTTAGAAATCATGCTGTAGATGAAAGCAGTTAAGATGAGGGTGGGACCGGCGGTGTGGCCACCCTTAATCCCACACTTGGAGCGGCAGGGATTGAGTCGAGGCCCACCGAGCGAGTCAGGAAGCCGACACAAGAAAACCTGTCTCGAAAAAAAAAAAAAAAAAAAAAAAAATGAGGTGGGAGGAACTCAACTCCAGAGAGGGCACCACAGAGCATATGGTGACAATGAAGGCAGAGCTGAAGCGACCAAGGCAAAGGAGACCTCAGCTAGTCAGCAATCCCCAGAAGCTAGAAAGAGGCCAGAAAAGATTCCTGAACATGTGTGTTGGCAGGGCCTGCCTCTGCACCCCCAGCCTTCAGAAATGTGCAGACACATATTCCTGCTGTCCACATCACTGTGTCCCGCTTGTTGTGGCAGCCAAGGTAGAAACACATGAGGAAGTTTAATAAAGACATGATGGAAAAGTGATTGTGACTCAAGACAAGACAAGAGAAAATCTCTGTGAGACAACACATATCTGAAGGACTGTCATCCCAAAATTACAAGGAATCTAAAAACTTTGCATTAAGAAAGCAAAGAACATATTCCAAAAGGCAAAAGGAAATGCCCCACCCAAGGGAAGTCATGTGAGGAGAGGAGCAAATGAGGAGATATTCACCACCAGATGTCTTTAGTGAACTGCAAATTAAAACCACAGCGAGTTGGGGGTATCACATAATAAGCAGACAGTTGAACACTACTCATTTCCAAGGAGGTGTAAAGCCACAGTTAGATTACAATACATAGGTAATAGACAAACATTATGAGAACACAGCTCCAAGCTGGCAGGCAGATGATCTGATAGCTTGTTTATACACAGCTATAGGGATTTTACATTTATTCACTACCTAGGAAGTGTTCTGCCTGTACCTAGCCAATC
Source organism: Mastomys natalensis (assembly GCA_021653895.1). Classification (NCBI taxonomy): domain Eukaryota; kingdom Metazoa; phylum Chordata; class Mammalia; order Rodentia; family Muridae; genus Mastomys; species Mastomys natalensis. The sequence goes on along the minus strand of JAJTUV010000044.1, from coordinate 1,563,069 downwards.
AGATCATTTGCATTTCCCATAAAAACACAATTACACTCTACTAGACACAGCAGTAAAGCTTACACATGAAGGAAACAAAAGATAAAAACAAGGTTGATGTTATATTGATGGCAGTTCTCATGTTAAGAAGCTCAAAGTGCCCATATCTCTCTGCTACTAGGATGGATAACTTACGAGGAAACATTATACTGCACAGAACATGCATGGCCTAGAGCCACTTTGCAAAACATTTACTAATCACAATGAAAAAAGAAATGCATAAAACCCAAATTCAAGCACTGATGAAGTCTCTTGTTAAATGAGGAAAAACAGCTTCCTCTGGGAAGGGAGAGGACCAGGAGCTCTTTCTGTGTAGCCATGTCAGAGACCTGCATACATGAAGAATGTTCTTAAACTGATTGATTGCACACCTGACAGCCATTAGAAGATAATGCACATGGACTAACATGAATGACATAGAAACCAGGCCAGTAGATATGCTTTGGTCAAAAAACAATCTTGAAAAGGCTAGGAAAATGGATTGAATTATGACAGAAAAGATATCAACAGCTGATGTGTGCTCATAAGGAGCAGATGACCACAGGAGGGGAGAAGGCGTCTAGGTGGCAGACGGAACTGTCCTACACCTGACTGTGATGTGGGGTGCGCTACACAAGCACTGCCAATTCACAGACCCCCAACACCAAAAAAAAATAAAATAAAAAAATCAGACCTCAATAATAAATAACTTAAATAAAAAAGGTAATGAATTAGCTTATTTTCATGTCTGTGTAAAGTTAATTATCTGTGGCATTAAAGTTTGGGCTTTTTTTTTCCTCAACCAGAAAGAGAATTAAACAGTGTACATATTTGCACTGATAGTACAGGCATATTTGTTTGGATGGATGAGTTGATGGATAAGTAGAAGATGGATGGGTAGCTAGAGGATAAATTAATAAACGGAAAGAAGACAGATGAGCAGATAGAGATGTTAGCTAGATGGATGGAAGAGTAGACAGGTGATACATGTTTAGGAATCAAGTAAGAAAAGCCACAAAATTTTCAACAAATAAATAATTAAAATGCTCTTTTATCAATAGGAAGGTATGAAGCCTATTTACTTATTTAGTTTTTATTTTATTTACTTGTTTGCTTTGAAGTGCTGAGGATAGAAATGAGAGGCTCACGTAAGTTAAGTAAGTGCTCTGCCGCTACCCACATCCCAGCCCCTCCTCCCATGTACTTAAATGTTGCCTGATTTCAAAACATCCCAAGATTTATAATGTACATACAAGTAAATATAAAATGGTAGTTTTAAAAGTTTTTAAAAATTCGATCTTCCTCCTCAATAGAGAAGATATTGTTGGCCTCTCATTGCATAAGGTCATTTAATCCATTCCCATGCCGAGCTTGGAAGTGTTCTCCTATTTTGCAACATAAAGGTTAGGCATAAGCCAGTGGCATTGGGAAGGCAACACAGGTCTGTCTGTGTCACTGCTGGCACAAGCTGAGGCTCCTATAAACAGACTCTCACCACGTGTGCTGGAACCTGTTCGACTTTTGCAGCGGGAGTTCCAGGTCTTGGATAGAACTGGTTGATGAAGAGGCTTGGAAATTTGTACTCTTCAACAAGTTTCACTGTTTCTTGAAAATCCTGATCAGTTTCTCCAGGAAAACCACAGATAATATCCGTAGCAATCGTTATTCCAGGAACTCTGGAGAAGAAAAACAGACAAAAATGTAAACCAAAAAAAAAAGTTGACTACAAGCCAGCATTATTATTTCCTTGATATGTTAAAAGACATTAAAAAAATTACAGTTTACTTTTTTAGGACAAAGTATTTGCAAATAGTTTTGAAAAGCCCTCAATACTAAGAAATACAATGAATAGTGGCCCCTGGTCATTGTCAGATGTACACATTTTTAATGCGTTTAGACAGTTTTCGTTTTATTTTCTCTTCAGTATCTTAAAATAGATGTTCACATTGCTGCTTCTGGATGTGTTGGGTTTTGTTTTCGTTTTGTTGTTGTTGTTGGATTTTTTTTAATGTTTTTTTTTTTTTTTAAAGTACTTAAGGACTTTTATGTTGTGGTAAAAGGAACTAGCTGTAAACGTATTCTAACCCTATATTCCTTAATATTGTATTCATAGACTTCCGTACTGCAAAGACAACTGGTAGACCGAGCTGTTTCTCAACAATATTTAGTTTTCTTAAGGGTAGTAAGTGCCTCTTTGAAAAGTTGGGTTAACATTTTTTATGTTTATAAGCTTATATTTTCTTTTTTTTTTTTATTGGAAATTTTATTTACATTTCAGATGTTTCTCCTTCCCATTTACCCCATCTTCCCCTCCCCTCCCTCCCTCCCTCCCTCCCAGGAACTCACTATCCCTTCCCCCCTCCTCCTGCCTCCCCGTTGGTGTACCCCCACCCACCCTCCCCAGTACCTCACCTCCCCACCTCAAATATCCCCCCCCCATGACGTCCAGCCTTCATGGAACAAGGATCTCTTCTCCCCTTATATATAGCTCCCTTGCATATATAGCTGGAGCCATGGGTCCCTCCCTAAGCGCTCCCAGGCTGGTGGTTTAGACCCTGGGGGCTCTGGTTGGTTGGATTGTTGCTTTCCTCATGGTGTCACCTTCAGCCTTCACTCTATCTTCTCCATTGGGAACCCCATGATCAGTTTGATGGTTAACTGTGAGCATCTGCCTCTGAGTATGTCAGACTCTTGCAGACTTCTAAGGAACAGCTATATCAGGCTCCTGTCAGCATGTACATCCTGACATCCACATCAATGTCTACCTTTGGTGACTGCACATGGGATGGATATCCAGGTGAATGGTCTGTAGACGGCCCCTCCTTCAGTTTCTGTCCTGCACTTTGTATCCATATTTGCTCCCTTGAGTATTTTGTTACTCCTTCTAAGAAGGACTGAAGCCACCCTACTTGGTCGTCATTCTTCATGAGCTTTATGTGGTCTGTGAGTTGAATCTTGGGTATTTCAAGCTTCTGCTAAAATCCAATGATCAGTGAGTGAATACTATGTATGTTCTTATCCTGAGTGAAGCTTATATTTTCTTAAGGCTCCATTAGATCTACCAAAAATCAACAACAGAATGAGCTGTTGCCCAGTGGCAGAGAGACTGCCAATCATGTGCAGTGTCCTGGGTTCAATGCCTAGCATGGGTCAGGGAAAACAAAATCAAATTTTCTAAATGGTTAATATATTAGATTGTTCTACAATCATGTCTCTTGTTTTTGAAAGGGCCGCAGCTACTTTCTTACAGCATGTGCTGCTCTTGCAATGAACTGATGGTTACTACCCTTGACTGCAGTTCCGTGCTCTCCTTTCCCTCAGCTTTGTTTTATGAGCTCTAGATCTTGCTAATTCTCAATGATTTCCTTCACTCTGAAGTGTGTTTTCAGTATTACATGACACTGTGGTTAGGTCTCTGAATGTCTGAACACACAACTGATTGACTGTACAGTGGAATATAACACTCCAAGTTAAAAAGGACTATCCACCAGAATTTTGCACTGTTCCTTTTTAAAAAATGCTGATAGATACTGAAGGCATTGGATCCACTCCTGTGTATGCTCACACTTTTCCAGTGCTAGATAGTAAACCTAGGGCCTCTGTCAGCCAGATCAAGTGCTCTAGGACTGACCCACACTCCAACCATACATATTCCTTTACAGGTGGTATACCACTGTCTTTTATAGGGTGTAACATTATTTTTGATCATTTTAAATTTCATGCTGATAAGCTTTTTATTATATTTTAAAAATCTTTATACAAGGCACAATCTATAGACTGACGGTCTTTCAATCCAGGAATCTAATTCTCTCATATTATTCCTCTAGGAAATTGTCTTGAATTATTTCTTTAGTAATTTCTCTAGGAAATGTCATATATATGCAAGATGTATAACACTTTCTCTTAGGGACTCTTCTTCGAAATGTTGAAACTAACAACTTAATCTTTATTTTTTTCTGTATCATTTTCTATATATTGTTTTATTCTATCTTCCAGAAAATTTTCTTGCGCATGTTTTCCAGTCTTCAATTAATATATATGTGTTTGTGTGTGTGTTGTGTTGTGTGTGTGTGTGTGTGTAATTTGGTATATTTCAGTTTCTCAGAGCTCTTGCTCCACCTTCAGTTTTCCCTTACAGGACACCACGATTTCAGTTTTAGAGATACAACATCTTTTCTTAAAATGGTACAATCTGTCTGCTTTCTCTGCTCATGGCCTTTGTCCCTGTTTCCTCTTGTCTGAGAATTTTTATCGACAACAGTCATTTTCATTGTCCTTTTGGTATTAAAGAACAAAGCACTGCAAATATTTTTAAGACATTTTATTTTGGTTTATGTGCATGAGCATTTTCCGTTCATGTATATCTGTATACTGCATCCCTGGTGCCCACAGAGGTCAGAAAGAGGCATCAGATAGCCCTGGAACTGAAGTTACAGACAGTCTGGGAATTAAACTAAAGTGTTCTGCAATAGCAGCAGTGTTCCTGACTGCTGAGCAATCTCTCCAGCCCTCCAGAACCCGCAGACTTTTAATCATAGAGTGATTAGAGAGCAAACTGCCTTTGTGTTCAGTAGGCTGAAATGCTGGATGTGGTGCCATTTTCTCCAAGGCCTTCCAGTTTCTATCAGGTTGGCTACAGAGTTCTCCTATACTTTAACTATGTAATGGTAAAAGAATGACACTAACAACACTCCAAAATGGTGAAGGACTCCATAAACATTAGCGAGCAAAGTCCATATCATACTACCCCTATGTTCCTATCACACAACGTTCTTCATGGATGAGCACAGCAGTCTGATGTTATAAGAAAAAGAGAAGGCTCAAGCTGTGGACTCCTAACAAATATTTGAAAACAAAAGCTTTCCAAACCCCCTTTGCTCAGTATTTTATGTCTATTTGAAGGAAACATGACACATTTATTGCAGAAAACACTCTCTTCCCATTTCTACTTAGCATCATATAGTCATTAATTTGGATGGATTATAACTTGCAAAGTAATTCAAGGATTTTTTTTTATAATGATAAACAAAGGGACAATTCTCATACAGAACAAAAGAAATGGTCTAATGTGACATAAATCCATTTCTTCTATCTTTAAGGACAATCAAAATCACATTTATAAAAAACATAGAAAGATACACTTCCATAGCAAGATGCAGATAAAACATTTTCTAGACCAAGTACATAAACAGAATGAAGTGTGTAAATAATTTTCAATTAGCTAGTTTTACACTTGCCTTCTAAATACTCATGATCAAAAGAAATCAACAGCTAAAAATAGAGTCAAAATATAACAGATCACAGAGTCCATTTCTCTCAGGAAATTAAAAATATCTTAGAAACTGCCTGTGAAACATGGCAAGAGACGAAGACAATTGGTCATTGTCCTAATTTGTGAATGAGAATGAATGTGGCAATAGCTGTCGGGTATTCCCAAAGGAAAGTCCCTTTCTGATTGACCCTTCTTCTCCGTCCATCAGCTGTGCTCAGCACTGGCCAACACCTGCTTACTTTGGCTTTCTTGGTGGTGGTGGTAGGGTTGTGACCACATTTAAAGAAAGGAGCCACTATAAATGTTAAAAGACTGGGATGTTCAAACGTGAATGTAAACAGACAATCAACTAAATAACTGGATTGATAATACTGAAGACAGACTATTATGAATTGATGGCACTTCAATTTAGAGCTAGAAGCTGTTTAATTGTCTCAAAATATGTAAGAGTATAAGTTGATTATTTATATCATAAATGTGGTGTCTGTACCTTACTATCATACAAGGCTCATCTATACATTAATTAAAAATATGCAAATGTTGCCACTTATATTCTTGAAAATAATTTGATCCTTTAGGTGAACCAACTAAAATCTCATTTACATTGTTAATTTACCTAGCAAATAATTCTCAGTATGCAAAAATCAAAGAAGTTTGAAGTGAAGCAAATTCTAATTTTGTATCTTGTGATTTAAGTAAGAGGAAATGATGAGGGTGTAAAATAGAATATTATTACAAATATTTAAATGCTAATCGTGGGCAAACACTGCCTTTGATACACTGAATTTTCAGAATTCTATTTTTTTAAAAATAAAATTTCATTTTTACGAATTTATTGAAGTTGTGAGTACAAGATATGCAATCACTAACTACTATGTCCTTGAATTTTAAAACCTTTTAATATTTATGTTTTCCTAGTAGTTTTAGGAAGTAATTCTAAAAGGATAAATAAAAATATTTGAAGAGCTGTGATAAGAGAAAACTTTTGAGTCATCATTTTCTCTCTTATGTTTACTGCCAAAGCAGGTTTGCTAAATAACTTGGGAACAGAATAAGGAACATCCTAATTGCACACCTGACATGTCAGGAACAGCTATGTTCATTACAAAAGTCTATCAGGAACTTGTAATGACTACATAGTATCTGCTAGCGCTAGGTTGGGGCTTACGAGGTTTGGGGAGTAGCTCAGTTGACAGAATGCTTACCTAGCATGCATGCCCTGGGTTTGCTCTCTGGAACCACATAAACTAGTTTGGTGGTACAAAGAACAATACCAGGCAAGATTTTGCCTTGAATAAAAAGAAAATACACATATACACTCCACATTTTGATTTCCTAAGAAGAGTGTTATATAATCTAGGCTAGCCTTTAAAATAGACATTTAGTTAAAACCTGGTCTCAAATGCCTCCAACCCTTGTCTCTCTCTTTTCCAGTGCTGGGGTTGTGAGTACATATCACCACCCTGGCTCTGACCATTTGAAATTCTACTTAAAATGCATACTTTAATCTCCAGATTTTCATTTGCTATTAGGTGGCTAATTGCTAAGGATGTGAACTACTGCAGCAGGCCCAGGGTAAGTTCCTTGGCCTTTGACGCCTTTGCTCTGTTCCTAGTAAAAACATCCTCTGAAAAGTTTACTCCAGTGGATAGGGTGCTCAGAAGGGCACCTGCTGCACAAGGTCTGTATACATTACCCACCCTTACTGCAACCTTGTCAGAGAACTATAAGCACTGAGTGCCAGGCAATGTGCTAAAATTTATATTTTGCTTAAGGCAATTTCTTGTAAGCCTCCATGACAAATAGGGAAAATATTAGTGGAATAAGATTCAGGAAGGTGAATTACACACAGCTACACAATTAGGGCATATCAAACGAGGGCCCTGATCTGCAGTTTTTAATCACTACTGAAGGCTGTCTTCCCTCTGACCTGTTGTCCACAAGTGTTCATTGCATGACTGTGCTAGAAGCACTAGGAGATCATAAGTTCACTGGGAACAAAACTTATTATTAATAATAGTTTTTCTACATTAATTTACTACAATGTTAAAACCTGCTTGTATTTTTGCAGTAGTATTTTAGAGCAAAGATATCTATACTCTGTCTAGAGGTTAAGAGATTTGTCGAAGGTCACCAGGCTATTGCTGCTGCAATCAGAATTTAAACCTGAATCTTCCAACCCTCTCAGTGCCCTTTCCACTACTCACACTGAACAGAGAGGCAATTTAAAACTAAATGGCTCCAGGCTACATTTATTCTTTCTAAGACCTTATTGTTGCCTTTATTATTATCATTATTCTTCCAGAAACGAATGTGATTATTCCTCCATATAGATGGCTCAGGGAGAAACAGTAGCAACAGTGTCAGAGGAAAGAAATCATAACTTAGGCCCTTCATTAACAGCCTTGCTACCAAAAGTTATTTGAAACATCCCTGCTTTAGCCCCGTCTACCACAGGATGGGATCACAACACAACCCTTCCTGGGTAGCATTGAGTATAAGGCATTTCAAATGGCAGCTGGTATACAGTAGGTACTTAACTGATACCCACTTCCTTTTAATCTCCATAAGAGACTAAGCAGGGACCACACTTGCACCCCAAATTTCCTTTTATCAATTCCACAGACTGCTTCTGTTACGGTTCTTGTCAGATAGGTCCAGGTAAGTTTTAGGAAACTATAGGAGAACAGGATCAGAATATAAAGGCCATCTAAGGAGACTTTACATAACACAAGCCATTTCATTTTTCTTTATCATACATTATATTAATTAAAATTGGAAAACATGGACATTTGTTGAGCTGCTTTATGAGTAAATTTTAAGAAAATTTAAAACACTAGATATAAACAACATTCTGGCTGTAGTGACAAGAGCCTTAAAATGTCTAGTGAAAGGGATTTCATCATCCTGACACTGTCTCTGAATGTTTGTGATGTTCACAGTGATTGCACAAACAAAAACAAGTCTATAGTGTTTGAAAACTAAAAACAATCTTAGCTAAGTCAAAGATTTTTTTTTTTAAAGTTACCAGCTTAGGGGGATGGAGAGATGGCTCAGCAGGTTAAGAGCACTTATTGCACTAGACCAGGACCCAGACTGTATGTGGTATGTCTCAGCCATCAGTCACTAGTTGCCGGGGATGACTCCCTCTTCAGTAGTCCTTAAGCACACAAATGGTGCACAAATATATATGTGCAGGCAAAACATTCAGACACGTAAAAAGAGATAAATCTTCTTTTAAAAGATAAAAAAGTCAAAAAAGCATGGCTCCAAAATGTTTTGATTTTGGAAAATCTGTTCAAATGGATAGTTATCTTTCAGACAGTCTGTTGACCCATCTAAGGTTTTCATCAACTGCAGCATTCATGGTTTAGAATCTATGTAAGCATGCGACTGTCTACCCATCTACCCAACTAGTTTCTATATTAAGTACCCTCAGTTCAAAATATGAACATGAATTTTTTTCCTAGCACAATCCAGACCAGACCATGGAATGCACAAGGATCCAATCCTGCTACTTAATAAGACCATGTGCAGAGTCATACTGTTTCAGGATCAATGACGATTAACCATAAAAAAGAAAGACACTAAAGCCCTCCTGCCTGAAAACTCAATACAATAAGCAAGAACACAATTATATTCCTAGAGGCTAGCCTGGGCTACAGACTCAGGCCTCGTGCCAAATGCAAGCACAGAATTCTATAAATCAACAAATGGAAACTTTTCCACAAAAGACATACCATAAAAATGTATAACACCTAAAGAGCAGTTTAAACCTTTGTGTATGACGACATTTTCAACATTTCAGCATCAAAGATACCTCAAACACGAGGAGAAATGTGATGTTGACATGATAGGAATTATTAAGCCTCTCTTTGGGGAATGGTTTACTAATTAGTTCTTGTTTGTTGATTTTGCAAAAATAATTTGCAACGGCCAAGATTGGCCTCAGGCCACAGGAGTGAGTGCAGATACACAAGGAGCACAGGTACTGGGGTTTTTAAGTCTTAGTTTTCGTATGAGGGAGATAAGGTTGATGTATGGAAATGTTCTTCAAGAGCCTCATGCCAGATGTAATGAATACAGAAAATGAGCAAAATTAAAATATTTATTTTGAAATAACTCTTTGATATACATATTACTTGATTATTTATTAAGCATATAAAAAATTTTATAGATGCAGGCTTTTAATCTTTACTGAAAGTACTAAAACTTTCAATGAACTAGAAAAATCTAAAGTCATTTAGTTAAATTTGATATAATTTTGTTATTAAGTAAAAAAGTAATCTATCTGACACAGGCAAGGGAAAGACGCAAATCAGTGAGAACATATTGGAGCTATGTGGGGATATCAGAATTTACAACTACAAAACAAATGACCTTAGTATTAGTAGTGAAAATGGGGGAGTATACATGAAAATTGTTTTTGCAACCTAGAAAGAAGAATGGTTATAAAACAGACAAGGGGTGGGGGTGGGGGAAGCATAGGGACAATCTTAGTTGACAACACTGAAGAATTTAATGGCATTTATTACAGTTCCAAATCTGGTCTGAACCTAAAAGACGCTGTTTTGCTTCAAGAAAAAAGCGAAATGAAACATGACTGTTAACTAAAAATTAAATAAACACCATGCTAAGTGAGATTTTTATCCTATGACACTGTTCTTGCACGGCACTGCAAATATTTTGGAATAAGCACAAAGCCGTACATAAGGCCACAGATATTGCTTTAAAAATTAAAAGTAAGCATACTGAATAATACTGTTATAATATTTAAAAGGAGCCATATTAAATTTCACAGGATTCTCACACATCTGTTATTAAAATCATTTTATGACACTGCGGGTTGGAGTGAAGGTATTTACTATCTATGGCACTGTTAACATGATTCTTATATGAGTTTTTCTGTTTCTATGGTAACATGAATTATCAGGTTCAATGAAGCCGGATTTGGTGATGTGTATTTTTCTGTTATTCAAGGTGAAAAGGAAATGAAACAGTCCTAACATTCATAAACTGCAGCAAATGTCTGAATTCCATTTAGAGATAAGACGATAATTACTAAAGTAATTAGAATTCTTCCTGGATGGAATTATTTTGCACACAGTAGAAATTGAGATTTGGAAAGGAAAGCATGGCCGAGTACGTTCAGCATCGCTAATTAATTACAGCCCAAACTACTCTGCCATTCTAATACCTTGGAAGTGACTATACCTTCGCCTGTCGGCTGCTGACTACAATGGAGAAAAAGCTAGCCCCCGCCCCCATCCCTTAAGTCAGAAAGATAAAGTAGGTGAAATCATTTTATTCAAGAGAAAATCCAATTACAGAAATAATCAACTTTTCCCTCTTGCTTTATTTTTTCATATTTGAAAGGGCATTCACATTAGCAGAACCAATTAAACGAATATCAAGACAGGGTGCAAACTACAAAGTCGGGCAAGTTCTTAAACCTTTTAAATTTATACTATGAGAAAAAACCACTTATTGAAATTTTAGAAACTCAACCCTGGATCACAGGATTCTCTAATGGGAAGCATTATCAGAAGAGCGATAAACACCGAATCTTGAGGATAATTTATAAGTTTATATGATCATAATACAATATTTCTAATATGTAGTCCAGTATCAACAACCAATCAGGCTAATTAATCTTCTTCATGGATATGTTATTATTAAAAATTGGTATCCAGAGGTTAGGAGATGTAGATTCAGTGAATAGATTACTTACCAAGCATGTAAGAAACACTGGGTTCAATTCAGTACCATATAAACTGGGCATGATGGTGCACCAGTTTACCAGATAGGTAAAGGTGGGCATACCAAGGTCATCCTTGGCTACATAAAAGCCAAAAGAAAGAGAAGAAAAAGGTGGAGAGGGAGGGAGGGAGGGAGGGAGGGAGGGAGGGAGGGAGGGAGGGAGGGAGGGACAGAGAGATAGAAGAAGGGAAGGAGGGAAACAGGCAGACAAGAAGATATACCTGCATAACAGAAATCAAACAGTCCACCAAATTAAAGCAGATTTGCAATTATTTCATTCCTAAACAGTTGAAGTGATTTTACTGCTGCCTTTAGTGACTTCATCCTGATCAGCTCCGGGTTGGCAGACTACACCCAAGTGCCAAATCTTCTGGTTGCTTGCTTTACCAATAAAGTTTTACTGAGCCCTGGAATACTCATCCATCTACGTGTTGTTTACAGCAGCTTACTCTGCAGGAGTTGAGCTGAGACCATGACAGCTCCAACACAGAACACAGGGTCTACAGAGCTACAACCAGTTACCATCTCCCTGGTGTTTGCTAAGTGCTTTGAGGGAACTGTTGAGGAGCTGAAGATAATGCTCTCTGCAAGTTCATGTGTGAGCAAACCCACAGCTCAATCCTGGCCCCTAGCCAGATTCTCCTCTGTGACCTACCATTTTGGGAACATTTTTTGTTTTAAACCACAGCTATAGGGTCTAACATGCTTTTATCTCCTAATGGACCATGAGTAGCCTATAGTCTAAACGAGGCAGAAGCCTCACAGGCTACAGGAATGAGGTGCTTTTTGGAGCCACAGACCCTACGTGAAGTGCTCAGGAAAGTTGGGGAACAGACAAGGAGATCAATCAGTGGATTCGATACAGTAACAGACTTGTCTATCAGTGGTTAATCCCTGTGTTGACTAAAACCAGTCCTAGTATTTTCAAGTCAGAATGTAACCATGGCAGGGAGGGGAAGTGGAGATTCACAGGACTCTGTAAACGACTTACTTCTCTTGGGGGAAATACACACTTTACTGCATTGTAGATGATGATGGCATCTTGTCTCAAGTGAGCACTTTGTTTAAAAGTGCATGGTTAACTGAGAGCCCTCTCATTCTCAATTGCTACCTCTGCCAGGGCAAGGCTGGGTCAACACTCATGGTATTATATACATGTACATCATATTGTGTACAGATTTTCGTCAAAATTTTGGGGTAGAAGCCAAGTATGAGAGAGCAGCACAGCATTTTCCACCAGCAACAAAGGGAAGGGCGATGTGACCAGCAGTCCCAGGAATAAAACAAGGTAAGGGAGAAGGTGGAACACGGAGGCACAGAGAACACATGCAGTTAGGAGCCTTAGACAGTGACAATGAATAAAGTAAAGACACAGGAGAGGCTGCAGAGATTGGTGGTCAGGCCACCTCCCAGTGTAGGAGTGCTCCAACTAACTTCAAGTGTGTCACTGCAAGGAACTCCATTGTACCTCCACCTATGGTGCAGCTAAACTTATACACCTAGTTTGCTTCACAGAACATACCATCTGCTCTCAAGGACAAGGTCACATGTCCCATTTAGCATTCTAAAAAAGCTGTTCTTAATGTGTGATGATACTTTTATAAGATGGCTATATAAATAAGCTGAATAAAACAGAAAATTACAAATAAATGGCCGAACAAACTGCAGAGGCATGAACTGTCACTAGAAGACAGAAGAATGAAATAATCTTTCATGGCCCAAGAGTGAAGACACATCTTCCTAAGACTTGAAGAGGCTTCATGTAGGAGCCTGGAAATAATGGAATGAAGCAGCAAAATCACATATGTGGGGTCAGGAGGGACAGTAGCATCCTGTAGGTCCTCTACACCAGGGTCAGCTTGTGAAAATGTGGGCAGAAGAGCTAATTAGGGCTCTGATAACCTCCCTAGGAAAAGCCACCTTAGTCAATACTAGCAATTGAACGGATAATTGATTTAATCAGTGTCAAAGGAGGAGGACATTGATGCCCTAATACTGAACCATGTGCTGAGCCAGATGCTACAGCTTCTGGGAAAAACCCAGATGCCAGGTGCTCACCAAAAGCAGTTGAAATAGCTACAGCCTTAGCAATGACAGCATTCGAGGCAAACAGACATGGCATGCACTGAGTCTAGTACACTTGATTCTCCAATACTCACACAGAATATTACAACATTCTAAATTCTCTTTAAGTTGTGAAAGTATTGTGTGGATACTCAGAGGATCACTTGGCTTCTTCCAGGTTAGACATTAAGTAAACATAAGACCTGTGATCTTGGTCCTTTAGGCTTTGTTACAAAGCCTAAGCTCTTTGTATGATAACTTTAGTATCTCCTGGTCAAACAACAGAACTCAGGAGTAATAAATGCATTTGTATATTGAGCATTATAAAACAAATCCTCAAATACAAAACACAGATATGATAGGGGTGTAGGAAGCCTTCATGAAGGTGATGTGTGAGCACAGGTTTAACCAGGAGATGGACAGAATGAGGCAGGAGAAACTTGGGGGGTGGGGGGTGTAGGTAGGGGTGGTGGAGCCCAGCACATCCAGTCACTATACAATGTAAAAAAGTCATCTGATTTTAAATTCTCAATAAAATGAACAAAAACTACAGTGGTGTGTGTGTGTGTGTGTTTGTGTGTTTGCATGTGTGTGTGATTTGTTATTGGTAACCTTTTACCAAGCAGAAATTAAGTGTCATTTCAATTAGCTGTCAGTATAAAATCTAATGAAACATATCACATTCACTTTTTTTCAGTACTAAGATAGAATTTTAGTATGTGCTTCCTATTTCTAGAACAATTCAACTTGCCACATTCTACATGTTCAAAAGACACAGGTGGCCATGGCACCTGTTAGCACAGGTAGAGAGAAAAATGGAATGCACACTCAAGTGGAGGACAGGAGAACACACACATCATGTACAAAGCAGCAAGCATGATGGGATGTGGGGCAAAGCAACAGGTGAGCAGGCGTTTCAGCTAGAGTCAGGACCAGCGTGAAGATGTTGCAGAAAGCATCAGCCAAAGGCTTTGTGAGGAGTGGCACCTTCACAGTGTGCCAGTGGTGCCGGTGCTTCTGTACGTGAAAGAAGAACGTGATGCTGGAACGGAGTGATGGCCTCAGCTATGGCAGTGGCCGGGGAAACCAGCCAGAATGAGGGGTCTTCACAAGTACCAGAGAACCCAGAGCCATCAGAGAAGTGACAGTCATGGAAGAGATGAGATGTAGTGCAGTAAGGCTGGGGCCAGGCGCATCAAGTTTCCTTCCCTGGCCTGCAATGCACTGTAAATGTCTAAAGTATGTCTGGAAGGGACACACAAGGAGCATGAAGCTGAACGACAAGCTAGATGACAGATAAATGGAATTGATTCATTGAACTTATTAGAGACGATGGGACAGAAGCTACAGCTGACGTGCAGTAGATTAAGATTGAGAACTCTGATACAATTTCCCATTTAAAATGGAGAGAAAATGAAAATAGCATGGCAGAAACAAGGAAGGCCTTCATTGGAAAGTGTGTGACATTTTGGGCCGTTTCCCCAGATTCAGAACACACATCAAACTCCACTAAGGCTGCAAAGAGGGCACAGCAAGTCAAAGTGCTCACCACCAAGCCTGCTGACCTAAGCTCAAACCCCAGGACCCTCCCAGGAGAAGGAAAGTACTGACTCACAGACGTTGTCCTCTGACCTCCACACAGGACATTATGTGCATATGCACATGCATGCACAAACATGCACACACACATTTGTACACAAATAAATAAATAAAAATGTAAACATTCCTCTAATTTTAGACCATGTCCTTAAAAATTAAGGCCTTTGGGTTGAGGATATGGTTTGGTGGTAGAGAGCTTGCCTAGCATGCAAAAGTCTCTGGATTTGATCTCCAGCATTTTAAAAGATTTGAAAACAAACAAACAGACAAAACAAAAACAAACCAAAACAACTAAACAAACCAACTAAACAAAACCTCCAAAACAAAAACCAAACGGCTAAAACTACATGCTGTCATGCAATCATAAAAATCAACTTCAATATTGGAAACATTTCTATACTCTGACTGCAATAATGCAGTTTGGCAAATTGTAGACTGCTATCCATACACTGTAACCTTGGGGTTAAACTAAACATTAAGTCCATATTCATTAAAACCTCTACCAAAAAATCTGCTAGATTATCTAATATCAAATGTGATGGCCAAATATTGTATGTTGTGTATATTAAGAACGATGTGAAAATACATTTTTCATAGTAATAATGACAACAATCTAAGCTAAAAAGGAAATTGATATTAAAACTATACATTATTCAATTGGAAATTCAATTTAAACGTGTAACATGATTTTAAACCTGAAACTTTAAATGCAAGCCTTCTGTTTCCATGACTTTTTTTGCAAATTTAAACCTGGTGATGGTGTGCATATTTCCAATAAATACAACAGCATGAGATTCCACGCTAGCAGGACACCCACTAACATCTTTTATTCAAGTACGTGCTCCCACTGCAAAGCAATTATATTATTTCAAATATTTTAAAATGTTTTCTGTGACTACCTAACATAACCACAGGTTACCTCACAATCACGGCTTTCCCTTTGCACTGTGTCTAAATTGACAAGGGAAAGACATGTCTGTGGTGCTGGGCATGAGAGTAACAGCTCATAGGTCCTCAGTCTTTGTGCAGTTGTACCTGATTCCAGACGGGAGAACACAGCTCTAAATGAAATGAAAGAACGGGAAGCCTAGGTAGACTCTGCTTCCGGACCAGGATCCCGCCTGTCCCTTGGGACCGGATACATCAACTATCAAAAATTCTGGAGAAGAAAAAACCAATACCAAAAGCTGGTTACTGTAACTCTACAGACTCTGTCACCTTCCTAGTCTCTAGGCAAGATATACCACGACTTGAAGACATTAGTGTTTATGCTTCAGATATGAGCACAGAGGACAGAGAGAATGCTGTGCCTGAAACTGAGGCAGTACGAGGATCCAGGGAAGGTGGCATAAACATTTACATCATTTTTTCTTTATTTATTGACACAACAGTTATATACATTCAGCTTTTGATTGAAGCTGGTAAATGTGTCAGGCAATGAATTTCTGTGTATTAATTCCAGATCCACATATGATATGTGTAATATGTCATCTATTTCTATTTGAGGGAGTGGAAGGTAGCATTGAAGATTAATATGCTTATTTTAGATGCTGAAATAATAATCTTAAAATATAATATTTTTATAAATTTGAAGCTGTTCACTGACATTTGCCAAGTAAATGAAGATTTAGTGAAGTTATTCAATTTCTTTAAATCCATAAATTATAATATGAAGTATTGGTTGTAGCTACTGACTATTATCAGGCTATTACTTATTCTAGATCTCTGTCACCTAGCTTTTCTCAGTAACATTGACTACTCAGAAAAAAACACACATTTAATCTCAACTTGGCTGACACTGTACTCAGATTGCATATTTCACACAAAGTCTCATCACGGCGACACAGGACTTCAGACGGTTATTGTTTTATGACTAAAAAATGAGTGACTTAAGACAAAAAGCTCAACATCCTTAAACTTCATTTCTATTCATTCTCTAATAAATACCATCTGCTGTGTACTTTAGGGATATAATACCCGTCAAAAACTCCATCATATTATGAGAAGCGGCACCGCGTTGATCTGAAATGCATATTTGAACAGATGTGTTTAAATTACATCTCCGTCTATCCACACGCATTAATTCAGAGCAAGTGTGTGTTGATTTAAAATGCATAAAAAGGGGGATTTGGAGATGCATCAAAAGTGAACAGCATCTCCAAGGATCAAGGCTTGAATTATAAAAGGTCATCGCTAAAAATAAAGTTTGTTGTTTCTTAAGGGTTGGACTTGGGAGCTGTTCATGGGAACTGACTTCATGTTTGCTATACAAAGTCAGGAACTACACTGTTTGTTTGTTTGCTTTTGTTTTAAACAATTCTTCTACATAAAACATTCAAATTGGTATGTATGGGAAGAAAAAGGGAGAGTAGTCATCAAAGTACAGAAAATTACAGGGTGTGTCTGCTGACTGACACCTGTTTATAAGGGTCAATCCTCCATTTTTAATCATATTTGGTGAATCTCTAAAAATTTTGCCTGTGGGTCCTCCAGACATTGTAATGTCATGACTTTATATCTTGTAGATAAGCTAAAAGTTAAAAAAAAAAAAATCTATCAAATAAAAAAGCAACGATAAAGTTCATCAGTGATCAGCAAGGAATTAAACCTGTAGGAATGTGGCATAAAAGCAGATGATTTATACCCACTCTCTTGTCACTGTCAGGAATGGCGGAGCTAGTGGGAGCCACTGTTCTCATCAGGTTAAGGGGATAAAACAAGAAAACAAATGGCTGAATGAATCTCCTGGTAAGAGCATCATCTACTAAGCCCATCACTTCATCCACAAGTGTACATCTGTGACTCAGATCTGAGCAGAGAAGCAGACTTTGAGACTACAAGTTACTGATTCTGGATTATTCATTCCCAGATTATGCTATTACTCAAACCCTCACTGGGTTTACCAGATATATTCTTTAATCACCGATTAAAACAAGTTTAAACAAAAGGATGAGGAGACACTTTCTATGGCGCCTCTCTTCTCAATTCACTCTTTGTTGTTTTGTTGGGGCAATTTAAGAAAGTGGAGATGACGACATCAAAAAGAATTTCAGGTAGATTCAGGACAGAGGGCTCAGAAAGGTAGAAGGAAACAGCTATTCTAGAGGACACCCAGTCCCTGAAAAACATCAACTGACATTGGATTTTTCTGATGATAAAAAGTTCTCTGAAGCTTGGGCTACTTAACCAAGGAATAGTAATAAAGGCCCAGTCATAGGATTGCAAGATTTTTAATTGTATTAGAACTTCATCTGTCATCTAGAAAATTATATGATTATTTTGTACCCAGCTGTAGTCACTGCCACCTGCTCTGCCATGCTGTGTGCACAGGCTAGCCCTCTCCACACAACTCCACCTCTCCCACTTTAGAGTTCAGCTCACTGAAAGCCCATTCCCTTTAAGTGGCCATCCTGTTGAGAGTGCACCACACCCATCTGATTGCTCATCCCTTCTCCAGCCCTGAGGGAGTTAACTTCTTCACCAGACACTCAAGGGTGCTACTCTCGGAACTCTTCCTTCAACTGACATCATCTATCAGTTGTCTTTCATGTTGTTGAGCCCATGTCTTTCCTACCTTTCTACCTGTTCCTTGTCTGTTTTGCCACTCAGATGAGTAAGTTCTTTCAAGACAGTGTGCTCATGTCTGCCTTGCATGGTGTAACATTCCTAGGGTCCTGAGCTCAGTGCCGGGATGAAAGAGGTGCTGAATCATGTTATGAGTCTGTTAAAGACTTAACAGTTTCCTTTAAAGGAGGAAAAACCTATCTCACATAGCATCATCTAGACTCGACTCTTCACTTTAGGCAAAATTGAATTTAGTGCAATGCATTTAAGAAAACTTCTAAGATAAATATGCATTGAATAATACTCATTTAAGGCAAGAGACACCCAGAGTAAGGCAGAATGGTTGGACAGTGAAATAGTCTGAGCAAGAATGCACCTAGAAATGAGCTCCTACACTAGGAGCAAGCTACTCATGACTATTTAGATTAAAACCAACTAAAAGCAAATAGCATGAAGAGTAAGGTTACTAGCTGCACTGGCTGCCTTTCAAGTCTTCGACTGCCAAGTATGGTCAGTCAGTTGCTGCCATGTCTGACAGCACAGGTTCAGAACATGAACATCACAGAAAAAGTTCTGATGGAGGCCACTGCCCTGCTTTGTCCCTGAGAGAAATGCACTGAAGTGATAGAAACTGAGTCCTTGAGCACAAGGTCAATCTTCATTTAAGAGCACAATACATGAGCATGAAGTTAGTCCTCCCTCAGGAGCACAGTGCATGAGTATGAAATAGTCCCCCCTCAGGAGCACAGTGCATGAGCATGGGGGAGTCCTCACTAGGAGCACAGTCTCCTGCTCAAATATGAGTAAAGCTTCAAATAAAACTTATATATTGGAACTAGGCATGACGGTGCATGCTTGTCTTTAACTCTAGGAGGCAGACATAGGAAGATTCTGGGTTGAAACCTGTTTGAGCAACCAACAAGACCTTATCCCAAAACAAAACACTAAGGGGACACATAAGGTACTTGGCCTTGTTTCAGCAATTGTCTGTGCTCTATTTTGAACAATTGTATAAAGAAAATATGAATTTTCCTGTTTTGAGAATCCCCTACATGACAATGTGTCTGAATGGACTGTAACTGGTCCTAGACTCCAGCCATGGGATGCACAATTTACTGGTAATTGAGAAGCTAAAGATTTAACTTAGGGAGCTGGAGAGATGGCACAGCAGTGAAGAGCACTACCTGCCCTTCCAGAGGACCCAGGTTCGATCCTAGCATCCACATGGCAACTCACACCCTCTGTAACTCACAGACATACATGCAGGCTAAACACCAATGCACATAAAATAGAAATAAATAAAAATTTAAAAAGATTTAACTTAGTATTAAAAATGAAATCTTTAATGGTAGGGATCTGGCTGTGTAACACAAGATATTATTGAATTAACCATACAGCTTGTACTGCCTTGAATTCTCAATCCTTTGTCCCTACCACCCAAGTACTACAGTTATAGATTTATACCAACTGCTCAGATGAGAAATTATGTGATAGCCAATAATACATTCTCATGTATTGCTTGAGATGGCTGCTGATAAAAGGAGTGATGCTAAAGTAAAATCTAGTGAACTTCAATTACAAATATTAACACACCTAAACACTCACAGAATGAGCATTTCAATAGGAAAGGTTCCTAATCTGCTATTTCAGTTTTGTTCTATTGCATCAGAATAACCCCCACTAGGCATCATCTCTTTGTATGTGATGTGTGGACAATCTGCTACACTGTAAAATTTACAGATTAAAAGATTTAAAAAGTAATTGAGTTTACAATTCACAAATAAGCATCCTAAAATGAATTTTTGTACCCTCGTGGCCTTTTTTCTAGATAGTGAAAATGTCATAGTGAACTGCTCATATTTGATTTCTTGGGGTTTATCAACTTGAACCAAGATTGGTTATTTTTTTTTTTAATAACAGCAGCAACAATATTTTTTGAGATTAGGTTTTCCCTTTTTTTCTTGGATGAATGAACAGCTGTCCCAAACCAACCGTATGTTCATATGAATGAGTCTTTCATGTACTGAACTTGTAGGCAGTTTGTGTTGGCCTGATAACAAAACAGGTGTTTCTAGGTGACTTGGCTAGCTTCATTAGGTAGGACTACTCTTGATATCAGGCTGTCATATGTCCTATAAAATAAAACCTTTCTGGTTAGCTCAGCGATGATCTTCTTCAGTTGGACACCAACTTGAACCTAAACAAATATAATTCTGAAATTTTTATTTTATGCAAATCTTTTATTAGTACTGAAGTTAAAAGATGCCATACTCTCTCATGATAGAACAATGAAGGCTCTGAGATAAGGAGAACCTTGGGCCAATAAAAGGACGCCAGAGAGCATTTGCCTAGATACGCCATCAGCTTCGTAACCAGAAAGAGAGAAACTGTCTGGCCATGCCACCAGTTTATCTTCAGGCACAAATCTTTGGCTTAATTTTGTGTATTTTCCCTCCCAGATGCTCTGAAATATATTTTCTACCTTGTACTGTTTTGCGTAGGTGGGCCCCAGTCCCACGGAGGACATTTTTCTTGCCTTGCTCCTCTCTGCAGCATCCTCAGACTCTGCTCTCTAACCTAGGCTTTCCCCTTTGCTGTAAGCACTTTTGCAATCAAACACTCCTGGAGACTCCCTTGCAATCCTTGGCACTCTTCTCTTGCAATTAAGAAACAAATCAACTCCGTACATGTTGCCTAACTCCTTCATCCCATTTCCCTAACTGGTTCCAAGCACTCACCTTCCAGACGTCTGCAAGAACAGACTACACCCTGCTTTTACTCCCCACCACTCACTCATTGGTAAATCCTCTGCATTGTGGCTCCTGCCCCAAAATGCTGATGAAATTCTGACCTCATAACAGACAACTCCTTAAATGTTATTTTCTGTTCTAGCTCTACTTGACATATATATTGCACTTGATATGACTGACTGTCTATTTCTATTTGCTTGACAAGCACATGCCCATGCTTGGGTTCTAGAGCTAGGAAACCTGCCTTTACAGGTCCCACAGTCCACAGGTAAACTTGGTTGGCAGGGGAGGGGGGGTAAGGCAGATTCATTAGGTATCTTGGGTACTAGGTTCTTCCTGCAACATCTTTCCTTAGTTCAGTCCCTCGGTGAATGGTAAACTGCTCTGGGTGTTTTCTTCCTAAACCTAAACTAATCTGCGTGCCTCAGCAGATGCCTTTGATGTCTCTCTCACCTCTCAGCCTTTTCTTTTCTCCTTTATCTTTTCCCCAATAACATGAGTGGTTTCTAGTCACCCACACAGAAATTTCCTGGGTCAACTTTAAGTCCAGTGTTTTATTCTTTAAACCTAGTCAAGCTCCAGTGAAGAGATAAAAGGCTCAGGAATTAGCTCAGAGGTAGAGCTCTGATATGTGAATTGTGGGTTCAATCTCCAACACTGCAAACTAGCAGTAACAAACTAAAACAAGACAAAAGGCAAGGAGGTGTTATCATATATATGAAAATACTTCAAGTCTATTATGACCTGTGTGACAGTCCGATCATGCCATTACCATGCTCTGAGCCACTGTCCTCTGGGAAGAACACATCAGCAATGTACTCCTTTCCTAACCATTAGTTACTCTCCCTGCTCTTTCACAACCTCTCAGCTGTATTTTCTTCTAAGTCTGACTAGTTTATAAGTCACAAGCAAATGTGCCTGCTGACCACTATCTAGTAGAGGTGTGTGAGCCCTCAATTGAACTGTGGCTTTTCCTCCTCTAGCCAAAGTCAAAAGACATTGTCTATACAGAGATCTTCTTTTAAGAAAGGCAGCTTATAAATACAGAAAGTGACTATTACAGCCTACCATACTTAACCTTTGAAACAAAGACTCTACCTAACAAAGACTTTTGATAACAGTCAAGAATTTCCTGAATAATATTCAAACTCATATAAACAATACACTAAAGACATTGGGTTGCTATAAACACAACAAGCAAAGAAGCCGAATATGTTGTTGATATCTAAACTAAAGAACAGACACACAAGTCAGTTACAGCTAGGAAAACCCCAACTCCATCCAGTTCCACATACCACCAGTCTTGCCTTCTAGTCTTTAAGATGCTATTTCTACCTTATATTTGAAGTTAGTCAAGCCCTTGTAGTCCAAGACAGAACATTCCAGACAGAACTCAAAGATAGTTTCCAAACCAATCCCTATTGAAAAGACAGTTTCCCCCAGTCAACTAAATACAAATCTAGGTGATGATGATGATAAGGGATTCTACAGATGTAATTAAGAACCTAGATCTGTGAGCATCACGATGAAAACTAATGTTCCCATGGGCCTGGAACAGTAGCATGAGCCTGTTGGTAAAAGCAGCATATTTCTAATGACTGCTAGCAGAAGGGAGTCTGAGAACATGCCAAGGCTGGCCTGAAAGACAACAAATATTCATGTTGTAAAGTCTCTGTGGGGCAGTGCTGAGGAGCTGTGAGTAACCTCTAGGATCTAAGATTGGTCCTAGCCAATAAACCAGCAGGAACAATCAAGAAACCACAAGACACTGAACTATATCCATCCTCGGATGTTGTATAGGGATCCTAAGGTCCTGCTGAGAACTCAGCCCTGACCATACTGATCTTACACTCACAAAAAGCTGAAAAGAAGAATGTTCTGTCTAGTTTTATGTCAACTCCGCACAAACTACAGCCATCAGAGAGGAGAGCCTCAACTAAGAAAATGTCTCTGTAAGACTGGGCTGTAGGCAGCCTGTAGGTCATTTTCTTCATTGGTGATTGATGTGGGAAGACCCAGCCCATTGTGGGTAGTACTGCCCTGGGCTGGTGGTCCTTGTTTCTATAAGAAATCAAGCTGAGCAAAACATGAGAGAAAGTCAGTAAGCAGCACTCCTCCATGGCCTCTGTATCAGCTCCTGCCTCCAAGTTCCTGCCCTGTTTGAGTTCTTGACCTGACTTCCTTCAATGATGGCCTCCTATGTCTAAAAATAAGCCAAATAACCCCTTCCTCACCAATTTGCTTTGGCCATGCTGTTTTATCACAGCAATAGTAACTGTAACTAGGACAGGAAGTAACTATGACAAATTTCTATCTATAGAAATTTAGAGAATATATTTATGTCAGTCCAAGTCACTAAATTTCAGGTCATTTGTTATATATAGCAAGGGCAAACAAATTCTCAGAGTGAAATGGGGCAGCCTTGTCAGGCTCAATGGACAGAAAATGGGTCACAAGGGTGACTAAATCAGTCCTCCAGCAAGCTTCCCCAGAGACAGACAGACTGGAAGACGTACTTTGTTGGGAAGAAAAAAAAAAAAAGAGAGAGAGCAACTACACATTGTTTGTTTTTGTGGCAGGAGCTTATGTAGCTAAGGTTGACCTCATACTTGCTATGTAAATGGAGTTGGCCCTGAAATTGCCTCACTACCTCCCAAGTGCTGACAAGTACTACCAACCTGGGTGAGAAGCTTACTTACGAAAGTACGTCTTAAAAACAAACAACAACAAAAACATTTTTCCTCTTTCCAATGAATATAAGACTCTCTTGTATAAAATAAGGATAGATCTTCTCTGACATTTTTACACTTATACAGATTTATATTTTACTCTTTGCTGTCCTCTCTTCCTCTATCTTCCCTCCCACCTCCTCCCTCCCCTCTTCTCTTGGTCCCCTTCCAATCCTCAAACCAGCCTCTTCCTTCCTGACACACACATTAACTGCATCCATCTCCCACTCTTGTTCATCTCCTTCCTTCTCCTAGGATGTCTTCCTAGTCTTTGTTTGCTGACCAAAAACATTAATGAAAACAATAAATTATTTTTTCCTAAAAAGAAAATAGTGTTACTGAAAATAAATTTCATCATGAAACAAAAGAGCAGATGAATTTTAAAAAAAATCAAAAGAAGGTAAATGATAGAAAACTCTGCTATTTTCTCATGACTTTGACTTTGGGGAAAGTAACAAGTATCTTACTCTCCCCAACATGAAGGCCAAGCCCTTCAAGAGGGAAACTCCATAGAATCCCCCTTCCTCCTGTCCTTCCCCCTTCTCTCTAATTTGGATAGTGATTAATACTTCAAGAAAAGAACTCATGGTATTAGTTGGATGATGGTTGCAAGAACAAGGAGAACAGCAGCATCCGGCTCAGCACCTGGGTCACAGGAGATCCTGTTAACTTGATTTGGGATTCTGAGCTCTTACGTTTCTGTTGTGAATGTACATACGGAGGATAATCCCTAACCAGCTGTTATACAATGAAATGGATCCCCATCACCTGATATTATAGGTTGGCCTTGCCCTTAACTGGAATACGTGTGGTAAATAAAGCCCTGAAGGGCTGCTGACCTCAGAGTGAGGCAGTCAGCAAGCTCTCCCTCTGGTCTCATATACATAGAAGATGTGGAGAGAAGGCAGCCATCTGCAAGTTAGGGCAAGAGCCCTCACCAGAGACAGAATCTACTGACACCTTGTTCTACTTTCCACCATTAAAACTTTAAGAAAACAAATTTTTGTGGTTTAAGCCACTCAGTGTGTGGTACTTTGTTATGACAACGGAAGCCGACTAATAAATGCCTCTTGAATGCTGGGAAGATCAAAAGAGATAATGCCTACTCAGTTCTAAAACCTGGCCTGGCACAGAATGGACCCACAGAATGGTACGGATTATTACTGCCGAGGTTGAAGAGGGTGAGTAAGAGTTAGAAAAGATGACCAACAGGAGGTTGTTTCAACAGCCTAGAAAGGATGCTTCCTTCACCAGGGTGACTGTACTCTGTCCACGGACCCTACTGCATCATAGCTTCCTTCAGCTTCCTAGCTCCTGCTCTGGCCTGTTGTATTCCCGGACCTAGCCTTATTTCTCTCTCTCCATTTCTGTTTAGTACCCTGTGAGAATGTAGCAGGTTCTAAACCAGACTTGTATGTCCAAAATCCCTCCCCAGCCTCAAACAGGTTCCCTCAAGATGCTACTTGTTGAACAGAACATGAGAGTCTCCAGATCAGTATTATCATTCCTCACGGAGGTGCCATCAAGTCTTTTGGATGTGCCCCACACTTGGGTGGGAATTGGACAGTGTATGGCTAAGTTTAAGTGAGAGCGTGATGGGAGGTAGACAAGGCCTTTTGGATATGGCTATCTTGTGCTGAGGATTTTGCTTTGAACTGCAGAATTATACTAAATGCATGAAACGAGTTGATATGGCTAATGTTTAGCATGTAGAAAATCATAAAAGGAAAGAGACTAGAACATGAAGACAGTTGAGAGGATCAGCAAGTTCAGCCGTAGAGAAATGGCACAGCTGGCATAGGCCATGAGAGGACCA
Source organism: Mastomys natalensis (assembly GCA_021653895.1). Lineage (NCBI taxonomy): Eukaryota > Metazoa > Chordata > Mammalia > Rodentia > Muridae > Mastomys > Mastomys natalensis. The sequence goes on along the minus strand of JAJTUV010000044.1, from coordinate 1,537,497 downwards.
AAGAAGAAGCACCCATGTTGTAGGAGGCACCACTGAGTATCCTAGTAAGTGGCCCAGACTGCATGGAAGCTGGAAGACCAGAAAGTGAGGGGTCAGGAAAAGGATGAACAGCAAAGAACAGGAGAGAGCTGATGCATGCCAGGACGGTTCTGAGCACCACCGGTATTAGTAGCTATCGTAAATGGACAACATAATTCATGAGGTCATGGCCAACAACAGATAAAGACACCCAAACAACCTGGAGTGTCTGGAAAGGAAACAATTTTCTCTGATAACATCTTCGTTAAGACTGCGTATGTGTCTGGTTTTATACACCGGCTGTCTCAGTTTTTCTCCACAATGAATTCCTGGAAAATGCATCATGAAAGTCTGCCTTTTCTCACAGGAATAATAAAAACATGGACTGCTGCTCTCCTGTCTGTGACTCAGCATGGAATAACTGTGATAAGACCACAACTATACCATAAAAGCAAAGATATAACAATAACCCACACAATCATGGGAAACAGAAACAGCAGCGTCCAAGTCATTAAGGGTACTGTGTTAGAATGAAGGGGACCTCTGAGTTTGTTCAAGTCCTGTCACTCAAAAGGTGAGGCTCATATTGAAGCTAGAGAAATTAGTTTATCTCAGATCAAATCTAACAGTTAGGCTTATTTCTTACCTTTAACTGGAAAGCTGTCACAGCCTACTTCAAAGGAATTAACCCCACGTGGGCTAAAATTGCTGTATTTTAACCATAGAGAGATGTACAGTGAACCCACAAAACAGTAAAATACAAATGTACCCAATCATTGTTTTATATTATCCAACATTTATATATTAGCTATAATAATAGCATACATACACTTCTACTTAATTATAAACTGTAACCTGTGGCTATGGCCTCCACCTCAAAAGGAGAAAAAGAAAAAAAAAAAAAAAAAAAAAAAAAAGAACTCATGCAGAACCCTTACAAGCTGCTAGCAAACTGGAAAGAATCCAAGTGTTTCCTCATGAGGAATGACTAAGCAAAGGAGTGAACTGATACAATGTTATATAACTTGTAAACAGTGATCACTGTATGAAAAAGCCCCACTGAGACCATAAGACAGCATTCTAAAGAGGAGAGGTCACTTTTGGCGACACAGATGCCCTGAGTCATAAATGCTCTCATAATTAACACCTTTCCCACACCCAAAACTCAGAAACTACCTACCTAATTGAATATTGAAAATATAATCCTATAGCTCACAATTTTCTGGAAACTGCCTCAATTACTAAATGAGTCTGTCAGAACTGGACAGTCTAATGCCACCTATCAGGATGTTTTAGAGTCTATCCCAGACAAGAAAATTGCTTCAAATGTGTGGATGTTTTATTGACTTCTTTCCAAAGTTATTCTACATCACATAACTGTGAAGTATACACTAGCAATACAAATATAGGATAATTTATTTATTTCCTTAGTTAAAATATAACTTGATATTTTATTACCTTTATCACCTTCATTTAGCAATCAGTAAGAAAGAGAAGTCATATATTAATATTCTTAAACCTTTCTTTCAGGGCTGATGGCTCCCACGTGTAAGGACTCTATATAAACATCTCCCCTTGTGACAAATCACACACTTCACAGGAATGGCAACTGTGAAAACTGAGGAGACCAGACTGGCTGTGCTCCCATGTATGCCACACAGAAGTTAAGCAGGTGTGACCAACGCCACATCAAACACCAAGTGCCACCCTGTGTACGGTTTCTACTCTGTCTGAAAAATCTACACAACACTGAAGCATAAATGAAAGCCTAACTACAAAGTAAAACACAAATCAAGAATATTTTGGGCAAATACTATTTGGAGGACAAAATTTTGGTTACCAGAAAATAGAGGTATGTACAAATAATGAGCCAATTACCCAGAGGCTTTAGAGACAAAGTTTATGAGACAAGAAGGGTTGAATTTGATAGGAATATGGAAAAAAGAGAATCATTTGATGTATGTGCTTCAGGACATTCTGCAATCAGGCATTCTGGCTTTCCAACATACATTCGTTTACAGAAAAAAACACAAAGGCTATTTCTATTTAAACACTGCTTCGAAGTTCTGGAGAGGGTAAGTTAATAATCACCCTGCATCACTTTCCCCTTGTGACTTGGTCCTTCCCAGGAAGGTCATCCTTTTGTCTGATGAACTAAGCAAATGTACTTTACAAAGACTTCATATCACCTAAGAGTAAACCAGAGACATCACTTCCAGAAACCTAACAAGTTTCCATCACTGTGTGCATGTACAATTGATAATATTTGCTATTACTAACGTTCAAAGGCCAATGGCAGAAACAAATTAAATCATAATTTATCTCCAGACTTTAAAAAGAAAGCTTCCTTAAAACAAACTGCTGTTTTCCTTCTATTTATCCTCATGCTTTCAGCCTTAGATCACTCTTCCAGTCAGTATTTATACTGAATGATCTAATCAGAATGTAGCCAACGATGATTAATGATGATGAGATGTAATCCTGCCTTTCTTAAGCCTAAACCATACTGGACAGAGTTTCCTAAGGAAACTATCAGCTAAGCATATAGACATGGGCCATGAAAACAACCAGTCAAGAATTTCTTACTAACCATCACCAAAACAAGCTAGAAATGAATAGGTTTGACACCAAGCCACAGCCCATGAGCAGTCCCCACAGGGATGAGAGGCTAGATGACCAGTGTGGGCCTGAGGGCTCTGCAGAGGCTGAACTCTGTCGGCCCCAGCAAGTCATGAAGGGCCCTGGAGTGAGGCAGCAATGTGTTTAGTGAGACAGGTGTTGAGCTGGATAGGGGCCACGCCTTCCATACTCACACACAGAGTGGCAGGGTTTACTGGCAATGGGTTACAGCTCAGCCAGCTGACCCAAACTGGTATTAGGTCTGAGTATGCGTCAAACTCCTTTGACAACTTAAATCAACAGTGTGGGAGCAGTCACCCGCAGCTTAGCCAGGTTCCTGCCACAATCTATTGTTTAGAATTAACTGAAACTGGCTCTGGACAACAGCCAAGCCATGAGTGTCCTGAAGATAATTCACTCCTAGCAAATTATGCTCAAAATTCACTCGAACTCGACATGAACCTCTAGAACATTGTTTTATTGTTGTTTATTTCTATACTAACAGGAGGGCCAAATAATGTTAGACACAATCTACAGATCAGTATTCCCAGAGTGCCACCAGAGAGAAGGCAGCGTTCCCTGGGTCACCTGCCATAGCTTAGTAGCTTTCCTACAATTTACTGAGTCCATTCCAAAAACATTCAAGTGCTCAGGGACCACAGGTGCAGACATTTCTGAACAAATCTGTCTTGTTAAATGAGTTCTTTTTCTGTTGCTGCAACAAAATACTAGAAGTTGACATATTAAGTTGAGGTTCACTTGGCTCATGGCTTTGGTGGCTGGAAACAGCATGACATTGGCATCCCAGCAAGGGACCGATGGCTACATCACAACATGATGGAGAAGGGAAAGTAAGTGGACAGCACCTGAGGAAGGACACCCAAGGGAGACTTCAGGCTTCCAGAGGCACGCATGCATGCACACATGCCATACGTGCATATAGATGCCAAACATGTCTCCACTCGTACACATGTATGAGCACACATACTACAGAGGAAAAAAGAAAAGAAAATAGACTTCCCTAGTCAAAAGGAGAGGGAAGGAAAGAGGAAAGGAGAAACCAGGGTGTGAAGTGCCCAGGAAGGCAGGAAGAGAGAATACAAGAATATATGAATCTGAATTAATTCATAGGGCCTTCAGTTGAACACACATGGGACATCTAAAGCACCTTCTAATGTCACATGCTCATGATCATGTTAATTACACTGCCCCAAACCATGCACCCCTTAGGGTTTTTTCTTTACTTTTCTATTCAAAAGCAAAGGTTTTCAACCTTCCTAACGCTGCAACCCTTTAATACAGTTCCTCATGTTGTGGTGACCCCAACTATAAAGTTATTTTTATTGCTACTTCATAAATATAATTTTGCTACTGAGCAGTGTCTCAGATCCTAAGCCCATCAGGAATATGTGTTTTCTGACGGTCGTGACCCAGAGGGTGAGAACTGCTATTCTAGAGGAAAGAGAGAAAGAATAAGAAATGTTTCTAACACTACAAGGTTTAGACTAATAAACAGGATCGTTGCCTGGATGATGATGAAGGCTGAAATCTCAAAGGTTTTAAGATTCAGGTAGGAGGTTCAGAGTTCAAGACTACTCTTACACTACATCAGAACTTGTTTCATAAAAGCACAAACAAATCAATAAACATTTAAGAAATTGGTGTTGAGTACACCTCTTTGGACTAAAGTGTTAATTGGTAAAGAATGTGGTCTGGAAAAGATAGTGTTGACCATATTAATATAGTGATCTAAAAAAGGAACCAACTTACAAATTAAATTAAGAGCAACTTTTAGCATTCTCTCCCTATGGCCTGACAAAATAAGAAAATTAAATGTCCCTACTTATGACTTAGAATCTCCTGCTGGCCTGTTAGTGGTTATACACATTCTGAGGGGGAACTTGAATCAGGAGGTCACATGCTGCCTGTCACTACAGGGATGATGCCTCCTGTACACATCCAATTAATAGGAAATATTCTCAATCACTATAATGCCCAGAAGACAGGCAGTGTATTTAATCATTGACAGCAGTAGGGCCCATGGGCCTCTATGACACTGAGGGGCTGCCTACAGCTTTTGGCAAAAACAATGATTTGCATTTCATGGACCCAAGGCCCTGGTATGTATGCTAGATGGCCTCCAGTCTATTTTTTAATGTTAAACAAAAGTCCTCTAGGAACTCTAATTCTACACCCAGCACCTGACATAACAGTAGGAAGATTATGACAGAAATCTGAATTACAAAATATATAGGAAGCTTGCAGTACTGTAACAAATGGGCTCGTATAGAAATAAATCCTCATAAAACTAAGGCAGTGATGCCCTAGATGAAAAACAGTAACTTAAATGGCTTACACAACCAATCCAATTAATCAAAAACAAGAAAGAAAAACTATGTTACAAATGAGGATGATGGAAGATGCCGCAGATGTCACACAAGGTAGACCATGTAAACCTATCACTTCCCTAAAAGGGAAGGACCAGAGTTGCTTCTCATCTTCCCAAGAAAAGCAGGGCAATAAAGAAAACAATCACTGGAAGCACAACTGTTCGATTTCAAGCCAGAAAGGGTTTATTCTGGTCTCTCAGAGTTAAGAAACCCAATAGAATCCAACATCACTATAGTTGCTCACAAGGGAGGCCACCAAACAGAGCTTCTGAAATGTAGGCAGGATGTTCTCCAGGCCTTCATAAAGGATTCCTCCCCCATATGTTTCTGATACAGTCTCATTCTGTGTCTCAAGCTAGCCTTTGTCTCATTGTGATCCTATCATAAACCTGTGCCATTACATCTGGATTTTTAAGAAAAAGAATGATTTTCACCAGCAATACAAATATTGTTGATACCATGTGCAAAACCAGGCATGATATCCAAGAATAATGATTATAGAATCATTTCTTTTTAGGGGCATCCTGGATATATAGATGCCTGGAATAAATGATGTATTTTGCAACTTCCTTTGTGTTTAGGCTATGACCATGTTCTACTCAAAGAAAATACAAGGACTTCACATATTAATACAACTTTCCACACAGTGTCTTTTGCATGCTTTCTCTCTCTCTTGGTGTTTGGAATAAAGACTTGAGGGTTAGCTTTGAATTAGTTACTGTGAGCCTTGAGATAGAGAGTCCTGCTAATGATAGCTGAACATCAAAGCTATCCTGGGCCATGGGAACTAAGGTCTATCCTGTAACCCGCGGCTCTTCATGCTCCCTCTGCTGAGCTCTGATCTTCACTGGTGCTCAAAAATCAGCCTCCACCTTCTTTCTTCTGTCACTTTTATTTCTCTCACTTGGAAATAAGTCAGACTGTAATTTTAACATGCATAATAATGGGAACACACACACACACCCCAGTGTGATCTAGTTAACACCTTTCCCAATCCTAGTGGGATTATGTGCCATTACAAACAAAGTCAAATAATTATATTTTTCATTAAAGAATGCATTTTAATATAAAACCTGTGTTTAGATATTTTCTTACTGACAGAAAAACAAACAGCACAAAAAAAAATAAAACAAAACAACATCAAAACCAACCATTTGTGCCCTTCCTCATTATGGAATTAGAATATTTCATTATAGTGAACCTAACATTGGGGCTCCAGGCACTCATATATTAGCCACAAGGTACAAATCAGCTCTTAGAACACAGATTTATTCGCATCTTGAAGTTCTACTCCTAACTGGCAGAAGACTAGAGCAGAACATAAACATCTTCTTTCTTTTTAGGTCTTTTTAGCTATGTAGTCAGGCTGACCTCAAACTGGCAAATGGCTTGCCTCAATCTCTTCAGTCCTGGGATAACAGATCCATGCTACCACACTCTGCTTGGATTTTTAAAAAATTATCATTAATTCTCAGTGATTTTTGCTTCCCAAATGTAAACACACTGGCCCATGATAACCCTCCTACTTGCTTCTGGACTGGGTTTTGCCATTGGGTTCTTAGTCCTTGTACACAAAGAATCACACACACAACACACACACAAACCACCCACACACACATGTTAATTGCCCTATGCCTGGGCACATCCTCCTTCACTGCTACATAGTTTCTGGAGAAACCCTGTTACAGAGCAGACCATTTAGATGATGAAGCCCAAGGATGTGAACATAGAATGATGCTAAGCACAAAGCTAAAGAAACAGAGTGGAAGTAACTTGGACCTCACCTGCCTGGCATCTGCATAGGAGGCAGGGTATCTATGGTTAGGAATCCAGGCTGTGACCAGCAAAGACTTGTGTCTCATGTTCCATGTTCTTTGCTCTAGGAGCAGAAAGTACATGGGAGGAGAAACTGACTTAATTTAAAATTGTCACTACATAGGTTCTGCAAGAAAACATTGTTACAATTGTCACAAGGAGAACTTGGACGGCAGAGATGGCTCAGTGGTTAAGACTGCATATCATTCTTGCAGAAGACGAGAGTGTAGTTCCCAGCACCTGCATCGAGTGGCTCACAACTGCCTGTAGCACCAGCACATCTAGCATTTCTGTCATCCAAGGACATCTGCAGTCATGTGGACACACACTAAAGCACAATGATACATATGATTTAAAAAAAATACGATAAAAGACATGAAAAGCCTTGGTACTGAACCTTATTTGAAGATATGTACAAGCGTATATTTAGGAACACTTTCATTCATTGAACACTCTGATGCTGACAAAGATCTCACAGCTTCTCCTTGTGGTCACATTCATACACAGGTCATTATCCTCTAATCACATGTCCCTGAGCCTGAACTGCAAGTGACCCCCTAAAGGAAGAGATGTTGATGCCTTGTGCCACTTTAAACATTCTGTTTAATTGCACAGCCTAGTCTTGATTGACAAACTGCCATTCCTAATTGCTCTAATCTGAGCTCAGTCAGGAGCTCTGTGACTAGTCACTTAACCTCCCTATGCCTTCATGTCCTACCCTGTAAAAGGGGGAAAGTAACTTCTTTCTAGTATGTGCCATTGTGGAAATTCAATAAACTGATGCATAAACACTCAGGTAAGTAAATTCTACTTGGCTATCACTGCCAGCAATAAGCCAGCAGGTACCTCCAGAGCACAGAACCTCTACGAACCTCTACAAAGGCTGAGTATTCATTCTATGAAAAGGAATCTGTCCATTTTCTCAAAAAGATCAGTAAAAATTTTCCTGTAGGAAGAAAGCTTTAACTACAGCAGACTGAGGATACCACTCGAAGCCTCCTTCTTAAGGGGTTCCAAAGTGTGGCTCCCTCACTTATCAAATACTGGTTATTCCCACCTCCTGACTATAAGCCCTCACTGCTGTATGCAACGGATGCACACACAAGCATGTGCAGGGTTCTCTCTGAGCACATACTGAGTACCATGCAGGGACCTGGGACAGTTATCAACATAAGACCATGGAGATCTTACCGCTTAGATACTTGTATATGGCAATGGCTTGAACAGATGCCTATTTGGAAAAGAAAGAAATACAGCAATACTAATTTTTCCCATGAATCCCATAGCAACCAGCTTGTTCATAGGTGGGCACTTGGGCTGGCATTTGGCTCTGACCTCCTGCCTTTCCATAACTGCAATGAACCTTGGCTTCTTCAGGGTTAGCTCTTCCGAATCTCTGTGATGGCTAGTCTTGATTTTCAACTTGGCCACACCTGGAGTCAACTAAAAACCAAGCGCTAGGGCATGCCTGTAAGGGATTGTCTTGATTGAATCATTTGAGGTAGGAAGACCCACCCTGATTCGGGGCCACACCTTCCAGTGGCAGCCCAAACAGGACATGGAAGGAAACAGCTTTTCCTTTTGCCTGGTCACCCTCACTCTCCCTGGCAAGTTCATCTATTCTGCTGCTAAGGCACTCCTCTGGTATTAGAGCTTGAATCTTTAAAATTCCAACATAATTTGAAGATCAGCTGAGACAGCCAGTCTCAAGGGCTGAACAACCATCAGATTCTTGGCCTTTCCATCAGGAGACAACCATTGTGGGGACTAGCCAAATGGTAGCCTGTAAGTCATTCTCATAAATCTAAATAATAATATTCCTTCTGTAAGTTCTATTCCTCTAGAGAAATCTGATTAATCCTTCACGTTCTCTCCCCGCTTCTCTAATACACACATGTACTGTATCTGCAGTTCAAATGCTCACGTCCAGACCTACGTACCTCATCTACCTCTTGACCCACAGTTCCCACAGTCCTGTTGCATCCCATCACCACACCCTGATCCAGCTCAGGATGGAGCCAGTCCTCTTTGGCCCACAGTTGTATCAGCTTCTACACACTCACCCTGAGAAATGTCTTCCTGGGCGTTGCTTTCTAGCAGCAGAGAACTCCTTTAGCTTGTGCTTTCTTCCATTAAATATATTTGGATCATTACAACACAGACGATAAGGATTTTGGCCCCAAACACCTTTGCAGTTTCTCAGCACAAGCCTGAACATTTTCCTGTCTTCTGAAAGCAAATCAGTACACAAACCTCATCTTCACTCAAGTTCTCTGTATATGGGCAGAAGGAAGCCACTAGATTCCTGACAAAAATGTCACATGAACAGTACCTAGCCCAGCTCCAAATAGAGTCCTTGTTCCTCTATGAAATTTTCTGAATCAGGCTCCAGGGTCCATGTTTCTTTCAGCATTCATGGCTTCCAAGCTCCCACAAGATAGGCCCTGTAAGCTCTTCTTCCAATATTAAGGCTTTTAAACAAACTCTTCTACATTCAGCCCACAAAACAGTTCTAGTGGCCTAAGAACCGCAGTTAAGTTAATCATTGCAGTGACTCCAGTTCTTGGTACCAATTCCCATTTGAATGTCTTTTCAGTTGTATTGATATGTTGATAAAATCAACTTTAGGAGAAAGAGTTTATTCTGGCTCACAGGTCACGGTGTTATTTCATTGGTCACATTGCACATGGAGTCAGCTGCTGCTTTACTCCTTTCTCTATTTAATGTCTAGTCACAGCCAAAAATGGCACTAACACAGTGGGTAGGTCTTCCCACCTCAATTAAGGCAACCCAGATGCTCACAGGCCCATGTGCCAGATTCTAGATTGCATCAAGTTGACAATACGAACCATGGTGCAATCCAGCTCATCAGTCTACCTATGTCTGTGACTTCTGACATCATCATAGCTGAGTCTGACAAGGGGCAACAGGTAGAAAGAAGGGTTTAGGGTGGCTCATGGTGTGAGGTCACAGTTCATCATGGCAAGTGAAGGCATTATGACAAGAAAGTGAAGAAGCTGGTCACAATGTGTCCATAGTCAGAAGCAGAAAAAGATGAATGCAGGTGTTCAGCTCCTTTTTACTTTGTTCCCTTTTACTCAGTGAGATGGTGCTGCCCATATTGAGGACTGATCACCCACTCCACTCAGTTAATTACTTCGGAAAATATCCTCACATATACCCAACCCAGACTTGTGCCTCATTAATATTGTAGTGGTTTAATGTAATCAAGCTGACAATCAAGTTAACCAGGACACAAGTCACATTCCCAACCACTTAGCTAAGTATATTACCTTATACTGTGTCTTAATTTTTCTTTCTTTCATTTTTTTAGTGTGTGTGTTTGTGAACTATGTGTATGTATGTGTACATGTGAAATCCAAAGGATGATGTTCAAGAGTGGTCTGCTTCAACATCAGGCTTGCAAGGCAGACATTTTCACACACATAGACTGACCATGTCTTGAGATCAGATACCAAGGAGCTGGGTTTGACATCTACACATGGCTTTACTGCCTTTGGTCTAGGTGAACATTGCATATTTTGTCTCCTCACTATCTGCTAAGCCCATACTGTGGTTTCCATCACCATGCAGCAGAGCACACTATAGACTAGATGCACAGCACACCACACTAGTCAGAGCACTGCACAGCCTGAGTTTGCATGGAGTTCTGTTGCTAACTCGTATGACCTCAGACTAGCTTTGTCCTTGAGGATTAAAACTGTCAACACATGCAAGGTTCTTGTCATATAAGTAAGCACTGAAAAATGTTCAGATATTGGTTTTAATGTTATCAAATTATCATTAGTATTATTCTTGTTACATTTACTTCATTAAACTAATGTTAGAACCAGAATAGAAATCACAAGCTGAAATGAGAATCTCACTCTATTCCTTATAAGTTAATTATTGCAGATTTCATAAAGTGTTTAAATCCCTACCACCCGCTTCATTCTCACCTGACACAACATAGACTAAACACATTTGCACTGTCCATACAGCTAAGCTTTGGTGTAATCATGAGACAACATGCAACTGGACTTTGAAAGAACTGACAAAAAAGAGATACTTAAACATCCCATAAGATCTGACTCAACTATACGATGGAGCATATCCTAGTCGAAATTACCAGTTCATTACCTTATGGCTGAACAGGACTCCTAGCTACATAATGTGAGAATGTGGACTTGATCTCTTCAGCTAGGCTCAAACATCCGGACGTGGGGCATCACCAATATACTCATGCTAACCTGATTGAATTGGTGTCAATATCTTATGACTAAAAACATGAAAAAATTACGATGCTTGTCTCAATGTGATTACAATGCAAGAAAATCATTGTTTTTTGTACTGACATAGTTCAATTTGCAACTACTTCATTTGAGAATTTTTGTATGTATATTCATGAGGGATACTGGACTATAACTTATATTTATTTTGTTGGGTTTACACTTGATTTCACTATTTCAATATTATTTGCTTTGTGAAGGAGCTTATTGTGGTTCTGAATTTTTTTAAACTAACTCAAAAGTATTGCTTGTTTGAAGGCTCTATAGAATTCTTGTATAAAGTATAAATCTGACCTTGGTATTTTGCTTGTTTGTTTCTTTTCATTTTATTACTGTTTGAAATGCTTTTTAAATTTTTTTGATTGCTGAAATTAAAAATTAAAAAAAAAAAAAAGAAATTAAAAGAAACTCATGGACACCTATCAAAAAACTAAAAAAAAAAAAAAAAGAGATACTTATTACAAATATCCCACTTCACAGATCTGGACTCAGAGCTGTACGCATGGCATAGTCCTGAGGCAGGAAAAATGTACCGAGGTTCAGTAGGGATGATACCCTTTTGTTTTCTGAAAGGATAAAGACTACAAAGTGGAGGGAATGGTTGTGACAATTTCTCTTCACTAGGCTAGAAGGAACTGAGAAGCCAAATCGACAGACAATATACTCATTTTCTAACAAATGAATTGAACTTGTGGTGTTCACAACATCTTATGGTACTAAAAACATGATACAAAAGTTTACCCAGCATGCATTTCTCCAATTGTGAATGGAGCACACACTGCAAAGAAAATCAATGTGTTTTCTACTGACACTTGTTCCAATAAAATATTCTATGTTAAAATTCTGAAGGAAACAACAGAAAGAAGGGAGAATACCATTTTGTACAGTAAAATGACAGAGACAAACTAGTGAACAAGACCTTAGGGACAACAAAATAGCAGCCTAGTTAGAGACATCAGAAACAACATAATGCAGGAAAGCCAGAGAGCACTTCTGTTGACATGATTTCAGGGAGCTTATTCAGAGACACCAACACATGTGGAAATGCACCTGGAGAAAATCTAATCCTTGTTAAGCTGGTCTTTTATTTTTTTCTTATTCAGGTTACATTTTTCTTCCTGTTTTTGAGACAGGGCCTCATTCTGTAGTCTAGGCTAGTCGTGAAATTGTGGCAATCATCCTTGCACACACTGAGATTACAGGCATGAATTACTATATGCAACCACCACTTTTAGTTCTAGGCCAAGAGGAACAATACTAGATGGAACAAGGTGGAAACAAAACACACAAGTGTAAACACTTCTTTTTTTTTTCTAGCATGTTCTGGTAATGGACACTTGGGTAACCTGCCCTGAAGACAGGAAAGAAATATAATCCAGTATGTGGATGGGTTAGTATGATTCTTACTCAGAGACTGGGACTGAGGGGAGAGAAAACCTGACATCCTTTATAACATGCCTCAAAGTCAGGGAATCCTAGTAATAGTAACATAACATAGTAAAACAACACAACAACAACAACTTCCTCAAATTGGGGAAAATACTCAAAATTGCACAGGAAAAAAAAAGTAATGATTCATATTTTTAATATCTCAGGAACATACTATGAAGTGAAATGTAGGTACACTTACGAAAATATAAAAGCAGACTTTAAAAAAAATGAGTTTATTGCTTTGTTTAACAGTTCTCTTCCAAGTTCCTACAAGACCCACTATACGTGTCAAGAAACCATCAATTCATTTAAATAAAATGTCTGTTGGGTTCATATATCTGAGTAGACTTCAAGTCATATGACTCTCTGCTTGTGGCCAGCTGTTTTAAATGAGTATGTTAAGTAATTTAGACACTTTTTTTTTTTTGCAAAGGCTGCATGATTTAATAAATTCCCATATGCCTCAACATGTGCCAAGCCTACCAGGTTATCTTCAGTGCAGCTGCTGTTATGATAATAGCTGCCAACTTTCAAACAACTGAAGAGAATAATGAATAAGCTATGAGCTGGCTCACAGGTAAACTTAGATTGCTCCCAGCTAAAATGTGGGCCACTTTCAACTGTAAAAGAAAATTAATTAAAAAGAGTTCACCTCCTGTCCACTGTGTGAAAAACAGGGCTCAATAAGGACCTTTGCATTTGTAGCTTAAAAACCTGAAGCTTCAGGTAAACTCGTTATATCTGTGTATTCCAAACTTAATGCTATAAGTTGTGGTAAAGGCTGGCTTTTTGAGGAGACAGATTGGGAAATGCCTCATCCCTCATTCACAGCACCAAGATCTGAGAGCCTCACAACGTTGAATGAAGAAGTAGGTGGCGTCTACAGATTAAAGATTCATTACAAAAGACTCCAAAGATGTTGGGGAAAATGAGATATATAGGGGAAAAAAACACACTTATATACATGCATGGAACTGTCAAATAATAGTTAATCAATAAAAATAAGGGAAAGAAAACAAGGAAAAGATAAAGGTCCATCAAATCCAGCAGTCTCTATCAGGATGATTTAGTGATAGACAATGGGTGAACCTTTCTAAGATGGCAGTGTCACACTGAGCATTAATAAATACCAGGCAAAACAGTAGTATCAGTCGTAGAGTAACTCTGGGATTTCAGTATTCCTAGAATAAGTGCAAATTTATCTTGCATAAAGACATGCTAGTTTTTAACTGGGGTAACGAATGAAGACTAGCAACCAGTGTAATATTCCATCTATTTCCAACTGCCCATAATAACTGAAGATTATTGATTAGATGGATGAGGTTACTCAAAGGGGCTGGACAAGTTGTCTTCATGAGAGAACAGAGCTCCTATGTGTTGCCTTCATGAATGACTTTACAGGGTACTTAAGGTCCTCTCAGCTGTCTGTTGGCTTTGATTCAGTTTCCCACTGTATTCTACTTATTACCTAACTGAGAACTTCACTATACAGGCTCACTTCTTCCTTGCTGTATGAGGACAATGCTTAGTAAATTTTAAACTCCCCTGTAGATGTAGATTGGCTACCATTATACTTCATACTTGTAGCCATAGAAACTGAAATTATGAAATTAAGCACATGTGTGGGATGGAGTATATTCTCCAGGCATCTTTAGATTTGTTAAGGATCTCTGAGGTCTGTGATGCTAGAAACACTAAAGGATCCTATTAGAGCTCTTGGTTCTAATATCTCTAGCTATTCAGATTAACCTTGGGAAGGCACATAAATGCTACAGATACCTGAGACTATAAGGAAAAGTTCAGAATTTATTCTGTGGAAAATGGCAAGGGATGACTTTCTAACATTTTAATGTGGCTATTATCTGACCTTTATACAGCTCATGGAGGCTATTGAAAATGTGCAAGATGCAACACATTCAACAGGTCTGTCTTCAGAGCAACTGGAAAGGCCAGAATTTGCTGTAACACTATTGCCCAGTTTAGTCACCACAGGAAGTCCCCCAAACAACTGGGTCACCACTTACACAACTCAGGTAAAGCTGAGGTGTTGAGGCCTTAGTCTCATTCCAGCACAGGAACCCAGAAGTACTTGAAAGGGATTCTGGTCTATTCAGTACAAGGGGAGGTTTGCCTGCACTAGCAAAATATTGTATAACACGAACGAAATGTGCATACTCCTTTTTGCCACTGCAACATGAAAGGTAAGAAATTTCACAAGAATAATAATTAACTTGCTATTTTGGAAACCTTCTCCAGTGCCATAGTGTTTGGAAAGATTTTACTGCATGAGACAAGTTTACCTACAAAAGCAACCACCAACGCAATGAAAGAATATGGCATACATACAGCATAAAAATCCACATTCTTTAGCTTGGGCCAGTTCTACTCAAGACCCAAGAGTGTAGGAGATAGGACTTTCAATGACTCTGTGTTACTTTGAAGACTGCATACACTTAATGCTACAATTACACAATCCTGGAGTAAATGCACTTCCTATTCCTGATTTGATTATATGAACAATTAGCCGTATTTGTTTGAATGTACCTTAAATGACTTTATTCTTCCTGATTAAAATAATCAAGGCCTGCCTAAAGGTAGAAAAAAAAAAAAAAAACCTGAAAGACATGTTAAGAAAGATGAGAAGAGGAAAGGGGAGAAGATGGGAAATGGTGTATGCCATAAAAATTAGTGAGCAATTAACAGTGGAAAAAATAATTGCTTACAATTTGTATAAAGCAATCATACCATGTAGGACAGAGATGTGGCGCAAGAGCACGTAATTATGAATAACGAGATGGAAACAGCAGCAGTGGGGGGTAAAACATCAATTACAGACAGCAGAGAGAACCACAGCACAAATGTGCCAAGAGAAATGACACATTCCCAGAGGTGATGATGGTGCCCTAGATTTGAGGAGGGTCTAGGTGACCGTGGCCAGCACCTCTGTTTCCTGCCTTGTCTAATCACAGAATGCATTTCATGTTTGGAAGAGAGAATCTGAAGAACATAATTATGGACTGCAAGTGTTTTTCTGTGGAAGCAAAATTATCATTCATGTCTGAGATTGTGTAAATATGCCTTAATTTTGGTCAACATCAATCTGAACTCAAGAAATACAATCCTCCAGTCTTGCTGTAAACTGCAAATACTCAAGCTAACTAGAGGGATCAGTGTGTCAGAGCAAAGACATTCCAGAAGCTGCGAAAACCCTAGTCAGGGAAAATGATCCACTCTGCGGTGACAGACTCGGTCCCTTCCTCCATGTGAGAGCCAGCTCACAACTTAGAAAGGCTACATGAAAGGAGATATAAAGGCTAGAGAAGGGAAGGCAGTTCTTAGCCAGCAGGTCAGGTATGAAAATCATCACAATTCAACCTGTCTTAGGAAGGCGGGCAAGCTTACACAAATCACCAGAGCACTGTACACTCATGGAAGGGGAGAGAAGAAACCACACCAAGGGCCCCAAGGAAACTGGAGGCTCTGAGAGGTTCTGGAGTCTGGCTCTCCACCATGGACCTTAACTTCGAGGGTATCGTAAATGTTCTGTCCCTACACACCTCAGGAAGAAAGAATGAAAGGGCTATTTTCCTACGTGTTAACAGACTTACTTCTCCTTGAGAAAATCCACAACTCTTTTGAAGTCAGCCACACAGTACTCTCTCTTCATGTCCATGAGCACACTGTCAGAGGCAGACTGTACTGGGATGTGGAGAAAAGCGTAGACTCTGGGGTGGTTGAGGATTTTTGCCATTTCCTGAGAGAGATCATAGGAGAAACATTCATCATTTTAACAAATCGAGGCAGCGCTTTCCTTCAGAATTACACATGTAAGTGCTGGAAAAGAAACACTCCAAAAAATGGCCTGCTCGTTATGATTCTTAAGGCAGCTTCAGCCGGCACTGTTCCCGGATGAGAGTTGGTGTCTGGTATAGCTTTCAGAGGATTCCATGGGAGAATTACCTACTAATTCACTGTCTCTTGCAGGACTTTTTAAAAAAATAAGTGAAATCAGATAAAGCCAAAGAAAAGGTATTTTTGAGTGCTTCAAAATTAACCAGCATTCCTTCTTCCACACAAAGAAGTTTTGTACTCTACTTGGTGACATTAGTAGAAGAAACCTCAGCAGTTAAGGAGCTGAGATCTCATGATTTTGTCTACTTTAACACAGAAAGTTTCATATTTAAGTTCAAAATGTACTTTCTCAATACTACAGATAAGAGGAGTAGAGTTCTTTCTTTCCTTTAAAAAAGTTTTTTGTTTTTTGTTTTAAATTTGGTTTAGTTACTGATAATATGTTTCAAGCATTTACAGAAGGAAAGACACATGGCCAGACAAGAAAGAGAGCCAGCTTCCTGCTGCATGTGTGAGAGTAAAAGGCAGAGTTCAAAAGACAAGAGGTGGAGAGGGAGGATGAAGAGAAAGAGATGAAGATGGGGACAGTCTACGATGCTCTTTACCAGCGTGTGTGTGCAGAGTGGCGTCTGCTTCTCCAGTACAGGACAGAACAGCACCCTTGGGATATCTTTTCAGGACTTTTCATTCTTTCTGATTCTCCTTTGTCTTCTTAGAAGAAGTTTAAACTAGACTTGCCCAATTTGTTTCCCTCAGGTTTGCTTTCTTTACTTTTGCAGCAAATAGGACCCCCCTTCCTCATTCTTTTCTCCTCAGCCTCCCTCTCCACACCTCCATTCATCCTTACAACAATGTTCTGAAGGATCTTATAGGATCAAACAAACAGCTAAGGCCTCGCAGTGGCTGTTCAGTCACTCTCGGCCACACGCACACCAGCCCTGCTCCCTGCGGCCCATTTCCTCCCCCAGGCTGAACATTAACAATCTCATCAAAGCACAAGCAGAGACGGGAACTCCAGCGAGCCACCTTCTGAGTGGAAGAGTAGTTATTATTATTTTTTTTTGAAAAGCCCCTTTCACCATGAAGCCCAAATTACCAAATAAACTTACTTGCAACTACCCTTTCTCTGCAGGGCCTCTCCTAGGAATTAGGAAGTACACACACCTGGCTGTGGATAGAGTGCCAAGAGCTGGAAATTCTAATGAAGTAGCAAATTAGTAAGATGCAGTGCCACGGTCAGGAGTCTTTGGGACCACAACTTACTCGCTCTGTAGTGAAAGTGTTGGTCCTCAGCTATGATTCCCACATTTCTGGTTTCTCTATACCAGAAGATCAAAGCTTGAGAGAAAGATCCTTAGGATCTTTTTTCTCAAGGAGCAGGACTTAGATATTCTTGGACACATCTATTGTGGTGAGAGAGAAGGTATCTGAACACACATAATGGTTGCAAAATGTAACTTACTTTTGCAGTTTCTGTTTCTGGAATTCCTCATCTGTAGAATGGGGCTGGTGATAGCACCTTTTCACAGAGCCACGGGGCTAGTATTAAAAGCCAGTAAATAATCCAGATATGCTTAAACAGTGAGAACAGTACACATAGAGAAAATCCTACATATTGAGCTGTACAGTGGAGTCTAAGGCTGTCCACTAGGACAGAAGAAAATGCACTTCCTGAAAGCACGTGGGGGTACACTGAATGTGAAGAGGGCACAGCTCTAGGCATGACTTGGTCCTAAACATGTACCAGCTGACAGAAGAGTCATCAGAAGGGAAGAAGAAACACGGTGGCTTCTTTCTTTCTCCATTCTCAAAATAAGCTTCACTGCTAGCAAGTATCCTCTGCTTGATACTACACACTTCACAAATTTGGAATGTTAGGCAATGGGGCACTAAATCAAAACAGCCAGCTCCCCACCTATTAAAGCCTGTGATTCAAGAACTGAGGAAGCAGCACAGTGAGGGAACTGCTTGCCTAGCACACACTAAGCCCTGGGTTCCAGCCCCAACACCACATAAAAACAGGTGAGATGTTTCAGGTCTGCAATTCCAGCATTCCAGAGGCAGAGGCAAGGGGATCTAAATCTAAGGGCTTCCTCGGATATACAGCAATCTCAAGGTCATTTGCGAGCTCCATGAGATAACAAAAAGATTTACAACAATGCCTGTGTTCTGCCACTTCACAATAATCCTCAAAAATGCAGATTAGTGCAACCACATTTTCTGTTTTTCTTCTAGTTTTTTTCCCTTGGTGCTCTTGGTGAAGGACAACCTGTGCTTCTTCTCTTTTCAAATACTTCCTCCATTCTGGTCTCCCAGCAACCAGACCCCAGTGTTATCCAGGTGGTCCCACAGTTCTGTCTGGAAGTGATGCAAGGAATCAAAGAGTGAAAGCTACACAAGGGCAGGAATTACCTCTGCCCCTGTCTATATATGCCAACAAGAGTTCCTATGACACTAACGATTCTTAGAGTCATTGAATTATAAAGCCATAGGGCTGCTGAGATGGTAAATGTGCTTGCTCCAATACTGACAATCTCAGATCAGAGCTCGAGTCCCTGAGACTCAGATTGTGGAAGGCAACAAATGAGTCTCTAAAGTTCTCCTCTGCTCTAAACACATACACACACACACACACACACACACACACACACACACCTAATACAAACACCTACATATTTTGCATTTGCAAATAGCTGTTTTATGGACACATATTTTATGAACATATACACAAACACATAGATGGACAGCATATAATAACTGGATGGAATGTGATGTTATGAAGCATGCTTGCATACTAATGAAATTAAAACAGAATATATCTACATTTGATAGGAAGATGGAATTTTGATTAATATTGAACCAGACTGACAAAAGCAGACCCACAGGCATCAGCTTGCTTTAATTTTTGGGATGAGGGAAGTGTATGTGAATGTGTACAAAATTAAAACCCAAGACTGCAAAAATTGCCCCTAGACGTTCAGATCTTAATCATAATATACAACCCAATGGAAGGATTCTGTAGCCCACCCATTGTGCTCAGGCTTCCAAAAGAAATGCACACCCAGGCATGGGGCCTAGGTTCACCAATGGAACTTTCAGTCCAATGCATACAGCTTAAATTTACCAGAGGCCAAAGGAGAATTTGGTTCTGGTGTAGTTCTATGTGTAGCTGGGATGAGTTTACATAGAGGCACAGAAATATGAGGGGTATAGTTACACACACACACACACACACACACACACACACACTATGTATATGAATGCCTTTGTGCTTTGAAGAGCTCAGGTAGCAAACAGCATGAAAATACTGTTTCAACATGAGGTAATTTATAATTGAAGAGTTGATACACCAAGGCTGATCACAATATAGATGGCAACTATTTGACAGGCAGGAAGTGAAGAATGGCTAACCAGATCAATAAGCCAGTGTGTCTGTCTTGTGCTGTTTTATGGAGCTATCTTCTTAGACAATGGAAATTACATTCATGCTTATTATTTATATCTGAACTCAAAATATCAAGAAAAAGCAATGAGCTGAATGCAAAAGGCTCAAACTTAATGGGTAATCTGGTGAGCACATACATTTTCAAACAACAGTTAAGTTTCATTCTTGTTACATTGCAGACACCAGTGGCTGCCTGGTTTGGAATATCTATACCACCCACTTATGTATGAGTATGCAAATAAGATAGGAGATGGAAAAGCAGCTCAGCACTTAAGGGCACATACTTGTTTCCCACAGGATCTAAGTTCAGTTCCTAGGTGGTACACCAGTTCCCTGCTCTGAACTCTACTGCATATGCACTTGTGTGCACATAACACACCCAGATACATCATTAAAAATTAAATAATCTCTTAAAGTGTAAAGCTATATATGAATGAGAAAATGTGGCATGCATTGAGTTACCTCACTTCCATCCATTTTCCTGCAAGTTTAATAATTTCATTTTCCTTTAGAGATGAAGAAAATTCCATTGTGTATAAATGACACATTTTATTATCTATTCATCAGCTGACAGACATCTAAGCTGTTTCCATAACCTAGCTATTATGAGTAGAGCAGAGATGAACCTGCTGTTTTCCTGTGGTGATACATATATTAGCCATTTTCATTATGCATACAATTCAGTATCATCTAGTATAGCTACAAAGTCATACAACTGTCACATGTTATCTATAGCCTCAAAAGTTTTATCTTCCAAAACTAAAAGTGAGCATTCAAGATCAACACTGTATTCCCTTCTCCATGGGCTCTGGGAAACACCTTTCTTCCTTGGGTCTACAACTCTGAGGACTCCAAGCATCCCAAATAGACAGAATCCCCACAGTCTGTGGCTGCTATAGCAAATTTTATTTTGTAGAATCTTCCAATGTCCATTTTGTAGCAATTTATATATTTGTCTTTTCTCACTTTTAGGAGGCTGGTGGCTCTACTGTCATGTCAGAGGGCATCATTCAGATTTCAGGCACAGTTTTTCCTTCCCTGCAATTACTCCACACATATCCTCATACCCAAAGGCTATAAATGTAAATACCATTTTATTTCTCTATTTCCTTTATCTCTAAATTATATCACAACCAAGTATCAAAATGGTTAAAGGGAAAGTTACACTTACAATATATTTGATCATAAAAATAAGTGTCCATACAACCTGTTTACATGATTCTTTCTAATGAGTACTGCAACAATTGCAAGACAATGTTCAAAAGAGCAGTGCTTCAGTGCTAGATGATCCATTCTGGAGTCACCTTCAACACTGGCAAAGTCATGCATGCCCCCACAGAAGACAACCAGGACCATATTTCATCCATGGCTTCATTAATACCGTCAGAGGAGCATTGAGTCAATCAGCAGTGCCCACATTTCCTCTCAGCACGTGAGCAATCAATCACCATAATAGCATCAGAAAGTGAAGGAGAGAGTGTGAACAGGGGAAAACCCCAGTCTCAGTGTCCCAAATGGAAAGAACTGGATATTGTGAATGGATTCTAATTTATATATGAATTATAGCTTCATTGAAACAGGATGTCAGAATTTAAACTACAAAGAGTTAATGTTTTCAGAATTTGAGCTAAAATAAGTTGAGGAAAATATCTGTCCTAATTAGCTTCTACAGAAACACTCAAGGACCTCAGCTCATCTTCTTCATATTCCTGCATCTCAGTGTCAGGGCTAAGATCATACTTTACATTACAAAGATAAAAAGACACATTTTCATACTAATATCAAAACGCTAAAAGCTGAAGATACATGTGCATGCACATGCGTGCACACGCACACATACACAGACACACACACACAAGACATACAACACAGAACAACACACACACACACACACACACTCATTTTCACCTGATATCATCAGTGTTTACAATATGTTCAAGTTATTTCTCTGATCTCTTAAGAAATCAAAAGTGGGATGGTGATAGGAAAGTGGGGTGGTGGATCTGGGAAAAGTAGGAGAAGAAATGAGGGTGAATATGGTCAAAAATCAATTGTATAAATTATAAAGTCTCAAAGAATTAAAAATGTTATATTAAAAAAAGAAATCAAAAGTGAGTTCTATCATCCCAATTATGGAATGGTTGCATAAATCTTTATGTATATTTAAAATCAAAGGGTTGAACACAAATCATCAGTTAATTTCGCTTTATTAGTTTTAAAATAAAATAACAAGCCTAACAGAAAAATGTGTTTTTATTCAAACACTCTATATGACGAAACAGATAATACTTCTAAGAAGGAATAACCCTCCTGTAATTTTCCTTTTCGTAGTTTTGAAAAGATCCAGGCAATGAAACACACCATAAACAAATCAATAACTGTTCCATTTAATGGGTAAAGGGAAAGCCAGTTAAATTCAGCATTTAGCTGAGACAGCTCGATTGGCTTCTATTAAACATTACATAAATAATTAAGGAATCTGATGCAAAGGCACAAGTTAAAGATTTATTTTAAAATATTTACATCGTTTATCTCTGTCTGATTATCCAATTTGAAGCTTATCTTAGATAACATTTGTTTCATACTTTAGGCAAAACACGTACCTTAGTCTAGTAACTTAGCTGCATTAGTTACAAGTTATGGAAATGATGGAGCTAAACAAGTACTCATTCATTATCAGGGACGTTCCAGGATTAGCCAGGCAGACAGTGATGCTCTCTGCATTCAGAAATGGGTACAGTGGTGCCCTGATTATGCCTAGGCATACTATTCTAGAGATTTCTAAATGCTAGGCTATTTTATCCATAAAATATGTATGTTGTTCACCCATAAAGTGGCTTATCCAGAATTTTTCAGAGAAAAAGGGACTACTGTATGTGTGTTCAGACATATGTATGCAGTATAACACAAGCAGGACAGGTAGATGTTTATCAGGGATTTGGCTGTCACAATTCATGGAGGCCTAGACAACTGCCTCTGAATCTTGAAAGGTAGGGACACTAGTGGTCTGATTCATTCTGTCTGATGGCACAAGTGCCCTACAGAAAGCTCAAAGCATGCCATCCAACTCCTTCCTATATCTCTTACAGAAGTCTTGTTGCTTTGGCAGTGGCTATATCCTACTGGTCAAATATTCCAGAAGGAGAGACCCCTGGCTTACAAATGAAATAAGGACAGACACTCCAGGGGACAATGGAAATTCTGCTTCATTTCTGTCTCAATTCTGAGGTAGAATTAACTTAGCTATGAACAACAGCCAGGAATAGTTATTACACAGCAACAGCAGGGACAAATTTCCTTGGTAGCTACTGGGATTTAGTGGTTCATTCCGTGTATAACATTCTGTGTGTTATCTTTCCTGACTGTGACAGCTGATGTTAACAGGCAGCTTGATCAGGTTAAGAGATACCCCCCCCCCCAACCCAAACAAACAAACAAAAAACAACAACAATACGGCAAAATATACCTTTACAGATTTAAAAAAAAAAAAAAGGTGCCTTGACAAAATAGGATTTCTGGGTGAACTTGTGGGATTGGTTCCAGAAAATGATCATATTTCAATCACCAGAGGAACAGTAGTTCACATTCATCAATGGGCATGCATCATCTAATCTACTAGTGACCCACACTGAACACATTGCAGAAGCAGAAACATAGCCTCTTCTTGAGAGCTGAGTTTCCGTGTCTTTTCCTCCTGTAGAGGAGCCCGTGCTCCCAAGCCTTTGGACACCTGGGCACACACCACATACATGTGTTTTAACACACATACAATAGCCCTCTATTCTCTGAAAAATTCTGGATAAGCCACTTTATGGGAGAACAACATACATATTTTATGGATTAAAATAGCCTAGCATTTAGAAATCTCTAGACTAGTGTGTCTACAACTAAGAGTAGTTGGCTATCTGGAAGAGCAAGTGTATCACTGTTCATGACAGTACAATGACAGACGCAGTTATCGTTTTCACTAGCATGTACTCACTGTACATAATGATAGGCTTCTTAATGAGATCTGTGTTCAGACATGCATGCTACTACCATCCTGTTATCCTTTCTTGTTCCTACGTTGACTTAGCCATCCCAGTGGCCCACTGCCTGCTTCCAGATATAAAATAAAAATATTAACTCTATTCAATTGGCTGCAAAAGTTTTCATACCATGGAATATTCACTTTTGGATGATGAATAAAAAAATTTTCTAATTAAACTATCAGAAGAAATGTTCAAGTAAAATACAAGTGGAGGCCACAGTTTACAAACTCAAAGTCAGTCATCTTTATATGGCCCTAAAGTCATGCTGGTGCCCTCTAAAACTGGGCAATCCTAAACACAAAAGTCTAACCAAGGTTTTTGTCTTTACTGTCATAATTCAGTGAAACTAAATCAACTGGGTATAATAGATTCATTTACACATTTTTCCCTTAAAAATCATCATAGAGACTTTCTTTTATATATAAAAAAAACTCTTAGAAATTTATTTTGGGCATACATACCTCAGCGAGTTAAAATACCAAGTTATACATCCTATAAAGCAGTCCATAGATACAGCAGGTCAGTTCTTTTCTTTTTGTCTGACATTACTCATATTATTTGGGTCCTAGTTGGATGGCACTGCCCTATAATACTAGCACTTGGGAGGATGGCACAGGAAGATCTCAAGTCCAAGTCAGTCTTGACAACACAGTGAGAATCTTTATGAAAACTATGATATAAAAGTACAGCTGGAGGAATACAATAGTCAATCTATTTATTATTATAGTCAATAAACTGATTGCTTGATTTTTATCAAAATAATTCTAAAGAGGATTGCTCACTTTATCGTTGATTTATAGAACACTGTGGATTAAATCTGCTACACTGTTTAGGAAAATAAAAGACACATCAATCAGATAATTAGTGCACATAACAGTGGAAAGGCCCCCTAACAGTAAGTAACTTTCTCTGTTATAAATGTAACACCTTTTTACATTAAAAATCTAGGAAAATGGGAAAAAAAAAAAGACAAATTAGTAACTGCCACCTCTCCTCGGAGTAGGGTTCATACTCTGTAAGTGGGGTGGTCTTGTAACTTTGGATCTTCTTGCCTCCAAGTGCTAGGATGGACAGGTGTGTGCCACTGTGACTGGCATAATCCTTAATAAAAGACAATTTCAATTCTCTCAAAATAAAAGAGAATTTCAATTCATCTTGAAACTGCTAATATAAAATTTTTTCTGACACTACCTACTGGGATTATGAAAAGTGAAATAATTTTTAAGAGCCAAAATAAAAGGTTAAAGATATTGTAGAACATGGGGTGCATGCCTTTACTCCTAGCACTGTAGATGCAGGGTAAGTTTGAAGCAAGCTAGGTTTACATCCCAAGCCATGCTTACATACTAAATTCCAGGCTAGACAGCACTACATAGTGAGAGCTATGTCTTAAAAAGGAAAAATGAAAAGAGAAAAGCCAATACTCTTCCTTAAGTCTTATAAACAGGCACCATGAGAAGTCCTTGACTGGCTTGATTCAGAGGAGCAAGGACACGACGCCAATCTTTTCCAAATTACAAATAGTTAGTGATGTTGGGCCCAGAAAACCATGATCTCAGTCAGAGTATGTCACTTAGGCCTGCAGTGAACTTTGTTTACAGGAAGTTTTCAGGCTGCCTGAAGAGCAAGGTGATTCCCAGCCTGAAGCCTTAGGGACTCATTCTAAAGTTCCCTTATCTTGCAGAGGGAAACTCTTCCCAAAGAATACTGCTTTGGTCTCCTCCCTCCCTCCCTCAAATTGTAATAACCAGAGAAAGCTGGCCACTAGAGAAAAGACTATGAACCAGACTCAATGCCCATCTCCAGGCAGATGTTCCTTGGATTCTGAGGGGGCAGCTTTGGAAGGGCTCTATCACCCTCCATGGTCCTACCAGTCAATGCTGCCTGCCACATGAGACTCAGCTTCAAGAGAGGTAGTCTGAGGAGCAAATTCAAACTGAAGCCCAAGAGGAAAGCAGGGGAAATCTGGGTGAGGAGCTCCTTCACCAGGAGCAAGCAACAGAACAAGAATTCCAGCACAATTAGCATCTGCTGGAGACCTTCTTCCTCCCCCAATTAAGCTAACCACTTTTTAAGACTCTCAACAGAGACCATGACATGTACTACACCCCTTGTGCAATTCTAGTGACATCCGCTTTCATCCTATCAGACATAATTCCACACAAAGCATCTTGGGAACCGCTTCATGTCTCTCCTTTATAAAATGAGAAATGGAGGGACAAGGAAAAAGAGTTTTAGGTTCAGAATAAGACTTGAGTCACCAAAACGGTATCTTTGGCTAATGCTAAGGCAGAATTGATTACTCTCTCTTGAGGACCCTCACCATACTTTTCATGTTCCTTAGATCCTGGGGGGAAGGGGCAGAATCCCCCCCCCAAGAGTTCTGCAACCCTTCACTTGAGGTGGCCATACTAACTGTACTCATCCTCGGGTCTATCATCCTTTCTTCTGAGTATAGCTCTTTTCTCAACGCTTGCATTTAAGTTTTATCTTTAATAAAATCCCACTCTACTTCACTTTACCAAACAGTCCTGAAATTCTTTCTAGCACTGAAGCTATTCAGAATTCCAGTTTGGTGGTCTAAGCTGACATCCTTAAAAGTCTAGAAAACGAACTCCTAAGGCTGCTGAGGGTGACAGTGTGGAGCTGTGTCTCTGTCCCCTTACTTCTGACAAAGCAATGCCCAAGTGCAATTTTCTGAGCCACACTCATTTGAGGTTCAGGATAAACCTAGGCAGGATTTTTCCTTTACTGAATCTAAGACTCAGAGCATATAGTACAACGGTGCATTGGTCTATCAGTGCATTGCCAGTCAGCTGGTCCCAGGCTGAAAGATCATAGAAGATGACCCCTCCTATATACTCAGTACAATCCAGAAGCTGATATTGACACTGTTCAATGCTATTCAAAGGCATGAGATCTAAGTTCTGTCTCTAGCTGAGGAAGAGACACAGTATTCTTAGGTCCTACAATAAAGACACTGCTATACCTCCACTTAAAATTTAATCCAGGTCTGGTGTGTTGTTGCACAACTTTAATCCGAGCACTCTATTGGTGAGGAAGGCAGATGTCTGTCACTTTGAAACCATCTTGGTCTACACAGTCAGTGCTAGGACAGCCAGTTCTATCAGAGAAATTCTGTCTCAAAAACAAACAAATAGTTAATTCAATTGGACCTGCCACTCTCACAAACAGATAAATTTCCCCAGGAAAGCTCTCTGTTCTAGTTATGGTAGAGCATGCACACAGTCCAAACGTCCATCCTCAGGAAACACACATACAAACATAGGCACACACAGACATAAATACATATACAACTTAAAAATATGTCACGATAATGATCTCTGGCTATTATCTGGCTCTTCTTTGCAATCGGCCTTGGGCCACTGCCCTCAAACCTGAGGATGCCTCCTGTTATAATGTCATAACCTTTCTGCCTGTTGTCTATAGTACTCTGTGTGTCTCATCTGAATTCATGTGCCTGAGATCACAAGGTCTGGGAAGTAGAAGAAAGGTAAGAGAAATCCCAGTAACATTATCCCTGGACCCTGAGGTATTTCCTGTGGAACAACCAAGCAAAAATTACACAAAATTATTCATAATGAATCACATCTGGGGGATGGAGGGAGCGCTCAGTGGCTAAGAGCACTTGTTGCTCTTGCAGAGGACTCATTCCCAGCACACACAACTGTAACTGCAGTTCCAGGGACATACCCTCTTCAGGCTTCCACAGGCAGTAAACACACATATGGTACACAGATGTATACTCAGCCAGACTCACATATACACAAACACACAAAAGTGAATTTTAAAGATAACTTAAAACATGTCTAGGAGGCTGGGAAGAAGGCAACGCCGGAGAGAGCAAAGACAAGGATACAGGTGCTCCTTGACTCCAGGTGGGATTGTGCCCCTTGGCCTCACAGTGATAGCTGACGGAAAAACTGCACTTATCAATCTGCCTATGTTTATAGGTTAGCAACACCATGCGGTCATAGACTGAGATTTTGACTCACTGTCTCTACCTAGCAACCCAAGTGAGTATCATTTATCATGTACCTACAAAAAGAACAAAATTCAAATTCTAATTTTGTATCATTTAAAGAATAATCTTAATCTAGTATAAAGTAGAAATTATATATTTATGTTTATTTATAGTCATTATATACATATAACATATGTAACATATACATAAAGACAATTTTAATTTTATAGTTTGATACAGTTTCCTGTGATGAATTAATTTATTTTGTATTAGTGCAGCAATTTTATTTGATGCTAGGTTACTTATAAAGAAAAGAGCTCACACCTGGTGAAAACTTTATGGTGGGAATATAAAAGAAAAAAAGAAACTCTGCAAAGTATAACCAAATATATAATGTCCCAAAGGGAACCAGGATGGAGACAAACAATTAATTACTTGGTTGCTTAGTTGTGAAGACAGGGTCTTACTGTGTATCAACTAGGATTGGAAGCACTACATGAAACGAAACAGCATGGCCATGTGTCCTGTCTCTTTCTCCTCCTCCTGCTTCTCCTCCTCCTCAACAGAACCAGGTTTTATCCAAGGTACTCTACCTCCTTACCTCTCAAAGGCCCACCTACAAAAATCCAGACGAGCAGACCCTTATTAGTATGTTAGGATAGAGATACACTTTCAACACAGGGACCCTTGGGGACACATATACCCTATGGACTTAAGGCACAAATTAGTAAATCAGCATATATTTCCACAAGGCTGACAAGACAGCCATGCACTCTGCCTTTTGCACACTGCTTCAATCTGGTCCAGCTGCCCTCCTCCATCAGTGCTTTCACGGGAACTGAAGGAAAAAGAAGCTGAGTCGGCATTGAGTCTATGAACACTGTGTCAGGTATTTCTCAGATTCTAATCTGCTTCTCTTTAAGCACAGCAAGCTCCACAGATACAGATCAGCAGGCTGCTTCAGAACATTAAGATTAAGTTGATTCGTAGCAATAAATCAAATTGTGTGTGTGTGTGTGTGTTGTGCGCGTGTGCACGCGCTTGTGCCAGAGCTTGTTGGGGGATGTTTACTTTAATGCTCCATCTTGTGTTAGGAGACATGATCTCTCAGTAAACCTGTAGTTTATCAGTTGGGCCAGACTGGTTGGCCAGCAAACCTTGACTTTACTGCCATGGTCGACTGTACCCAAAAACTATAAGTCAAATAAAGCCTTCCTTAGCCAACTTTTGCCAGGAATTTTGTAATAGCAATGGCATAAGAAACCAAGAAGATGTAGCACAAATTTGGGCTCTCAAAAAGATGACAACACAGCACCTGTTGGGAGGTATGTACCAAGAAACTGTCACTGTCCAGAGAGCAGTGAAAGACTCCTGATGTCGGTGACTAGAACTAGGCATGGCCACTGTCACCTCCACTGCTGCTCTGGCACATTGCCCATCCTCTTTCATGCACATAGACACCTTGCCCTATATCCTATTCACAAAAAAGTAGTCCATTGCCTTTCCACAATATCCTGTAGACTATTCATGTCTCTATAGATGTTACTTCAGCCTAGACTACAACTGCCCACCTCGGGAATCAATATCTCCTTCTCCTGTGGCTCCTCATCTATACAAGGGTACAGATCATTTCCATTCCAACACTTATTTCCAGGCAGTGACCACTGTGTGTTATTTCCATTTGGCTGCCTCCTCAGCAATCCACCCCCCACACACACCTTAAACACAACCCTTGTGATGACTGAACTGCCATGGCCATCAGCAGCATTGTGTTTCTAAGACTGAGCAATCCAGACAGCAAACTCAGTATATCACACGAACACACAAGTTGTATCTTGACTCTTCCCAGCACCAGGTATTAAAAACCTCAACTGTAGATAGATAGTTCACTCTAAAATTTCAGCAATATCCAACACGAGTTTATACTACTATTTTATAAGACATTACCTAAGAACAACATCATCATTTGTAAATATAATACACTAATTATGAATACTGCCAAATTTCAGGAGCTTACAAATATCTTTTGAAAAGAAAGAAGCAAGGAGCTCACTTAACATGACAGTCAGGGAAGAGTAGTGGCAACTTGGATACTGTGCTTTTCTTAAACATCCCACCCAATAGAGATTCTCTAACTGAACAAAACTCCAACACATCAGACTCATCTCATTTTGTGCCATTTCACTATCTGTGCCTCTAAATTAGTAAGGAATTAATAATTTAATTCATTTGTTTTCACCAAACACTGAAATATGCAACCTGAGGAGCATCCCTGTAAAGAGGACACAGCCCACTTCATCTCTCAATAACAAACTCTTGATCTCTCAGTAGACCGTGTATTTCCCAATGCAGCACAGCTTTGTAGTGAATGCCTGGTTTCCGCTGCCACATGACCTGTTTGCAGACTGCACATTGGACATGGCTACATACGGCCACACTATTCCCCTTGGAGTAGTATGGGTTCTACATATGCACCATTATCTGGCTGAAGTTTCTGTCATACCACAGACCAAATGGGAAGTGGAATGGTGGCAAAAAGAAGTCCCCCCACTCCAACCCTGACCAGAACCAGCTTGCAGTCCTTGTTCCTATAACAAGGCATTCACTAATGATGTCAGATAGAACACCAGCCATTCATGAGGCTCGATCAGAAAAGTCCAAGAGCCACAGGCTGGAGGTGTCTATCCAACCAATGGATTGCAGAAAACTGCTTCGAGAAGCAGAGCCTGGGCAATGCCACACACACTATGTTCTTGAAGATTTCTATGAAAAGCAGCCAAGCACCAGCTGCATCTGTGTCACTGCACAAAATCAAAAAGCAGCCAGTAAAGTTTTCACTTCATTTTGAAAAACACAGCATTTTGGGTTAGTAGAGTCTGTGGCATCTTGGTACTCTAAAATTTTAGATTAACTTTTGTAACTTTGAGGCAGTTGAAGAAGTAGAATATAATTGATTAGATTATTAACTTATCTATTAGACAAACAAGGAAGTAAAACATGGTCACTTTAAGTGATGGTTTTTCCTCATCAAATGAGGAAAGACCCAAGAGACTGAGACAATTCCCTCCTACCACTTCTACTATCTGACAAAGAAATAAGGATCAGACTTTGTGATATAACTTGCCTCCAGCCACACTGTAACAGAATGCTATAAACAGAACTAGAAACAATGTCTCCAGTTTCACAACAGTGCCTATTAAAGACAACATGTACCTTTACAATGAAGATTAAGCTAATTTGTGTCCAAGCTAATAGAATATATATGGATTAATTATTCAGTTTACCACCATATCTAACAAAAAATATTATGTTCTTTATTTCATTATTTTAAGTATGCATTATATTTACTACCCACTGGAAATATGCCCGACCCTAACGCTTCCCCATTTGGAGGGAATTATTGTACCTGATCATGTTGAAGGGCACTTCACTTAATAATCCCCACAAAAGAATCTATGCAAGGTGACTCTTGTAAGAAGCCAGCAGCTGTGTCTTGGATGTGTTCTGTGTTTTCCTTACCTATCTCTCTCCAAATGTCCCAAGTTAAAACTTTTCCTTAATAAATTCAACTTTTAAGAAGAAAAGATCTACCTAAAAAAGCAATGGCAGCTTTTTCTGTGTAAAGTACAGGGGTAAGACAACCAATCATGTCTACCCCAGGACTCTGCAATTTCACTAAAAAAGAGATTTTATATTACCCTTTAGAAGGCTTTATAAAATATTCACTAGAAAGATTATTTTAATAGACACAATCTAGAAATTAATATAATATTGAATACGAAAATCAGTAAACAAACTGTGGGCATTTATTATACAAAACTTCACAATAAACCAGAAACAAATTATCAAGACACATGACAGGAAGAACTCAAAAAAAGTTTTGGGGAAAGTAAACTAAACACAAGTCTACTTATATTGTATTCAGGAAATGGAGATGTGCCAGTGACAAAACTTCTTCATTCAGAGCAATGGCTGCCTTTAGGAGGTATTGATGGGAAATAGATGTGGGGAGAAATCACATGAGAAATGTCCTATGTCTTTTCATGTGGCACTTGGCACAAACATCCAGTGAAGAAAGGCTGTAAGGACTCACTTACCCTGCAGGTTACCATACTCCATTGTGTCTGTTATGCCACAGTGAAAAGGGAGAGGGGCAAGAGGAGCAGGGAGTGGCTACGCCACACATGAGCTCTGAGTTGATGAAGGAAAACATGGACCTATTACTTCAGGAGGGCTTCCTGCTTTGTACTACATACCCCCTTTTATAAATAATGTTTTACTTCGGAACAAATTTTATTAATATTTGATAGATGTTTAAAGATTTTATTATAGGTATATGTGTGCTGTGGGTTGGTTTGGGCATATGAATACAAGTCCTACAGAAGCCAGAAAAGCATGTTGGATCACCTAGAGCTGGAGTTACAGGTAAGCATCAGCCATCTGACCTGTGTGCTGGAAATGAACTCAGGTCCTCTGCAGGAACAATAGCCACCCACTAAGTCACAGCTCCAGTCCTTGATAGATTGTTTTTTTTTAGTATAAAAATTCTACTGTAGGGATAAACTGTAATGATTCAGACAATGAAACATTATTTAGACACAGAAAAAGGGCTATCTAGCCAAGAAAATACACAGGAACTATACATGATTACTAATTAAAGGATGACAGTGTACAGTTTACCATGATTCCAACTAAATAATTCTGTGGGAAATCCAAAACTATGGAGAGAATAAACACATCAGTGGGGTTGGGGTTAGGGACATTTGGGACAGTGACGTTCTTGTCGTGATGTTGTAGTGTAAATACATTCCATTAGGCCACTGCCAAAACCCAGAGAATGTATTCCAATAGTGAACCTTCCTCAGACAATGCCACACAGAATACCAGCTGCAGGAACCCCCACACCACACCAACTCAGAATGAGAATCAGATACACATATTGGGTATTTTCTGTTTGGGTCATACACAATTTGAATGATTTTGATCTTAAGGTGCTTCTTTTGCATGGGAAGCACTTGTTTCACATACATTTAGTCTATTCTCTTCTCTCTCTCTCTCTCTCTTTCTCTCTCTCTCTCTCTCTCTCTCTCTCACTCACACACACACACACACACACACCAACACCCAGCTCATGAAACACCAAGTCTGGAGGACTACCTCTAGGCTGATAATAGTCACTTTCACACTTTGCAGACAAATTGCCCTGATGTACTAAGCAGGTATCGTCTATACCTTGACTTCTTAAAATGAGGTTGCAGAACTTAATGAGGATTGTGTAAAACCTGATAGCAGTAAAAGTTCTCTGAATGTACAACAAGAAAAAAACACTTCAACAACAAATATCTTATCATGGGCAGAACTATTAAGCAGTGCCTGCAATGTGTCATTGTGTGACATCACTGAGGCCTGGGTCCTGAATGCAAAACATGCACCTGCACATTGCAAATGCTGCCACACCACACAGGGCCCACCTGAGCTTTGAGACTACTGTATGTTATGAACTGCAATGTTTCTCCTGTATGAGTAGAGCAGTCTCCTGTTCTTATAGAATATAATAGTTTAATTATAGAAAACAAAGGCTTTTCATCTTTCCTGCCATTCCATTATATGTAAGCAGCAGCAACCCAAATTCTTTCTCAGAATGCATCACACTTTCAGGAGGGACTGGCTAGTGCACGGAAGTGAGAAGAGGAACACTGTAGGAGTGCTAGAGTTGGGGGAGGGGGAGTTGAGTTTGGAACTGAGTCTGGGCAACTATAGCCCTGAATCCACAAAGAGGAATCCTGACCTGGAGATGACAGAGACAGAGTTATCAGTAGGCACACAGCATGTACACAGTTCTAATTGTGTATTTCCATCCCAGTGTCCTCCAATTTTAAACAAATGCCCTAGTTTTGAGGCAGGATGCACAAATAAGAGTTAGCAGGATACATAAAACGGCTGGGTTTGACCCATGACCTAAATACCTTATTTCCAAGACACAACTGATTCTAACCTACATAGTCCACTTCAAAGGACAAACGAAAGCGGTAAATACTACCAAATTAATATCATATGTTCACTGCAGTCTGTCATGTGACTTCTTAGTTGTTAGAATGAACCCAAAGGCCTGGAGGCAACAGAGTCAATCAGGAATAGGCTGGAATCTCTCAAACTTTGAGAAATAGGTCTTTTGGTCTTTAAATCACTTTACCCCAGTTCCTTGTTATAGTGACAGACAACAGAGACAAGTTTTCTCAGGAGATGGTCTTAGCTAATGACTGCAGAGTTTAGGATCTTAAAAGAAAGCACATTCGACAAAATGCTACACTTCTACTGCAATGTCTTTACAAATGTATCAGTGTCACTAGCTATGAGAGAAGACCCATCTGACCTCACAGGCTGGCTTCTTCTCTTCTGACAGGGACTTGGGTCTGTCTCATCCATTATTCATGCCTTTCCTAATGAGAAATGAATAAAAACTGAAAACGCCTTACTCAAAGATTGCTTTATATAGGAAAAGACGGGAAATTCTACAAAACATGCCTGCTCTTAAATTTCTAGGGCATTCCACAAAGTATTACCTAATATTCTTTGTATAGGCTAGGTGAGTGCTTAAAACACCATTAATATAAGTAGACACCAAGTCCTATGCAAATGTGAACATTCACACTAATCTGGAACATACCCAGGGCTGTCCTGAACACTGGCCCTGGCACTAGTCAATTACACACAATCCTGTCTTCTTAGGTTTATTTTGAATTCTAAACCCCAGTGTATCTGCAAACGTGAGGCAGGTCCACAGGAAGATGGGGGCAGCTGGATTCACTCACTGATAACCCATATGTAGGAACTGTACCTGAACCTGATGTAGTAAAAACAAGCAAGGGAGCTAGAATGGAAGAGGTAAAGAGGGAAATACAAAGAGGTTACTGCAATTTTTTCTCTTTTTTGAAGGGTGGTGGTGTAGTGAGTGGCAGGTAGGTTTAGCTTACACTTTCAGATCAATATCCATCACGTCTTCTTTTTCTGAGACATAGTCTCACTCTGTAGGTCAGGCTAGCCACTTGCAGCCTTAGCCTCCTGGCATGAGCCACCGTGTCCAACTTGTTTATCCAACTTTCTTTTTCAAAAATTATTTAAGAAATTGAAAGAACTGTGGGGCAAAAAGAAACCTAACAATAAATAGACAAACTTTTAATGATCACACCAAGAATGAATAAAGAAAGACTAGTTGATGCCCCAAGGAACTTCCAAAGGGCAGAGTATTGCCAGAGGGTTGTTTGAGAGTCCACATGGACCCACCATCAAAATGATCCAGTCTCCAACAGAGCCATCCCTGAGGAGCAGGTCTGTTCATGAGTCAACGGCTCTTTAAGGAATAGAGATCTCATTGAGGTGTGTGTGTGTGTGTGTGTGTGTGTGTGTGTGTGTGTGTGTGTGTTGTGTGTGAATTGAGTGTTTGCACTGGATTATCTGTAGCACAGAAAACACTTGCAACGGAGGGAATGGGGTAAGGCTTACACAGAAGAAATGCCCTAGAGGAGGTCTCAGACTCAGAATAGAAAGAATAGAACAAGAGCCGGGTGTTCCATTCAGGCCTCCTTGACAGGCCTTAGACAAACATGATGCACAGCTGTCACCATGGCACTGAGATGATTAATCCACAGTGCTCGATGAGAAGACATGACAGATCTCTGAAAGGCCTTTTAGTCTTCACGTTCTGAGTTACGTCAAGTAAAATAAGTTTGAAGAAATTTCAGAAGGCTCACAATAAAGTCTATGCTATCATGATCCTTTAAACTGGTTTTTCTTTCTCTAAAAATGTCAGATGTGAATGGACTGACCATGATTCAATTAATGTCTCAGATGAGTGACAGACCTAATTCTGATTCAAAGCTTCTACTCTGAATCACAATTAATAGTCAGTTGAAGGACAATAAAATAAACCCACCATAAAGATGTAAGAAACGCACTGGAATAGAAGTGAATCACAGTAAAATCTGCATTTATTCCAATGATGGTAAAATCATACTTTCTACTTGAGGAGAGCTTCTTCCCAAACCATACCTTACTACAAACTATGGAGTTTACAGCATTTCTTTTTTTTTTTTTTTTTTTGCCGGGCGGTGGTGGCGCACGCCTTTAATCCCAGCACTTGGGAGGCAGAGGCAGGCGGATTTCTGAGTTCGAGGCCAGCCTGGTCTACCGAGTGAGTTCTAGGACAGCCCGGGCTATACAGAGAAACCCTGTCAAGACAGGGTTTCTCTGTGTAGCCCGGGCTGTCCTGGAACTCACTCGGTAGACCAGGCTGGCCTCGAACTCAGAAATCCGCCTGCCTCTGCCTCCCAAGTGCTGGGATTAAAGGCGTGCGCCACCACCGCCCAGCTTACAGCATTTCTAATTTGATATCTTTTCAACTTAGTAAACAGATGTCAACCACAAGCATCTTTCCAATGAGCAATCATCTAATTAAATGATGTGCAAAGATGAAGAAGATGCTCTAGAAAGGGCATGTCAACCATCTAGCAATCTACCACTCACTATTCTTGCAGACAAACATCAGCATCAACAACACAAAATAAGAAATCACAAACATGAGCATATATCAGAACAGGAACAAAATAGACAATAAGGTTTTTAATAAAAATTATCAGTTTAATGAGGAAAATAGATAAATGTCAGAGGCAATATATAGTTTATGTATGAGTGTTACTTTTTGTGTGGTATCTAGGGCTCCAAGTATGTAATAAAACAACAGTTTTATCTGTAAATCTCTGTACTTTCCATGATGGAGACTCAATTAACAGTGATCTTTGTTGCCAGTCACTGACAAATGCCACAAATTCCTCTTCAAAAGCTCTTTTAGATTAGATGGCTTCATAAGTGATTGATAGTACCTTTGACGTGGAATACAAAAATTAAGCAAGAAAAACGATTTAACCTCACAAATGAATGGCCTGAAAAACAGGCAACCCATCTTCAGACACAAACTATATTTAATGATGTCACAAGGAACGGTGGGGTAAAGATCTCTGAAAATATTCACTTCCATCCAACAATAAAGTTGGTGTCAAAAGGTAATACATAATCATGTTTTTTAAAACTCAGGAAATTAAGGTAAGGCTTTCAGCAGTGAAATGCCATACATGAACTATGGTAAGAACACTATGCTATCTATATGTTTGCAACCTACACTACTCACACATCCCCCTTCTTGGCTCCATGGCCCCATGGAAAGCAATGGCCTTCTATTAGTGTATACCAACAGTCTGTGAGCCACTGCAGCAACTTCAAAGTCTCATTCTCAGAAAACTGCCATTATTTGGCCTGTGTGCACGCAATAGCTGGCTTGTTTAACGTGACCTGGCATTCACCCAGTGAGAAGAGCCTTTTGGCCAGGGGCATTTGTCAGAAATAATCAGTTGCCAAGTGTTTAACATCATGGCTGCCTGAGGCTCTGAAGAACAGTTGGGGCAAACAAAAGCAAAGCAAGAGGCTTAAAAGGCAAAGTAGAGGATTGTGATATCCATGGGGGACTTGAGAAAGCACAGATGTACACATGAAACTCTGTAAGACCACAAACATGTATAGTCTCTCTCTGTTTCAGTCTTTCTCTTGCTGTCTGTCTGTCTGTGTGTGTTGTGTTCACTTTTTTAGGTTGCAAACATGTTCAGCAAAGACTTGAAGAGGTGCTAAGTTCTCACCTTTCTCTGAATTTAGAACATTCCACAAACAGGAAGTGAAGGCAAGGGTGCAATTAAACTACTTCTCTGACCGATCAATGGAGGCATCTATGCATAAGCCAAGAAATTTATGGGCTCTGTGCATTTTTAAAAATTGTCTTTTAGGGGCCGGAGAGATGGCTCAGTGGTTAAGAGAACTGACTGTTCTGCCAGGTGTCCTGAGTTCAATTCCCAGCAACCACATGGTGGCTCACAACAATCTGTAAATGGGATCTGATGCCCTCTGCTGGTATGTCTGAAGACAGCTATAGTGCACTCACATACATTCAATAAATAAATAAATCTTTTTAAAAAAATTGTTTTTTTAAAACATCAGTTGATTACTGACCAAAATAGGTGAAGACAGCAAACAAGATCTAGATTACAGACATTACAAAATTAATCCTGTAAAGGCACCAATAAGCAAAAACAATAATACTAGCCTCAAAAACGCTACCAATCTGTTTTCCTCATGCTGTTTATAATGTCCAGTTTTCATAAACAACAACCAAAGTCTCCCTTTGCAAATCCAGCTTATACTAAGGGCAAATTACTAAATAGAAAGAGACTGAGAAAGGCCAGAAATTAAGCAATACAAATACTTTCAATCATTTAAAATGCAATCAAAGAAACATTCCTACAGAACTAAATGAAAGTAGAACAATGTCTCCCTAAATAAAACATACCATGAATGATACAAAAATCAACACACACACACACACACACACACACACACACACTATAAACTTCTGTTGTGAAATGTTTATGAGCTCAAACTAAAGTGCACTTCAACTTTTCAGGAGGTGTGAACAGGCAGATGAATCAGTAAGCTCAACAACAGGTTACTTGAGGCCCAAGGGACACAGAGAAGGAAAACATGAAGAAAAATGAAGATGTAGAATTTTCATGAAATCACATCACTGGCCAATAAGCACACTGACACACATACAATAGAGGTGTTTCAGAAGAAGAGGAAAAGGAAGGAGAAAGAAGACCAAAACAGATGATACCAACACCTTCTTATTGAAGGAGAGCATTGTGGAGTCTCTGTACTTCTAAGCAGGAGCAAGACTTCCATATGTCATAAACAAAGCACTGAAGGTCAAAGCAGACAAAGTACTGAGAGAATCAGCTTAGCATGTGCAGACATTCTCAGTAATATTGATGGTTGATTTTTTTTTTTTTTACATCAAAAGAAAGTAGAAGCCCGAAGTCACTAGGATAAGATGATGAACCAAAACCTCTATGTCCTGAGAAGCAATCCCTCAAATATGAAGGAAGTGAGATATTCCTAGATAAACAGAAACTGACAGACCTGCAGACACACCTGCCTTTCTAGTAATACGAAATGAGGACATTTACATTGAAAGGAAAGAACACTGGGGAAAACCTCCAGTTTCCATGAAGAATTAAAAAGCAGTGATGAGGATCACTCCATGGTTATGGAGAGTGTATCATTCAGAGTGGAAACATGAAGCGTGAGTGAAGAAAAGGCCTTACCAGCAGTGCTGAATAAGCTATTATAGCCAAGCTGACCTAAATCCAAACTAGATCAGTGCAAATTAAGACACTAATCCCTAAAGGAGTCACTTAAAACATCCGTCCATGATGTAGCAAAAACAGCAAGGGGAGAAACAGCACACTGGACAACACGGGCCATGAGAGGAGGTGTGCTGTGCACTGAAATGGAACCTGGAAAAGAAGTCCTAAGCTAATGTGGCCTTCTTCAAAATGATGGTGTGGATGTAACCAAGTGAAAATGGAATTGCACTGAATTACATGCCAGTGGCCCAGGAACTGGTACTTAAAATAGGGGGAGGCCTGCTGGGGAAGAGAGCATCCTCTTGGAGGCAAGGGGGAGAAGGAATGAGATAAGGACCTGTGGGAGGGGGGACTGAAGAGGGCAACTGCTGGAATGTAAATAAATAAAATAATTTAAATTTCAAATAAAGAAAGAAGAGGGCATTGTGTCACAGAGATAGAGATGAAACCATGTACCAACTCAGACTAGACTAGCTTGATCTATGCCAAGACCTCCAGCAGCAGCAAGCAGAAACCAGGAATGAGCTAGCTCTCCCCTAGGTCTTCACAGGAACTAACCCTGTTAACACCTTCAGTTGGAAGTTCAGCCTCCAGAATTGAAAGAATTTGTTTCTGGATTATTTTATTTTGTTTGCTTTTAAGACATGACCTCATGTGC
Organism: Mastomys natalensis; assembly: GCA_021653895.1. Lineage (NCBI taxonomy): Eukaryota > Metazoa > Chordata > Mammalia > Rodentia > Muridae > Mastomys > Mastomys natalensis. The sequence continues at coordinate 1,497,718 of JAJTUV010000044.1, read as the reverse complement.
CCCAGGCTGGTATGGAAATCAGGCCATTTTATAATTTTCTAGTAGAAGCAGGAGAGATGGCTCAGTGGTTAAGAATACCTGCTGTTCTCCTCCAGAGGATGCAATTTCATTTCCCAAGGCCCTATCAGATGGCTGAAGCTATAACTCCATCTATAACTCCATCTCCAAAGGATCCAAATTGTTATTAGCTGAAGATGACTGTGAACTTCTTATCCTCTGCTTCAATCTCCTGAATGGTGGGATTATGGGTATGTGACGCTGGGGTCCCAAGGCTTTTTCTACCAGTTCAATGATATCTGACCTAGTTTCTGTTACTAGTTTATGGACCTAGTTTATGGTACTTCTTTATAGTAGCTAAATATAAAAGCACTGAGGAAGAAGCTGAAAAATGTAAAATTACTAAGAGTGAAATACAGTAGCTAAATCAACGCAAAGTGGAATATCTAAGATTTAAATTGACCAGAACATAGGCAGAGATTCGCTTGTTTTCGACATATTTGAACATATAAACTATGAAGATTCCTTTTTTTTTTCTTCTTTATTTAGAGACAAAAATCCCTTTATACAGTCCCAGCTGGCCTTAAACTGATGGCAATACTCCTGCCTCAGACTCTTGTGTATGCTAATACTTTAAGCAAGATTACTTCTTTGTTGTCGACTGTCAGACCCACATTCATCCAAAACATTTTCCCTTTATAGGCAAACTGCTCATAGAAATTTTAAGAGCACAATAATATTTTATAAAATCAATCAGATTCTCTCTTGTACAGATCAGTTTTACAACTTGATACAAAGTAGAGTCACCAGGGAAGAGGGACTCTCACTAGAGAAAATGCCTCCAGCAGATTTGTCTCCACTGTGGGTGGTGTCATCCCCTAGGCAGGGAGGGAGTCCTGGGTATTAAGAAAATAGTCTGAGCAAGCCAATAAGCAGTACTCCTGCTCAGTTTCTGTTTCAGTTCCTGCCCTGAAATCTGATTTGACTCAATGATAGACTATGAGAGCAAAGGATATGTACCTGAAATAAACTCTTTCCTATCCATGGTGTTTAATTACAGAAATAGACATCTAACCTCTCATATTGATGAACAATTTGCAATCTTTCCATATTGTTTTAAACAGACTGATTTTTTTATTGGGCCCATATTTCATATGCCCTTCCCTTGCTAAAAAAAAAAAAAAAAAAAAATCACTATTCCATGTAGACCTTTGTGTCTGTTCCCATTTATTTTACTTTGGCTATGGCACCTGTAAATGAAGGTGTTCTCAGCAGCAAAAATAACTCCAATGTTTTCAGTTTAGGAGACAGTTGTTATTTATTGTTAAGTGACATTTAAAATTTTTGGACCAGAATTGCAAAAGCTTAACATTTCCATATGTATTATTTATGTAGCAGAAAAAACAGATAGTGAGGTGAGCAGAAAGGCGCGCGCGCGCGCGCGCTTGTGTGTGTGTGTGTGTGTGTGTGTGTGTGTGTGTGTAGAGAGAGACATGAAATATGAACAAATAACTCTATAGATGACAGACACAGCAGACTACAGAAATGAAGCTCATTTTCTGACAGACAGGCAACGTGTCCCTCAACAATTCTATAAACCATTAAGTTCATTGCCAGATTTTCTGTTCTACAACATGAATCACAGGAGAATTCTATGACCTACCTGATATAAAATATGAGAATTTTACCTTATTAAGTGGTGAATTAGCTAGTGCCTAAGGTGGCCTTTTGGAGGCTATCAGAGAAACTGTTGAAGAATGCTGACTGCCTGTATGTTAGCAAGTCTCTGAGCTTGTGATCTTAGAAGTCAATGGCCACTTTTCTCAATGGATAGAGCATGAACCTAGCAGGCATGGTGCATCCTACTCTTTGAACTATAATAAGTTTAGCAGCTGAGAAGGCTTCCTCAGCTACTCTGAAAAAAATAATGTATTTGGCAAACTTTTTTTCTAATAAAAATAAAAATGAAGTCATATATGTATCTTAGGCCCTCTTTTATAAATGCACATCAGAATACTAAAGATGAAGTAGAAAAAAATTATAGGCTGTAAAAGAACCATGCAAATTCCAAGGTGTCTCAAATTCCTAGAAGAAAAGAAAACTACTCAAATGCCTGTATAAATTTAAAAGGATTGATCTCTCCCCCGTCTCTCTGTCTCTTTCCCTCTCTCACCTTCCCCCCCCCCGTGTGTATGTGTGTGTGTGTGTATCATCTACACAGAGGGATATGGCTCAAGACACTGGAGTCTGACCTCCATATTTCATATAATCCTTGTCAACAGCCTGCTAAGGCTTTCCACTTTTACTCCTAGGTTCTTCTTTTTCTCTCAAAAAACAGCCATCTCCTCTGGTAACAGTCACATACCATTGTATTTCATGACCCATATTCAGTCACTCAGGCACAGGGAAGAGACAAAGTACTGTGCCAATGGAGGAGGAGCTAAGAAGCATCCAACACAGCATGGTCAAAGGTACCTTAGGGTAACCAAGAGTGATTTGCACATACCGGATCTGATATCCTATAAATATATTTATAATTTAGACAGTGGAATTGACGTTGTAGTGAAGCCTGCAGAGCAGGGATTTCTCTATGAAGACTGAAGGGCATAAAACCGATTTTTAGGCATGGCATTTTCTATTGTTCTTCCCAGGAAGACAGAGATATCCAAAATTGTTTCCACTCTTAGGAGTTTCATCCACAAAATAGTTCACTTTCCTCTGAAAGCATATCCAGAAGATAAATATGAAATAGCATTTTACAAAACAAAGGGCATTCATGGAGGAAATGAAGAACAAAGACAGTTAAACAACAGAGTAATCTATCCTGAAATCTAGTGTGGATGTTCATGTGAACATCCTTCAGCCTCATGCTATTTGGAGGTCTATCATACAGATCTGATGATAGAAACTGAAGCTCAGGAGGCAATAAATGACTTGTTTGGCACTGAAAACTGCTTGGACATCTTGAGTTAGTTTGGCATTAGAGGCTGGACCAGGTTACAAGTAGGCATTACATGAACAATGAGGCTGAGATATAAGAATAGTGAAGATGACATGTGCTTCAGTGGAAGGCTTGACTGAGGCTGTAGAACAGGCCAGCCCAGATCCTAGTAGGAATCAAAGAGCAGAAAACTAGATGAAGCCTTGCTGATAGCAAACAGCATTTTAGTGTCATCTTCTATCAGTAGTCAAACCATCAGTAAGTCAGACTGGTCCTCTCTCCTACCCATATCTTCTCTTCCTAGAAGTGCTGAGAATCAGGTTTCTAATAAAACCTGATAAACTTGCTCTTTTATTTTAGTTAGTGTATAAAAGTTCTAGGTTTCATGATGGCATTTTCTTTTTTAAAAAATTAATTTATTGCTATTTATGTGTACAAATGCTTTGCCTTCAAGTATGTATAAGTACTGCATTTATACTTGGTGCCCAAAGATTCCAGAAGAGGGCATAGGATCCCTTAGAACTGGAGTCACAGATGGTTGTCAGCTACCATATAGGTGCTGTGTTTGAATGCCATTATGGCATTTACATATATGTATTTCCTTATAGGTTGTCATACTACCATTCCCCATAACTCTTCTGTGTATATATATATATATATATATTATATATATATATATATATATATATTTTTTTTTTTTTTTTTTTTTGGTTTTTTCGAGACAGGGTTTCTCTGTATAGCCCTGGCTGTCCTGGAACTCACTCTGTAGACCAGGCTGGCCTCGAACTCAGAAATCCGCCTGTCTCTGCCTTCCAAGTGCTGGGATTAAAGGCGTGCGCCACCACCGCCCGGCTCTGTATATCTTAATAATCTCTTTCTTCTCATTCAAAATAGTCCCTTCTGGTACTGGTACACACACACACACACACACAACACACACACACACTATACTAGTTTGCTTTCTATTACTGTGATAAACATCATGATCAAAAGCAATTTGGAAAGCAAAGGGTTTATTTCATCTTACAGTTTACAGTCTATCAGGGCATGAACTAAGGCAGGAAACTAGATGCAGGACGGGAAAAAGTGATCACAGAGGAATGCAGCTTACAGATTCGTTCCCCTTGGCTTGCTTAGCCTACCTTCTTGTATACTCCAGGACCACCTATCAAGGGGTGGAAGTATATAGCGTTCACCATTAATCAAGAAAATGCCCCTATAGACCTGTACAAAAGGCCAAGAGTGGAGACATTTTCTCAATTAAGATTACTTTTTCTCTTTTTTTTTTTTTTTTGGTTTTTTCGAGACAGGGTTTCTCTGTGTAGCCTTGGCTGTCCTGGAACTCACTCTGTAGACCAGGCTGGCCTCGAACTCAGAAATCCTCCTGCCTGTGCCTCCCAAGTGCTGGGATTAAAGGCGTGCACCACCACCGCCCGGCAAGATTACTTTTTCTCAAATGACTGGCTTTTATCAAGTTGACAAAAAACCAACCAACCAAACAAAAAAACCCCACAACTAACCAGGACACACATACACAGATAGAGACAGAGACATACATACAGGCAGTCAGGCAGGCAGGCAGACAGACAGACAGACACAGAAACACACAAACTTGCATGTGTATATGTATATATGTATACATGTGTATGTATCTGTGAGCATCATCAACTTTCCTGATTAATTTCCTTCCTCCCTTCCTCTTCCTCACAATATTTTCAGATGGACATAAACTATCCCCCCCAATCTTCAGAGTCTGTATTAACCTTCTGATGTTTACGTGCAAATACTAAAGTAAAATGAATGAGCACTGGTGAGCAGCAGGAGAGAAGGCTCCAGCAGTCAGGTGGATCTGCACATGTATGTTGATAACAGAAATACAAAACTAACTTTCTTTCTTGTGACTTTCTCTCTCTCTCTCCCTCTCCCTCCCTCTCTCTCTCTCTCTCTTCCTTTCTTTCTCTTCTTTTTTTTCTTAACACCATCCAACACACATTTTTCTTTGTCAAAACCCAGAAAATATTTAGCCTAGAACAGTTCAGAATCTATTTACATATTTTTCTATTGTTCTGGAAAGTATCAATCCTGGGCAGGGAGGAGATGTTATAAAAATCCCATTTGAACTGGTCAGTCTGGAAATTTTGAACCACTTTGATAAAACTCGAGCACAACAGGTCCTGAGTCTGCCATTATATTGACATTATGAGACATTTTAAACAGTCTGCCAAGCCAAACATATTATTAATGTTCATAAATTATCATTCACCCAGAGTCCTTGACAGCTATCCATTGTCTTTTGTCAGACACATGAGTTCAGTAAGTGCACAATTAGGTTAAAGGATAAGGTCACTTAGCTAGAAACAAGCCTGCTAATACACCAGTAGCAGGAGGCTGACTGCTTTAGTAACTAAAATATTTCCAAACAAAAACATAGGGAGCATTGAAAGTATCCTTGTTTGCATTAACCTTGTGGTGCCACGTTCCTTACTGAGCACAAATCTGTAATGGATTTGTAGTCTGTATGAGTGGGGAAGTTAGGGGGAGTGTTACCTGGACGGAGGGGCTCTCCTTTTTCAAAGAAGAAGGGGAGGGAAGAATGGGGGGAGGTAGTAAAAGGAGGGGGAGCTGATATTGAGATGTAAAGTGAAACTATTTCATAATATCAAAAAAAAGAAAAGTAAAAAAAGAAATCAAGCAAGTCACATGGATGTGAAAAAAAGAGAATTCTCCTTAATTAATGTCTATTGTGTAAAACATCTTCCTGGATCACAAAAAGGCCATGTTGTACAAATCTATCTCATATCTTCCCTTCTGGGACACTAAGGCTCAGAGCTGATATTTCATCAGTAGGTTACTGGTCCAACAGCTTCAGCTCTCATCCCCTTCCATGTGCTGTTGTTCTTTTGTTTTGATTTTGTTTTGAATTCACAGGTATCCACCTGCCTCTGCCTCCCAATTAAAGGTGTCCCACAACTGCCTGGTCTGCTCCTGTTTTTCATTTTCACCATGTTGCCCAACTTAGCACCTTGCTCCGCCTCTTTTAAAAGTTTTCTTGGTGGCTTCCCAGTATCTTAGGTAAGTCCAGTACTTTCTGTTGAGTGACATAGGCCCAGTGAGAAGAAGGGAGGGGCACTGCTGGGCAACGGGCAGACGATCTTGAGTTGGTCTTCTTTTTGAAACCCTTTTGGACCCTTGAACATAGGGTAACTTTTGTGTCACCCAGGGTATATATTTGTCAACCACAATATGGATCTGTAACGAAGGAGGATGGATATACCATCAAGGTGTGAAGATCTTGTCAAAATGCTAAGAGTTTAATAGCTCTTACTTTCAAAGGCCCTGGACTTTTCCATTTTATGCCTGCCTTTGTTCCTTGTTTTGGGTTAGAAGCCTATTCTCAGAAAGGTCCATAAATCTGCATCACCACTCTTAGTAACATGAAACCATGACTTTCTACAGGCATGCACTTATTCTCGAAACTCATTTATATCACCATCCTTTGCTGTCCCTATTGGTCACAATGTCATGACTTCAAAGTTCCTGAATTTATGTGGGGTCTACAGTTTCTTTTATGAAGTCGACTCTTCCTTTACTCAATCTTTTACACTCACATACTGTGCACTCTTGATTAAGAGAATGACAGTGAGTGAGGAAAGGCCAAGACTGTTTTAAAGCAAAGAACAAGAGAGTATACTATCATGACAATTAGAATTTCTTGTCATGTTAAGCTGGGGATGGAGAAGAGTTGAGGGCACATACCCAGCATTCCTGGGGCCTTGCCAGCACCACACAAAGTAAAAACAAAAGAAAGGCCAGGACTTTTTTACATTTCTAGAACTCATGAACTAACCATTTGGTGGTTGCCAGATACAGAAAAGTTACACTGAACAACACTGTGATTCCTGTAGGGTCTTCCAGAACACCTTTGGGAGGCCAACAAGTCAATCACTGGTATATATGGTCTGCGCTGGCACGTGCTATGAAGATGGCATCTGCAGCTACAATCTTGCCACCAATTAAAATGCTGGGTTCATTCCAAGACAGACATGCCTGATAACCTTTGCGTAATCTTTTTTTTCATTGTGATTACTCCCTACCTGAATTTTGTCAAAACTACTTTAGAATCTGGATCAACTTTTCTTTCCAATCTAAAGGAAATGGCATGTTATCATCAGCTGTGTATCAGTAAAGCCCAACCCCCTTCATACCAAGCCACATCTAGAGCACTGTCGGGCCTCTGCCATGCCTGCCTCACACTTCCTGCAAACACAGCGAGACTGCCACAGTTCCGTGTTACTGAGAGCACTTGCTTTTCTCAAGTGTTAAGTCAAAGTGTTAAGTAGAAGCTGACATGCTTGTGACTCATTTTAAAATAGCAAATTATAATCAGCCGACACTGTATGAAGCATGAAAGTCATTCTCTAAATCACATGTCTACAGAAAGACTGAGCTGGGAAAATGTGAAGAACAAATCTGAAACATATCTCCTTCATATACTAACGTACCAGTTTGTCATCAACCCTTGGAAGGATTTCGAAAATATGCTACTGATATTGAGGTTGCTATAATAACAAAACTCTCAACTAGCTCACTGAAATAATTTTTAATTATTATATGAGTGTCTGCGGTGTGTGTGTGTGGGGGGGGGGTCAGAGGATAGAAGAGGGCACCATGGAATACACTGGAACTGTAATTATAGGCAGTTATGGGCCACATAATGTGGGCGGTATGAACCAACTCTGGAGGAGCAGTAAGTGTTTTTAATTTCTGAGACATCTCTGCAGATCCCATGCCCCCTCCCAAGTAATATTGTTAATGTTTAAATAACTATTGGCATTTAGGCAGTAAAATTTAGCAACTATGATTGCTTTTAGCTTTTGGAAAGATAACTTTTCTATACAAATAGAATACTAAGAACACTCTTAATGAAAAACAAAACTTGTTTTTTCTACTGTACATGTGACTAACTTGGGCTTGGATCCCAGAGTCTGGATCTACAGTAATATTTCTCAAATAATAATTGTGGGTCCTAGAATGTTCTTTTTCTTTGAAACAATTGCTCCTTTGTCCACATTCTGTGCTTGGCTTTATGTGGTATCTGCCATCAGATACCACAGATCCTTGGACCCTTGCCTAATTTTTTTCTAGTTTGACATTTGGATACCTAATTTAAAGACCAAATTCTGATGCATAGAAGTCTCTAGACTACGTTTCCTCCTTTGCTTACAGATGAATCCCGAAGTTTTAATTCCTACATTCCTTTGATTCTACTTGATCACTAACTATCTCCAGAAAAAAAAGATAAAACTGTGAAGTCACTTCCAACTTAAGACACAGCATCTTTACAAACAGTTAAAATAGTCAACATAAATATTGACTCTTGCTTGGTAGTCCAATATATTTGTAATTTTCAACTAGGCAAGGTCTCAAACTGGGGGAACCAAAATATTTAACTGCAGAGAAACTAACAAAAAGACAAAAAAAAAAAAGAAAAAGAAAAGAAAAGAAAGCAACAAGCAACAAAGAGCCGTAAGCAACATTAAATAATGATGACTATAAGAAGGGCTGGAGAGACGGTGCAGTAGCTAGAGCATTTGCTACTATTGCAAAGGATCAAAGTTTGCTTCTCAGCAACTACATGGAGTAGCTCACGACCGCCTGTAAGTCTAGCTCCAGGAAGACAGCACCCTCTTCTGCCCTCCATGGGAAGCCTTGTACAAGTGGCATAGTATGCAGACACATATAAAAACATTAAAAGTGAAAATAAATTGTAACATATGGTAGGTCAAACCTTTAATCCCAGCACTCAGGAGCAGAGGGAAGACAGATCTCTGAGTTAGAGACCAACAAGTTTCAGGCCAGCCAGATACACATTTGCACACACACACACACACACACACACACACACACACATACGCACACATACATGGTATGCATGCACACACACACATGCACATACATGTGCACATACATTAATCAAATATTGAGGAAGTACACAAACGTCAACGGGATAGAATGATAGAAAGAGGAGCTTTGCAAGTCTCATTCTCTCTTGGGACTGTGAGACCACAGACACACATGACAAGGGTTCAAAATGAAGCTTGTATGATGATCCTGAGGCTATTGCATAGTCTGTGCTGGGGACATCTGTGTCAGCATGTCAATGTGATTTTCCCTTACCTCCAGATGCTCTAAAATATATGGCGGATTTGTCATGCCCAGCCTCAGCATGGCTCCCTCAGGAATCACTTCCACCAATTTCCACAGGAGTGTGGGGAGATCTGTGCCAATGTCTCTGCCATAGGCCCCGGTGTCCTCGCTGGTCAGCCATATCTCACAAACACCCTCTGTGAATTAAAGAGGATAATTAACAATCCTTCACCATACAGCTGCTCACCCTTTTTAATGCAATAGTTTTCAACACTATTATGCGGGCAGGATGGGCATTCAATTGCAGAGCGAAAGCAGCTTATCCCTCTGTGGCAGTGGGTTATTAAGTTCATTTTATGAACACCAGAGAGTTTCAACAATGTCATAAATTACCAGTGTGCCCTATGAAGTCATTAACTTTCACAGCCAATCAGTTCAAGCATGCTTCTCCAAAGCACTCTGATCAAAGCTAGAGCTTTAGAGCCACTCAGAGAACACTCACTAAACAGCATAAACCTGGAATGGAGACAGTTCCTCCACACAATAGGAACTGGGAACAGTTAACTTGTTAGTCAGCTTGTTACCACCGCCCCCCCCCCCATGTCAACTGCAGTTAAGGATTAACTTGCAAATTATTAATTATAAGAAACCCATTTTTCCCGTAGTAACTATTTTAATTTCTCTTCTTTATTCAATTAGTGCTCACTTTGTTTTCATATTTAAAAAAAAAAAAAGATGATTGTGCTTAAACTAAGTGGCTGCTTTGGAAACCCTCCTACACTCACTGGTTCAGACCTCAGGAAAGATTATTTATTTATCTATCTTTGTTGTTATAAGGAATCCTATCTTCAAATGCTGTGCTTGAGCTTGGATGGGCAGCATATGCCAGTGATCTTAACTGTCAGGAAGCTGAGGCAGGAGGACTGTTCCAAGTATAAGGTCAATTGAGATTTCAAAATTCCAGGTTAGTCTGGACTATAAAGCAAGCCCTTGTCTGAGAAAGTAAAACTAAATAAGCAGACAGTTACAGCTTGCAGTAAAAGCCCTCCAAAAACCATGAGAAAATACTGTTGGGTTACCTAGTGCTATTAAAAAGGAATGAAATAGAATGAGCAACAGCCACCAAGGTTTCCTGATAGACACACAGACCCTTCCTGAACCCATATTCAGTGTGAGGATTACCTGATAGTAAAAGGTCAAATGATTCAAAAGGCTAAAGTAAACAAAATGACTGTGAAGTTAGTTCAGGCTCAGTTTATCTCTTGCTTATGAAGACCTCAACATACAGGGGCATTAATGGAGTCTCCAGTGGGAAGCATGAAGGATGTTTCTAGAAACCATCTTAAAATTGTCATTTCATGACAGAAGACTTTCAAAGAATATTTAAATTGTAATAGCCAAGAGAGGCAACAAATGTGACTTCTTTGTAAACATGAATAGATTCCAATTGTAGAGAAGAAAGCAAACAACAGAGCTTTAAATTATCAGCAATACGACTCACAGCTTGGAGCTAAGAGCTCTGGAAACTATTCTTTCTTTAGATAACAGCTATATATTTTATTATTTTCAAACCTGAAAAAAAAACTATGTACATGACTCAGGGGACCCAAGGGTAGATATGAACAGCGGTTTGGTTTTCACAGAGAATCAAGAATCAACAATAAGTACAAAAGCTATTGAAAAGAAGTTCAGTTAAAAACAAAAATTGGGATTTTTTTAGTATTAAAATCAGTAATGTAGCTGAGTGTAGTAGGGACATCTTTAATCAGAAGGCAGAGCCAGGCAGATCTCTGAGTTGGAAACTAGACTGATTTAGATAGTGAATTCTGGCCAGACGAGGCTACACAGTGAGACCTTGTCTCAAAACCAAAACCAAACCACCAAAATAAGTAATGTTAGGAATATCTTATATGCTTCCTCATTTTGAATGTACAGCTTCCAGAAATAATAAGCCCCCAAAGAACTAAATGTGGTATGTATGAACATTCCATTTAAATTTATTTTTTCTGTTTAACATGTAGTATGTCAATACCTGCCCACCTCATGGCTCAGGGAGCATAATGGAGAATGGGCAGGAAGAATGTAAGAGAAGTGTGCTCTGAGATGCTGTCTTCTGAGCACAGGGGCCTTCTGAGGTCGCCTGTACAAGCAGCACTCAAGACCAGTCAGCATTCAAGCAGGCAACACATTGGGTTGAACACTCAAAAGAGCAAAGGACATAAGGACAGCAGGTGGCTTGGCTAGGGGAGAAAGAAGGGAGTTTGATACGGGTAGTATTGGAAATATAATAATCACAAATTCAAGATGCTAGCAGAAATGAAGTGGTCTTTTATATACAATTCTACAGAAAGGGACACAGCATTGAGAAAAGAAAAATAGCTGTCATGTAGATTTGGTACAGAACAGAGGTTTTAAAATCCTCTCCTCTTTTTGATAGGTCAGGACTTACACCTCTTCCAAACTCCTCCTCTCTGTGGCCTAGGACAAAAACTTTCACCCAGTGAACAACTTGAAGCTTGATTCTGCTCTGTTTTTCCAACTCTGGGCTCCATTGTGAAGCAGACCACCTGTAACTTTCTAACTCTGAGTTGTGAGACAAACTATAAGAAAGGAGTGGTGAGTGCTCCTGCTTGTCAATAAGTCTGAAAATAGAACCATCAATGTGTGTCTTAATATATGATCAAGCTATAATGTATATACATGTATGAAATTGTCAAAAATAAAAGGAAACTCAAAAAGTGAACCAATTAATTGTATTCTCTTGATTTTAAAATTATGTATGTCACCAGATACTGCACACATGAAAACCTAGCTCTTTTTAATGACAGGGTTTAATGTACCATAACTTTGGTCTAGAGTATACTCTGTAGCTGAGGCTGGCTGCAAACTCTTGTCTCAGGCCACAGATAATAGGACTGAACTACCAAGCCAGGATTCATACAACCCACTTAAAAAACAAAAACAAAGACAAACAATAAAACAACTGTAATTTAAAAACTAGAAAAGGTCCAAGAAGAACGATGGCCAAGTAACAACATAAACACATTTTAAAACATTCTGAGAGAGGTTATAAGCACAGGACATTGACTGTGATTTTCCAGTTACTGGCATTTGAGCAACACAATGCGAATATTTTTAAATGAAAAGAATCTTAATTTATAATTTTTCCATCCAAATAGTTCCACGTATGCCTTATGTAGAAAGAGCAAGCTCCTGGAACAGTGGCCTCTCTGTTACTAGATGAATCTAGAGGGGAAATCACTCTGGACAGAATGGAAATGACATCCACTGGAGAGAACAGGGTCTGCTCCCACAACTACAAACGTGGGGAGCAAAAGCCCCTGGGGCTGCAACCTCAAATGATATCACACAGGGGTAAGCATCTGTAAAACTAAATCACCACAACAGAAGCAGCAGTTTCTATGTCCCTAAGACAGAGACTGCTATAGTACTCAGGCCAAGGAGACTGCGTGAATGGTAAACCCTGGCCTTGACAGCTCTGCCCTGCCACATCAATCCTAAAGCATGTCAAAGGCCTGCTATGAATCAACTAGCTTCAGACATTGTAGGCTATCTTCCAGTCATTCATAATAGTAAGAGGGGATGTCTCATATTTTTATCACTAAGAAGTTATTACAAAATGAAAGTAAAGCAACGTGGAATCCCCAGTCACATGTTTGGTGTTCCCTGACTCTCATTATTATGCATATTGCAAATAGTCCCTGCCAGACTAAGCTTGTGCATGCATGTGATGGGGAAGCTGGGGCTGCAGCCACCAAAAGTGGACTTGCACTGTGGTACAGACCTGCTCACTTCAGCAAACTTAATTGGCCACACTTATAGACAGCAATGCTTGCCTGAACAGCTTCAATCCTTCAGAACTTTACTTGTCCTTTCCTACTATGTGCCCATAGCTGATACCAATGGTGATGAAGCTTCTGTATTCTAAGATTGCCTATCACAGAGATACTGTCAGGGGCAGTGGGGCAGATACATGAAACTTTCTGTTCACTTCTTGGGGAGGAGCAGGGCTGTCCTGAAAGCCTAGGATGCCAGCCCCAAAGAGACAAATCAACTGCACTGCAACTTAACTTCAACTTTGAAAACTAAGAACATAAAATGAAAAAACAGAAGCATGAATGACTAAGAGAAACAAATGCATTACTAGCAACTCCCATGCCTGTAAAAATAAGTATGAACAAAACCATATAAATTAGCATGTTTTTCCAAAAAAAGTTTACATTTATCTAACGCATTCTACTATCAGAGTTCCACTCATTTCTCCAAACTGTTTTGTCCACCTGACATTCTGAAGTGCACCAGGCTCATCAGATCATAGCAGTCCTGCAGACTGCCTTGATAAACATCCTGAGGTTAGGAAGGGAGTAGTTGCACTTTGCAGGAAGATCTTCCTCTGTAACAATTTAGCCATCAAACCCAGTATCATCTTTCCCAACTGAGCAAGAACTCATGAGGCTACACCTCCAACACTGGCTCCTTCTTCCCAAGTAGAGATAATGCTAACAGCTGGGTTCCCAACTCTGCTTCACAGTAATCTGAGACGACAGAAGATGAAAAACACAGAGGCATAAAGGGTTAATAAAAGAATGATCATATCCTCAATAAAATATTTTTACAACAAAAAATCCTGTTTAAAAGAAAAATCAGAATTTGTGAAAACTCAACTCTGATAGAGTTCGCATCTCTGTATGACTGCCACTACAAAAATTAAAACATAGATGTGGATCAATTTCCTCTGTTTCAAAAGTGAGGCGTTTTTAATAGAACTTGTTTTATCATTGGGGAAAAGTTTCACAAAAAGTGGTTTCAATTATTCTATTGTTAGAAAAACTTCAAAACCAAAGATTACAAAACTGTAACTACAGGAGCCAAAGAGAGGACTCAGTAGTTAACAGCACTTGCTGCACAACCCAGAGAGCTGGACTTCCGCTCCCAGCACCCACAGAACAAGCCAAGCATTCCAAACATGCCTATAATCTCAGCTCTGGAGGAGTGGAGACAGGAGGATTTCCAAGACGTCCTGACTTCTATACAGGCCCAGAAATCATGGGCCCCAGGTACAAGGAGACATGCTGCCAGAAGGGAAGAGGCAGAAGGTGACAGAGGAAGACGCAAACTCCCTACTCTCTCTTCAACACGTATGTGTGCCCCAAACACACATGTGTCCAAACACTCAAACACAGGAGGTACGTATATTCATCTCAAAAGCTATAACATAAAACAGTGATTAGGGGAATCCTGGTAAAAAGGCAGTAAAGTATAATGCCATTACAGTACGGACGCTTTGCGTGTGCACTGGATGGCAGAGAAAGCTACATTAGTTTAAAGTTAAGCCTATCATCTCGAAATCTGCCCCACTTCTATTCCTTTCCCTTATCTCTTGGTCTTGCCTTCCATTCCTGTCTTTCTGACTTGCCCTTCCTCTCACTGGTAACATCTGATTGGTTCCTCACTTTTCCATTCTAGACTTCTTACTAGCAATAAACCATACATGGAATTTGTTCTATTTATACACTGTGCATTACATTACCTTCCTGCTGTATGGATTGCTGTGCATGTTAGATTTTATGAACTCCTTTATAAAATTTACCTTGGAAAGTTCGCAAATAAATTGACTGTGGCTTAAGCACCTGAAGGGTCATTAGTAATGACATAGAAGGTGTACCCGATTCAGGCCAATCATTTAAATAGACATTTAAACAGATCCTCTACTGACATCCAAAAGTCCATGACTTTGTTATAGATTGGGGATGGGGTAAATTATCTTATTTGAAGAGAACATCATAGTAAGACTAGCCTAGCATATGCTATATCCCCAGACCTTTAGTTTTGGAAGCAAAATCTAAATATGCAGCTTAGCCTGCCCACAAATTTGGTATTCTTTATCCTAAGCCTTCTGAACATTGAGATTATAGGTGTACAGCACAACTGGCCACTGCTTCTGTTATTAATGGTCTCCAGGCTGGGTGTTTCTGAGTTTCAGGCTTTTTTTCAATGAACTGTAGAAACACACACAGGTAGCAAAACTCCAGTGAAGTAGCCTGTAAGAGAGCTGCAGGCTCCAAGTAAGGTTTACTCCAGAGCCCCCAGTCCCTGTCCCAGGCTTCTTTTTATGGGTCTATGAGCAGAACTTGTTGCTTAGAGCAGAGGTGTGATCTTGACAGGCTTGGTTAATGTAAGTTTTCATTCCAAGTACATGGCTTTCTCTTGTTACATATGATTTTAGCCATATGCATGCCCAATTATGTGAAGGCATAAGGTGACAAAGAATTTTCCCTAAAAGTTCATTGGGAAGAATTACTTTGTCTTACTTTGCAAGCACCCCCAAACCAGTCCACACTAGACCAATACAATGGCATCAGTTCCAGAATATGCTTCAGGATGTATATGGCAAGACAGGTGAAGTACCTGAGCATAGGTCAGTGTGACTCATTGCTACCCTTGAAGAGAGATGTGCTTAGGGATATGCTTACATTCAAGGCAGTCTCAAGTTGCTAAGTGCTTTGTTGGAAAAGCTGTTTATGTTGTGTATCAGGCCAAGTTCAGTCCCAAGTTGATGAGCTACCGCTGCCTTTGACATGGTATTTTATATAAAGGATGCATTCTTCATGATAGTCTAACTCATAGATCACCATAAACACAAAATACCAACTGTTTACCTAGTTCTCTAATGATATGCCTACACTATATTTTTACACCCCCCCATCTATGAACTAAAGTAAAAAAGAACTACGCTATGCTTGTGTAGTCTATCAAAGGATTCCCAAAGTAGTAAAATATTTATGCTGTCTTCCAGATGGTGACAGCTGCAGCTTGTCCATGGTTCTGCAAATCAAAACTGCACCTTCTAAGCTGTCTCTGCAGGGACAATTACTGATAAATAAACCCCTGTGAGGTTGGAAAGATGGGGCCATGCTCAAGGCCAGGCTAGTCACTCAGCAGATGCACATGAAGACAAACGTGGGATCTCTCAAATCCTGGGCAAATTGTTGGCTTGGGCCACAATAATGACAACACAAAATATAACTAAAAGGAAATATTGTAGCAGGCCTTCCACTGCCTTGAGGTATTCATTAAAACTTAGATAAAATTATCTTAAAACTTAGAACTAGGAGACCTGATGATGCACATGGGCTCCAAATCCACAGAAAAAGTACATCTTGCAGGTCAGGACATCAACTGAGAGAAACAAAGGAGCCCATGAGTTCCCAGCTGACCTAGAGGCATCTGCCAGTACAGAAAGGAGCAGACTCAACAGAACCCAATACTTCAGCTCACTTACAGGGAAGGGAGGTACAAAGTTAGCATTCCCAGCATTGAGTACTTGGAGAGAGCTATGGAGACACCCGGAATTAAAGCACAGCAAATTCTTGCCTCCACTCTCCAGCAGAATGATGGTCTGAACATGTGCAGGAGGATAATCAATCCCAACGTGAGAAAAACAAACATGAGAAATCAGTAGGCTAAATTTCTAGAACACCACTGAGGACTAGGATCAGCTAAGGTCCCCACAAGCAACCAGAAAGTCTGTCATGGGTCATCAAACTGAGTTTTTATAAGTAATTATATAGAATTATACAGAATTATAAAGAGAACTTCTATTAAAAATAAATACTGCTCTGGACTTATATTAAGAGACCTTAAAACAATTAAACTGCCTTCAAAGACCTTAAATGTATGGCAGAATGAAGATAGATAGATAGATAGATAGATAGATAGATAGATAGATAGAAGACAGACAGATGGATAAACACAGTAGACTCAATGCTCAATACACAATCTAAAATGTCTAGCACCCACAGAAATACCACACATGGAAACAAGAAACAAAATACTGACTGTGAGTTTTTGTCTGGCTATAACCAATCAGTAATAATAGTGTGGCAAATGATGGAATCCCAGAAAGACATGAAAAGAGCTAATGTAAACATGGCCCATACTTTCTCAGATATGCACACAATAAAAGATGGTTCGCCCATACTTTCGGCATTCAGAGACTCTGAGACACAACGATCTATGATTCTGATGTTCAAACAACATGGAAAGATCTTTCTAGAGAAATAGGGATGCCAGAGGAACGAAATGAGGAAGGTGAGAAAAAAGGCAAAAGGACAAGCAGGAAGGAAGCAAATAAAAAAGAAGAATGAGGAACAGAGGGAGGAAATACACAAACACATGGAGAAATAAGAAAGTAACTGCATACTGACACAAAGATGAAAATCAAAGTCTTCTCAGAGTTCATGTGGGCCAGAATATAACGGGAAAGAGATGCAAAGTTAGAGAAGAAGAAAAGCCTGGAAAGTGATTATTCGATGTAACACTGGAGGTGGAAGAAAAACAAGGCTCCTCAGACCAACCACATGGATGCAGACCTGTAACTGTATCATCACCACCACCATCAGCAAAGACCTTAAGCTGAAGAAAAACCATGAACAAAAGAAAGATAGCAGATAAGAGGCAGGAGTGCTAAGTGTGTGGGCAGTCACGTAAAATATACGTTAACTTTTAGCTCTTGACCACGAAGGTGTGCTGAAGCTATGTACTGTGCAGTCTGCACTCAGGGAACAAAAAAAGCAAACATATGATGGCGGCAGGAATAACTCACGAGAGAAAGCAATAGAAATATGTGATTACACATAGTTGCAATTAAAGTCTGTAACCAGAACCATGTACTATTGAAAAAAAGACTCTGATAAGTTATGGGTGTTAGTTAAGTCCTAAGGAAGCTGCCAATCAAAGAATAAAACAAATAGGTATTGCTAACAAGGCAAAAGTGAAAATAAAATGGAATCCTAACACACTGCTTTTAAAAAAAAGGCAAAACAGACAGAAGGAAGGAGACATCAAGGGGCATAGCAAGCCTCATCTAATAGGCAGGAGTGGGAGTAGGAAGAGGAGGGATTCATAGCAGGTGCCACAAACATCTTTCCAAGTTTCTTTTAAGACTATTGAAGTAAATGCGATAAAATGTTAAGATGTGATACATGTGGTATTTTTTAACTGTGCTAATTTAGTTTTTATCACATTGTAAATAAGTCTTACAATTTTAATGACAATGATCTGACTAAACAAACTTTGTTGAAGTTCATCATTTTTCTATTTTATAAAACACTTAGGGCTCTGTAAGCATAATTAGGAGCAAGTGACCTTTATTAAATCCTTCTTATTAATTTCTTATTAAATATCATCTATATGAAGCTAATTTAGAGAGCTAATATTCAGTATTTTAAAATAGAATGGTAATGCTTCTCTAGCCCAAAGGTGGAAACCAGAATGACATTCTAAAACTATCACCTCAGAAGAGACAAAAATGATCATTTCCCATCATCAATAAGTCAAGGTTTTAAGCATACGCCTGTCATCTCAGCACTTGGGAAGTGGAGCCAAGAAGACGTCATGTTCATAGGCAGGCTTGCTGTGAGCTGGGATAACTGTGTGTGAGTGTGTGAGTACCATCTCTCCTCACAGTCTACTGTCAGGCATACTAAAACCACCCACCCCATTCTATTTTTAATACTGTCTGTAATAGTCCCTGGTTATTAGTCAATGTGTGTGAATTTTAAAAAATGATTGATTTAAAAAATCAGTACTACCTAGGTAATAAATACAAAAAGATTTTAGTTGATTTTCACCTAAGATCAGAAAGGTTGTCCTAAGGCTGTACAGTAACCAGAAGTGGAGCCTTGGTTAGATTTAATCTCTTTACTTTCAAGAAAATACTCCAATGGACTTTATTCATGGGGAGAGGGGTCATTTTAGTGACTCCAGAAGAGCATCTACAAAACTTTAGCCGTAACCACTGCAATAGAATGAATAGCAACTAGAACATGAGAGGAAAGCTTTAGTAATGTTAAAAATGAGGAACAGTGAAGAAAACCCAAATATCTCAATAACATGAAATGCTGTAAGCAGCTAAGCTGGCGCTGTCCGCAGACTCCAGCCATAGGAGCGGTTGACATGGCAGGGCAGATGGGTCACAGAGGTGGCTTCATCAAAGTACAATGGTGTAGAAAGATTTAGGAAGAAACCAAAGATGTAAAATATTTAAGACTTTCTAATATCGACTGCAGGTTGCAATGATTACATGTTAGAAATATCAAGCTAATTCAAATTCCTGATTAACATACATTCAATCTGTATTCTTCAATTTCCCATGAGATGGCCATTAGAGCAGTTTCAATTACACAGGTGGCTATCATACTTTTGTTGAAAACACTTAGAATTCAGAACTGCCTACAATGAAGCACTGTGACACTTGACAGAAATTTTAGTCACACCATGAGTTAGCTAGTAACAAATGGCATTTTCTTTTGCATACTTACCAAACAGAAATGGACATTTCCATAGCTTTGTGATCATGAGCCCCTATACCTCATTTTATAGTTCACTCATTTTTCTTTGTCTTGGTTTTGACATCATTTATTGAAATTCTCAAAATTATATTACTAATAAAAATAAACACTCTCAAATTCCTAACTCTACAATAATCCTATTGTGCATTATCTTTAACTCATTTCTCTCAAGGAAAAATAATGAAATGGTATTAACAAAGAAACAAAATTAACTTAATGTACATGAATATTTATAATCTCTCAGTTCCCTTCCATAAAACATTATGCAGAAATGCACCATGCTTCCCTCTGTTTCCGCAGCCACAATATTATGGTGGCATTAACTATAATTTGTAAACAAAATAGAGTGCTTATGATAATTGCTTGCTCTGGCCAAAAATTAGTCAACTACAGTAAAAGCATTTTCTTTTGGTTATTTTTTTCTGAATGATTTATTTACTTCTATTAAGTCTCAAACCTTTTCTAATAAGTTTTATTTCATTACTTCAAATTTAAATTCACCTAAATAGTCTACAAATCCCCTGCAGAAGAGGAGTGGAAAGCTTCCTTTTGTACTCTGCTCATCAGCTGCTGTGTTTTATTCCATGTGGTCAACTGAAGTGAGATTGAAGTTGAAGATCCTGGAGAGGTTGTAATTGATCATCTAACAATCCCTAGTAGTGTTAGATGACGGACGACAGAAAGAGAAACCTCACAGCCTTCCCTGTAACTCATGTCTTCCCATGTTCATTATGTATTGTTTCTTTACCCCACCATCAACTGAATGAAAGATACAGGAAGATGGAGGTTGCACACAGTTTTGTTCACAGATTTACCTCCTGCCAAAAACAGTGCCTGGGAAAATCCACTGTATTTGGTTAAATGAACAAATGAATAAAATCAAGAGTAAGAAGAAATGCATGAAGGTGTGAGGAAGGCCAGAGCAATGACTTGGATGAGAAAAAGTGGAACTAGAGTAAGGTACCACAATGTCACTTTTGAGATGTTACATGACCAAAATATGTAAAAGTAACAATATTATAAATAGCAAAACATATAAATCTATTCTCACTCTAATAAAAAGCATACCAGAAAATATATAGAATGCATACATTAGAAAGGGAAAAACACAGAACAGTATATAAAAATAAATTCCAATTGATTGTCAATTTTTTCATTAGGCCTACAGTTCATAACAGAGTTTTACAATAGAAACATTTATGGTAGCTAAATTGTCAACTTGACACAACTCAGAATCTCTTAGAAGTGCTCTGGGTATGTGTACTTATGTGCAGTACTGAATTCACTGCACTAACGAATGCAAGAAGACCCACCCACTGTGGACAGCACCATTCCCAGGGTCTGGTATACTGGCTTGGAAATTTTCTCCTTGCAACAAATGAAGACAACCAATCAAATGCAGAGTTTTGGATTTCAGTTCCAATGGATTATCTATAAAACAGTTTTCAATCTAAAACTATGGGACTGTTGTAAAAGAGGTTGTAGGGGTGGTGTGTGTGTGTGGTGTGTGTGTGTGTAGATTGTAAGAGCCAGAGGATCAAGGAGGTTGGTGTTAAATTGTGTTTCCTAGTAATGTCAGAAGCTACGCCCATAAAATCTCACCAACATGACTGCCCAAATGTGAATTGAACAAGACCACCATCAATGGACATGACAAAACAGAAGAAGAAAAGCCTAAAATGCCTCAATCCCACACACAGAATTACAAGGAAGAGCACACCAACTAGTTATCCAATACCAAATGGTCAGCCCTGAAAACATATACAAAAGTAACATTATGCAGGCTGTGAAGGTTCTGTTTAGGAATAGATACTATACACATTATTCTCTCTCTCTCTCTCTTCTCCTCTCTCTCTCTCTCTCTCTCTCTCTCTCCACACACACACACACACACACTGCAATAACAATGATAAAAGGTTTTATCATTAATTTGAAAGAGATCAAGGAAGAGTATATGGAAGGGTTTTATGGGAAGAACTAGAAGAAAGAAATGCTGCACTTATATTATAATCTCAAAAAAAAAATTTGTACTGTTTTTTCAAGACAGGGTTTCTCTGTACTCCTGGCTGTCCTGGAACTCTGTAGACCAGGCTGGCACTGAACTCATAGAGATCAGTTTACCTCTGCTTAGATTAGAGATGTGTAACATAATGACCCAACTCCACTTTTAAGTGACTAAAGGGAGAAAACCAGCTGAGCACTAACTTGCAGCACTTTTGCTCTCTGATTTCGGTGTGGTCTGACTGGATGCTTCAAGTGTCTGCTGCCTTGACTTCCCTGCAATAATGGTCTATAACTTGGATCCATGAACCAAATAAATCGTTTCTCCTTTTGCTTTTATCAGGGCATTTTATCACCACAATAAGAAAAGAAATGAACACTATGTGCAAGCCCTGCAAGTAATTTAAAACTTACAACCATATTAAGAAATGCTTGAAGCCAGGTATAATGGCACATGCCTTTAACCCCAACACTTGGGAGAGCAGAGGCAGGCAGATCTCTGTGAGTTTGATGCTGGCCTGGTTTACATAGCTAATTCCAGGCCAGCCAGGGCTACACAGTGAGACCCTGTTTCAGGAACAAAAGAAGGACAGATGGACAGACAAACTTACAAAAGGAAGAATTAAAAATACAGATTCTATCTACTATCCTTGTTTCCTATTTATATTCTGTATTATCTCCTTCATGCACCCAGATAAACATGGAGTGACCATGGAGTAAGAAATGTAGTTTAAAATATAGAAAAATGAAAATACTCTACATAAAAATTACTTTTCCTGTATAAAGTGAGGAGAAAGGGAATTTTATTTTAATAAGAAAAAAGACAGAGCTGAACTAGGGAATCACTAAAGACTCCAATATCCACACAAGCATCATGACGACTTTCAGTTCCAATAGAATATGTCACACTTGAAACTTAAGATCAGCTGAGAAGAGACCTAGATACTATCAATTCAACAGGCTCTTAGCTTCTAAATGCCTTGTCCAACCATGAGCAGAGCAAGAGCTCTAGAGAGACAAGAAAGTGCTTGGAAACAATAGGCCCATCAAAAAGAACATGAGAGTCACCTGAAGACTCTCCCAGTGACTTGCCTGGTACAAACGGAGCAGACTGATAAATCACAACACCAATAGCTATAACATTTAAAATGATGTTCATGAGCCACATTTACAGAAATAAATATTTGCAGAAAGTGCGACAGGGCACAGTTCTCTCATCAAATGTAACTCAAGTTCTAAAAGCATAAAAGCCTATCAACCAGGCAAGCACCACAGTACTTCCTTGGTAGGACAAGAATGAGCACTTAGTAGGAGGCACAATCGAGAAGGAGGATGCTTGGCTGGTCACTAATATTTATTAAAATAAGAAGAAAATACTAACTTCAACATAGAGAAACCGGTGCCACCTCATCCACTTGAGGACCATGAAGCTCACTGCACTGATGCACTGCAAAGGCAGATCTTGAAGGCCTGAGCACATCACTTCAATGATATTCTAGTCCCAAATTCCTAGTCTGAGTTGTGTGGAAATGCCAAGAACCAGACAGGGAGGAGAGAGAGAGAGAGAGGGAGGGAGGGAGGGAGGGAGGGAGGGAGGGAGGAGGGAGGGAGGGAGGGAGGGATTTCTATAAGATAACTAGACAGTGTGATCCTCAAATACCAACCTCATAGAACACTAAGGAAGGCAGAACACAAGACCAAGACTGGAGGCAATGGGGTGAGGGAGACAGTAGTATAGGGAGGATGTAACTCCAGACCAGGCCCAGACCAGGAAAGTGATGCTACTGGAGAAATGGGGGCATTTTCATACATGTGTGAATGATGTACTAATAAGTTAGTTAATGTCAAATTTGGGCTCTGGATTGCTATACCAAATTCATCAAAGGTATAACATTTAAGGAAGCTGGAGGAATAGACTCTACTTATTGAGCAAAGGTCTCACCATGGAGTCAAGGTTAATCTTCAACTCACAATGTAGCCCAGGCTGGTTCAAACTCCTAACCTTCCTATCTCAGCCACAATTGGCTATTTGAACTATTTTGGAGCACTTTGTAAGTGTGTCGTTTTCACATTACACAAGCAAATTTGAAAGGCTACAATATATATTATATATTTATTTCTGTAGCCTTTCAAATTTTATATATATATATATATATACACACTCTTTGTATATATTATATATATATATATAACTCTTTGTAAGGTAAAGAGTTATGAAGACAGAAAAGCTCTGCAGCTCAGAACTTCTATTCCACATGCATCAGATAAGTTTAAGTACAGAGGCCCCCAGCATGCCTTTGTTAAATTCAAATCAAGAACCTACTTCAAGCTGGATATGGTGGGCACACACACTGCAAAACTCAGGAAGCTGAGGCAGAAGTATGGTAACACAGCAATTGTGAGGCTAGCCTGAGTTACCAAGACCCAGTCTCAAACAAATAAGCAAACAAACACAAAGGATGCTTGCCTAGCAAGATGCTGGGTTCAGTCCCACAAAGGAGAAAAACAGTGAGGGAAGGATGAAGGGAGGGAGCAAGAGTGCTCACAGCCTGTCATTCTAATACCATATCAAACCTTCATTTCCATAGCTACCAGTAGGATGCTTCCAAACATTACCATCTATTTGAAGTATCAAACCCATTCTTCACTTAATTAGTATCTTACACAGTATACAGGAAATTTTCCAAGTTTGTATCAGCATGTTTTTCTGCCTTCCAAAACATGTCACAGTACCATTAGCAAATACTAAGTAGTTGCTAAGAAAGCCCATGTGAAACATCCCAGAGCATATGACAAATTTATGACACAGAATTAAAGAAAATTCTTAGGTGGACTTAAGCAAGTTAGTACAACCATAATGAGCGGAGTGTAAGGACAGACATGATGCTGGGAAGCACTGCAAAGAACAGGAAACTCAGCTTTTGAGGCATTAAACTTAGATACAAGAAGATAAGTGTATTAAATATAAAGAAATATAAGATGTAGTAAATCTTTACTTACTATGATCAACCAAGAGAAATGGAACAAAGTACAGAGGTAGGAAGGAACTGAGAGTTTTCACATTAGAAAAAAGAACTCTCTCAGGGCTCTAGGACCTTCAGAAGAGGAGGTGGAAAGGTTGGGACAGCTGGAGGTGGTGGGTGACTCCAAGGAAACAGACACAACAGGGTGAAGCACATATGAATTCAGACTGTGGCAGCACACACAGGATCTGCACAGGCTCTAGCCACAGGTCCCAGCACTAAGAGGGGGAAGTGAACAAGAGCCCCCAACCTTAACCCAGGAGCTATTTGCGAACAATACCCTCCAGCAACAGGAAATCAGTTTTATCTAATAGTGTGTCACTGAGTGTACCAGTCACACTTCAGGCCAGGCCCCATGCCCAGATGGCCAAACGAACAGGATCTCCATGTTGTCTTTTCTATGAAATTGTTTGACTTTAGTATTTTTTGTGTGTTTTAGTTGTTTAATTCAATTTACTTGAGGGGAGTGGGGACAGAGAAGAGAGAGAACATGAAGTTGGGTGAGTAGGAAGTGGAAAGGATCTTGGAGCAGTTGGGATTGGGGGACATGATCAAAACTTATTGTATAAAAAATTAAAGCAAAAGAAAAGGAAAACCTGCTCACTAGCAAGCTGGCAAAGCACTCCTGTACCAGAAGCTGGGAAGCAGCTCTGCTCTGCGGCCAGCAGAAGAAAACTGCAATTTGCATACTACCCAGTACACCTGTAATAATCAGAACAACAGTGGAAAAGATGGAGACAAAACCACTCATGTCCCGCCCCCCACCCCCAAATTACAGATAGCCAGGCACTTCCCAGTAACTACCAATTAGGACAGAGAGACCCTAAATGCACCCAATATGAACTGCAAGGCTGTTGAAAGTCATGGTTAAAAAAAAAATGAGGAGAAACAATGTTTTAAGATTTTTAATTCATTTTTATTAATTTGTATCTGCATATAGATCTGTGGAACAGTAGTTTGATTTTCTTGGGGATTTTTTGGGGGGAGGGGGTGCTCCCATAATGGTCAGAGGACTTGTTGTGAAGTCTACTCTCTCCTCCCACATTTATGAGGTCAACAGGATTAAAATCAGACCACTGGGCTTATATCATCAGGGGGCAAGCCCCACCTAATGGTTTTAATTAAGATGTCTGATACAGGATCTCACGTTATAATTCAGGTTAGACTCTAAGTCAAGGCAACTTCCCAGCCTCAGCCTCTCAAATGGTGGCATCACAAGCCTAAATTGAAATACTTGTGTAGGCAGCCATGTTTAAGATAGCACCTAGGACAGTTGCAAAGTCGTATGACTAGCACCTGACAATGTAAGCAGCTGGCTTCCAGCGTGGCCAGCTCAGCTAAACTGGTAAACAAGTCCTTTGTGCATGCTTCGGCCTCGTGCCCCTCCCCAGCGAGCTTATGCAAATGAGGTATTGGCAGTCTAACCTATCCTGAGAGAACACGTCACCCAGCCTGCCTTGGGAAGATATATAAGCAGCGCATTTCTGCTACTGGGGGTCCCCCGGCCATAAGTCCCCGTCCCCATCCTGTCCCGGTCCGTCCCCGTCCATAAGTCAAGAGTTGTTCCTGCAATAAAGCTGACTGAGAAGGATCCGACGTCGTCGTGTCTTAATTGCTGGTCAAGGCGGACGCGACATACTTGATTTAATAAAACAGTGTGTACAGGAAAATTAAATGCATAGGGTCTTTCCCCTGTGAAATAGCTTAATATGCTAGACTAACCATCTTCTTTATCCAATGAAAACACACACACACACACACACACACACACACACACACACGGGGGAGGGGGGGGAGATAGAGATAGAAATAGAGAGAGAGATACAGAGAGAGAGATTGATTAGCCAGGAAGGAAAATCTTAGAGAAGGACCCGATTCCCTAACCAACCAACATCTTAATCAGTGGCTGTAGTTGGATCCACGAATAGGCACATTCCACATCCTGAGCATCACACTAAGAGCACAAGGGTGAGTAAGACACGTCCCCATCTTGTACCAGATCCCCTGCCTAGTGTGGCACATCAACAATGTGAACTACGAACACCTGCCCGTTTATCGTCTGAAAGCAAGATGCCACTCCACTAAGAGATGCCATCTGTGTTCTTACCCCTCAGCCCAGAAGTGCTTTCTGTCTCCTTAAAGCCAAGGAGCTGCGTGCAGGGCCTGGGCTATCCTGCACCCTCATATGCAGACTCTCCAACCCTAAAAGATGCTCATATTAGCTCCTGAATCAATCAACAGTCACTTCCTGACTTAATTTTGTTATTATTTTTTCCTCTTTTTTCTAACTTCTGAAATCAGGATAATGGTTCGTAGGATGCTTTCAACATTACTGGTGTCTCAAATAACAAACTACCTTTTACATAAAAAGAAAAAAAAAGGTTAAATAACAAATGAACTCAGACTGAAGAAATCTCTACTGACCACAAAATTGCTTTCAATGACACTCAAAGCTATTTTACTATAAAGGACCTCAAATTACCAATATGTAAATTATCTTCATGCCATAAATGTACCAAATATTCTAAGATTCACAGTGCTTAAAAATATTCACCCAACTGGGATGATTTCAGATTAAAGAAAATAAGGACTGTGTAATTATATACACTTACCTTGACAAAGAGAAAGCAATCTGTGATTAGAACATAGCAATTAGTTAGAAAATGCTTCACATGGATTTAATTACCCATCCGTCTCCATGCAGCTCAATTACTTTTATCTCAGTGCATCAGTAAAAGATTTCTGCCGGAGGCAACTGCCAGTCATGTATTTATAAGGCTTCTAGACTTTACAGTGAATACATTATTGCATTCGGGCACATGTGCTAACGTTACAGTGTAGAGACATTCTTAATTTTAGGTTTCCAGTTTTAGCTCCTGATTATCTCATTCCTTTTCAAGAGTCAACTACCCTCCAGATTGCAAACCCATGGCATCACAGCTGCCTCAGTGATGCTGTTGATACACAGTACCTGTTTATTTAAGTCCTTGAGAACCTAATGTGAAAAACTCCAACCTTACCTTATTGCTTGAGAGCAAAGAACACAAGCCCTCCGCACCCAAGGTTAAGCTAGATGTTCAGAATGAAGGTGGTCTCTCTCTCTCTGCCAAGGCTAACCCAAGTTTTCATTTCATTCAACTCTGCCCTCTGAGAAGGCAATGGTCTCCCAAGATGGAATTCGTAAAACAGATGGAAAGATAGCACCCTCCATTTTTCTTCTATTTGGTATGAAAGGCACACAACTTCAAAATCTTTGGCAACTCATGCTCAGTGTGGCTGGGAAATCACTTAATGGACCAGAGGGTTAATTACCATCTATTTGCCTGCAGCCTTCTGCCACACAATGAAACTCATCAGCACAAGACACACCTAGCAAAGAGCCTGGCTCATGGAAAGTACATAAATGAGAGAGAAAGAGAGAGAGAGAGAGAGGAGAGAGAGAGAGAGAGAGAAGAGAGAGAGAGAGAGAGAGAGAGAGAAAATAACTGTATGTATGTATGTATGTATATGCATGCACTTTCTGCCCCACAGTTCTGGTGGAACCTACAAAGATTGTACAAACCCACAGAAACACAGGCCTCCAGAAACTAAGAAGAAAATATATCCATCCCTCTATAGGGAAATATCTTTGGCTTTCCTTAGAAACGACCTTTCCTTAAAAATCAGTTTTTAGAACTCCAGAATTTGGTAGTAAAGTTTGGCCATATTGTTGTTTAGAACCAACAGAGGTGACTCCCTTCTACTGAGGAAGGCAAGTCTTAGGTCAATGGGTCTTATGTCATTTCCACTGATAGAGTTCCCAAGAGCCTGCTCATAGGTAAGTCTCACAAGTCATCAGGAGTCTGTCTTTCAGTCTCTGCCTAAGTCCAAGGTTCTTCTGCTTAAACTTAAATATAAACAAAACTGAAATGTCTAGGGTCCCTACTCCCACATTTCCTCTAATTCCATCTCTTATGCTTTGGCATGCATGCCTTGAGAAGTTTCATCAGGAGTTTGATGGCAAGGTTTAGCAAGTTATACTTAATGACTGTGACAGTCCTGTCATATGTTTCAGAAAGTAGTGTTAAGTTTCTGATTGTAAATTTCCCTATAGCGGTAAGGTGATTTTCCCTCAACCCCCTAGGGGAAAGGTTATTTCAACTCCTATAAAAAAAAAAAAAAAAAAAAACTTTAGAAATTTCCCTCTTGAATTTAGCTGCCATTTACACTAAGATTTCCTCACCACCCCCCCCCAATTATTGATTCCTAAAAAAAAAAATAAAAGCTCTGGACTGTTGTAAGTAGCTTAGAAATATTTCACACATTTTCATGGTGTGTAAATCAAGCTACATTTGAAGAAACAAGACAGAGAGACAAGAATGATATCGGACAGGATTTAATGGTTTTGAGTGGGCACTTTATAAAGCACAGAGGAAAAAAATCCCTTAAAATCTGAGATGTGTATTGAAATATGTGAACATAATATATACTACCAATGCTCCCTTCTCCATGACAGCTACATCTTAGATGTTGTTTCTCAAAAGGTGGGATCAGCAAAACTGTTTCTTCAAAACTCCAAGGCTTCTGTGGTTAGGAAATGAACATTACTAGGTAGGCAGAAGTTGGGTTATAACATATGCTTCACCAACATCCAACAGTATCATTTGGAGCTGGTTGACTAATTCACAGGAACAACAAGATAGTTTTGTTTGAGCACCTTTTCTGGTTCTCTCTCATCAGGCAGAGGGAGGAACACATTAGTATCTCCTATGGTTTTGTGTAGATAATGGGCATAGTGATATGGGGTTGTTAGATTAACAGTCAATTTACCAATAAAAGTTCAGCCTGGGACTTGAAACTTGGCATAAGGCCAATAAGATACAGTAATTCTTCGAAGATAAATAACTTCAAAGATGAACTGTAATTAGATAAATAGTGCACAGATGTCAATCAAGGCCTACACCCTTATGTCCTAGAGGAGAGTGAGCCCCACTAGGAAGGATTTTGTGGTAGCCTGAGTGACAACTCTGGCTGTACCACTACTTACCATTGAAGGACTCTAGAATTTGCCTTAACTAACTTTCCCCAGACATGATATCCAAACAATTCTAACACCTCAGAGTTTCATATAATTAATAAATGACATAACCTATAGACAGAAAGCAATTCATATTTTCCCTGGCCCATGTAAAACAACAGAAGAGCAGTATGGGATACAGATCCATCCCATGTTTCAACATGAGGTTTCTTTGATGGACCAAGGGCCATTGCCATGGGGAGGGGAATGAAAGTATTTGCTAAAGCATTTGAGCTACCCTGGAATTTCCATTTAGAGAAGCAAGCTACTCTTTGTCAGTAAAGTTACACAAAAGAGATAATTGTGGCATAGCCTATTCAGACCTATATGCAGAAATCATCCTATTTGCAAATGGGAACTACCCAAGCGCAGAAATGGGACTCGATGTAAGGCTGTAAAAACAATAAAGTTAATTAAAAGAAAAAAAATACTTTTTATAGAGTTCAAATCCAAGTTAATTTTTTTTCAAATTCACATTTATGGTGTTAACAGTCAAGAAGTTAAAAAAGCAATGAAATAAATGCTTTAAAACCACTACAACTGACTTCTCTTAAATAGCTTTCATTAGTTTGGTTTGAATCTTTTAACTTGTTAAGTGTTTTCAAAATTAGATTTGTTGTTTTAACAGTTTCCCTTGGAACTTTTTGGTCAAGCAAATGGTCCCAGAGATCACTTACCCTTTGGATCCAAAGAACTGCAATCAATGCGTGAAGAAATGCAACAGTAAACCATGTTTGTGGAGACAGGTTAAAACAAAAGGAAAAATCTCAGAATACCTGAGCAAGTAAGGAAATCATAAATCTGCCCAGTACTTGACCCATTACCTTTGCATTTTGTTGAGAGTGGGGCAGGAAGATTTTCACTGAGTCAAACTTGATGCTGAGCAATGAGAACGGCCATCTCAGATGCTGCAAGGAAGAGGGACACCTCCACTGGCGGGGGGTAAGTGGGTGGCAAATCTACACCTGCTAAGCTGGCAAAAGCCAAAGAAATCTACATCAGCCTGCATCTGTGCTACTTTCAAAAACTAGCACCGCCCATTTTCATGATTGGGAACTAAATAAAAAGCCAAATATAAGGTAAAAATAAAATCAAAATGTGAAAGGCCTCGATTAAACAGAAAATAACCAGTCTGCTTTTGAATGAGCTCCACTGTTACTGCCTCATGACTCTCACTTCACTATAGCAGATTTAGTCTGCTCTCTAGTGTCTTCCTACACTGATGGCTGTTCATATCTCCACAGTTAGCGTACGTGGCTAGGGAAAATAGGCCACCCCTGTACCACCTAGAACAGGCCCCGAGTATCCCACAAAACAAAAGGTTGACAAACGATTGCCTGTGTAAAAGTCACACAATGTTGTATTGGACAGGGAGAGGGGCAGTTTCAAGCATGCAATGCCTACCAGAAACTCAGGAGTACCAGAAGGCAAGCATACACTGACATTAGAGTTCAGTCCTGGCGAGGTGATATTAGTACTTAAAGATATAATGACTATTGCCTGGTTTCAAAGTAATTCTCCTGAGACTTAGATGGATCTGAAGACAACATCCAAGAATAGTAGAAAGCAAGACTTAGGTTCACATACATTCTAAGTGGAACAGAAAATTACTGAAAATTTTCCATAACCAGGTTTTTGATATTTAGTTTATAAAGGAAAAAAAGGAAATCTGAGAGACAGTCAACAAAATAAAATGTTTTAATTCTAGCTCTTCCAATATTGCCTAACTTTAAACAAACCCACTATATTCTGTCAGGTATCAGTTTATCTGGAAAGAAAGAAGCTTCAAGTGCAGTTAGTTTAAGTGCCTTGGTGGAGACACTTCCTTGGAAAATGGAAATCACAGCTTTGATTTGGTTTGAGGTAGTTTACAGCTCACTGAAAGGACAACTAGGAAACACTTTTGGACTAGAAATTAAAATGTGGCCTTATGCCAGGCAGTGTTGGCGCACGCCACTCCCAGCACTTGGAGGCAGAGGCAGGCAGATTTCTGAGTTTGAGGCCAGCCTAGTCTACAGAGTGAGTTCTAGGACAGCCAGGGCTACACAGAAAAACCCTGTCTTTAAAAAAAAAAAAAAAAAAAAAAAAAAGTGGCCTTATAAGTTTGCCTCATAAACCAGCTTGTAAAATGAAAGTATAAAAGTATATAATTTTTGTTACTTTTAATTCAGTTTCTTCATGTCACCACTAAATAAATGGTAAACAATTATTAGGAAAATGTTCGTTCATTACAGGCCTGCCCATCCTCCAGCAGTCACACATTCTGCATGGTGTGTAAAACAGGTACAGTGAGGGTGGGAAATACTGATTGCAAAGTGGCCTGATCATTATTAGAATTAGGATTTCCATAACCTGAGTTCTGCAAAGCTCTCATGAAACACTTCATGAACCCAGTGGTTAAAGTTAATTTAAGATCTTCAGAAACAAAACTTTCCCATCTATATCAAATGCAAGTTGCCTGCTCAGAAAACCAGGTAAGACTACCTAGACATTGACCTGTTAACAAATGATACAGGAAAATAAATGCTCTTTTAAGGTTGTAATTAAAGTGAACAGATACATATTTTTATTCAAGGAAGTTACTACAATTAGAGATGCACACTTCTCAGTTGAAGTTGGGACAAGACAACTCTCTAGGGAACATCACCATCATTCCTTGATTCCAGTTTATTAGTTACATAACAAATAGGACAACACAGATAAGGAAAAAAACAAAAGGCGATAAACAAAAATGAAACAAAACAAACAAACAGAAAGAAACATGTAAGTTTTAACATTCAAAGAAACTAGAATATAATTCTCAAAATACCTTTCATGTTTTCAAACTCCAGGCTCTAAGACACATCTTGCCACCCAACACAGGTCAAAATTCCCCTCATCTTTGCTACTGTGGTTAAAATTTGATTAAAAGGCAGTACCAATGCAAATGAAGCTATGTTCCTCCCGCTATTAATCAGCAATATAACTATGCATGTTCGGGTTAACACTCTCCACTGCCCTTGCAAATGGATTTAGAATAGGAGGTGCTGGAGCACTCAGCCTTCTAGCAGACGAGAATTTTGGAAAGCATGGCTGGAAAACTGGTGGAATTGTTGCTTCCTTTGGTTCTTAGCAGACACTGAACCTTCTTTGAAAGAAGACTAAAAATTCACAAGAGTATCCTGTCTTCAATTGAAGAAATGTTTAAAATGACACCCATATGCTATTTTAATGTATTCTTTCCAAAGACAACCATAAATATTTAATATAAGAAAGGTGCTGTTTAAACACAATGAATAGCTATGAAATTAAAGTTGGCTGAGGGATTACACTGTATACAGAATACACTGTAAATAATGACAAGGAAAATACGAGCAGCATTACTTTATCTCACTTCTCTTGACATTTCTTTAAAAATATTCAAAAGACAATAGACAGGAAGGTCAGCTTAATTGACACCAAAGAGTGACTAACTCTATTCTTGGTCCATGCTTGGGGAGTCTATTCATTCCAGATAGGCCATTCACAAGCTAAAGAAATGATTCTACCCAAGTGGATTCAGATGAACCAATTAATTCATTGGAGTTTCTTGCAAGAGCACAGTGATTCAGACAGCTTCATTAAGGAAAACCCACCATGGTCTAGGTAGCAACTAAGAAAAGCTGTATCCTTGACATCCTCAGCCCATACAACCTTCCATCTCTACATAATCTGGCAAGCCCAAGATCATGTACAGCTGAGGCAGGATGACAGGCAGCTGGGAGTTAGGGCAGGGGGCAGTAAAAGCATGGGATCTTAGGTGAGGGTAGAATGTCCTCTCCTCAGGTCTCCTTCTAGAAGACAATGTTAATAAGCCTGATCTTGAGAGGGTCTCCTTGCATAGTGTCTCTGTTTTCCACACAATAGCCATGAGCACAGCACATCACAAAAAAAACCAAACCAAACCAAAACAAAAAACCCAACCATGTCTATATCTTGGAACACACCCATTGAGAAGACATGACAGAGGTTCCGGTCTTCGAAGTTCCAGTTTGCTGCCCATGTTCATAGAGGTCATAAAACCAGACAAGGCTGGTTTAGTTTCTTGTATTTGCCGAGGTGGTGGCACATACTTTTAATCCCAGCACTCTAGGAGGGAGAGGAAGGTGGATCTCTCAGTTTAAGTATAGAGTGAGTTCCAGAACAGCCACAGCTACACAGAGAAAACCTATCTATAAAACAAAACAAATCAGTTTCTTATATTCAAGCATTCATCAGCACTTAATATTAAACATTCTTCCAGAAGACCTCCATATATATTAAGCAACCAAGTCCATATAGTGATGATCAGAAGCACTAAATGCCACATTCATTATTTCTAAGATATTACTCTCTTTCGTAGTTCTACTGTAACACCCAAACTGCCTGCTTTCTCTTCTCCAGAATATCTACTTAGTCTTTAACTTGCAGTAAGAGACAACAGCTGGTGCCTCTTTCCCTCATAAACCCCAATCTCTTGGTTTTCCCATCCAATTCAAACAATTTCATCTTCTTTTAATTTCTCTCAAAGGTCTCTTTGCCTGACCTATTCCACTGAATTTCTCCAGAGGGCAATAAAATAATTTCTCGGTGCTTAGGTAGTAGACCCCAAAGTAAAGTTCATTCTTAAAGAATAACATACTCTTGCCATAACACAAGTGTGCTGCCCAGATTCTACTTCTCACTGGCTGAGTGCCAAGCCCCAATCCTTAAGACTTAAACAACTCTATGATCTGACTTACTATATAGCTACCGATGGCTCCAACTAAGCCATCCACAGCTAACTAACATTCCTTCTTCTCTTGATGCCAAGAATTTCTCCTCTGCTGATGTCACACACCAATAAATTTCACATATTTTTCATTCTACTTACTAAATAAAATGCAATGTTGTTCCAGGCTTATAATATATCTGTCAAAAACCATCCTTGAGTAGTTAGCAGAGCTCTCTGAACATCCCCAAATATGCAGGAACTCATCTTACTAAAACTCCTTTTTATTTGTTTTCTGACATAGGGCCTCTCTGTGTAGCTCACTAAAGAGACCAGGCTGTCTCAGAACTCATAGGAATCTGTCTGTCACTGCCTTCTCTGGGCTGGGACTAAAGGCATGAACCAATCACTATATCTGAACCCCAAAATTCTCAAAAGAAAAGTATGCTGAAGCTCAACAAGGTTTTCCATGACACCCACATAGCTGACAGTTTTCCTCCTCATTCTAATCAGGCTATCAGTCCATCAAACTTGAGAGAGGCGCTCCGAGGGACAACAAACCCATTCTAATCCTAATTTCTGGCATTGGTTCTGTTCATTTGGTGTCATTAATACCAATGGCAAGTAAGTCCATTTAGATGATTAATGCATTTTAAAGATGTAAGACTCAAAGAACACAGTATACACCTTAAAGTTAATATAAACAAACAGTACGACAGGATGTTTCTACACAATCCACAATGTAGCCACATTTAGATATGAATTTCAAAGTAAGGAAGTGTACCTTAAAATGTAGCAAAGGTGGCTCTGTAACAGTGTGCTTTACAGTGAGCACATCCTGGAAAACACTGACAAGTACTCACCCACTCAACTAGAACTCTGGAGATAGAGCAAGTCAGTCTACCTGCAAACCAGCATGCCAGTGTTCTCCAGGAGGACTGGGAACACCTTATGCATCTAAGTGATTTGAATTCCTGTTATTTTCTATAATGTTAATTTCTCTGAAAGTGTTCCTTAATCTAAGACCACACACCTGATAAATAACCTTATGCCCAGTGTTCAAGTCACGTTACACATGTGCCTTTAGCAGAAGCTATGCACTTACTTTTAACTCAATAAATTAACTTAAAAGATATACAAATGCAGCTAAAACATTATTAGCAAGTGATGGAAAACTGTATTATTATGTAGTACATGAACAGACAGACAGACAGACAGACACACACACACACACACACACACCTGGCCCCCAAAATTCAACTTTCTCATCCCAGTCTTAAGTCAGATTCCCCCAACTACAGTCCTGAGTGAAAATTAAAAGACAAAAGAATTAAAGCCTCAGACTGAAGCAATCCACAGGAAATTCGGCAGCCTGGGTAGGTAGCATCATCATCCTCTCTGCATGGCAGCCTGTCATCTCTTCTCACAGACTGACAAGAGATGCACTTCCACGTGACCAAATGCACTGGGACACTGAGGCTCCATATCTAAGAGAGGAGTGTTGCTAGGCGGACACTCATCCAGTCTCAAGACAGGCCACTGGCAGTTTGAGCATGCTCTGAAAGTACTCCTACCTCTTGGTGGCCAAATACCAAATTCCTGGGTCAGTCAGAACAGACAGGGTTTAACAAACTCTCAACATGTACCTGTCTATTAAACTGTCATCAAGTGATAGAAGACTTCCGAGTGAACATATCTCAGGCACTCTTTCTATGGTAAGCAGTATCTTGAGCATACAGTCCCTTAACAATTAAAAATGAGAATCATTGTAATGCTCAATGGAAGTATGAGTAACAAACACAAATAATAATTGTTTTGTTTTTTTCCACATTCCACAGGAAAAGAATGTGATTCTTTGAAACTATTTAGAAATTTATAATCTTGTAAATATGATAAGAGTCAGAATCAAGGAGTGAAGGAGGAATCTAAGACCTTCTCGTGTTGAGACACTTGTCAGTCAAGGATGAACTTGATCTGCTCACTGGGAACTCTGGCTGCTTCAATCCACTGTGCCCCGCTCCTCTTCAAACAGGTATCCAACCCACTTTCCACTCTTTATTCCTATGCTTCTATCTCCAAGCCTACTCCTAGAAAGAACATCAAACCAGATGTGTCCAGGTCTGGCCTTTGCCTGTCTTGCCACTACAACAGTCTGAACAAATCTAGAGATTTGGACACTAAGTAAGATGCTTCACTGTGGCAACCAAGAACTGTTTCTTTTTAAGATGACTGTTGTGAGCTAGCCACTAATTAGTAAAGGGAACCTGAGACCAGAGTTCAGAAGGAACCTTGCAGGAATAATGCCTGATACAGTACAACATGGGGCTAATGAGAAAACTTCCAATGACTCTGGTGCACAAAACATTCAGCTCTGCAAAACTGACACCTTGAGAGCTGACTGGCACAAGCACCCAGTATGGATAAGAAAAAAACAGTGGATTCTGAGTGGAACCCCATCTTCTTCTCACTGTTTACTTCTGAACTTTGTGTTGCTGGAATCCAGGTCACATTCTTGGGCCACTGAAACATCAGTTCTCTGAGTTCTCTCATGAAGAAGTCATTTTCCTAAGGTTGGAAATTCCCCACATTATAGAAGAATATTTAAATAAGGCTGAGGAGTCAGAAGATGCCACTGCTGCCAACTGTACAGAATGATAAGTGCTGCTACCAATGAGCACTCACAGAAAGAAGAGAGCGGAGTCTCACTGTGTCCTACTGTGAGAGCTGAGGGCTGGTGTGAAATCATGGCTACTGAGGAGGCAAATACCTCGTTTCTTCCCTCCAGGAGTAACTCATGACTACTGGTATTTTAGTTCGATTACTTCTCAGATAAAATCCAGGTGAAAGTAAGCTCAACACTACTACTAGCCGATACCAGAGGGTAGAAATGGTGGTGGGTGCTAAGTACTGGTCCTTATCTCAGTATCTTACATGGATAAACACAATGAAGATACATAGATCAGCTTGCTAATGCTCCTTCCCAAAACAAGACCTTAGGTAGCTCCCAAGTGCAAGCTACATAAAGGGAAATAAATACATGAAGAAAAGAAACTAAAAAATGACTTCCAGGCAAAGCAAACAAATTGCTTTCATATGCCTGGAAAACAACAGTAGACACACAGAATTTCACAGCACTAGTATACAGAACACACAAACTTTGTCAGTCTGGCCTTTTTCATGGGATGCACAAGAAGCTTGCACCACACCACTCAGTCAGGAAGAAAGTAGACCAACTGGCTTCCTGGAATTGTCTGCAGATACAGTCGGCAGCAACGGCACAACTTCTGGCAAAGGTAAATTCAAGATTAATCATGCAGCTCATTTTGTTTTTAAAAAAATCCTTTTCCTTAGCATATTTACTGAAGCAGAGTTTTATATCAGTAAAGCTCACACAGTTCAGATGGTATTGTCTGCATATATTCAGGCTTCTAGAACCAAATACTTAGAGGGTTATACATAACTGTCAGGAAGTTATTCTGCACTTTCTTGAAGACTGAGAAATCAAACATCAAAGCGGTCACAGACTTGGTACTGGTGATGGCCCTTTTCTCAGATGAAACAATTATGCATGTCCCTCCTGTGGTAGAATAAGGACAGGGCTAAAACTCCCTCAAGCCTTTTTATAAGGGAACTAACACACACAGTGCATGGCAGGAGTTCATGATCTCTGCACTTCTCAAAGGCCCCTCTTTTCATACTAATTTGGGGATTAGGTTTGCTGATATGGATTTCAAAAGGACGCAAATACTCAAAGACTCTGAAGTAATTCAATCTCTTAAAATGTGCATGGGAACACTGTAATCTAGGGCCTCACATAGCACAGGTATACAATGTACTCCACTGACACATTAGTTCAATGAAATTTATGGCCAACAGGCATATGGCTTTGAAAGGCATTTGATGGTATTGGATACTCATTTGCCTTTCTATTAATTAGAAAAGATGCCCTTCTTTTGCAGGAGACTTACCATATCCATGCAATGTTCTGTTAAAGGACAGAAACATACCAAGTACATGCAGATGAACTAACGTGAGAGTGCACTAGAGATTAGGCTCAGCCTTGGGAGCTTCTTCTTGCTTTGCTTTCTGTCTAAAATATCAATGTCCTTTGGAAGTGCACTTTTTT
The DNA here is from genome assembly GCA_021653895.1 of Mastomys natalensis. NCBI lineage: Eukaryota > Metazoa > Chordata > Mammalia > Rodentia > Muridae > Mastomys > Mastomys natalensis. Next base: position 1,459,346 of record JAJTUV010000044.1, on the reverse strand, counting down.
TTTTTTTTTTGGTTTTTCGAGACAGGGTTTCTCTGTGTAGCCCGGGCTGTCCTGGAACTCACTCTGTAGACCAGGCTGGCCTCAAACTCAGAAATCCGCCTACCTCTGCCTCCCAAGTGCTGGGATTAAAGGCGTGCACCACCACCACTGCCCGGCTTGGAAGTGCACTCTTTCCATTGAGTTTACGATTTTCACACTGAAGAGAAGGTCTCTGAAATGGAGTTGAGGTCTCCGAAGAGACCACATCTTCTCCACCCAGCAACCTGTCTGCAGGAAGTTTAGAATCCTCTTTCCTAAGCCTCCTCTCAGCTGCTCAATCCAAAACCTCATGCTGGGTTCTCCTTGCTGCTTTTGTCCCCTGCCTGCCCTTGGTTGTTTACTAGTGACTTCTTGAATCTGTGTGGATCCTTCATTTCTCTAGTCACACTGAAAATCATCAATGTTGAATTAGTTTGCATCATAATGTGCTTGTATAACTAGGGAAGAGCTCCCTTGCAGCCTTCATGCAGGTTTCCCTTGATGATATAATCCTAGCACACTACCAACTGCCAGACAACAACACAGACTGTTACATTCTAATTCAATCACAGACCTGGTTTGTGTTTTTAGCAGAACAGGTAGATTTCTATAGACTTTATTGAATTGTCAATTAATTGAATGGCCACAGCAATTGGTACACAGAACTGTTCAACCATTCACCCTAAACTCCCCCATGCTATATCTTCATTATGACCAATGTCTACCTATATAACTGTCACTTTAGGAATACAAACTTATATCATTTGAGATTCTCTTCTGTAAAACTCAAATACTCCTGAAATAAAATCCTATGGCTGCATTGATTAATGAATGTTCCTATTTATTGCTGAGTAGAATTTCATGATATGGCCATACTATAGGTTGCTTATCAATTCACATTTTTAAAAACACATGGGTTGTTCTAAAATAGCACCTGACTGTGGGGCAGTAGGCTGTGAGAAGCAGCTGGGTGCCTGGTTGAGCATAGGCCTTGAACCCTGGAACTTTATCAGACTGCAGGGGTTCGGCTCTGCTCCAGGACCCTGGTTCTTTTCATTTAGCTTCAGCCCTTCACAGCCCCTCCCACAGAGAGGTCTATGGCCATCAGTCATGAGGAGCAGTGCCTCAGGCTCTCCCACATGTAGATTAGGTATCTCAAAGCTTTCAGACCACGCCAATAGGTGTTATCTGCTGCCAGACCCTAACACCCTGAAACTGTATATAAGGGCTCTCTCTCTATTTAGGAGAAATAAAAGGTGTTCGAGAATCATCCTGGTGTCCGAGAGTTTCTGTCGAAAGAGCTGTAACACTTGGGAAGAGATCTGTTCTCCGGAACCTGCCTGGGACACCAAGCGGAGACTCGAGCAGAGGCAGCAGCAGAGGCAGGCGATCTCCCCTCCCTGCTTGCACTCTGTCCCCTTGGCCAGGAACCTTGCACCAGGCCAGGCTGAAGATCTTCGTGGGATGCCCTCTGGAACAGGGGACCCATACCTGACCAATACAGATGCAGACGCTTACATCCAACCAACTGAGTCTGGGGAACACAATGGAAGAGCTAGGAAAAAAACTGAAAGAGTTAAAAGAGATTGTAACTCCATAAGAAGAACAATATTAACTAACTGGACCACCCAAGATCCCAGGGACTAAACCACCAAACAAAGAGTATACATGGAGGGAGCCAGGACTCCAGATACATATGTAGCAGAGGATGGCCTTATCTGACATCAATGGGAAGGAAAGGAAGCTTGATACCCCAGTGTAGTAAGATGCTAGAGAGGTGAGGTAGGAGTGGGTGAATGGGTGGTAGAGCATCCTCACAGAGGCAAAGGGGAGGGGGAATTGAATAGGGGGGTTGATGGAGGTCTAACCAGGAAGGGTATATCATTTGAAATGTAAACAAATAAAATGATTAATAAAAAAAATACATGGGTTGTCTACAGTTTGGGTCTGTTACTAATAAAGTAACCTTCATACATAGGCTTTAGGCAAGCAGAAGTTCCACAGGTGTTTCCAGGAACAGAAACTCCAAGGAGCAACCGCTATGCTTTGTCTGTGGACTTGACACCACTGTTGTACTCAACTGTTAGGCTGGACCCCAGTAAAGCTGTTGCAGTGAGGGTATTTTTCTGAAATGAGCAACACCTAAAATACTAAATAACTCTCCACAATGTGAGCAGACTTCTTTAAATCAGTTGAAAGATCTATACTAAAAAGATTATAGTCCTCAAAATTGGAAAAAAATTCTGCCTTCAGACTTAATAAATCAACACTGTTCACTGCTGAATCCCCCAACCTGTCTCAGCACATCCAGAGAATTTCAGGCTTACCAGTTTCTATAAGAGCCAATTTTAATTATTAAATTTTACTTTTTTAAATTTTAATTTCTGGCTGTATCACACACACACACACACACACACATACACACGTCGCTGAATTTGTTTTATTTCTTTGGAGCAGCCCACTAACTAGAGGCATTGCATGACTAAGGAATAGGCAAGGGTATCTCCATTTACCACCTTTTAATTTCCCTTCAATATATAAATATATTTTTAACAAAAATGTAAATCAAATTATGACATATTTGCCAATGATTAAGATTGAAATTCTGGAAATATGCTATGAGAATATCTTACTGTAAATTCCATTATTGTTATTTATGCAAATTATGCAACATGGAATGAAAATAAACAGCCATGCATTCAGTTTTACACCACCACAGTAAACTATGCACAAGCAAGCACTCTATGAGTGTGGATGTCAGCCATCCCTCAGTGATACAAAGAGCATTCATTTTGTCAGTGTGGTAGTAGACATATTAAAACAAATCTATACATTTAAAAAAGTAGATTATTTCATATGCTTAGCATGAAAAACCTGTTCAGAGGTCTGTGTGCACTATAGAAAACTATGGTATCCTCCATAGTAGTGAAGGTGTTTTATTTTTATTTTTTCAAATTTGCTCTAGTGGTTTAGCAAAACAGTGTAAGGGCCAAGCATAGTGGTAAGAGGGTTGTCATGAGTTCAAGGCCAGCCTGGACTACACAGTGAATAGGAAGGGTAGGAAGAAAGAAAAGGAAGAGAAAGGGAAGGAGGAGGACAAGACCATGCAAGCATAACATATAACATTGGCATCTCTGCACCAAGATGGTCTTCCAAACACAACAAAAAGTTACTACTGACATCTTATGTTCAGGACACAACCTAGTCTCTAGTGATAGCAAATTATTTAAAAAAAATCCCACTCGAATGCACATCAAATTTACAAATAGTGGGGTGGAGTAAGATGGGAAACAAACAAACAAACAATAAAGTTGTTGTGGATAGCCCCAGCCTTGTATTGTGATCCTAGTTCCACCCCCTGAGAAGAGCTCCAGAGGATGATTGAATCAATGTTGTGGATAGCCTAGTTCCCAGTGGATAGCCTCAGCCTTGTATTTTGATCCTAGTTCCACCCTTCTGGGAGGGGCTGCAGAGGATGATTGAATCTGTACACAGAGGACATCTTGTAAACCTTCTGTCCAATTAAAACCTGTAAAATAAAGACTAGAGCCAGAGATTGGGCAGTAGAAGGGGAGGCGGAGAAAAAGGCTTAGAGGAGGAGAGAGTGAGAGGAATTCGATATAAAAGGCAGAGCAGAAGAAGAAAAGGAGGAGTCACCGGGGAGCAGAAGCAGAGAAGAGAAGTAGAAGCAGGAGGAGGCAGAAGCATAAGGAAGCTGGCAGTAGAAGGAAGCCGACGACAGAGGAGCCAAAGCTCGGAGGACAACCACGAGGCCTAGGTGAACCACAAGTTATAAGGGATCTCATAGCCAGGGATTAGAGTAGTGTAGTGGTAAATCTGCCCAATCTAGGCGTGCTATTTATATCATAATTATTGAGTTGTGTTTTCCTTTACTGATCTCCTTTGGGGAGGAGATCTTACAGTGACAAATTTGGGGATTAAATAATAACTTCTACTACAAATTGGCGCCCAACGTCTACTACATAAAGTAGCTCAGAGCTTGACAAACTCCTAGTAAGAAAAGAAAAACTAGGCCAAAGATTAAAGGATGGGGGTGTGGGTAGCAAGATGTGCTAATTTAAACAGGAAAGACAGCCCTGGGAAGGTATAAGTTGGGCTCCTATGGTCAAGGATGACCTCTGACCTCTCACAAATGATGGCTACAAAAAGAGATGCTCAAAATTTTCTCTAGTGAGACTGATCGTCAGCTGCACTATTTGTGCTTTCAACTCTTGGCTCCTGTTTCCTGGACTATATACTGCCATCCAGTTCTTCAGACCTCACAAACTCCGGCAGCCATCATTCAAGTACCTCTGAATCTCGTGTCCAGCTGCTCATGTGCTTCACCCTCACTCAGGAACTGAAGGTTTGATCAACACACTAACTGTATCATTCATAAAACTTGTCATCCCCAGAAACCTAGAGACCACCTTTACCTCAAGAGAAGCTTTACCCTCTATCCCATGGGCCCCGCCCAACAGTGCCTCCAACATCCCACCCAAGCAGGGAAAGTCAAACACGTTTGGTTGAAACCCACTTCAGAGGAAAGAATAAGAAACAAATGATAGCGAAACAGAAAAGTTTGGGGCAGGAGGAGAAGGGATTAACACTCTACATTTTTGTGAATTTGAATTAAACAATAATAAAACTGCCTGATAAAAAGCAACAGCAGAAACGGGGCATCTTTGTATACTCTCATTCAAAACAAAATAGTAGTAGACCCTGGGTCCATCAATCACTATGCAGTAGAAAAATTCAAGAACTATCAAACTATTGGGTGGTCCTCCTCAGAGGAACCTTGTCAGAGTCATCTGACTTTGATCTCTCATTCACAGAAATAGCCCGGAGAAACTTCTCCACCCCATAAAAATAACAAATCTCAGAAGCCACACAATCTGTAAGCCAGAATCACCTCTGGTGAGAAATCCCCCTCCAGTGTACCCAGCCAATATTAACTGTTAAGATGCTAGATGAGATGTAATTCAGTGAAAACTCAGAGGAAAAGAAGCCAGGGCAGTAGATCTCAGAGCCTGAGCGAGACAAAGGAGAGGGAAGAGAAGAGAGATCAGTAGCAAACCCTGGGTCAGAAGGAACTTCCAGCCACCAATCTTTAAGGAAACCATAAGATACAAACAAAAATATAAAACCTGGAAGTGAAATTTTTACTGTTTTTCCAGATCTAAGAGCCACACTAATGGAACTTAAACACATCTGTAATACAAAAAAATCAGTGTAAGGTATCAAATTCTGTCATTCTTGGTAAAAATTCATGAGCAAAAGCATTTAGGATGACCTTTCCCATAGAAAAGGTCAGTGATTTGTGTGCACACGTGGAATGGGAGCATATGAAAATAACTGCAGAGAAAGAGGAAACAACGCAGCTAACAAGGAGTCCCTTCTCTCACCCCGGGCCCCAGGGCTGTCCATCTGATGACAAAGAGTAAGTACCTTCCCTCACCGCAGCTCCAGCGTTCATCTGAGGAGTGTCCTCCTCACACAGAAGCAGCAAACAGCTGTGCTCAAACCTGACCAACCCAGCTGAAGGCAGTGACCTGTCCCTGTCTGGTCCTTTGAGGGCTGCATGACTACTGAGTGGGGTTCTCGAGGCTGAGAAAGGTGGTTAACCTGTGGACTTGGCCCTGACTTGGATTCAGCATCATGTGAGCACTCTTTCCAAATCACTAGACCTCCTACTAAACTACAGTTTTCACATGAAAAATGGAATAATGGCGCTAGTATGGTTTGACAGAGTCACCTGAAATTATTGTGTTAACAGCCACTGCCATGTTAAAGAGTGGGACAAGACTTTAAGAGGTGAACAGGTCCTGAGGGTCACAGATGTAGAGCACTGTACTAAGGGCAAGGTCAGCTCCACCTTGCTTTCTCCTCAGCAGATACCAACTGTCAATGCTAAGTTTCTCAGCACAGTGAGACATGGAAACTGCTAGAGTTTCCAAGTTACTCAAATGGTATATTCCACTATAAAAGAAAAGAAAATGGACTAGATGTGGTTCCCAATTTGCCAGTTATTGTAAAGCTTAAAATCAAATAATGTATTAAAATGCCTAGAATGTAACAACTACTTTACAAAAGCAATTATTACCACGATGGGAAATTGGAACTCTCAGGTGATAGAGTTAACACGCACCTTAGTGAGGCACACATCTTGGCAACTTAGCAAGTCTGCATGTGCTTCCAGAGCTAAGAAAATGACGGTTTGGGCGTGGGCCGGGCGGGGGCGGACTGTGAATGGGAGAACAATAAAAGCCTAGAAGGCGGAGAAACCAATGCTTAGAACTTCCCACTGGAGTCCCAAGTGCCTCTGTAGAACAGTGTAGACCAGGAGAATACAGGAAACAGAACCAGGTGAGAGTAGCAAGGCTGACCCCTGCCGAGGTAACAGGCTCCTTCATGCAGCAGGTGTACACATGTCAACCTCTGCTTACACTGGGATGGATGCTACACAGTGAGTGGGAAGAGGACCAACTGCTGGGACCTTCCTGCACTGCATCTTTGATGCTACCTGGGGTCTGCCTTGGAGGGTGTTCCCAGCCCAAAATTCTCCTCTCTACAAGTGGCCACAGTGAGTGGCAGTGTACATAGGGCTCGTAACCATTTAAACCAGTGTCATCACTTCATACAGACGACCTCAAACTGACTGACCTTGAAAGATGCATCTTCTTCAGACAGCCTGAGCCATTTGTGGTCCTCTCCTCAATTCTGATTACCTCCTCCTAATTAGCTTACTGAGCTAGATGTCTGAGCTCTAGATGAGTTAACTCCATCCCAGAGGGGATGTGCTCTGTCTACAGACACAGATCACTTCCTAGGGTTGTCGCTCACATGCAATGTCCACCATTCTGTAGCTTTAGGATCTGAATTTATAGTTTATCCGAATAAAGGATGCAACAAAGATACAGAACGACCAGAAACTTTGAGAACTCATTAACGCGGATCTAATGACAGTACCAGTGGTCATTCAAATATATGGTAGTACGACCACTGTGATGAAGGCCAACATGGGCTGTTGCCTTGACTACGTCAGTAATAAACTAAAATGCAAACTGCTTGGTACTCCTGTGTGGGGTTTTCTTAATCAGATTATTTGAAGCTGGTGTCAGTCCATATAAAAGGACATGGAAGAAGGAAGCTTTCCCTTTTTGCCTTCTTGCCCTCACTCTCACTGGCAAGTTCATCTATCCTGTTGTTGAGGCATTTATTCACCTGAATTAGAACCCAATGCTTCAAGATTCCAGTATATACAGAGAAAACCAGTTACCTTCCAGGACTCGAGCCCCAGACTGGGGCTGCTGAGAGATCCAGAATGGTGGACTGAACAACTACCAGATTCTCAGCCTTTCCATCCTGAGCTGCCATTGTGGACCTGGATCACCAGCTGAAAGCCACTTTAATAAATCCCGTATGTATGTGGGTGCATATACTTATTCTATCAGTTCGGTTCCTTTCGAGAAGCTTGATTAACACAACAACAAAGATACAAATACTGTGATAAAAATTATATTCTTATGATAAAGGGAACTCCAGTACTTTTGCTAAAATTACACAGGAAGATTCCTGTTATATAAATAATTGCAAATAAATTTACTTCATGGTAAATAAGAATATTCAGTTTACTAGATATAAGCAACCCACAGTGAAACCAGAGAACATATAATGTAGGCCATCTAATCATTTGGAGATTGGTACTCAGGGTAAAAATATTTATGTATAAGTCAACTTCTTGACAGCTGTAGGAAACAGTTTCCCTAGAGACATAAAAATGATAAGGATTGTGTAATACTGCAGAATTTCTGTATATGTTATTTCTTTTAATTTTCACAGTGAGAAACAAAAATATTTATGTAAAATAACAGAGCCAACATTAAAATCTAGATAATCTAGATCATGTATCATCGAAATCATTTGTCTACAAATAAGAACCAGGAAGCAATTTGTCGTGCTTGATTAATTAAATTTGTACCTATAACTTTTATTTAGAATAAAGTATTATATTTTTAATCAATAGTAGAAGTGTTCAAATAAATCCACGAAGGCTAATCCAAATGTGACATAACTTCATTCTATTGAGTTAATTTTACATACTGAAGAGTATCAAATACCTTTGGTAAAAATACATTATTTTTTCTCTTATCCCCATTTACAAATTCTAAAATCTGAAATGGCAGAGAAAATTCAAAGCTTGTGGAGCCTCCCATACTGTAGAGGGTGGTTTTGTCACATGGCCAGCCTTTGATTCCTAGGGGTTGTCCTTTGTGCTTCTGGAGTGACTATAGTCTGTGAAGCAGTTCAAGAAAGGCACAGAAGAGACGCAAGTAGCCAACATGTCTGGAAGACACCTCCATGGTTAGAAGATGTGACAGGAGATGCAGGGATGCTGAAGGCTACAGCGTATACTTCCTGACATCCATTCTATGTCTAGCTCTTCCATCCCAGTTGCCCGTGTTGATCAAAGTCAGCCAGATACACACTAGCACATGCTTGACAACAACCCACAGAGGCACAGTGATTCAAATTTTTCCACAGCCTTTTTACCTTTGTGGCTGGCCTTGCTGAGGTTCTGAATCATTCCAACGATGGCTAGACCTCACTTCCTCAAATCTTGCTATGCAATGAAAGGTCTGTTCCTGTCATAACACCCATTACCAGTAATGTCTGGCTTCCCTTGACCAATCCCATGGATAGATAACAGGTGAAGTCAAGCCAGGTGCCCTGGACCTTTTAACACCCTGTCTCTGAGTGATGATATTATGGGTGTGCACAGCAAGCCTGGCTCATCTGCACCAATTTTAAGTGTGTTGTCCAGGTATATTGAAAGGATACACTGTCAATCAACCACTACTATCCATTTGTCACCAGAGCCTTTTCCTCTCCTCAAACTAAGACTCTGGGCGCATCAAACAACAATGCCCTGCTTTCCCCAGCCTCTTCACAGACTCAGGCAAGGACCATTCTCCTTACAGTGAGTTTTATTACCCTGAGTACTCATGTATGTGAAACCATGCAGTACTCTTTTACTGACTGATTTCACTTAGAACTATACCTTCAAGGTTCATCTCTGCTGTTGCATGTATCAGTACATCATATGTATATGTACATATATATGTATCAGTATGTCAGGATAGAGAGTATCCTATTTTGCTTCTTGTTGTTGTGATAAACACCACCACCACCACACAACAACAACAAAAAGGAAATTCAGGAAGGAAAGGATTTATTTCAGGTTAAAACTCCAATGTCAAAACCCAACATTTAGGGAAGTCAGAGCAGACCCTCAAGGCCAGGAACCTGTACGCAGGGCTAAAGTAGAAACCATGAAGGAACACTACTTACTGGCTTGCTCCTCATCATTCTTACACAGCCTACAGCCCTACATAGAGATGGTACTGCGCACCATGAGCTGTGATCTCCTAACCAATAAGCAAACAGGAAAATATCTCCATAACAAGCCTACAATTCAATCTAATCAGAACAATCACCAGATTGAGACTTCTCTCAGATATCTGTACGCTTGCCAAGTTGACAAAGATGCTAACTTGGAGGAGGGAACTCTGAAGCTAATATTAAAAAAAAAAATTAGTCTAAAAGGCATCATCATCAACATCATCATGTACTTTTGTTATGTATATAAGTGAAGAGAATCACATATGTAAATATGAGTTTCTACTTTAGATCCATGATGAGTGAAGATGTAACCTTGTGATACGAGAATCTAAAGGATGGAAAGACAGATGTAGCTGGGTAGAGTGTTGTGTGCTACTGAAGTTAAGATGTCAAGACAAACTAGTGTTATAACTAAATGTTACCACAGAGAAGCTGCCTTATACTAAGAGAACAAATGAATCACATCTCCCACTCCTTACACCAGCACAAAACGATGGCATGAATGAACAAAGTTCATGTAACAAACAAAATGACATCTGGGAAAAGGTTTGTTATTGATGCTGGGGGTCTCATTTAGGGAGAAGAAGCTATGCAAGAAAGGGAGAAAATGAAGCTGAGTACCCTTATATGACTGACAAAATTCATTGAGGCGCAGGCCTGCTTGTCCCACATCAAACTCGAGACTGAGAGATAGAGCTGATGGCCCACTCTCAAGTTCCACACAACAATCGCACCATCCTAGAGAATCTGAACACGCTTCCAGAGAGTCCTGTGCTTGGTTTTCTCTGGTTGCTGTAGGTTGCCTCCATATCAACAATAACCCTGGGGTACTTCTTTTCTGGATCTGCAACTTTCTCTGTCCATAGGCAGTGACTTTCTAACTTCCCTTATATGTAACTGTTTTAAACACCCTGGTTTTTTAGTATCTGGCTCCCAAAATAATCTTTTTTCTAATAAAAGAAATAAAAGATAAGATGTCTAAGTTCCTGGAGTTCACATGAGTTGCAGAAGAGGAAGCCTTGTGACAGTGGGAGGAAATACGCAATAGGGGAGTTGGACAGTTCTTGGTCTCCAACTCCATGAATTTTCAATAAGCACTCAGAGCACAGGTTTCTGATACTCAAGAAGGCAGAATACTCTCTGCCCATCCCAGCTTCTGCAAACTCTATGCACTATAACCCAGCTAACCCGGTTGCAGGGTTGACAGCTGAGGGTAGTTGCTACTATGCTAAGAATTAAAGTTAGCTTAAAGTAACTCCAATTTACGATCAAAGAATTCTCTTGGAAGTAGTAAACCTTCAAATAGATTCCAGAATTTCAAGATAACAACAAATAACCACCAAACAGGCTCCATCAGCAAGATTCTAGATCCTGTCTGTCCTGCCATCTTCCCAGAATTCTCTTCACACTGACTTCTTAAGTTATAATTACTAACCCTAAAAAGATCTGTGTCTGTCCTGATAAACTAAAACAAGCCCAACTCTTCCCTGGGATACACACATGAGGAGGTTCTCAATTTCACTTTATTAAAGTATTGTTATCAAGTATTTTCAAACAAAGACATGCTCTACATAGAAGCAGGATTCCATTGCCAGAATTATTCCTTTTTCTCAATTACTATGCTCCATCTATGCAAAGTCTATGATAGAGCAATCGAAGGAAAGCATGTAGAAGCACAGCCCTGCATCAGCTTCTTCAACGAACATGTGAGGATCTGTGTAAAAGCGGCATCACTAAAAAGGACAAGATCGATCTCGAAGACTACTGAATGATGCAGATCACTAATGTTCAATTATGAAATCTCAAAGGCACTCGGGCAAAGGAAAGTGAAGACCATGCATTTACCAATTCTGGCCCTACCTCATTCAGGAACGCATCTCCCAATAATGATGCTTCAGAAGATGAAAGCACAGAATGTTTCAAAGACTGACATCCTCAGAAAGGTTTTGAAATCAGAGTAAGACATTCAGGATTAAATGTGTGTGGGTATGGGCATGGGTCCATGTATAAGGATGGATAAGGAAAGAGGAAGTTTCTTTAGGGCTCAGCCCTAATGTTCTCAGCCTTCCTAATGCTTCGACCCTTTAATACAGTTTCTCATGTTAGAGTGAGCCAAACTATAAAATTACTTTGTTACTACTTCATAACTGTAATTTTACTACTCTTAATATCTGATAATGCAAGATATCTGATATGTGACCTCTGTATGGGTCGAGACCCACAGGTTGAGAACCACTGCTTTAGCCTGTCTAGTCAAATAGGAAAATCTGGCACAGACCTTGGCAAATAAGCTTGGCAGCTTAACTGTTTCAAAATGAGTATGTTTGCAACTAGGGAAATGGTAATATGCTTACAACATAAGTACAAGGACCTAAGTTTGGATCCCAGAACCCACATAAAACCAGACATGGAAGCACATCTCTGTATCCCAGTGGGCCCGTGGTGAGATGAAAGAGAGAAGAGAGCACTCTTGGAGTCTCCTGGGCCAGCATCTGCTGTATGCAAACAACAAAAGACACTGCTGTAAGCAAGGCATAAGGCAAGGAACATACCTAAGGCTGTCCTGTGTTCTCTGCACTTACACCACACCATGCTTATGGCTGAATTCACATATGAACACATACACACACACACACACACACACACACACGCTTCAGACACACCAACATATACTCATACACACAACACGCCATAAGTAATAGAATATTGTGGCAGCCAACACTGAGGAAAGAAGGAGAAATAACAACTTATGCAAGCCTTACCTTTGCCACTGAACATACAGCTACTTTCTGGAGAAAGGTGGTCAAAATACATCCTCTAGTCACTATCTGTATAGCCAGCCCAATGAACCATTTTTCTGCTCCTTTTGCACATTTCCTCTCTACTATATGCCATGCTATTTAAACTACTATTACAATTTTATACTCCATCATGAAGAGATTTCATCAATAGTACAATCTCAACTACAACGTATGTGTTGATAATTCTCGTTTACCTCTCCACCTATAGTGCTTTTTAAAACTTAGTTGCTGTAGTCATATTTCATATCTAACTTCACTGTATTTGACCAAATAACTATGCTCTGAATTTGCACATACAAGTGTGTGAGTATGTGTGAGTGTGTGTGTTTGTGTGTGTTGAATCTGTTCATCTCTTTGTGTTTCTGCTGCCTTGCTGTTCACACTACATGATTTCTCCACAGAGCTTCTGCCAGGACCCTCCACACTGATCTCAACAGTTCACTCACCATTCTGTAGTTATGGATCTCTTAGAAATGCAAATCAGACCATGTCATCCACAGCCTGAAACCTTCTGATAACTTCCCATTGTTCTTGGGATAAAGCTCAAAATCCCTAATTTGAACACGTACAAAAGTGAGACTAAGCCATGGTGTTAGAAGTCAAGATAGTGGGTACTCTAGGTGGGTGGCTAAGGGAAGAAGGCAGCTTTCTTAGTTGCTAGAAATGTTCTGACTCTTAGTTCAGGTGCCTGTAAAATAATTGTGAAAACTGAGAAATTATCAAAGTGTATGTTTAAGCACAGGGATTTGTCTGTATATATGTTATTCTTAAATAAAAATATGAAACAAAAAACGTGAGAAGAAAACCAACAGATTCTGCAAACAAAGGAAAGAGTGAGAAATGTTCTCTTCACACAGGAGCACCATGGAAAGGGCTCCAGCACGCATCCCTCTCAGATCCAGCTCCACTCCCATGCCATTCCCTTCTCCCTCTCTCTCTCATACTGTGAGCAGCCGTGAGGCTGTCATCTGGATTTCAAACAGAACACAAAGGCTCATCTTTTAATACATGAGCTCCAATAGACATTATCTCATCATAAATATGAAAGAGGATGTGTCCCATTGATTTTCAGTACATGATTGCAACAGAAACTATTATAGCTCACACAAACCATTCCAGATAATGACTTCTCATTCAGTTTTAATATTTAACTTCCAGGAAGAATTATACAAATGATTATACATTCTATCGCATGTTCACCTCCAATTTCGTTCAGGAATGCTGTCCATTATCTTTCATTTACAGCATATTACTTAGGTAGAAACATCACAGTATGGTTTAGAAAAAGTTTGCATTTTCATCCATTATCAAGAAAATCTATTAGGAAAAAGCAAGATGATTCAGTGAAGAGAAAGTTGGAAAGGACTCCGCCCTACAGGTGTTGTTGCAGAGTGACAGTTCTGACAAGGGAGCAGATGTTGAGGGGAACCCCTTGAGTAACACAGCTAATGATGCTCTGCCTCATCATTAAGCCTTCTCACTCGGGCAGCCCAGACATGATGTGCCACCAGCAGCAGCTCTGGAAGCTGCCACTGCTTTCATCTGCATACTACACCAGAGCATGCAACATCTGAAGTGACAACAGTAGGCCACACTGACAGTGCTGATCAGGGGAGAGGTCTTTCATTGCTCACCACTACTGCAGGGACCAAAATTTTAGCAGTGAGGGACTCTTTTTTATAGTAGCTAGTCAATTGAAGGAGCCATCGAAGATGATTTGCATCGCATCACCTCACTTGGCAGTTGGCTTCACTATAAATTAGGTCTATGTTTCCCTCCACTTTCACAGAGGATTAGAGTAGATGCTCGCATCTACTCAGGAAGGACATAGGAGATAAATTCTACAAAGGTGTATATTTAAGGGGACTGGAGATGGCTATTAACGTCAAACATTTTCTGAATAATAGACTCCATGTAAAGACTATAGGATTAACACATGGAGACAGTCATGACTATACTAGTTCTCTCCAGAGAACTCCAGGCACTTTGCATCTGGACACTGACTAAAGCTAATGCAAAATGATCAGAACAATGCTGTCTTCATCAAGTGTCTCACACCCTCTTCATCTCATTTCTTTCTCAAGTCAAACAAAAATAACAGCAATTTCACAGAATATTGTGAGAATAAAAACAATTGATAATAATAGAAGTCACTGCATACTGTGCTTGGTAAGTATTCTGCTGCCACATCACCAAGCAGTATTGCATTTTCCACAAGGTTGATAGAAGCAAGACCAGCACATACTGAGATTTAGATAGCACATGGGCTAACAAGATGGCTCACCAAGTAAAGGTGCTAAATCAAGCCTAATGAGCTAAATTTGACGACCGAGGTCTACAGGGTGGACAGAAAGAACCTAATCTTGTATGCTTCCTTTGACCAAAAGCTCTTACCACACACACACACACACACACACACACACATAAACACTGAGATGTACACATGCTCACACACATACATACACATGTTTATACAACATATCTCATGTACACACAAAAATAAATAATTTTAAAAGGGAGAAAATAACGCCCAATTAACATAACAGAGCAGTCTAAAGAACTAGATGTCCAAGACTCCTGGAGTCACATCTGTGCTGAAGTGTATTCACCATATACAACAATTTCACAACTATACATTGTCCTCACCACACACACACCAATATCACTCACTGTGATATTGACTCACCAAGTCAATCACTGTGCTCACCATACACACCAATACCAAAGTTATGCACTGGGCTCACCATACACACCAAAGCCACAGTTATTCAGTGTGTTGAACAAAGCTGGAGTGCTCACTGTGCTCATCAATGCTGAAGTTAGGTAGCATGTTTACCAATGTTAAAGTTGTGCTTACCAATGCAGCAGCTTAGCACCCAAAGATGAAATTTCCAAAAACTGGATGGTGCATGTGATAGCATTTATACATATAGCCTGTTGGTCAATAGGCAACACAATCTAGATCTGTTTAAGTACCTGGTGCTTGTACAGAAGATGATTTAAAGGAGCAGTTGTCAGAATGACTCCCCAAAAGTTAATGGAACTATCCATAGTTGGAGTATTCAGAAAGTTATATAGAGCCCATCTCTCAAGTTTTATAGAAATAAAATATAAAATTTTATAAGATAGTTTTCAAGAAGTTATATTCTTTAGAAGTTATATTCTGTGCAAAGTTGATTAGTGTGCACCCTTAGTATAGGCTAGTAAAAACAAACAAACACAACAAACATAAATTCAAAGAAAACTGCTTTAAAAATATATCATGGGCTGGAGAGTGTTGAGTCCAGCATGGCCATGTAAGGTACAATATGACATGGTTTCCTGCCCTGGAATAGAGCCAGCATGGCAAAGGTTGCTGCAGGCTTATTTGTATAATAGTGTACATATTTTCATGTACCTCCTTCAAGGAATGCCCTGTCTGCTAAGGTTAATGACTCCATGATAATCAGAGACATCATGAATCCTGGAAGCAAAGGCATGTTTACATCTCAGCAAAAAACACTGTGACCTTCAGGACAGGCCTAAGGCTGTGGGAAAACAGTAAACACATGAGTTTGAAAATATAAAACTTCTCAACTATGCAAAAATATAAGGATGCAATATGAATTTTATAAGGAACTTCACAGATCTAAAGGAAAAGAGGCAGCTGTATTATGAGCTAGTTTGTCAGAAAGATACAATGACAGATTCCTGAGTTCAATGTCAGCCTGGGACAGAGCAAATTAAGGTCTAGGCATGGTCAGAATGGTAATTCCAGGGTAGGGTCTTGCTCAGCTATCTTATTTTCTGCCTTGTGCTAGCTGTCTCAAGGGGCTAAGGTCAGGAAATGCTGATTCATGGGACCATCAAAAGGGACCCTGGATTAAATGACTGAATTGATATGTAAATTTTAAAACTGGGCTTTTGGTCTGCATGAGAAGAGCTATAAGAAGGAACAGCAGTCTTTTTTAGAATTTTTCTCTAGCTAGAAAAATTTCTCTAGGGCTGTCTGAAGATCTCTGGAGAGTGAACACAGCTCTTAAAGAACTTTTTCTAACAGAATTTCTGATTTTGGTGGGAAAAATCCATGGAGAGCAAATATAGCTCTTCTAGGTTTTTTTTTTTTCATAGCTGTTTTAGAAATTTTTTTTTAATTACTTAGAGAGCAAACACAGCTCTTTTAGAATGTTTTCTAGCAGCTATCCAGAGAAGGCTGTCTGAAGAGTGAACACGGCTCTTTTTGAATATTTCTGCCCTTCTGATTTTGATCAGAACACCCAGAATTACTTTTAGAATTTTTCTAACAGGATTTCTGACTTGGTTAGAAGATTCAAGAATTTCTGACCAAAGACAGAAAACCCTTGAGCTATCCAGAGAGCTTTTAGAATTTTTACTAGCAGGCAGAGCTGTCTTGAGCAGAAAGCTAGCTGTCTGAACCAGAGAGTTTTTTAGAATAGCAAGAAAAGGCTGTCTCAAGCAGAACACACAGAGCAGTCTAACAAGCTGTGTTGAATAGAACTAAGAGCTATATACAGAGAACTGTCTAGGGAGCGACCTTGAGCTGAACATAGCCAGCTAGGACCCATGGTTTGACTGTGAGTCGTTGGTTTTCCCTGCTCCTAGGCACCCCTTCTCTCCGAAGCCCTATCCAAGCAGAAGCTGGTCCTTGGCAGGTAAGAGTACTGGCTGTTCTTCCAACAGGGAAGGGTTCAAATCCCAGTGCCCACATGGAGGCTCACAACTGTCTGTAACTCTAGTTCAGGGGATCTGCCACCATCTTTTGGCCTCAGTGTGGTACACAGATAAACATGCTGGCAAAAACACCCATAAACAGAACATAAAATATTTTTTAAAAGTTGCATCCTAATAAGATTACTCTAAAAAATTATACTGCAAATGAAAATAAGACAGATATAATTGATTTTATGAAATGCTTCCTATTCAGTCATCTTCATCGTGAGATCATGTAAGCATATTTGATTTAGCCATACTTTTGCAATGTGTGGTAGAGTACTCACTAGATTGAGGAAGAGGGACTGAGTTTCAAGTTTTCTGATTTCAGATGCCAAAGAAATCAGTCATATGGACAACAGTAGGGCACTTTAGAGTTACAAAAATTAGGCTGCTGATGAGAAGAACTTAGGGAAAGCCCAAGTAAGATTCCACTCTCAGAAAAGTCATTATACTTAGGAAACATGTTTATTATTGTCCAGTGTGCCTAAAAATCCCATTCCGAGTATCCCAACCAGAGATATCGAAAGAGTCTTTGGGAACAGAAAGAAGTCCTAACATTATGAGAATGAGAGGGTGTGGAATGCATAAGTAATGGGGATGATAGGAATATAAGAGGAAGGAGGTTGAGGAGAAAGGAGAGAGGAAGGGAACAAGAGATCAATGCTACACAATCCAGTACAAAGGCTACCTGTAGGGATAAAGTAAGAGAAACAGGGCATTTTAATAATTAACTACATTTAATAATTAAATATGTTTAAATTATTTTATGATTTGGAAAAGAAAGCTAACTCATGGTCAGTGCAGAAAACAAAGGACACTAAATTTCTAAAGAATATATATTGAATATAAAAATAAAATTTAGTTTAGGTATTTTAATAGTAATTTTGTGTACAGGTATACAAAGACCTGATTGATACCTTATGAGCTTGCATAGTTATCCTGGTCCTTGACTAAGGAAAAGACTTATCTGAATATAAAGTTGATTATCTAGTAGAAAGAGCTATTTTTCGGAAGAGCTTTCCATTGCCTATCTGTGTGTGTAACACAGATACATGCTATCTGAAGAGCCTGCATATTCACTGCACAGCAACATGGTTTAGATCACGGACTGTATAGCCTCACCTGTATGAAGCTTGACATATTCGCCAATTTTTCATAGAAACTTGCTCTTTCCCATCCCAGCCAGCATCCCACATTTTGCCTGGCTTTAAAAAAAACAGCTTCCTCCCTGTCTCACTTGATTTATCTGGTTTCTGAAAAGTTCTATAGAATGGAATGGTGATGCATCTGTCTGAATCATTTTTGTCCCAACAAGTAAACCCATCACCCATATTCCTGCAAGTGGCCCCAATAAAACACATTTGTTCAACAAGAAAGATTTCAGTGATGTCCATACTTTAGTATGTATGAGGCTCTCTTTCTGGGAAGAGAAGACATGCATATCTCATCTCTCCAGGAGCCTGTCACACAATACTGTAATAACTCACTCATTCGCATACACATACACACAAACAAACAAACAAGCAAACAAGCAAACGTTTTTTAAGAAAGAAAAGAAAACCTAAAAATATACTATAAATTTACAGTCCACAAGCTCTCCTGAACTGAGAAGGTGGTAGGTAGGTAAGCACATCAAATTCCTGAGAGCAGTTGGTTCCAGAAGTAGGGTAAATGGCTAAGGAACTTAGACTTTATCTGGAATTTGTTTTTTAAAGGAATCCAAAAATTGTGATAAAATTAAAATGTATTAATTAGCTAGAAAATCTGACAGTAATTTTTACTTACCCTAAGCTAAAGTGGCAAGTATATGGCTCAATATCAAACTTAAGTAATGTTAACTACTATGGATATAGGACAGTTGTTATGCCCATAGAGCCTAAAAGGGATGACTTTCCTCACACGTTTCCACATGGCATTTCTCCAGAGAAGAGCAGTCTTCACCACGAGAGTGACTTCAACTTCCATCAAAAGCATAAGATAATTTTGTAAATTTAGAAGCTGTCCTGTGTTAACATGTTCTTTCTCCTGAGCCACAGGAAGAATTATGTGGTATATGTTTGAAAACCCGGGACAGAAGAGGGCTGGTAGGAGGGCTCAGTGGGTAAAGAAAGGCTCTTCTCATCAAGACTGACAACCTTAGTGCCAGCCTTCAGGCACACGAGGGGGAAGGGGAAAGCCAACTGCTCTAAGTTGTACTCTTACCTCCACAGATGAGCCATGTGTTCCTAAATGTATAAGCAAGTGTCCTTTTATAATGACTACTCCTAATTTTATGTGAGGAAAAACTACATTTACTTAAATATTCTAATTAAAAAGCCCACCTGACTGAAAATAGTTATATATTTTTTAAAGAATCAACAATTGAGGAAAGAGATGCACTAGTAAGCAAATGCATCTCACTGCTACCCCCATACCCTTTTAGACACTTACGTGCAGACAGAGCCTGAGAACTAATTGCCAGCATGGCTAACTCTACTCTCAGATTCACTAAAACACACTTAGTGCTCAGCAACAGGTCCAAAGCTTACAGTATATTCCTTCTCTGTGTTCAGTCACAGCCCTCAAATGCCTCAAGAAAGACCACGGCACTAGCAGAAAATAAAGCTAAAGAGCTGACTGCTGCTCCAAGGAGGAACATCCGAGCTAGTGCAACGTATCTGCTGTTCCCTCATTAATACATCACCAGCAGTAATAACAGCCATAGCAAGTTGTCAAGTGCTGAGTCCCTGTCTAACCCGGTGATCAGCTTTTTGTGCAGATTTCATAATTTACCTGCTCCCACCAACCATTCAATGAAGCTAGCTCTGTTGTAAGCTTCATTTTGCAGAACAGCAAAAAAAATACATATGTGAAATGTCTTGTCCCAGGTCAGGTAGATACCACAGACAGGAGAAATATTTCAACTGACAATGAAGTCAGGATACTACATAAACCACACAGGCAGAAAGCCTTATGAACAGCTCAGTGGGATTACACCTAGAACAACAAAAAATAATACTATAGCAAGACAAAGCAAATATGCTTTAAATTTACACCACCTCTCACAGACATTCATCCCCTATGCTTTATCACAGCCATTAGAGAACATTCCGTTGCTGTGGGCATCAGATCTAAACTAATACACCGATAAACATTTAGCGACAGAGTGGGGACTCACTGAGCTCTACCATTCTCTTGCTCTGAGACAAGCAAAAAGCCAGAGAATATTTCATGACAGCTGCTGGCTCCGAATGCAGTCGGTGCTGCAGCTTCAATGAATCACAATTATCTGATCGACTCTGGTCACGATCCCAAAGAATTTGGTTTTATTAAGATGCCCTGATGCACTTCTTTTGTGATGCCAAGTCAAAAATATCAACGATCAAAAATGGGGCAACACAGACAGCTACATATTTGGGCTCATTCCAGATTCACCTACAGGGCAACGCCACTCTGCCTGCAGCAGCTGTTTCTACTTACCTGTGGAGAGACAGGTGCAGCACAAAAGGAGCCCACGACTCTGCACCTGCTCCCTCTGATCCAGCCCAGGTCCTCAGTAAACGTGACCTTTGTCAGCCTGTCACAGGAGCAGATGGTCAGGGAAGACCAGGCCTCTCTCATCCACTTGACTTTGCTTCAGTTTAATTCACTCAATTTAAGCAATCTTACAGAACTCTACTCACAGGTGCTTAGGGCCATCACTGCAACAAAGTTGGACTCCTCCAGGAAAGCCCTGACAGTGAGAACTGCAGCAAAACTTTACCAAGTCAAGGGAAGTAGAGAGCCAGCTTGAAGTTAAGAAAGAAAGGGAAGAAAACCCTCAAAAACACTTTTGGGGGCACACATCTGAAATGCTAGCACGGGGAAAGGTAAGGCAGGAGGATTGAGAGCTCAAAGCTAGGTTAGACTACATAGAAAGTAGAAGATCCTGTGTGTATATGTACGCATACACACACACACACACACACACACACACACACGGGTTGTATAATGAGACACCCTCAAAAACACCAAACCCTTAGAAATACCACCCACAAATTCCTCAGAAAAAAGTTGATTTTAAAGTGAGTACTGCTCTGTGGAGCCTGGAGATCTGTGCAGACAGCCTAGGATGACAAACATACAGTTCAATGCCTCTGTGCCACTGGAATTGAAGCTATGACCTCACGTGGTTGACAAGTGCTGTGACACTGAGCTACAGACCTTTTCTGTCTAAACTGTTTTCTATTTACAGTTCTAAGCAGCTATGTCTTTTCACCCATAAATATCCTTATGCCACATCTATGAAGGTTTAATATAGATATATAAAACATCAGTGTTCTTATTTGTAGCTGTCTACATGTCATAGTTCTACATCTCTTTTTAACAAATTATTGCATTGTGTGTGTGGTGTGTGTGTGTGTGTGTGTGTGCAGGAAAGGATAAAACTCAAATTTGATAGCAAGTGTCTTTACTTGCTGAGCCCCTTAAGTCTCTTTTATCTGTAAGGCCCCTCCTTCCTTTCAAACCTCCCTCCTAGATGCTCTCCATCTGCTTCTCTGTGGAAGAAAAAGTATCAGGCTCTCTAGAAAGGATTTGGCTGATGACAGCTTCAGAGTGTGATTTAGCACACTGCATGACTTCTACAGTACTGTAATAAAAGTCCAGATTAATTTCTTGGTAAAGTTCCTTCAGAGCTTGGACACATTTGTTTTAGAGATGCACAAAAACTAGCCACAGGTAACCCTAGTCCTAAAGAGGTGGAGACAAAAGTCACAGCATCTCTGAGGATGCTGCAGCAACTCTGAGATAGAAAACAACCTTGGGAGTAAATTTAAAACAGGAAAAAAACTTTTGCAAAGGATAAGAACCATGCATGCACAGAAGAAATGGGCATGGAAGACCACAAAGGAGTTGGCACAAAGAGAGAAAAAGCCAGCACGGCACATAATATAGGTAGGTCTCTTGTCTCTAGTTAGGTGACAACATGTCCACACACTAATGAGTGACCTTGTTATAGCTCAAGCCAAAATCTTCTGAGTCCTGTTTTGCTCAAGATCACAGATGCCTTGTGACCATAACAACAAGAAGGCTAAAGTAGGAGAATTCCAAGTTCAAAGTCAACCTGTTTTAACCCAAGCTAAAACTAAAACAGAAAAGGAGAAGGGCAGAATGAGTGGTGATAGACAGTGGTGAGAAGCCAGAAGGACAGCCTGTACATGGGGCTGTGAACCTGATTTCGCACCTTATTCCTAATCCTGTAGAGAACTTACTCCAACATTCAACATGATCAAGCTGTTCAACAGAGAAGCCACATTGTGTCTATATACACAATACAAGAGAGTGAAAATCCAGTTATCCCACATCTACTAAAGGACATTTATGGATAGTAATGTAATAAACTTTGTATCTTTAAAGTCCTTATTTTTAGTCTGGGATATGAGAGATAGCTATAGACACTTGTAAAGCCTAAGTGAGATTCAGTATGGGTACCAGGACTCTGAGTTAGCTCCACCTTCCACAAGGGCCCACCTAAGTCTATATTAAGGACAGAAAACTTCCAGTATGTGGTGGGAGAGTAGCCACATACTTGACCCTCATTTTACCTCTACCATAGAAAAGCTTCAGCAGAACCACCAGCCTGGGAGCGCTTAGGGAGGGACCCATGGCTCCAGCTATATATGCAAGGGAGCTATATATAAGTGGGAGAAGAGATCCTTGGTCCCATGAAGGCTGGACGTCATGGGGGGGGGATATTCGAGGGTGGGGAGGTGAGGCACAGGGGAGGGTGGGTGGGGGTACACCAACGGGGAGGCAGGAGGAGGGGGGAAGGGATAGTGAGTTCCTGGGAGGGAGGGGGGGAAAATGGGGTAAGGAGAGAACATCTGAAATGTAAATAAAATTTCCAATAAAAAAAAAAAAAGAAAAGAGACTGTACTTCGAAACCTCAGAGACCAATTCCCAATAATGTTAAATGTGATTTTTTTAAAAGAATTCTTTTCCAAGTTTTTGAATATTATTCATTTTTAATAATTATATCCTTAAAAACACAAAGACATGGATACTAATATTTAATCATTAAACAATGCATACATGCACTGAAACACCAAACTGTGCCTTATAAACACGTAATTATCAAGGGATGAAAAACAATGGTTCCAAGGAATTAAATGGAACCCTGATTGGAAGACATCAGATGACAATAAAGAAAAGCAACAGGAAAATGAAAAAGTAGGCCAAGTAGACATGTGGATGATGCCAAACATGACGGTTTTCCTAATAGCTTTACTCATAAACACCAAAAAAAGCACCCAAAACAAACAAACACCCTAAGCCCTTCACTAAAATCGAATATCACTCAAAAATGAAAAGAAACCAACAAGCAGTGATATTAATGAACCTCAACCACATTATGCTAAATGAAAGAAATCAGAAGGAAAGGCTCATAGCAGAGGGAAAGACTATCTATTTCTGCTCTCTTCTTGGATTTTCATGTTGGGTCCTGTAAATGAGACTGATGAAATAAGAAATGAAAAAGAAATATATGCAAATGCATTTAGTGTAGCATAAGAGGATTTCCTTATAAAGCCAACGGTCTTCATGAGGAAATACCGAATACAGAGCTGGTTGAGCTTGTGTGTGCCTATGCCAGGTTTCTTGAAGAATGAAACCTGTGAGAAAATATGACAAAGGGGCTTGAGCTGAAGACAGTGAACTGTGGAGAGCTAGGTAGGCCTGTCCCCATGGACTCTGCCAGGTAGCCCTCTGTCACTGAAGATGAGGACAAACGATTCCACTGGGTATGTGGAGGGCATGTCTTAGATGACACTCTTGTGTGAAGGCACAATGGCCGTTTCCCAAATTCCTGTAATCTAAAATAAAGGTATCTTCAGGTACCACACTTAGGGATAGCACATTTGTAATCTCATCAGGCTTCATACTGAATAATTCCATTCATATGCCATCTAGGAAAGACAAACCCCAGAATAGAGAAGCAGTCCCTGCCCGCCAGGACTTGAATTAAGAAGACCCAGGCATCAGGGAACAAGAATGCATTTTATAGGCCAGGCAACTGCTCTGGACTTGGGCTATATTTGCAGCTACAGTATCCAAAAACAACATATTTTAATGTGTGAATATAAACAACTGAACTCACTTGAAAGCTTCTAGAAGCAAGGGATTTGAAAGTATATAAAAATGAACTTAAAAAATAGACTTAAATTAAAACTATATCCAAAAAAGACAAATAGGAAAGAGGAAGGAAAGGAGGGAGGAGAGAGAGAACAAGAGAGGGAGGGAGGGACAGAGGGAGGAAAGGAGGACAATACCCAGGAATTTCAGGGATAAATGGAATCCAAAGAGAAATTTTGAAATAAGATAATTGTTTACCAGCAAGACCCCAAAGAAGCAACTAAAAAGTCACTAGGTTAATAATTAATAAAAAAAAAATGTGCAATCAAGTTCTAGACAAGTATAGCAAAATCAATAGCTTTCCCATTTATAAATGATCAAGCTAGAAAATATAAGAGGTGGATCACAGGTGAGCTGAAAGTAAGTTCAATGACGAATGCACAGAATTCAGTATACAAATAGAAAGTCTATGTGTTGATATATCAAACACAAGAAATACATGCTTCTTGATACCATAAACTATGCTGTGTCATGAAATGTCATACTGCACCAACAGGTTAGGATCATCTCAGAACCTGAAAAAAATGCAGAGTCTCAAGTTGTAGTCCAGAGCCTTTGGCACAGAAGCCTGGGAATGGTCCCAATATCTTTCTTTTTAACACATGATGAGTGGGATACTTAGGAACTAAGACGTAGCTGGTGATGATCACTCTCAGAGTCACTCGTGTGCTTACGAACAGTCATGGCAAAGGGAAAACACACTAGATATGCAATTGCTTGTCCTTCTCTTCCACACCCTCATCCTAAAATAAACACTGGGTGACAATAAGTTGGATACAATGAGAGTTGTGGAAAAGAAGATACCACCCTGGTGACTGGTCTCATCCTCAGTTCCCTGATAAGGAAGTCCCACAACCTGCCCAAAAGGTTTCCTGCCATTTTTCTTGTACCTAGCGAATATGCAAATGTGCATGAAAACAATAATGAGAAACATTACTCCTCCCTTACTGAACTATTGTATAAAGTGTCTTTCTTCCCTTTAAAATACAGAAACTGATTATTTGAATTTTAGATAATCCATTTCCAAATATTCTTTCAAACCCAAACTATATACAAATTCAAGAAAAGAATTAAATAAGACATAAATTATAAAAAAATATACAAATAATTAAAAGATCACATAGAAAATATATTCCTATTTATAAAACAAGTATGGTAGCATATTGTGGAATTTGATTTCATGCCTAAACATCATGTAAACTCAAAGAGTGGTACTCATGTAAAATCCCAGAACTAGACAAGGGCAGAAGGACTGCCGAGAGCTTGGAGCCTACACACTAAGCTCAAGAGTAGTTGAGGTCCAAAGAGAAACCCGACATAAAGAAAAATTAAAGAAAGAAATCCTTAGCATAAAATATATAGGATGACATGCTATTACCTCATATTCACAGTCTGCATGTTCTGGAGCCCTTGTCAACTTCTCATGTCGATTCCTAAGGGAATTTCTTACAGAAATGCCATTAAAAGACAAAAACAAAATAAATAAATAAAAAAAAAAAACAACAAACAAACAAATGTTTGCCCTTATTTCTGTGGCATAGAAAACACAGGTTGTTTATACAAATTTTTTGTTGATCATTGAGTAGTTAAAGCCCCAAATTCTAAGGCACTTAAACCCTCTAATGTAGTAAATAAAACATAGCTTTCTAACAAGATGAGCAGGCAAAATCAAGCCAGGCCATTCTCTTCCAGCACCCAGAGTGACACAGAAATGAGGAGGGAAGGTGACCCACAGAGAGAGAAGACAGAAAGCTTGCAGAGAGAATGGACTCTCAGAACTCTGCACTGTCAGATGAAAACCTGCCAGTCAGGATCAACCCTTCACTGACAATAACAGAAGGCTGTTTACAGTAAAAGCAAACATGGTTAAGATTCTCTTTAAATGCATCAGGTTCTGGGGCTCAGAAATGCTCCAGGAAAAGGTCATGCACTGGCTAGCCAAGAAGCCGGAAGTTGGGAAAGGTCGAAAGAGGGACATGCTGAGAGGGCTGGGAAATCCAGAGGGAGAAGAGGTATTTGCTGCTATCAGGTGTCAAAGACAAAGAAGGGTTAAATGTCTATATACCTGCAAGTGATGGAGGCAAGGAAGCCCAGAGATAAGCATCTTGTCTTGTGGATATTCTTTGAATCTCTAGTTCTTCATCTGTCAAGTGTGAACAAAGATTACCTGAAATGGTTGTTTTTAAAGTGGAATGGTATAGAAGCTGTTAAAGTAGCTGATGCATAACACGCAGGGTAGATTATTTACTTGATTTCCAAACCAAATCAAAGTAGTTTGGAATTCACGAGGTGAACTCTACTTATAATCAGAGTAGACTAACTCTTCCTTATATGACAAAGTTCCCCATCTTAGGGAACATGGCTTTGAGGGTGTACAGAGGCTTGAGCCACAGAAACGAACAGTACCATCTGAGTTTAGTTCTAAGCTTGTACAACAGATCTCATATTGTCACATGCAGGCCATGATGGTGAGCTCGAAAGTCAAAGTACTAAGTCGAGAGTTGGAACAGTGTGATGTCTGGAAGCACAAGACTGCATGGATTCTGTATAGGTGAGAAATGAGAAAAGTGTCCCAGATGAAAGCTTTGAGGAACCAGGAGAAACTCACTAGATAAGCAGATAAGCAAGAGATATGGCCTGTTGCTTTATTATCTAAGCCTGAGTCCCTACACCATTCCACTAACAAAATTCATGACATGAGATACATAAAAATACCTTACAATCTAGTTGAAGTGATAAAATGTAGCACCCATAACTACAATGCAACACAGGAAAAGGAAATGTACAGGTAATGGAAGATTCCAGAAAGGTTCAGAAATCCCTTTCAAGGCAGGAGGCAAAAACATTCCCCAAGTCGTATCAGGTTTTAGATTACAGAGCTGTGGATAAGACTTCGTTTTGTCAGGTTAGAATCTTGTTTGTTTTTTGTTTTTTTGTTTTTCAAGATAGGGTTCTCTGTGTAGCCCTGGCTATCCTGGAACTCACTCTGTAGACCAGGCTGGCCTCGAACTCAGAAATCCGCCTGCCTCTGCCTCCCAGGTGCTGGGATTAAAGGTGTGCGCCACCACCGCCCGGCAGGGTTAGAATCTTATTTAAACATTGAGAGTATCTTTATACCTCTCACTTACAAATTGCTTGAGAACCTATTTTTCCTCTTCATTTAACAACATGGTCTGCAGTATAGTTAGACTAGCTGCACTGGTCTTCTGATCACACGGTTGCTCAGGCCATAGGTACACCTGATTCTGTGGTATTCACAGCAGCCACACCCTCATATTCTGAACATAGACTGTAGGAGGGTAATTTATACTTTACTCCCTTGTCTCCCAGTACCTTGCACAGGTCCTGTGTTAAGTAAATGTGTTCACTAACCTGGTTGCATTGAACTTAACTCATAGAGCTTAAACTCATAGGGCTAGCATACTGTTCTAGTTTGCTTTCTGTTCCTCTGCTACAACACTGACCAAAAGTAGCTTGGGGACAAAAGGGTTTATTTGGCTTTGGCTTTGGCTTCAAGATCAATCACAATCCATCATTACCAAAGTTTAAGACAGGCAGAAGTTTAAGCCAGAACTGAAGGAAAAACATGAGAAATGATGCTAATTGTCTTGCTCCCAGGCTAGATTCTGCTACTTTTCCTATAGAGCCCAGGGATGCTAGCACCAACAATACGCTTGACATCACTCAATGGGCTCAGCCCTCTTACATAAATTAGCTATCAGGAAAAGATCCCACGTACATATCCATAGGCCAATAATCTGATGGTAGCAACTCCACAGCTGAGATTCTATCTTCCCAGGTATGTCACACTGATAACTGAGATTGGCCATCACACAGCTCTCAGTGACACTTTTAGAATGGGAACAAATGCTGCTTGTGAGGCAATGGTACCATGGATATTTCAGATATGACCATGTTCATAGAAGCAAGCAAAGAACTTCCAGCCAGAGTTTGTGCTTTCATTAAATCTAGGTCAAGAAGAAACAACAAAGGCAAACTAAAGGCAGGGATACTACAATTCAGGCACATTTCCACAAAGAAGAGAGCAGAAATGTCCAGGGTGGTGTGTACAATGCTAAACCCTCATATCAACTGTTTGTATTTGAAGCATCAGATATCATATATCACTGTGAAGGTCTCCATTCCCTGGAGCAGCTCAATGACAGAGGTGTGGCACTAACAGGCCACACCCACTCTTTTCCTGTAATGTACTTTAAGCCTTCAGAGACAGACACAGCTGATGAAACAAGTTCAAAGGGTAAATGTTATTACTGACATTCTACACAGAAGAGGAAACTGAAGCTCAGAAAATGGAAGGGATTTTACAAGACCATGAGCCCAAGAAGCAACATAATTCAAATTTGAACCAAACCTGCCTGACTCCAAAATGTAGCCTTATCCAGGCATATGTGGTACATACCTGTAATCCTAGCACCTAGGATGTCGAGACAGGAGAACTGTTTGAGATCAGCCTTAGTTCCACAGTGAGAAACACACATGTATATTTATTCTTTTTAGAGACTAATTTCCTACATGCTCAAAATAAAAACACAGAAAACGAAGCAACATCAATAAGCTTAATTGGAAGCATGAGATTTCTCACCAATATATAAACATTTCCATTTTTTCTAGAACATTTCTGTTACTTAAGAGATTATTTCCATTACAGGCCTTTGAGATGGCTTAATGGATACGGGAGAATGCTGGCAGAGCTTGCAGCCTGAGTCCCATTCCTAGGACCACATGGTGCAAAGAAAGACAAGATTCTCTGACCTCCATGTGAGTACGCCTGTGCCAGCACACACAGGCACACACTCCACCACATCCTCCCCCAAAAGCCCCCAAGACCCCGCACCCTCACAAACACACACACCTCACCCTCACCCCACACAACCCCACACACAACCTTCACACCCCACAAGTCACATACAGGCCCCAACACATACCCCATACACACCCACATACACCACACACACTAAAATAAATAAGTATATATTAAAAAAAAATCTGGGCTGGACAACTCAGCAGTTAGGTGGTAAATGAAGTTGCAGAAGACTGGGATTTCATTCCCAGAACTATGATTGCAGTTACTGGGATCCAATGGCTTCTTAGTCACACATGCTGTAACATCGGCACACACATAAAACTTTTTTTTTTTAAGTCTAAGAAACAACTGCTACAGTTTTCTGTTGTTTGCTCTTTCAGGGCAACTCTACCCTCAGGTAGCAGTGGCCTCCTGAGCCATCTGCCTGCCATGGTGGTAGTAAGGAGCAGCGGCTTGGCCTCCTCATTTGTCTGACAACATCTGTACAAAAAGTTGACACATATTTCCTGTCCCAAGTGGAAAGATCTGCTACTCATAATGGCAGAGACTTTTCTAATCGCCAGTCTAACTCTGCCAGTTTTAAACCCCAGGTTCTCAAATTTAGCAGCAGCCCACCGGTGTGCTCTGATCCGAGTCAGTTCCAAGCCCCAGCAGCAGCTGGTAAAACGGAATGCTAATTCATTACAGATGGTAGAATACAGCCTACATTTAATTTATTTACATTTTCAGAAATTTTGGATCTGCAGTGAAGATGTCAGATTATTTTAACATGTAAGTTTAGCCTTTTTTCAATTTGGTCAATGCTCAATAAAAAAATTAATGTTTATATGTTAAAAATTCTTTCAATAAGCTCAATTCGGCCGATATTCCCACAGTTTGTATTTTATAAGCTATTTAGCTGGTGAGCCTTTTCTGAATGTCTTATTACACAAAGCACATGCAAAGTTGGAGCAAAATTAGGCCTAAATTGTACCAAAATGTTTCCAACAGAACCCTTTCAGGCAAGGCATGCTTGGTGCGTTTGTATGCTCCAGCCCTGCCATTTCAGTGAGACTAAGAGTTTAATAAATTGTAAGATTATTAAATATCTCCAGAACCTCCCTTTTTTCATCACTTAAGGCAATGGTGACCAAAATACCAAATTACTTGTTTAATTTTGAATAGCCAAGTACACAGAGGAGGAGTGGGCCAAGCTCAAAGGCTCGTGCGGCGCTGCTGCCCTCTCCTGGAGCCAGTGATCCTACCCCTCCCCACAGCCCAGGAACAGCAGCGAAACTGAGTTCATGGAATTCAAACACTACAACAGGCTCAAAATTTTCTTGAAAATTTTTAAATTTATTTTTATTAATTCAAATGTGTTTGCATACACACACACACACACACACAAAAGAGAGAGAGTTAACAGGTCAGAATGATTGTCCATGCTCTCCTACTTACTGAGAGAGCGAGGGAGCACTGATTTTCAAAGTCAAATTGTCATGCCAATTTCTCAGGGTATTTTTTACATGAACCACCACCCCACCCCACCCCCACCCATCGCCTCTGCCTCAGCTCTTTTCCCTGTCATCCAGGATAGGTCACGTTCCTGGACCCTGCTTGGCTAAGCTTATCAGAGTGTTCCATCTCCTCTGAAATCATTTTCCTGTCAACAAAGATGTTGCTCTCCAGTAATTCAAATCTTGCTTTCTACTTCCTTGTTGTTTCATCAAGAAACAAAGCAGCTCACACTGGAACAAAATTAAAACATCTTTCTTCTATACAATTTTATTTTCTAGTATGTCATATGCCAATTCTTTAACTACTTGAGGATACCCAAAGCTAGTTTCTAGAGGCTTTAAGTGATGTGTCCAGAAACCGCCTCTAGCCTGTTATTAACCTCTACCCCAAGCCTAGCACCCTTCAATCCACTTTAGATACAATTGTACATAACATCAAAGCACAACTTCCATCCAGGATGGCCAAACCCAGACCCCCAGACCCCTTCAACACAAAATCCTGGACCTGCCAATACTATTCCTGAATCACTGGAATTGGGCTTCTTTGATTTCTCTGCCTCCCTTTAGCAACCTCTATCCCTATAATCCTCCTAGCACATCGATTCTCACCAGTCACCCAACATCAACAAAGGCCTGGCCATGAACATATCTTCAGATTGAAAGAGTACTGAAAAACAAATGAGGTGAAGACAGCATTGAGAAATTACAACACTATACAAAGGAGTATAAGGCATCCACAGAAGCAAATGGGATGCTGACCCTGGTGGGTGTGGCTCTGGGTCAACAGATCCCCTTTGCCATAAGCTACTAACTCACTGGAGAAAGAGCAATTAAGATACTGGGCTCTGGTCCACCATTGCTTGGCTGTGTGTCTTTGAGAAGGTTATTGAACCTGTTTTTCATCTACAAAACATGGAAATTACAGTAGATATCTGATAGGGTGCCTATGAGACGGCGAGTATGAATGTTATCAAACAGAACAGTGTTGGCATTATAATAAAGCAACTCATAGATAGATAGATAGATAGATAGATAGATAGATAGATAGATAGATAGATAGATAGATGTAGTTTTCTTATTTTTCTTTAAAGCTAGGGATATTGATTTAAAAAACAAACAAAAAAATCAGTTCTTAAAAATGTAACAGGCTTCCAATGTTTTTTTTGTTTTATTTTTTATGTATTCTAAAGTTTGAGGACAAGTTATCTAATTGTTCTCTAAATTTAAGCCATGTACTTTGAGTTACCATATCAAATGATCTGTTCTTCGAACTCTTGAACAGTCTGCTATAATGTCTGAGTTCCAGAACCTTACAATTAAGCCTCAGGTGATGGTTTTGAGGGAACACCTAAAATTACTAAAGCAGGAAAACTCATAAGTTGTGCTAGTCTATTCAGGTGTCTATAACAAAAAAGCACAGGCTGAGTAACTTACAAAAATAGCATGGTTTACTGTTCTCAAGAGCAAGGCATTGGATGACTCTGTCTGATGCAAGCCTGTTCCTCACAGGTGGAGGCATCTAAGCATGCTTCTAAGGCACAAGGGACAGGAAGAGGGCCAGGCTTCTCAGGCCAGCTTTCTAAAGGCAAGAATCTCATTCACCAGGACTCTCCCCAAGGGCTCTTTGAAACTCCTTTTTAATCCTGCACTACCTTCAAAGACAAGATTTTGGTATAATATGATTTAGTTAACTCTGAAAAAATGTTAGTAATCAAAACTATAATACTGAATTTATCTTCTGAAGAGAAAATCAAGAAAACACACATTTGAAAAAGCAAGCCTTTTCAACATAATAAAACAGATCGTATTCTGAAATGCATATCTTAAATTAAAATTTATTAAATAATAAACAGTCTACAATATACTTTGAGACACATGATATAGTTTTATGGCTATTCATTTTTACAAATAAGATCCCTAAACTACACAAATATACTCTTATGTAAGGGATAAGCTTGTTTTTTCACTAGCCCTGTCTCAAGCAAAGGACGGGGAGCCGAGGCTATATATAGTTCAATGGGACAGGGCTCGCCCACTGTGTCCAGGACCCTGGATTTGAATTCCAGCATTGTAAAAAAATCAAAAACAAAATGTTAGTCTAAGTATCTATGCAAGCTAAACCCAAACCATTTGTGAACTCTGAGCCTATGGTGCCCCTAAGCTTTCTTAGTTAACCGTGAAGGAACAACTATTTTGTTGCTAAATAATTTAATGTAGTAGTATGGTGATACTTAAATTGAACGGGAATTTGTATCAATTTCCTGAAAATTAAGAGTTCTGGATCAAATAAAACATTAAGTTTGAGACCTGTGAAGCTTAATCATCTTTGTCAATCTACATGGTTTGGAATCGCTATGGACTTATACATTTGGGTGGGTCAGTGAGAGAGAGAGAGAGAGAGAGAGAGAGAGAGAGAGAGAGAGAGAGAGAGGAGGAGTGTGTGTGTGTGTGTGTGTAGGGCATGCTCTCAGCTGTATTTTAGGACCTATAATGGTTTTGCTGAGGTGGAGGGCCCAGGCTCGCCGAGCATCAACCCTCCTCACTCTCTCTCTCTTGCAGACACCATGTGACCAGCTCTACAAGGCCTTGCTCTCATGCCACCATGCCTTCCTTGCCTGTCAGGAGAGGTTGTTGAGCTGTATGTTGTCTCTTCCAACTGTGAGGCAGAATAAAGCCTTCTGTAAGTTGCTTCTGTCAGGAGGCTTTCCACAGCAACAACAAAGAAAGGAACACTTAGAACCTAGACCCAATGTCTGAGTGTCAGCAAATGAGCTCCTAGCAAGCCATAACAAGAAAGGATTTAGCATTAATTTATGAACTATAATTAATCTCCTAAAGGAGACTAGCAGATGCAGTGTTGCAACTGACACCTTAAATGTTCTACAAATGTCCATGAGTTGAAGGCTTGATCCTCAGCTAGTGGTGGTTATCTTGAGGGGTTGGAAATCTTAGGAGGTGGGGCCTGAAGGGGAAAGGTAGTTAGGGGCATGCTCTCAAAGGATATTAGGACCTCAGCCCCATATCCTTCCAGTTACCAAAAGTCTAAGCAGCTTTCTCTGCCACTCAAGTCATCACATCAGCTGACTGACTGGCTTCAACTAGGTCAAACATCATTGAAGGAAACCTGGGAAGCAGTGAGGAAATAAAGTTTTCCTCTTCAAGTCAAATGCTCTTACATATTTTGTTACATGATTCAGAAATGTCTAACACAGGTAGCAATGAAGGACGACCCCCAAGTAGGAGTCTCAGACAAGTGCCAGGACAACATAAGCCTGCTGGTCTGATCCTGCTTACCAAGAGAGCAAGCACTCTGGAGCAATTCTATCTATTACCAGGACCTATTTTCTTGATGCTGCGAAATCAGTTTACAGATCAGTTTTCTGTCATTGGTGATAACTGTGTCTTCTTCACTAAGAAAGGTACAAGTGAGCTGCCTGTATACCAACAGGAAATCATGAATGTATATAGCTGAGAAAAAACCTGAACTTGGATTGGAAAAAGCATCCAATCAGTTTTCTGTTACCACTTACTGAAATTCTACAGTTCAGAACACAGGTAACAAGCTTTTATATGTATTCAAAGTATGTGTAATATCTTTCCTAAAAGAGGTTAAATATTCTTTCATATCATGCTACACTTATTCCAGATTATCTGAAGTATCATCTACTGTTTAAATATATGGATATATTAGAACCAGATACATTTTGTTATTTAATGTAGAAGTAAAGAAGCTATGTCATAAAGGTATTCTTTGTATTAACAATAATATTTTCCTTTAGTCCTATGAATTTTATACCACAGGTTTAAAAATAATCACCAGGAGAAGAGAGCCCAGACATTCACACAATTGGCTAATTCCTTTCAGTCACCTGAAATTTCTGGTCTACACCTTGTGGGTACATGGTCATCATTGCTCTTTAAAAAGAAGAAATGTTAAGAAACATGATGGTGGCTTTCTTCTACTTGTCCTGTGTTGTAATATCTTTGAAGGTAAGCTAAACATGGGCTTTGAAGCATCTATGTGCCACAGAATTGGTCAGTAAGTGTTACCCACAGCAGTCACCTGCTCCATGCGAGCACCACACGTCCAGAACTGCTACTTCAAGTTTCAGACGCAAAGACTGCTGCTTGCTCAGAACCATATCCACAATGGAAGTGGTCATGGCCTGACCTCACAGCCTGCCTGGCTGGCAATGGGATCTAGCAAATGCTTGCTGGTGAATAGAAATATTCCCCTGGGACATTTCTGCTGGGATCTCAACACAAATGAACAAACTTCAGGAGATACAGAAAGAGCACCTGGTGTGGTTTTGGTTGACCACCACACTATTTTTATGTACTTCCACATGCAATAACAGGGGATTTCCAGACCTACATGAATATATAGGAACAAAAGAGTCAGACCAGGGTGAATTCACCTCCTAGTAAACATATTCAAAACAAATGTGGGAAAATCAGTTGGGCATTTTCAATGTGTCTGGGCACAAGGTGGGAGGCCAGTGGGAAAAGAGACAGCAGCTATGACACCAACAGGAAAGCTTTCCCGTCCTCAGCACCACATCACTGGGCATTCAGGTAGGCCATTTTCCATTTTCAGAGCATTCAGAATATCACAGGACAAAATCCAGGAGGATTACTTCTGTGGGTAAAGTCATTAACCTGATGGTACTCAGATACAGTCATGGCTCTAGAATCCAACCTAAAGTATCCTGAGATACTGCACTTCGTTATAGTAGATATAGCCTAGAAAACTCAGTGATGGTAAAAATCTTTACTAATGATGCTTGTGCTCTACCAAACAGATACAGTGCCTTCCAATCACAACCAAAGCGGCCAGATGTGAACTCCCTGCGGCCCTTCCCAATGCTAGTTAAGTACTTCAGCAAGTTCTAAACACACTACTTCCCCGCTCAACAGACCTTGGACATTCTTTCTCTTTTACTATCTCAACCATTCGTCAGTGTGCAGCTCGGTGGTACTCACGGCACTCATGAGTCAAACCTCCTTCAATGGTCTCTCACAGAAGCTTGCCTGAAAGAGAATCTTAGTGATGTGTAGAGAAAAAGCTGCTTCAGCTTCTACAAATACAATACAGTTTTAAAATATTCAAAGAAAATACATTTTAGTAGCTGATAACTCTTCTACATATATATCATACTTTAATTTGTAAGTTGTTTCAAAGGCCAAAGATCACTTGGCTAATTTAAATAAGCAGCTGCTCTACTTTATTAAAATAACTTTTACAGTGGTAAGCAGTTTAGAATTGCTAGTCATGTGACTGCCATTAAGGATAGCTAGCATCACTCCCAAACAAAATCAGATTGATGATTTATTTTAATATATTGCAGACAGCCAAGATCATGAATGACATCACCTCAATCCACTGCTGAGAGGAGACACTGAACAGATGAAGTGCTGTTTAAAGTCAATGTTGCCCTGACTTAGGGGACAGAAGGATTAATGAGAAAATGAGAAACTGCCACATGGCACTGCTGGGCTGCTCACTGTGGGTGCAGTGCATGCAAAGCCCCAGGGTCCCACCTGGTACCCTAACTGTGCACTTATGTTTCATTACACCTTGGCCATTACTATGCATGCTGATTGAGTATCAATTCCTCTCACTGTCCACACCTCTGCAGTCCCCCAGCACTCAACTGTGAAAACTCCCCACTCCAGTCTTCTGAACACAAGGCCCATGCTGCTAAAACCACAGAGAGTAAATTATTTGTCACTCGACGGGGTGCCAATTGGGTTTCATGAGGATGACATCATGCCCATTTTACCAATAACAATGGCACTAACAAGAACTTGTAATCAACAAACCTCAGGCCTCTCCTAGCCCTGGCAGGTGCAACTCTCTTTATGCTAAAAATAAGCCAACATTAGCTTCAGCTCAAAACTATTTCTTTTATCACAATGCTAAGCAGAAGTTGGCTTCCATAAGGCAGTGCAGCTGCTGCTGCCGAGGCCGCTTCTGCAGATGCCTGCATTAATTGTATCAAGGACATACTGAACTAAGTGCTTATTCAGCACAATGGCTATTGGGGAGCAGCTGGAGGCACAAGACAAACTGTCTTGAAGGGAATGTCCCAGCCCAGTGTGTAAATTACAATGATGAAGTACAAAGAGTCTAAGTTTAAGGGTCTAATATAACTGCAGAGTGGGGCAAAAATTTAGTGTTATCAGTGGAGTCCAGATTCAATAAATAAGGAAGAGAGACTTGCAGATTTCACCACCGTTGCCGTTACTGTTGTGGGAGATACTGAGACCCATTTCCACACAGGAGGAAGAAGAGGTCCTCACTGAAATCTATCATGGTGCCGACACTGACCTTCTTGCATGTGCAGATCAGAACACAATGCCCTCATTTACAGGGCAATGTGCATGTGCCCATTTGCATTAATAAGTGGCAAAATCAAAACAGCCTTGTTTACCACACATAAGCCATACTTGGCTGAAAGAGACTGGCTAGTTGTCTTCCTGGGTTACTCAAGCAGGCCCCCATAAGCATCACTGTCTGCTCCTCGGACATTTTCTCTTCCTACATTAGTGAACCTCGGTGAATTCAGGGTGATTAAACACTATTCCAGGTGACAGGTAATTACAGAGCTTCTGATCATAGGAGTTTAGATAGGGATGGAGAAACTATGCTTGCACATTCCCTTGGAGCACCCTGAGTAACTTTGTTTCTATGGACAGAACATAAGCAGAAACAACGGGCCAAGGTCAGATTATAAAGCCATGGCTTCTCTGTCAGTCTCTCTCTGGTCTCTGCAATCACATTTATCTTCTCTAGAAAAGTGGAATGAAGATGGCCACACCCATGCCTTAGTTGGGAAACTGGCCTGAAAGCAGGCAGTGGATCCAATAACAAGATCCCTGTGACTTGACCCTCCACGTAGGCCTCTGTGCAAAGCTACTCAGATGTAAATTCAAGCCTTGGGAAAATAAAATTGCTTTCTTTTTGAGGAATTAAGAAATAGTTAAAAAATGAGAATACTGAGACATGAATGTCAACCATCTACATAGTACAAGTACAATCTGCTTTTATTTCAGCTAAATTCTAAAGTGCTGTAGTGCACTAAAGAAGGAGATGCTCCGTTAGGTACAGTGGAAAGCACCCTCAGCCTGGAACCCAAATCCTCACTGCACCACGTTCCGTGTCAGTACAGAACTTCCCAGAGATACAGTCATCACAGCAAAATGCTGTTACTGTCATGTACAAACCACCACATAATACACATTTCCATACAGTACCAACTAATTTCATATCCAAGTCCAGATGATGTGTGAGGCTGGATGCAAGTCATCAAGCCAACTTTATCCTAATAGATGCAACTTAAGTGAACTCACCCTAGTAACTAGACCTGATAGTCTAGAAAATATTAAATAATATCTGTATGAATAGCTGAAGAATTAAAACAAATTCAAAAAATGAAAGAAAACAATTTGCTGTATAAAACAAAAAGCAAGGCAATTCTCTTGTCCAAGTGGGTCTTTATGATGTCTGTCCTGTGAGACGGTTCTTTGAGGGTACTTGGTATCTGACAGCTCTATTAGCCCTGGAGCCTTATCCAGCATGTTTATTTTTAATAGGCTTCCCTTACAAACAGCTGCCTAAGATGCTAGCTTGTTCTTTCTTCCTTGGGCCTTTCGTAAATATTTGAAGCAACCACTCATTAACCGTAGCACATCTATTCAGTCCTGTTGTATGGCCTGTGAACTGGAACTGGCTTTTCTTTTATTTTGCTATCCACTGGCCATACTAGAAAACCCCTGCTGTTTGGGTTCAATCTGTCAAGGTTCAAATTATCCTCCAACTGAGAGCTAATCAAGGACGTCTGACCTGGTTTGCAAATAAACTAGGAACAAAAGTGAGTTTATTTTTTTCTTTCTAGGGAACCTCAGTTCTCACAAACTGAAGCAAAATACAAGCACACCACAAATGCAATTGCCGAAAATCGGAAACAGGCACAACTACCCCCTGAAGATGGATCGGATTTACCAGGCGCTTCGGAGGTACCCGTTTTCAAGCTGTAAATCCATTTTTTATAGAAATTGGTTTGCAAATACATTTCAAATTAAAAGTCACAGTTCATTTAACGCAAGTCTACAGCAGGCAGAGAATGTAGATTTGAAGCACTGGGTCTACCCCAATGAGGACACTGGAGATTTCACGTTATCTTCATGGATGCCAAGCTTCAAGTTGCTGGGTACACATGGCAGAATTAAGCTTTCTGCACCATTAACGTCATTACTGTAGCCACCGTATATAGACTTCCACACTATGAAATATGAAATAGTTTCCTTTTAAATTTTTCCTGTTGCCTCTGCTGCTGCTGTTTCAGACAGGTCCCACTGTGCACCTCACACTGGAGTATTACTAATAAAGCTCAATGCATTAAGGTTCCAAGGACAGAATTACACCTTGGCCTGAAGCTCAGAGTTCTTTTATTAGGTATCTAATCTTAGAAAACAGCCTAGGACAACAAAGCTGAAGACCCAGGAAAAGCTTGAGGACATCATCCCAGAACACTGTGACTGCAAATCTATGAAGGGCTTTACTTAAATTGCTATCAACTGATGAAATGACCAAGTTATTACAATGCAGTTAACTGCACAGTAGCGCCAGTGCATTTCCAGCATCCAGTATCCAAACACAGCACTTTCCCAAGAGGCAGCAAAAGACAAGGCACACTGGCTCCTCAGTGAAGAGCTCTGCTCAGTGAAGAGTTTAAACTCTTCTTCCAGCAGCAGGCAGGGATAGTTGCACCATCAGCCAGGAGTCACTAAGCTAACAGAAGGATGGGATGAAAGGCCAGAGAAAGGGAAGAGTATAAAGATTAGCTGGTACTCAATTCACAGTCAACATAAAGAGTGATAAAGCAGCATAGTATGCCAGTTAGAGTCAAAAGGACACAGCAGTCATCAAAACAGTCATCACAGTGCAAATGGAAAAAAAGAAAAAACAAAATAGAATCAGAGATGTCGAGATATACAGGATTTAACCTGGCTTATGAAATAAGGCTATTTCTGTTAGTAGTTTTGTGGAGATTTTAAAGATTAATTTTATTGCTTTTATTTCTGTATAAACAAGTAAGTCTGGGTTTGTGTGACTACTGGTTCCTGTGAAGCCAGAGTTACAGGTGGTTCCCAACAGCCTGCCACGGGTGGTGGGGATCAAACTCTGGTCTTTTGCAAGAACGGAACTCACTCTGAACTGGTGAGCTTTCTCTCCAGCCCCAGGTTCGTAATTTTGCTTCCTGGAATCCATGTTTAAGGAAAGTCACCAGTACCATGGTTGAACACATATGATATCAGGAATTAGATGATCCTCCATTTAAGAAAGCTCTGGTTTCCCCCAGAATATATCCTGTTGAGCTTTCATTACATTCTCTCTTTGTCTATAGCATCCACGGGAACACACCAACTATTCTGGAAGGCCACAGGATTTAGTACCCTAATGATTTCCTGGAAAAAAAAAAAAAAAAAAAAAAAAACCACCACCCTGTTTTTTCTAAATTTCTAAATGGCTAATTTAGAAATTAGCCATTGTTGGTTCTCATGTTCCAGCATTCATCAGAAAAAAATGCAAACTATCAGTAGCACTGTCCTGATATCACAGATCTGCTACTTAGGAGTATTCGACCAATATTCTTAAATAAACTAATACTAGAAACAATGAAGAGTAACATCCACACTGACCTCAGCTAATGTGCCATTAAAAAAATCATAATTCTCTTGTATTTATCCAAAGTAAGCTATTTTAAAGGTCATCAATTTAACTCAAGAAACATGCAATAAAATGCAAAATGTTAGGCAACCTGAGAAATAAACACAGGTTTTCAAAATTAACACAGAAAGCTATTTTTCACATGACTAAAGTATTTATGAATTTACAAAAAGCATACATTACTTGAAAATCTAGTACCAAAAATATTGCTGGATGCATTCAAATATTGAACTAATCATGTTAGAGAAGTTATTTAAAAATCTTTATTCAATTTATTCTCCACTTAACACTGAGCCAAGCTCCTCCCATCACACCCTCTTTTTTACATAAACTAATTACATAGTGAATTACATCTGAAAGTCAGTGCAATCATAACTAAAGGTCAGACCATTGAACGTAAGTTATTTCAAGTCTGAAAAGTAAAGCCCAGATGTTACTACAGTGAACAAATATAGATATAAAAATGGGAATGAATTCACTTGGTAGAGTTTATATCAACCCCATTTTTCCCCAAAGAAAACTGATCTTTGCTACTTAAATCATTTTCTTCAACAATTCCTATGTAAAAGATTGGTTTTGTTTCAAATATTCTTCAGCTTGCTATTCTTTACTTATGTAATGTAGACAGGTATATACTAATATTCACATGTATCCAATCTATGTTGTTCTCCCAAATGACCTCATGTCTGTGAACAATCCATCCTTCATTACCAATCAACGGTACTAGGGTGGTGATTCCTTCCAACTTGAGGATCTAGACATGTGTAAGGTTCCTTCTGAGAACATTCCCTACAGAGGCTGCTAAGGCTTCTTATCTAATTATGAAAATCATCACGGCACACAACGTGCACTCATTCAAAATGCATCTACTGAACATTAATTGAAACGTGGGGAGAAGTGAGCCCTTGGCAGTCCCCACTGTCAAGGTGGTCAAGTGGAAGGCATAAGTAGACAACTCTGCACACTAGCAAGCCCTGTTACCACAGAGAAACAAAGAATTCTCTATAGCTGGGGCCAGACTATGCTGCTAAAAAATAGCTATTAGACCAAAATATGAAGGGCCATGTAAATCATGTCATTCTCTAGGACCTTTCTACCCAATATAACCTAAGATACCTTGAATCAGGATGACCTGCGATTTTAACAATGCAGACTCCCAGGTCCTACTCAACTAACCAGTATAGAATTCCTAAGTCAGCAATATTCCCAGGTAATCTACACATACTTTGCAATATGGCAAACATGCTTGAAATCCAGTGTTTCTTCTGAAAAGGTTACCCAGGCACTGATAAGTGAGGCCAGGCATGAGTATGTACACATATAGGCATTAAAACCACGCTATAAGGAACACAGTGTAATTCTCAGGCTGCACACTGTTTCCTCAGGTCCTTCCTCCTTGTTCACTTCTTTTGAGTTTAGTCAGATAAACCAAAGTATGTTTTCCACTATGAGAATGTAGTAAGATTAGGATTATGGTTTTAATAATTGCTACCTATCACCAGGACTGTGAAGTGTGGAAAACGCCCAAACTCACAACCAGCAGTTCTTAGTTTGCAGTACATAGCTTACTGATAACAGCAGGATTGGATTTCTGTACAGTACTTTGTTATTTTGATCAAGAACAGGATAGGTGCTATTGTGTGTCCACAGTTGTTGGCTCAGTGACTTTAAGAAAACCATTTACTCTCTTTCCTCTTCAGTTTTTCCATCTGCAAACTAGAAGCAAAGCATACCTAGTAGACATCCAGTGTGGAAGCCGCCTGTGCAGAGCTGTGTCTGTGGGACTTGGAAGATGCTCACCAAGTGGTTCCTTCCTGTTACTAGTGATCAAAACGGAGGGTGAGCAAAAGGAAGGTCCAGGGCCAACAAGTCACTGCCAATGCTGGCTGCATTCTTTACAATTTTTATCCTATATTATTTCAGCATTTCCTCTAAAGTATATACAATTTATATTGTGTATCCTTTTTCTTTATTTGTTGTTAAGCTAGTGAGAACACCTGTATAATTCACCACTGAATTCTAAGAATTTGGCATGACAAATGCTATATATATATTGGGCCCACAATAACTATTTGCTGGAGGAACATATCAGTAAAATGCTAATCTATAAATTAATAGGCTCTTATTGCACTTTTCTTAGTGTAGTGTGCTGCTTTTTGGAGTAGTGAGTTTCAGAAAGGAGAACAGGATCCTGCATTCTCCAAAAGGAAGAACAAAGTAACACCTTGCAAGGGAGTGATATTTAAGTCTTATCCTTTTTATTGAGATTATAAGTACAAAATTCCTGTCCCTTTCTTCCCTCCAAGACCTCCTATATACCCTCCCTGATCTCCCTAAAAAATCACAGCCTCATTCTCATTAATTATTATTGCATGCATATATACATGACAAGGTTTCCGTAAGTATGCCATGATGATCTGAAACCTGCCATCCTCGATTCATCCTTCCGAGTGATGGGACTACAGGCAAGCCAGCTAATTTGGCATCTCCCCAAAGAGTCATGCAAAAGCCACTGAGAACACTGTCATAGAAAAGAAGTGAGAGGCAATAGACACATTGGCCAGTAACGTGCCTATAGCATAGCCATGAAGAACAGAGTTTGGATCCCCAGCACACAAGCAATATAAAACTGTGCTGGACAGTGTGAATCTATAACCCAAGACCAGGGAGATGGGGATGAGACAATCCTTGGAACTCAATGTCCAGAGAGCCTAGACAAATCAGTGAGCTCGCTCCAGGATCAATGAAAGATCCATCACAAAAAATAGGTAGAAGATTACTTCTGGACTCTATACACATGCAGGCATCTGCACACCAAAAAAAAGGCAAAGTAAGAGATGTGCTAGGTTCAGTAAGGGGAGAGCAGGGTGGAGCCAGTGTGAGTGCTGAAGTCAGTGTGAGCAGAGGATGGAGCCAGAGGCTATCAGCCTGCAGGCGCCAAGTGCAAACTGCACTCCAGTCCAAGCCTCATTGCTCCCTCCTGGTGCAGAGCACTCTCCTTGGCCTCTCTCCTAAGAGGTCACCGCTTTTATCTTCCAGCTCACAACCTTCCTTTCCCCAAACTATATCTACTTTTCTCAACTCAGTTATCTTCTACTGTGCAAATGAATCAAGTTAGATGTTTTCCAATCTAGTAGAGATCTACAAATAAAAAAATTTTAAATCTTCTTAAATTTATTCTTCAAAAAAAATACACACAAAATTACAAACACCAACACGAGTTCAGTGTTTATGTGAACAAAAGGTCTGTGTGGTTTGAATGAGAATGTCCTCCCTAGGCTCGGTATTTGTACACCTGCTCTCCACCTGGAGGCACTGTTTAGGGAGGTAGCGTTGGAGGAAGAGCGCCACTGGAGGTGAGCTTTGAGACTTCATAACCTGGCCCCACCTTCCAGTTCTCTCTGCTTTGTTTGCACTTGAAGATGTGATTTCCCAGCTTCCTGCTCCTGCTCACTATGATGGACAAAAGAAATTTTTACTTCTATAAGTTGCCTTATTATAGCAACAGAAAAGCAATTAATACAAATCTAATTAGTTCATTAGCACCGATCAACGGATTACTTCCATAATATAAGGCATGTTTGTTTTATAAAACATGTTTAAAAGGAGTTAAAGGTCTCTTGAGTCTGCTAATTATAAGAAATTCTGTTTTCAAAGAATCAAGTCATTCTCATCAAAATATATTATACTTAAGAAAAAAATTTTAGTAAAATTAAAAACTAGGCCCAGGAAATATCTAGGCAATTGATTCTCAAAATTATGGAGTTTTTTAAAATGAATATTTTCTAACATATAACTCCCATAGTCAATTCAGAGAGCTACTACAAAATATCTTGCAGTAAGTAATTTATAAAGAGTATGTATTTGTTACCAGAGCTCCAGAGGCTGGAATGCTTTCTGGCAGAAAATCTAGGCAGATTCATGCTCTGCTTCAGGATGGGGCCTCTGGCTGCATTCTCACAGATGGAAGGGTGCAAAAGCAAGTATCCTCAGAGGGTGAAGAAAGCAGAGTCTCCTCCAGGCCTCACTTACAATGGCATCACAACTGTCTGGGCTCACATGCTAGGTACCTCCCAATCAATCCCCTAATAGCATCACTGAGGGATTTAATAGGAACTTAGAGATTCTAGAAGTTGACAACCATTCAGACCATAGGAAGCTCCTGGTGAACTATCAGAACCTTTTTGGGAGTAAATTTGTGGAATCTGTATTCTAAAAGCTTCTTTAAACAATGGATGCTGGCACTTTTATGTAAGCATCATCTGCATCCAACACAAAGTTCAAATTGAAGCTTCAGCACCATTAAAAGGCAGGGTCTTTAGGAGCAGGGAAGACCTTAGGGGCTCCTTTCCTTCCCACTCCAGAGCACAGAGCAACAAGCTGCCACTGGAAACAAGAGACTGGGCCCCTACCAGACTGTCAGCAAATCCTGGACTGCCCATTTTCAGAACTATGAGTACTTAACTTTCTGTTCTTTGTAAACTACCAGGTCTGTGTCATTTTGCTGTTTATGAAACAGGGTCTTGCTATGTAACCCTGGTTGGCCTGGAGCTCACTGTAAAGATCAGGCTGGCCTTCAACTCACAGCCATAC
Source organism: Mastomys natalensis (assembly GCA_021653895.1). Classification (NCBI taxonomy): domain Eukaryota; kingdom Metazoa; phylum Chordata; class Mammalia; order Rodentia; family Muridae; genus Mastomys; species Mastomys natalensis. Next base: position 1,414,616 of record JAJTUV010000044.1, on the reverse strand, counting down.
TGTAGACTGCTGGAATTAACGGTATGTCCCAATACTCTCTGCCGGTTTGTTTTTGTAGTGGTGTCTTACTGTGTTATTCAGGCTAGTATTAAACTCTGGGATTCAAGCAATCCCCCTCCTCAGCCACCTGCACACAGAGACATCCAGATATCTGGCTCCAGTCCAGTCTGTGTTTTATTGTAGAAACACAAATATAAGAATGCAGAAGTTTTAACTTAAAAATGATAGAGATGATACACAGACTTATTACATGGAAAACTTCAAGCAAGATTTTTGTTACCACACATAAATAGTGAATTTCTTCACTCTTTCACTGAACATTCTGATCAAATGTTAACATTAGTTTAGTCATAATACTTCCGCAAACAGTCTCAAAGTGGTCTACATTTCACCTTCATCTCAGTTATGGGAGGTGACTTATTTGCAAAAAAAAAAAAAAAAAATGCATAATACCAGGTTTATGACAAAGCTACTGGATCAAGAATTTGGCCAGATATTTGTATTTCAACCAATGGTCTAAAAACCAGACTCTTTCTGAGATTAAAACTCACATCTATAGTTACACCTTAGCAATATTCGGTTTCCTTGGCTAGAAAATTGACATATTAATAAGATCAGGCTAGCTTTCCTAGTTTTGAAGGTGCTATCCATACTACCAGTGCAGAGGAGAAAGCCGTCTTCATGCCCACTGGTTCAATAGTGCCACAAATGTCATACGGATTTTCCTGCTTTTAATGAGACCTGCTCCAGAAGATGAAACCCATACTTAGCATTCTGATGGGAGCCAAGAACCTGTGGCAAGGCAGGCCCTAGACCATGGGGAAATCCTACTCCTATTACTCTGCTAAGGAGCATAGTATTAAATGACTCCTAATGACTTATCACTATGCCTACAGATTAGTGCATCTCAAAACCCTTACTGAAAAGTTACTCTTTGCAGTAAATGGTGATTAATTTAAAGGTGATTAATTAAAGGTTGCGGGGAAGAGACTAAGAGGCTACAGAGTGGTCAACCCTAAATGGGGAATCTATATGAAATCCCTTCCTCCCCAGACACAGCATCACTGCAGAAAAGACATGGAAAGATGGCAAGCGCTGGAAGCAGTAAAAGATCACAATAAAACTGCTTTCCAGACACAACAGGGCAATTCCACGTGTGCACTTGAAATGCTTGTGACGGCATGCACAGCACTGTGCAATCACAAGCCAAACAAAAATCCCAGCATGGAGAGGGAGGGAGGTACAAAATCCTACCCCTATCTATGGAACTATTGGCAAATGATAGATGCTGGGAGAGGAAAAACCCATTTTCTTTAACGGATGGCCCTGGTAGGTTGAATGCATTCCAGCATATAGCCCCACACTCAAGAATATACGGGCTGAACAAATTGGGCAGAAACCTACTGGTTTATTGTTTAATTGTTGTTTGAGAACATGAAATCAGGTGAATAGGAAAGGGAGATTGGTCTGGGAGAAACTGATGTAGTGGTAAATATGATCAAAATATATTGTATGACATTCTCAAGAATCAATATTATATTTTTTAGAAGAACTAATTGTAAGATGTAGGGTAGGGGCAGAGGTCTGGGGTGGATCTCCACTATAACCTACTCACCTACACACACACATACACATGCACACACATAATTATTTAATCACTCATTTCCTTAATCACTCAATTATTCATTTAATCATCAACTTTCTTTTACTCAACTACATCGTCACTGTTGGATTTTCTAGCCTCTGGCTTTCACTCTGCTCTGGTTAACACTATCAGAAATGATACATTAAAGGGCATGCGTTTCCAAGTCAGCAACCTAAATCAAACTTTCTTCTGATATCACAAGCAGTAAGAAATGTGTTAGAACTGACCAAGAGATATAAAGAGCAGACGGAGGGCAACAAATAACAAGAAATACAGGAATTTATAACCTCTGCAGACAGCCAAGGTCCCACTAACAAACATTGTTTTTCATGCAGAAAATTGTGCTCACCATACGTGACATTGTGTAAGGGTGTTTACGGCAATTTAATATCCACAGGAGCAGGAGAAGAAATTTAATAAGTTTTCAAATGAAATGAACTGACAGCCAGTGTGAGAAACTGCAGACTCTGCAGAATGAGCACAAGCTGCTGGCACCACAGAGTAGTGCTTCTTCCCAGAAAACATCCCAGGAAGGTCAGGTCCAGAAACCAGCAGGTAACAGTACCGATTTCACATCTTTCCAGGGCGGGTAAAATTCCCCAAAACAACCTTCCATACTAACTTACAACTTTCAAAGTTAACCAAAACCACCCCACTCCAGAAACAGATCAGCCTCAATTCAAACTCTGAAACACACCCTTGGGGCCACTTGTGTCCCACTGTCACCCAGAGTAATTTGCAGAATGCTGCTAAGAATGTAAACTAAGAAAACAAATGCATATTCATGTAGCAGTCATTAATGCTGAGCTAAGTGCACATACCCGATTCATAGAGCAGTAGATACCTGTGCACTGGCTGCAAATGAATCTCCAGCTATTTCTCAGCTGAAAATCTAGGATAGCCATCACCACTAAACATCTGTGTCATACAAGCTAGTCTGTGTTCAATTAACTGCACTAAAGGAAGGAACACCGGAAGCCAAATAGCATTTCCTGTTCAATTCCAAAATATGGATTTTCTGTGCCACCTTTTCCTTACAGGTCCCAACAAGCACATGGAATTACATGAGGCTTGATCATTTCTATGTTAGCCACTCACCCAACAATTACTGAAGACTGGCCACCCATACATACCACCACATATGCTTCAACTTAATGTCTTCTATAAAAGCTGCCCTGGACCAATCATAGCATATACTGAAATCACAGCCTTTCTACAGCTCAAGCCTATTGGCAGAAATACAAACTGCTCCCAACAAATGTTCAGGAAATATCTACTGAGTGAACAGTAGCCATGTAGTTCCAATGGTCACGTTAACTCAAGGCCACATCACAGGCCTCTAGCAAAACAAACACTCCAATATTCTGATTGGTATCTTGGAGTAAGGATCATGGGAGATGACCATAGCTGATCACTGAGGGCCAATGGCCAGCAAGGCTCTACACTGAGACCACTGATGAGTAGGCCGACAAGCAAGGAATGTCAGTGAGTATTAGGGAGGTGAAGAGAGACATAAGGGCTGCCAAGGAGCGAAGCCACTATTGATACTTGGGCATGTTTTTAAACTCCAAACGTGCTTATTTAAACTTGTAAAAGGTCAGTGAGCTCTTATAGTCTAAGACTTGTTTCATGGTTCTGTATACTTAATGTTTTATCATTCCAAAACCAGGTATGATAATGAACATCCTTAATGCCAGCATTTCGAAGGCAGAGGCAGGAGGTATAGAAGTACAAAGTTATTCTCACCCACTAGCAAGTTGTAGGCCAGGGAGGGCTAGGTGAAACATTGTCATTACTCCCACTTGGTACCTGCTTTCCTAAACAGAGAAGAATGCCTTAAAACACAGACCCTGTGGTTTTAATCTTTTTAATCCCTACACTTTGCAAAGTAAGTACTCCATAACTGTCAGCTGTGTCTTCGATCCTATCTGCATGATGATAAATGAACCTGCTAGCCTTCCAAGCCCACGAGCATGCAGATGTCTCACAGTACACTATATATTTGCCTTCATGTGCTCATGAAATTATGAAACTTACTCTTTCCCTACTTTTCTAGATTGTAAGGATTCCCGGGTTACTAAAATTATCTTCTCTCTTTCAAAGTCGGCATAGCTTTATGCAGCTTTCATTTTCATAGTCCATTACATATAATTATTTAATATGTGGTACTTAAATCCCTTCTAGAGTTGACAATATATAGCAAACATGCATATGAAAGTGATCTATAAGAGACATTTACTTGGTTATTTTATTTGAATATTGTGCAAATAAAAAGATAAGGAAATTAGACATTTAACTGCCATACGAATTAATAGGATGCCATTATTGGTCTCTTTTTTATCTTGGAGCAAAATCATTATACAGTAATCATCACTAGAGGTGATAGTCAAATGGGAGCTTTATATAAGCGCCACAACTGAGCAACTTGGATAATACAGCAGAAAATCCAATACTGCTCTGAGCCGTAACTTTCCAAGATATAGCAAGAAGGGATGTTCTTCATCTCATTGTTTTTCACAATTTATCTTAGCCATAACAGAAAGTGCTCTTTGCCAACCTGGAGTTCAAATTTGATTTTTAAAATTTCAGCACTAATACTGAAATCACCAGGCATCAAAATTTGTCTTTTTATTCTGAATATTTTATCCATAATTTATATTATATTCTGTAGCTGATTAATGTCACATCCCTTGCAAGGGCTTTTCAGATTGATGAGGGCAGAAAAAGGTGTGTGTATTGTGGGAGGGAGGCAAGGAGAACAACACACAAATGAGATCTAGAAAAGCACACGATAGCTGTGCAAACGGCCCATCCATCATCTCCACATTTTGATTCAGAGACAGAATGGAAGGTGCTGTTTCCACACCACTCACCCTGCACACACACAAAGGTTTGCTCCATTGAGAACACAACTGAAGCTGATTGATTAGCTGCTAGAGAAAAATCGATACAAATATCCTAGAAAACACCAGCCTGTGAATTCATTCTGGCTCCAATAAAGTCCTGGTCACTGCTTGACATGTTCTTCTAGATATCTAAAAATGCAGCTACACAGAACCCAGCAATCCCAGCCCAGGGACCACAGTTAATCCCTATGATTTCATTAAAGAAAAAATCCTGACTCAGCAAAGAGAAGGAGGCAGGGAAGACGATTTCCCAACATACAAATGTAGATATGCCCCCGAACTGAAAAATACTTAGAAAGTAGAAAGTCAATGGAAAATGTCCAGAGGACTAAAGTGAGATAAAAACATGGAAAGCAGCTAAGAAACCAACTAAATATGTACATGCTTCATGCATTAGAGAAATTAAGGTTTCTGTTTATGAAGTATAATCCTGACTTCAATGCTGCCCATTCAGAAGTTCATAAGCACACTTTTGGAAGGTGAATGTAGGGGCAGCAGATTCAACACTTCAGGAGGCTATTTTATTCCTAATGATTTCCTGACTGGTCTACATCCTCTTCTGAGTGCTGCTTTCCTTTCATTCGGCCTTTAGTTTGCACATTCACTATACAGACAGAAGATTTTTTTTTAATAAACAAAATATTTCAAGAATATACTACTAAGGAAGAAATTACATAGTTATCGTATATTCTATTACCTGACAGAAACCTGGCTTCTAATCCTAGCCTATTCAAGTTTAATTTTTAAAAAATCATTTATATTATTGGCACACAGAAGCTAGTAAACAAAATAAGGAAAGGAAAGAAAGAAAATGTCACCGAAACAGAGTGTAGCGGCACATAAAATCCTGCATTCTGAAGGGAGAAGCGAGAAGATTGTTCAGGTTTGAGGCCGCCCTGGTTCACATAGCAAGCTCAATGTCCCAAACAGGGAGATCTTACCTTAAAAAACAGAAAAGGAAAAAGGAGAGTTAGGAAGGGAAGAGGGGAGCATTTTAAGGAAATTTTCCTGTACTAATAAAGTAATTGACTGGTAGCATACTTACACTCCATCTTTACAGACAGAGCCATGTTTCTTACTCATAATGGGGCCAGCCTTCTAAATAATGGTTTTGGATCAAAGGTACATGAATTATTAAAGAATAAAGAAAAATTAAAAATAAGAAAATGGAACATTTCTTCTATTATGTTACCTATAAAATTATCTTTTGTGATTTGATAATGCAAACTTTAAAACCCATCACGACCCTTAAAGTTTCATGGTTCTTTGTAGAAACAAAGACAGTGTTGCCCATTCACGGTGTGTACGGTGGGAGCTTACCAAATGGTATTTCCTATCATCACAAGTGAGAAGTGAGTGCACAGTAACTAGCTCAGCTATGGAGAATTTCCTCATAGACTGTACTTTAAAGCAAAAGTAAGCCCTGTGATTGGATCCCAGTCATCTACGTCTGTTACAGATGCTACAATGCTCTATACAAATGAGGTTTTCCCTGCTTGATTCATTTACAATTCCTTCACTGTATGAAATATTATCTACTTCTTTCCCCTTCACTCAGCCACTATCATACAGACACTATCTAGAATTCTTACAACAGAGAATGCTAAGTTAGCAGTGAGGACAAACTACAGCTTGGAGAGGCCAGATAGCCGTTTAGGTCACCTGGCAGTGAGCAACAGAGCAGTGTTCCAAATCCACACTGCCTCCAGCAACCCTCCTGCACACGTCGGTCTCCTAGCAAGGTATGACCTCAGTGCTTCAACAACAAAGCCACATGCCAATCAAATGAGCCTGCAGCAGTCCGAGAACCAGGGTCTCAGTACCAACTCTAAGACACAGATAACAAGAAGACAAGTTTCAAGCTTACAATGCCAACACTCAGTTCAAATGAAAATAACACACAAATCACTAATGACAATAATGTTATGATCTTCTGGAACTTTCTACATAAGCAGTCACTAAGTGTTGCTGGCCTATGATAAGCCCGAATCAGTCATCATCATTAGCCTAACACTGCATAGCTGGCACTACCAACTAACCCCAGAAGAAACTGCATGCTGCTCAGAAGAGAAATAAGACTGCTGAGGTGGAAGCACTTACAAAAGTTCCCCAACCAATTTATAAAATCCATATTCTCTTTCTTTTCAGTCCTGTATGAGACATGAGTTGGTCCATACAAAGTCATGACGCAAGCCAGTCAAAAGTATGTCTCAAATATGAAGTAATAAAGAAAATTCTTCATTTCTAAAATAGTTACCTTATATATTTACAGTTTTCAATTTTTTCGAGTGAAATAAGATAGGTTTTTTTAAGTCTATGCAATTTCATAATGTTGAAAAATATGCTCCCTATACTTGTAGAGGTTGACACATACATCAGTTATACTTATTATCTCCATTATCAGACAGATACATGGAAAAATGAGTCCCAGGTCAAAAGTGCCAACCAACATGACCAGGTGCATAGAGGAGGTTTCTATTCAAACTGCTGCCCCTTTACTGGAAAAAAAAAAAAAAAAAAAAAAAAGACAATCTCTCAGAGTTTCCCAGAACACATAAAACCTAACCATAAAAACAAGAGTGTTACCAAGAGCCAACAAGAATATCAGTGCCTGCTGCATGTGAACATGGCAATGGAATAAGTTAAAAGAAATGGTTTTTTAAAGTGGTTATATGTCTATATGTCAATAAATGACATAAAATAAATGTCATTTTTTCTCTATTTTTTTATTACATGAAACATTCCAAATTCATATAGATAAAAGCTTTAGATAGATCAAATAAAGGAATGTGTTTGGAATACAAACATTGTGACATTTAGGGTTTAAGTCCTGAACGCAGTTTTCCAAGTTACTTGCTAAGAGGAAAAGTACATTGCTAGTAACTATTAACCCACAAGAAGACGAGACAATAGGCGATCTGCATATTGGGTGTAAAAGCATACCACTATTATATACACAGATTAAAACAAAGACAAAAGAGGAAGTTCATGGCTTAAGCAGTTGTTTGTCAAAACAACCATGACTCATGTTAAAGATAAGCTATGCTGTTTGCTGAGGGCAGGAGCCAGTGGTTCAGGCAGCAGTAAGCAGCCCGGGCAGAACACTCCTCACAGGACCCCAAGGAACCGCCCATCCCTGGCCCCACAGCTCTACACTCTGCATAAATCCCAAGTCATTCCCACCTGTGGGCATTTATTATGGATTTATTTCTTCCTTCCTTCCTTCCTTCCTTCCTTCCTTCCTTCCTTCCTTCCTTTCATTTTCTTTGTTTCACTCATTCACCCTGTTTTCCTTCTCCATGATATCTAGACACTAGTGATCTGCAATGTGTTGTTTACTTGAGTGGTTAGATGAAAAAATGGTACAAGACCATAACCAACAGAAATCAGATACTATGCTCTGGTAGCTGAGCAGACACACACCACACACACACACACACACACACACACACACGTCAGACAGCTAAAGAAACTGGAACATTTAATGGAAGTATTACTTTAGGAGGTGAATATGACTTATTAAGAAGACAGACTTCATACATAATTTTAGAAACTCTTACCTTGAAAGGACTGCTTGGCTCTCTCCACAAGTTCATCAATGGGATAGCTGGCCAGGTTTCCTCTGGCGTGTTTAGTTTTGCAGTAGGTACAAGCATTGAGACACCTGTTTAAACAGGAGCAATAAATAAGGCTCAAAAACTTAAAGACATACATAAACTGGCAGGCAGAACAAACAGTGCAGTGACATTTTAGTAACATTTGCTTAATTTATATGAGATACAGAAATAATTATCTAAATGATTCATATTTACCTTCCATGAAGAACAGAATTGGCAATCCTTGTGACTTTTAACTATGAGAGAATGATCATAGAAAGCCACAGATTATCCTAAAACACACAACTCTACAAAGAGCAAAGTTTGTAAGTACTTTATGATTAAACACATACATGTTTTCAGGACCCAAGTTTATAAACTCCATGATTAATCAAATGAAATTCAAAACATCAGTTTTTTTTTTTTTAAAAAAATTTAAAAACCACCAAAAATTTCTTTGGTCATCAAATAATTAGAAAAATTTTAGTACTGCTTATATGTGGCTTTTTATTAGGAATATTGAAGCACATTCATTGAATCTTTAGCTAAGGATTTAAAAATAAATGAATAGGCAGGCAACAGCAGTCTCACAAAACTAGAAACTTTTAGAAAATTTCAGACTACTATTTTATTCCATGAGGGAACTATTAAGATGTGCCTGTGACTTCTAAGAGCCAGAGAAACAGACAAGACAGCAAGGCAAGCGGTGAGGAATGTAAAATAAGGCTCAGTGGGCTTCACCCATGGTTCAAAGTTACTTTCTCCAAATTAGAATATTGATTCTTTTAGTTTAAAAGTAAATTTAAACCAATGTATTACAAACTAGAAGAAACAGTTTTTAACATACAAAAAGATGAAGTGTAAAAACACTGTAGGGAACAGAAGTTGTCTATCCTCTGTATGTTCGATATCCACTGTAAGGAACAAGGCCCTCAAAAGACCACTGTCACACAAAGGCTTTAAATTTTCACAATGTAAAAGCAGAATTTGACAAATGAACCTTAACATCATGACTTTACTGGTATAAAACTGTGAGATATTTTTGAATTTCCTCAGTTTCTGTTGTTATGTCTCCCTTTTCAGATCTGATTTTATTAATTTGGATACTGTCTCTGTGCCCTCTGGTTAATCTTGCTAAGGGTTTATCTATCTTGTTGATTTTCTCAAAGAACCAACTCCTGGTTTTGTTGATATTTTGTATAGTTCTTTCTGTTTCTACTCGGTTGATTTCAGCCCTGAGTTTGATCATTTCCTGACACCTACTCCTCTTGGGTGTATTTGATTCTTTTTGTTCTAGAGCTTTCAGGTGTGCTGTCAAGTTGTTAATGTGTGCTCTCTCCAATTTCTTTTTGTAGGCACTTAGAGCTATGAGTTTTCCTCTTAGCACTGCTTTCATGAATGAATTTGATAAATTCTTATGTAAATGGATGGAACTAGAAAATATCATCCTGAGTGAAGTAACCCAATCACAAAAGAACATACATGGTATTCACTCACTGATTATTGGATTTTAGCCCAGAAGCTTGAAATACCCAAGATTCAACTCACAGACCACATAAAGCTCATGAAGAATGACGACTAAGTAGGGGGTGCTTCAGTCCTTCTTAGAAGGAGTAACAAAATACTCAAGGGAGCAAATATGGATACAAAGTGCAGGACAGAAACTGAAGGAGGGGCCGTCTACAGACCATTCCACCTGGATATCCATCCTATGTGCAGTCACCAAAGGTAGACATTGATGTGGATGTCAGGATGTACATGCTGACAGGAGCCTGATATAGCTGTCTCCTTAGAAGTCTGCAAGAGTCTGACATACTTAGAGGCAGATGCTCACAGCTAACCATTAAACTGATCATGGGGTTCCCAATGGAGAAGATAGAGTGAAGGCTGAAGGAGTTGAAAGGATTCGTGACACCATGAGGAAAGCAACAATCCCAACCAACCAGAGCCCCAGGGTCTAAACCACCAGCCTGGGAGAGCTTAGGGAGGGACCCATGGCTCCAGCTATATATGCAAGGGAGCTATATATAAGTGGGAGAAGAGATCCTTGGTCCCATGAAGGCTGGACGTTGTGGGAGGGGGAGATATCCGAGGGTGGGGAGGTGAGGTACGGAGGAGGGTGGGTGGGGGTACACCAACGTGGAGGCAGGAGGAGGGGGGAAGGGATAGTGAGTTCCTGGGAGGGAGGGGGGAAATGGGGTAAGGAGAGAACATCTGAAATGTAAATAAAATTTCCAAGAAAAAAAAAACTGTGAGATATATATGAATTACTGGCCTTAGTAGTCAAACAATGTCTAATGTCTTACAGGTTTGCATATAACTCCAGGGAACAGTAACACGTACATTTTGAAAAGTATTTTACCATTTAGCTAAGATTGATCATTAATGGGCAACACTGTCCTTCCAAGTCATTTCTATTTAAGTAAAAACACTGAGGACCCTTCTGTGTGACGCTTGCTGTGCTGCCCACAGATGATATAACCCGTCTGTTTCCTCCTCACTAAGGAAAACGCCTGTTAAGTTTGGTCACAGGCTCTCCTTTGGCCTCATTTGTGTGGTGATGACGGGGAGGGCAGCAGAGCATATTAACAACAATGCCCACTAGATTTCAACTGTATGAGTCTTCCCTGTGAACAAGCCCCTAGAATAAATGTGAATCAAGCATCCTTGGGGTTGACTGCTAGAGGCTGTGTTTAGCAGAAGTGAGGCTCTGGGTTTGATTTCCAGCATTTCCAGTATGATAAATAAGAAACATAAAAACAAAACAAACACCCAAAACAACAGGAATCATCCTAGCTGCGTACAAATGAAGACAGAGGTGCTCGTCCCACAGGAGCTAAGGTAAAGCAGTATATATTTGACAGCGCTTATTCTACTATATAAGGCCATTTGTTTATAATCTATCCATCTCTCCCTCAGTCTGAGAGCGAGGGCAGGCTTCCTGTCCGCACTGGCCCCTGCCTGTGTCTGCATGTCCACTGTCAGTCATCTGTTCTATGTCTCATCTTCTTGCTGTGTCACCTCATAATGACTTGTTCTGTTTCAAATTCTGGAACTCAATTCCCAGTACTGTGCTGGGTACACTGGGAGGCCTGTGCGATCTCTGACTCTTCCTCAAGTGTTCTCATGGACCTGGGATTCCCCTCCAACTGGCATTCACTGAAGTCAGCACTATTCTAGGCAAGCTGCCATGACAGGCTCTAATGCTACTTCAGGGTTCCTGCTTTCATCTTTGTCCCATCTAATGAAGGGTAATGACAAGTCCAGGGACAATCTTGAGAGAAGCCACTAACACTTCTGACTGGAGTTGCTTCTTAAAAGACACCACACCAAAAGAAAGGGTGTAGAAAGAAAAATGGACAGAAGGAAAGTGGAAGAAGTAATCTAAACAAAACACAGGAGATCTGATAAAGCTAAACTGTGTAGAAAAGCTTTTTATAGTGGGTAAACTTTACATAGCAGTCATTTGGTGTTTGTGCACTGTCATGTGACAAGTATGTCCAACCCTGTGGAGCAAGTGTCCTGTATGTCCAACCCTGTGGAGCAAGTGTCCTGTATGTCCAACTCTGTGGAGCAAGTGTCCTGTATGTCCAACCCTGTGGAGCAAGTGTCCTGTATGTCCAGCTCTGTGGAGCAAGTGTACTATATGTCCAACCCTGTGGAGCACATGTACTGCATGTCCAACTCTGTGGAGCACATGTATTGAAGATAGCTTAGTTTAAAAGCAGGTGTAGAAACCAAGCAACAGTTCCCTACTGTCTTATTCAATAACAGAAGTGCAGCCACTCCATGAAAAACTGCTTGTGAAAACGTACTAAAAAGGTAAAATGAGTGATATTCTAAAACATTCCTAATAAAAAGCTAGGAAAAATGCTACATTAGGAATTCAAAATATTCTTCATTCAACCGCTCTTCCACACATTGTTGATGAGATACTTTGAATTCTAAATTTCCATTGAATAAGATAGATTCATTTTTATCTGCCAAAAAAAAACCTTGCTATTGTTAGCAACCTTAAACTCAACATTTCTAAAGTGCACCTTTCTGTATCTAAAGTGCATACTTCTGTAAACATGTCACAACAGGACTAACTCAGGCAATAAGTCTTATGTCTAACTTCTAAATAGGAGGGTCTGTTACAGAGGAAAATCACAGTGCCAAAGCACTAAAGAATGAGCTTTTTGATGTTTCAAAACAATATTTTTTGCAGTCACCAGGAACTGTGTTGACCAATCATTTCAACACTTTAAAATAAGGGAATTCATAATAGACAGTTTCAATTGTCCATAAGCAATTAAGTAACTGTCCAAGAGTAAGACTGAGCCAGTTTCTTTAACAGTCAGAAAACAAAAGATCTTTGAAGGCTCACCACTGAAAGCCAAAACCAAACTGAGGTGGCCAGTGAACTGCAAGGATGCAGGAAACTCTCCACCTACCAGGCTGTGGTGACAGAAGAGAATACTCAGCACACCTACACATCTTGTGAGCTGGCCATTGGCCAAGAAACACTAACCAGCTCAGGAGCAAGGAGAGATTAGGCTGAACTCAGCAGTGCGGCCCCAAAGTCTGTGAGAGCACATTCAGGGCAGCACTTTTAAACTACAGCAGGCAAACAAATGAAATAACAAGGTGGTTCAAAAATCATGAGTTCCAAAAGACTGGGACAGGAGAATATACTCATGCAATAGCTGACCACATGAAGCAAATAAAAACAAACCCCCTAAGCATAGTCTTTTCAAAAACCTTAGATACTGTAAATTTGAGAATAATTTAAAAACCATAGTTCCACTCTAAAACATAACTCATATTATCTGTTTTTAGTGGAAAGGGGCAGTGAGCAGCCTCATGTGACTGAGGCTCCTGTTTCTCCTTGATTCTTGGTTGAGAATACATTTGAATATGCAAACCCACTGGAGAATAAAGCATTAACACTGAAACATAAATTACTAAAACAGTATGCTGCAGTCCCTACATATACTTTAATCCTTACTTTCTTTAGAATCAGTTGCTGTAAGTATAAAAATATTTAGAAACCTCAAGTGTGACAAAATACTAAGCTCTTAAAGCTAAGTCTTGGAAAAGCTACACTGTGACCTGCCCATGTTCTTCTATACCAAGGTATCATCATGCAAAAGAAAAATGAAAATCCAAGAAACGACTTCCACAGGATAAAGGTTGAGGCAAACCTGGCTGTCAAATAGCACCTACTGTGCCTCATAATCAGTATCTTAAAGGACTTCTACAAAAAATGAACCAAGTGTTAGAACTACCAAACAAACACAGGAGGTGCTATCAGCAGATCGATGAACTCTTCATGTAATAAGGAGATGTCTGCTACCGAGGGTGAAACTCTAAGCAAAGGAAAACGGAACACCAGAAAGACAGCAGAAATGAGGCTCCAGAATGAGGAAGAGAAGCAGGATTCTCCTCTGCCCCCTCATCACTGACTACTGATTCCCTCCAAACACCAGAGTTTCCCTGATAACTCAGTATTGTCTTCCACTATGCCCTTTCAGACTTTTGTCTCCTGTGTGTTAAAAATTACATTACACAGACTGCACTTCTATCCCCCTTATTCCATGCCTATGAGCTTCATTCTTTATTTCAAAAGGCTGCATTAATGGGTTTTCACTCCCATGGATTTCATCTCCATTCCCTTTACCTGAAAGGATTACTCTTATGGCCAGCACCCATCGATTCCCATAAAACTCAAGACCTTTAAAATGATTTGGTAGAAATGGCAGCTAATAATAACAAAAGAAGATGGCTGCATGCTTGCTTGATACAGTTAGGCATCTTACATAATAAAGATGCAAGCAGCATTACCTGGATCTTTCATAAAAGAAACTGAAGCTCAAAAGGATTATAAAATGTGCCCAAAGGTACACAGAGCCAAGTCAGACTCAATTTCTTCCTTCTTCTTTTCTTTATGTGATACTGAAAACCACACCCAGGAGCTTAAGCATGTTAACCTTGTGCTATTATAACCCCAGCCCTAGACCCAATCCATCTTATCTGAAATTCCCACAGCACAAATTGAATTCTGCATTGCTCTAATAACATAAAAACTAACTCTGTGTGAGAATACAGACTGACTGCATGAGCCTTTAAAAGCCATACAGCTGTGCCTGGTGAGGTGCCTTGCTGAGTAAGGGCCCTTGCTGTACAACAGTGAGGATTTAAAAGTTCAAATCTGCAACACTCCTGTAAAAAGCTAGATATAGCCACCCATGCAACTATAAACTACACAGTGTGCCTAGGTGGAGACAGGAAGACTGCTGAAGTGTTTGGGCTACCAGCCTAGCTCAAGGTTCAGTGAGGGACACTAACTCAAAGGAGTAAGAAAGAGACACATAAAGGCACAATGCTCTGGCCTTTCCATATGCCCCAGTGTCTATATACACTACTTTCATATACCTACAAAACTGCCTTCATAAGCATGCAATTGTTTCTGTGTGCCACAACCTTTAACACAGGGCTTGTAGTCCACTAAAACACCAACAAATACTTGGTGCTAGTGGAGATCTCACAATGGACTAGACAAGTTATCAAACCATAGTTTAGTATAGTTAGGAGGCACGCTATGCAGGGAGGTCCTCAGTAAAACACACACAGGGAAAGAGAAGACATCATGCCTAGCGACCAGAACTTTCTCTAAAGTTAAACAATCTTGTACTGACACTGGTAGTTTTTACATTATTTTTTTATTTTTGAGATTGCAGCATTTCCCCTTCCCTTTCTTCCCTCTGAACACTCCATATACACTTCATCGTTCTTTTTAAATCAATGGCTTCCTTTTCATTAATTGTTCACTCACACACATGCACACACACACGCACACATGCACAAAAACACCATATTTCTAAAGGCATTAGTACAGTCTGCTCAGTCTATATAATGCTGTTTGTATGTATGTTTGCAGGGCTGCCCGACCATTAGTATTAGATATCCAAGTTGGTATGTTCTTCCCTAGAGAAAGCTATTTCTCCCTTCTCAGCATTTCCTAATTGCCTGCAGTTTCTTGTGTAGGTTTCAAGTCTCATTGGCTTTCCCCAACCTCATCAGCATGCTTGCTATTGTTGTCCGTTTCAGCTCTTGTTTATGTAGTTGTGTTGCTGAGACATGGGTCTGGCTTCTGACATTCCTAGGAGACACAATCTCACCAGAAACTCCCTGTTCTTCCAGGCTCTTGCAATCTTTCCACTCCTGTTTCTGCAATGATTACTGAGTCTTAAAGGTGCAGGAGCTGTATAGTGGACTGAGCTCCACAACTCTGTGTTTTGAACACTGGGGCTTTCTGTAACACTCTCTGTTGAAAAGAACTTTCAAGTGATGCTGGATGAGCGCTACATTCACCAGTGGGGATACAGACACACTGTTACTATTTAATTTAAAAAAAAAAAAGCACATAAATACAGTTTCACTAAACTCATATTTTACTTACATTTCTAAGTTCTCCCTCTGGAGACCAGAAAGAACCATTAAATTCTCTGGAACCTATACACATATGCCACTCTTTATTATATCCCCAAGTTTTCCTTATAAGTCTAGAAAACTCCTCAGAATTTAAAACATAGAATAAAAATGGCAAGAAAACATCTTTGTCCAACTAAGTATTGCACTGGTTAGTGAATATATCAGCTGATGGAGTGTAGAATGAACATCACACATATGTGGTGGAGATAACTGCAGGTCAACTGCCCATGTGTTCTATCTATAATTTCACAGCTTTCTTCTGGGAAGTGGTCTTGCGCCCACCACCCCAGAAACTATTTTCTGGAGGTGTTTATTAAACAGCAAAGTAAAAGATAGGCAAGAAGCAACTCCAGCTACCATGATATATGTATGAATGTACTGAACATTCCTAAGAGATATTGCTTCATGCTTAAAATAGAGCATTTTTCTTCTAGAGATTTGTAACAAGCTTGTGAACAGGACCATTTGATACAGTCTATGCTTCAAGATACAAAAAAACAGAGAAGGCATACTACAAAGGCCTTGCAGAAGGGGCTTTGTAGAGAACGGTTTACATTTCTGAATTTGTGGAAAAATCAAACCAAAAGATAGAAATACAAAAATTCAAGCATAATACTCATCAAGGTCATACTCTAATTGTACAGCTAAAAAATAAATACCACACAATTTTGTTAACAGAACCCAAGAAGAGAACACAGATTAGAAATACAGCTTTCTTCCTTGAAGACGGCATTAGCATATGCACAGGTCCCCTGAGAACCAGGAATCCTCCAGAAGGATGAAGAAGCATAGAAGGAGAGCAGGGTGGAAGCATGGGCATTGCCAGAGAATTCCTTTTGGTTAAATTGTTTTACTTTAAATGGTTATGTGTATCATATTTTAAACACTGGTCTCAAATGTTCTTAAAATTCATTTACTTAAACTCAATCTTCATGAATCACACCAAATAAACGCACTGTCTTTGTAGGCAGAACAAGAAGAGTGAAATCTCCACAGCATCTCAGACCTGTCATTACCACCTTCAGAAACCAGTAGAAGTACATCAGAGCCAAAGACCAACAGATGCCATGTTTTCCCTTGTAATTGATTCATTTTTATTTATTTAGAGAAATAAAAAAAAAAGAGAGAGACCACTATTATCAACTCACTTTTTTAGGCAAAAAAAAGATTTATTCCATTTATTTTATCTATCTATCTATCTATCTATCTATCTATCTATCTATCTATCTATCTATCTACCTATCTACCTACCTACCTACCTATCTATGTATCTGTTTAGGTGTGAATATACATCACTAGGTGTGTAAGTGTTCATGGAGGCCAGAAGAAACATTAAGATCTTCTAGAGCTAGAGTTACACATGGTTGTGAGCCACCTAATATGATGCTGGGGACCTAACAATGGTCCTCTGTAAGAGCATCAAGTGCTTTAACTGCTGAGACATCTCTCTAGTCTACTATCAACTTAGTTCTGTTGGTGGTATTTGTTGTTGTTGTTGTTGTTTTAAGTTGAAAAACAATTTGTACTGAAAATAATACATCAGGAGCTGAAGAGATGGATCCATAATTTAGAGCCTTTTTGGTCTTCCAAAGACCCAGTTCTGGTTCCCAACATCCACATGGCAGTTCACAATCCTCCCTTTAATGGAACTTTAGTTCCATCAGGTGCCCTTGCTGAACTCAAAGGGGATCCTTCACACAAATAGTGCACAGACATACACACAGGCAAAACAATCATATACATAAAATAAATAAATCTAAAAAAATTTTTTAATGAAAATAACTTATCGAAGTACTTGATGATACACAGCAGTACTGGCAGGCTTACAGGTCTTGGCCTTACTCTGAGAAATCAAAACCATCTCTGCCAGTGCACTTTCAAGCTTTAGAGTAGGACTGGGGGGTGGTTAAACATCTAGCAAGTCTTATACTTGTTTTCTTTATTTTATTCTTTGGGGACCTTAAAAAATTTAACTAGATCCCCACACACAAGATTCTATGTACTTCTGAGGTGATCTTTTTATGACCAAGGTTGAGAACTGAAACCTATCCACACAAAATCTATGGTATAAAGAGAAAAGAGCCATATAGACCTAAAATAATGAGCATCTATAATATTATGGAGAAATTTTGCATATGGAGAAATTAAGATAAATCTTTTGTTGACCACATACAAGAATGGAAGATTTTTGTTGTTTTGTTTTGTTTTGAGAATGACTGTTGACTGACTCTGAAGAAAAGAAGACACAAATTCTACAAGTTGTAGACATGGGAAGTAACACAGTGGCTATAGGAAACAACTTGATAGTTCCATACAAAGACAGAGGAAAAATATGATATGATCCAGAAACTCCATAGACACAAAAGAACTACAAAGGTATACATACAGATTTGTTCAATAATGTTTACAGTAAATATTGCTCTCATAGCAAAAATGCTAAAGAAACACAAATATTCATCAGAATTAGAATACACAAAGTGTAATTTGTAAATTAGGAATTTACAAAGTAATTTGGTAGGTACATAGAATAGAATAGTATCTGGCCTTCAAAAATGAAATCTGCCACATGCTATACCTTGGTGTACCTTAAGTGTACAACACTAAGTGTAAAAGGAAAATCACAAAAGGAAAAATATGTGATTCCAACTGAAAGGTAAGTAGTGTAGTCAACTTCAGATGCAAAAAGTGGGAACTGCCAAGAATGAAGATGAGAGGGAGCAGGCATGCTGTTGTTTAATGAACACAATCTAAGGTTGGGGAAATAGAAAGACTCTGGAGTCCAGTGGTAGGGAGGGTCTCCAATAAACACAAAGACTGAGCTAAATGCTCCCAAACTGCAAAAGCAAGAGAAGTAAAATGCTCAATTTTAGGGTGTGTAATTTGAAGTAAGGAGAAAAGGTCTCCCTCTCTAATCCAAGATAGCCACTTGGTAATGTAGTCCAGGTTAGACTCAAACTCTCTGTGATCCTTCTACTTTTACCTCCTGAGTACTGGAGGTCTAAGTATGAGTTACCATGTGTGGCTCAAGACACATAGACTAAGGAAGAGACTGGGAAAACACTTGCCTAAACAACTGATGTCCCAGGCCGGTCAGAGACATCTCCCAAAGAATCATGTGTAATTGACCTCTGAGCAACACACACACACACACTCAGAGGTAGGGGGAAGAAGGGAGAGGGAGGAAGGAAGGGAAAGAGGAAGAAGGGAGGGAGGGAAAGACAGACACACAGACACCTGTAGAAACACAGACACTGGACTACTTAATAACACTGGATAATAACAGCTGAACAAGTAGAATGAAATTCTATAGATAACTTCAGTAGTTCACAGATCATCTAAAGACTGTGACCTGTTTCCTACAAGTCATACATGGGTGTTATATTCCAACACAACCACGAAGAAAGAGGAACCAAGGAGCTTTGTACAGAATTAGTTCTACATTGTCCCTATAGTGACTGCCGAACAAAATCCCAAATCTAAATATCATGAAATGTATTGAACAGCAGAAATGGCTCTTTCTCCCCAGAGCTCTTTCCAAACAAACATAAAGCAAGAGCGACTCCACATGTGCTGTTGGTATTTCATCACTGACTGTTTTGTACATTACAAGAGTGTTGTTGCCTACACACCATTTCTCAGCATCAACACCCATTTTCTTATGCAATTTCAAGTTTGGTTGGCAGGACATTTTTTCCAACCACAGACAAAATGTCTTTTGATACTCAAAGAAAATGTTCAAGGAAATGTTCCCAATAAAAAGACAACAAAAACAATGGTATGTAAGTGCATCAGCAGTCTAAGGAACAGCTAAGGTGACTCTACTTAACCTCGGGTGGGATGTGACAAGGTACTACAACACACCTAATCTGTGTCTGCAACCAAAGACTGAGAAATGCTTGCAGAATACCACAGTGCTGGGAAGGAGGCAGGCAGAAACTCTTGTTTTGTTTTTTGAGACAGGATCTCATAGTTCAGGCTGACCTTTTTTTTATTTACAACCTTTTTTTTAAATAAAGAAAGGGAGTCATGGTTTGAGGGCACAATCCATCATAATAGGAAAGCATGGTGAACAGAGAAGTTCTAGCTTCTGAGGCCAGGAGTGAGAAGTGGATGGTCACATCACATGCACAGTCAGGAAGCAGAGAGGGAATTCTGGTGCCCACCCACTCTCTCCTTTATATGCAGCCCACAACCCCAGCCCATGGGATGGTACCTCCAAATTCACATTGGATATTTCCCCCTTGGTTGAGCTCAGGACTGTTTCTCTGGAATTCCAGATTTCATCTAGTTGGCCAAGGAGACTGACCATCAAAGAAAGCTCTGCACTAGGCCACACAATGAAATTAAGACTTTGGTCTCGGAAATCTGGACAACTTTCATTATTCATTCCACCTCTAGGACTCTGAGTTCCTACCTCCTGTCTATCTCCACACAGCTGGAATACAAGCATATGCTGCTAAACAAAGGGAGTAGAACCCAGGCCTCAGACATGCTAGGCCAGAAGTCTACCAGCTGATAATGACTGGCCGTCCTAATTTCTCACTTCTTTGGTGTTACAGAAAGCTGACTTCTACATGGAATATTTAGTTTTTGAAATTTAAATCCTATCATTTACCTTGAAATATCAGAGATTTTTTTTTACTTAAATATAAACAAATATGTATATCTACATATATGTGTGAGAGTGTGTGTATTTATTTGTAAGGACTGGAAACATAGCTCACCAATTAAGAGGTCTTATTGCTCCTGAACAGGATCTGAACTTGGTTCCCAGCACCAATGTTGAGTAACTCACAATCACCTGTAATTCCAGATTCAGGGAATCTGATGCTCTCTTCTCAACTCCTTACATACTGGTACACATAAATACACACACACACACACCACACACACACACACACACGCGCGCACGCACACGCGTGCCCCCCACATAAATAAATATGAACATGTTTAAAATGTGTAAAGCTGTACAATCACAGATAAACAATGGTACATGGAGCATCAACAGCAGTCACTGTTCCAGGCTCTTTAGACGCACTATGCAAACCCTGAGAAGCACCCCCGTGAAGTGGCTGCCACTGGCATTCTCTCCAAAGATGAAACAGACATAGAAACATAAATAATCTGACAAATATCGCAAACATTACACAGCTGGTTAAGTAGGTGAACCAGACAGTCTGGCTCCACTACACAGGGCCGTGACCATTACACACGCTACATGTCATAACATACTGGAAATAAAGATAAGTTTGATAATGCTTAACAAGCTCTTTAATGGGAGCATAACAGAAAATATTTCAGTTGTCTTGCTGATCCCAGTTTTATTTTACTTTTGTTTTTAACTTTAAACCACTATCCTAAAAGTCTATGTGTCTTGTAGGGTTAAAGACACAACTGAAGCATAAATTTTTGGTCAATGTTCATTACTATTAGGAAAATATTTAACAAAGATTATAAAGGGCTACTTGCAAAAATCTTTTGCAAAAAGGCAAGCACAGAAGTACATGTCATCCAGCACTGAAGCTGAGGCAAAATTGGGAGGTTAGGATCAGCTTTAAATGAAAGAGAACAAAACTTTTCTTTCTACTTTCAGTATCATATGTGAATATAAAAACGAAGGCTATGAGATTGGTACCTGGCACAGTAAAGAAATAAACATATTATCTTTGGAGGCTATAAAAGAGCAGTGACTAATCAGAACTTTCACAAACTGGCACATGATGAAAACTTTCAGCATGTCAGCTGCACGGTGTGGAGGTGCAGGTAGACTACCCAAAATAATTAAAGGCCTGGAGGAAGCACAGAGTTCATGCTAAGTGTGACTCATGCATCTCACAGCAAAACAAAATCCACCAGACATTTATCTCTTCAAAACAAGACACTGGGTCTGGCAGCAGCCCAAACGCAAGGAAGACCACGTGAAAGTCAGACACTCGTGTGCTGGTTAAAAATAAAGGGCGGGGAGGCACATGATGAGCGATGACTCCATGCTGACCTCTGAGACACACAATGCCGTTTATAACATCCACAGCATTTCAAAACACCTGAAAACAGCAACGTTCACAAGACAACTCAGAAGGAAAACTAAAGGCCACTTTGTAAGTCAGGGGCCCAGTAAGATGTACTGAATCTGAAGAACAAAATCCTGAGATATCTCTCACACTGGCTTCAGTGATGAGGCCTCTGTCCCTGTTAACAGCTCAGTGTAAAGTGTAGTCACCCCTTCCTGCCTTTAGGTCTGTAGGTTGGGTCCACAGGTATGGAGAAGACACCCAGCCCAGCTTCCCTCACGGAGGAGAAAGGCTACAGACAAACTTCCGCAGATACATCCACTCAAACACTGATGCTGTTTGAAAGACTGTGAAATCATGACCCAGAGCAAGAACACTTGCAGACCCAATTCAGGTCCCAGCTGTGAGGAAAGACAAAGAGGCTTTTGTTCTCAAAATGTCCTATAAAGCATACACCTCCTCACAAAAAAAAAAAAAAAAAAAAAAAAGGGAAATCTAACCCAACAAACCTGCCATGAAAGTTAGGAGCAGAAGGCTGGGGCCTGTGACAGATCCTTACCAAGGCATATTTAACACTATCCCATTGAGTCTCAACTATAACTAGCTAGTACTAATAGCAACAAACCCGATACTATTATCATCAGCAAAATTTGTAATTCTTAAGATTGATTTTGTTTTATAGTTGGATGTTTTGCCTAATATTTGTT
Source organism: Mastomys natalensis (assembly GCA_021653895.1). NCBI lineage: Eukaryota > Metazoa > Chordata > Mammalia > Rodentia > Muridae > Mastomys > Mastomys natalensis. The sequence goes on along the minus strand of JAJTUV010000044.1, from coordinate 1,392,275 downwards.
AACTCGTGCCCGAGGGAGTAGAAAGGGGTTGCACCCCCCAAAACTGGAATTAAACATTATAAATCATGTGGATGCGGAAATTATTCTAGTTCTCTGTGAAAGCAACATGCAAAACCCGACCTCTCTCCACCCTAGCACCAGTTTTAAAAAAAATCACCGTCAGAAATATACATGCCGGGGCCAAAACTATCAGAGGAACGGGACTGTTTTATACGTTAGGAAGTAGCTAAAAGGCCAAAAAGGTACGGGGTCATTTCTTCTCTCTCTCTCCCCCTCCTCTCTCTCTTCCTCCCCCTCTCTTTCTCTCTTTGGTGGTGTGAAAAAGAGAGACAGAGGACAGCAGAGAGGGGGGGGCAGAGACAGAGAGAAGCAAACCCACAAAAGCATCTGAAAAATTCCCCCTACCCCCCCTGGCTTCTTAGTCTAATGTTTACACCACCCCAAACCATACAACTGCAGCCTTCCCATCGAACCCCTTAATAAGACCCCCCAACTCAGGGGGGCTCGGTTTAAAAAATTGTTTAATTGTATAATCACCTTGCCCATTAAAACATATGGATCTATTAACATTTAACCTCGTGTGGGGAAATAAAAAAAGGATAAATTAAATTTGGAGTAAAGGTAAAAAAAGGAAATCAGAAAACCCCGGGGAAAAGGGGTTTTTGGAAAAAGCTCTAAAAAAAGTAAAAATGGTAAACCACCCCCAAAAAACAAGATAAATTTGGAAAATTTTTGTTTTACCTGGTAAAGAAAGGTATCTTTACTTTTGGGGGGGTGTGGGGGGGGGGGGGGCTGGGGCCCCCAGCAAAATTTTTAAAGATTATCCAACCAGATTTGCAATTAACCCAGTTGCGGAAAAGGGTTTTAAATGTTTTTTTTTTTTTATTACCAAAAATTTCCCCAAATTCCTTAGTATTTTTTAACAAAATTTTTAGGGCCAGGCTGCCTTCTAGAATTCTAGTATATCAGCCTTTTGAGAGTACAAGGGGCCCTCTATTCCTCCTCCTAGAATGTCTCCATTGTAACCTTCTCTACGTGTTGGCAGGATCAAGAAAACAATTCAGACCACTACAGTGTTTCAAAGTGGAAGAGGTCCTTTGCATGATTCCATAATTTCCCTGCCCACCAAGGAAGCACTCTTTTACTGGCTTTGAGTGAGCAAGACTTCCGTGTAGGAATAGCACTGAACTGAACGGGGGTTTCCTCCAGTGGATTTTCCAATCAGAGACCAGGGACCTTGGCCCACAACAACCTTTATAAAGAACTGCATGTTTCAAAACACACAAAACCTGGGAAAGTCTCCTCCTCAGTTACAAGGGACTTCAAACGATATGGCAGCTACTGAAAACATGTACTCTGCAGGCTGGCTGGGATATAGCACCCAGACACCTGACCATAGATACAGCCAAACAAAATGAGCTGTGAAAAGCCACATTTGGGAAAATTTATTATACATCAATAATACTAATGCCAGGACCCCTGATCAGAGAAGCTTCCCCCAATTTTCAGTAGATGGGGGATTAACCACACATCTTGCCCCAATGTACACACCTTGGGCCACTCAGCTGTAAATGGGAGGGCCTATCAAACCCTTCCCTTCGGGCCCCCTCACAGCATGTGCTGAAGAGGAGAGGAGGGAGAAAAATTCCAAGACCCCAAAAAGAGGGGAAACAATTCCAAAGAAACAGAAAAACAGGACTTTTTTAAACATATAAATTTACAAAGATTGACAGGGGCCATGCCCTTACACAGGTTCAACCAACAAAATCTCATCCCTGAAAAAAAAGTACCTGCATAAAAGTCTCAGCTTGACCAATAAGATATTTGCAATTGATATCTGATAGGAACGGAAAAATCAGTTTACTCCAATGGGATTCCGCGTGATGGTAACCTCCTCCAGGGCAGGGCCTCACCCTCAGGTGAGCTGACCAACAATAAAGGACTCCATGTTGATTGTGTTGAGTGGGGGTGCTGTTTGGGTCTGGCTTGGTGGTTTCCTTTTTGGTTTTTCTTGTTTTTTTCTTGTAACTTTTTTGTTTGTTTATTGAGAGGGAGAGAAAAAAACATAAAAGTTAGTTTACAAACTTTGGGAAAAAGGAGGAAATTTGGGGGTCGAAAGAATAGGGATCGAATATATTGAATAAAAATTTTTTAAAAAATTTAAATGAACAAAAGTAAAAAAGGAAAAAATTGCGGAACCTTCAGAAATGTTACAAACAATCACTTTTTTAAAACACTAGATTGTCAGGGAAATGTGTTCCGTCTGGCAAATGGTTCAAGAAGCTTCCCGATTTGAAAAGCCTCACTTGGCCTAGACAAAAAACAGTAGCTTGTAGAAAGACAATGGCAGCGAGGAGGAACTTCCCCTTTGGGGAAGGTCACTCACACTCCCTTTACCTGAGCTCTGAGTCACTGTTAGTCTCAATGTTGTAAAATTGGAAATCCATCAGACCAACCACAAAATAATCATGTACCAATGTTTCAAGTGGTGTTCAGGCATTTTCTTACTTGGTGTTTAGTACAAAAGGGGGAAAAGGAAAGAATGCAATCCCATGCCACCTAACTTGTGCTTATAGCAATTCATTCCCAATTCTACAAAACCCACTGACATTTCATTTCCCCGCAAAAACATTGTGCCATTTGTTAATGGGGTCGGGAAGAGGGAATCGGGGACCAATGTACAGGTAACATACACAGGAGATGGACAGGGGCCACGGGGCAGCCAAAGCAGGCAGATACCGCATAATTAAAGAGGGGGCGCATTCGGAAAGAGGCAGCCCTGTCACAGGAAAACGAATGTGCTTTCACAAGGGGATACAGGGATGGAGAGGATGAGGAAAAACATACTTCTGGACCAACAGTAACCATCAGTGTGCAGTCTAAGGGGAGGATGAAGAAGAGAAAAAAACAAAGAGAAAGGGCAGTTGTAGGTGTGGTGCAAGAGTTTTTAGTCAGTATAAAAAGACAAAGTTTGGCTGGCTGAGAATGTGTGCTTAGATACCAGAGACTATAAAGAGTTTAAACAGCTGGGACAAAGAATATGGTACTGTTTTCCATGCGCATGATGTTGCTGATTCGGGGAACTGATATCTGGGCCCACATCCCTCAGGGTGAGACTTACAATGTGACCTGTTATGATCACAAAAGAGTGGGCCGGAATGGAGCCTAAAATGCTCAGGGGACTTTAAAACATGACTATGGTACAACTCCCTTCCAATTCTGCTTTTTGAGAAAATAAATAATTTAGTAAAAATTTAAGTGTATTAATCCATAAAAAAGATGTTTCTTATTGTTAAAAAATCGTATTATCCTAACTTTCTTCGGCACAACTTGTCACAGACCGATCTACAGCATAAAATGTAAACAGTAAAATTTTTTAGAGCAATGCTCTGAATGGATCTAATATCGTTTTGAAAGGGTCCGGGGAATTTTTCGGTTTTAAGGGCTGGGATTTGGCAAGTATAATTCTCCTGAAAACAATCCCATCGTGAAAATTTTCAAAACTGGGAAAGGGGCCTGGGCATTAAAAAACCATGGAAAAAGAAGGGGCTGCCCCCCCCGGGCTACATTTTCCTTTTTTGGATTTCACTCCATAATTTCCCCCTTTCCCATAAAAGAGAAAAAGGGGCCCCCCCGGATTTTTTACACCATGTTTACCAAGGTTGTGCCTTTTTTCAAGCCTAAACCAAGTTTTTTACGCCAATTAACGGGCTCCAGAAAGTGAGGAAAAAACATCCCAAAAAAAGCCCTTCTATTTGGCTTCAGAAGCCCTTCTGTCCAAGTTGTTCCTCCAAACCTAAACCCCCTCATTGACCCCCAAAATTACCTCTCGCCAATAACTGAAGGGGGGCAAAAGTCCCCCCCTTGGGGGCATTTTCGGGGTAATCCCCCAAATTAATGTCCCTTTTTTCCATGAGGGGGTGGGAAAAGAAAGAAACAAAAACTGGGGTGCCGGAAGAGGGGGGTTAGGCCAAAACCCAAGGGGGGGAGAAAAATTCCGTGGGCTCCCCCCAAAAGGCCTACTCTAGAAAACACCTGCCTTCATTTTCCCCGCATACTCCCCGGGCAGGCTACTCTTTTTTCCCAAATTTGGGGTTTTTCCGGCATGTTCCGGGGCGCCCCCGTTTAAAACCTTTCTAATAAACACTTGGGGGAACCCATTGGTGTTTCTTAGCCAATTCTACGACTCTTACAACCGCCTCAACCTTTGGGGGGCCAACGCGGCGTTCCCCCGGGCCCTTTCCCGCCCCGGGGGCCCCGGGAAAGGCGGGCCCTTAGCCCAAGGGGGCCCGCCCCATTTGCCCCAGCATCAGGGGAAAAAAAACTAAATTACGGCCTGGGGAAAAAAACGGGGTTTTTATTTGCGGCCCTTAAATTGCCCAGGGTTGTAAGCCCGGGTTCCCTAATCAAAACTGGTTTTTTAAAAACCGAAAAAAACCAAACTATCCCCAAAAAAATTTAAACAAACCCCCAAATTCCTTTCTTTAAAAACCAAAAAATCCCGTTTTAAAAATTTCCCTTTCCCCCCTCAAAAAAACCCCTGGGAATCCCCCGTCCCCGGGGAAAAGGAGCCTTTTCAAAAGCCCGGGTAAGCCCCCTCGCTGCCCGGGGCACAGGGTCCCTTCGCAGAACCCCCAAAAGCCCACAAAATCAATTCTGGAAAACTTTTCAAAAAATCCTTCTTTTGTTTTTCCCTTTCCCCTGTTTTTTTTTTCTTGGGCCCTTTTCATTTAAAAGGTCCTTACAAAGCCAAGGGAATGTTTAGACAAAACTCTCCCTTCTTAAATGGGGTCCCATTTGAAACCATTTGTAGGAAAATCCCTTTAAAAATTCCTGGGACATTTCAAAAACCCTCTCCCCGAAATTTTTTAAAAAAAAGGGGGCCCTGATTCCCCCATCTTTTCATTATTTCCGAATTTAATTTGGAAATTTAAAGAACAAGCTCAATATTTAAAATTTTCAAAACGGTAACTAACTATTTAATTAATTTGGTCCCCAAAACCAAAAAAATAAACTTAAAACTCCCCCCTTTGGAAAACCTTTTTCGGGCCCATAAACCCCCGTTCCCAAAACCCAAAAACTTATTAATTTGACCTTTTAGGGAAAAACAACCACAAAATTTTTTCCCCACCCCCCAACCTTATGAATCCATTGGAAAATTTTCAAACTGGGAACAGAAAAAGGTGGAAAAATAATCGTTGGGCCCAAAGGTTCTAAAGGAATTCATCTAAAAAAACAAACAAAAAAAAAACTTAACAAAACTTATTATTTTTAATCAAACCCCTTAAAACCCCCAAAAAAACAGTGCTTTTTTGCCTGTTTGGCCAAAAAAAACTGGCGTGCCAACGTGCAAAAAAAGGCGGTTGTGGGGCTCTTTTGGGGTGTAGGACAATTCTTACCTCCCCCCAGCCCCCCCAAAATCTTTTCCCAAAATGTTACAGCACATGTAAGCAAGGGCCCCCCTGAGGGGGGGTCCAAGATGTGCGAAACTTGTATAAAACTCAATTGGTTTTTTAAAACTCTTAACCCTGAATTTTTAAACAAACTAGTGCTGGATTCCGGGCAGTGTCCAACATTTAGTTTTGTGGTGGGGGTGTGTTTTTGGGGGGGGGGTTTTTGTGTGGGGTGTGGTTAAATTCCTTAATCATTTAAATTTTACCCTCAAAAAAAGGTTGAAAATTAAAATGGTTTTTTTTCTTAATCTGAAAAATAAAAAAAAAAATTTAAGTAAATCTCTAGAATAATAAAAATAAATGAGAATTGATTTAAAAAAGCCAAAAAAAAAACTAAGAAGGCTCCTTTTAAAAAAAATTTTTAAAAAAAGGTTCAGGTAGGGACTTACAGACGAGGTTTTAGTTTCTCATCGAAAAATAAAAAAAAGAAAATCGGGAAAAAGCTTAACCTAAAACTCAATCCCCATAATATAAAATGGCCAGTGCTCTTCCAAAGCTAGCACTGGAGGTTGCAGCTAGAAAGCATGTACTCAAGAAACCAGGGCTTGACTAAGGAGTGCAGTTTAAATGAAGGAGGACAAGCACATAAATGGAAGGATGAGGACGGGCTTGCTGAACATGTAAACAAGGCTCAAGGTGGTGCTGTGTTAGAGTGTTCTGACACAATTCAGTTACCACTATTTGTTTTTTATGATTCTTAAGTTTTGAGTTGGAAAAGAATTGCATTCATTTTACTCACTGAAACATGGAACTCAAATAATTTTAACGAATAACAAAACATGGAGTCTCCTAAAACTGATGAAGATGCAAGCAGTAAGAAAGTTTGGTGGGCTTTGGTTTACTTTTGAGGATGGTATTTTGTAGTTGCAGATAGGTATCTGTGTTATTAAGTAAACTGTAAGTACAGCTGGACACTATCACAGGACAATACTCACTGAGAGCAGTGCTGAGGTAATCTACCAGCAGTACTGTTTTGCCCTTAGTTCACTTTCAGAAACAAACATACACAAAATTCTTGAAAAAGACACAATGAAAAATGGCAAGACAATACTCTGCTGGAGTGAATAGTGTTTCTCTCAAATCCATATCTACTTGGACCCTTATTTGGAAGTACTGCCATTGTGGACAGAATCTAGCTGAGGTGAGGTCATTCTGGAATAGAGTAGGTCCTAATCCAATGGCTGTTTTTTTGTTTTGTTTTGTTTGTTTGTTTGTTTGTTTAGAATGAAGAATCTGTACAGGGCACAGAAAATGAGGCCGAGGAAGATATGACAAAGAGTTAATCCATCCAAAGGCAAGGAAGATGGGATCGGACATTTAAGTTATCCAAGGCCAGGTAGGGGAAGACCCATCAGATTTGAGGAGAGGAAAGGAAGACTCTGCCTCAGACACTACAGGAAGCATAGCACCACTACATCTTTAGTTGGAGTTACCAGGCTCTAAAACTCCATGAGTGTCCATTCTAAGCAACCCAGCTTGAGATTCTTTGTTTTCACTGGCCCTGAACAGTAACACAAGTATGTGCTCAGAAAACTGATCTTAGTGGTGTTACAATGAATATGTAGTTACATGCATACTAGCATATGAGGAGGTACTAAACTGGGAATAGAGATTATCTCTGAATGAAAGGCTGGTTGATTTTTATTCTACTGTTTGTGCTCTCTCCAAATTTATAAACCTTTTCTCAATAAACATGTTTACTTTCATAATCAGAACAAAAGTCAAGGAAGATGACTCCATAAAAAAAAATTGAACAGAGTTAAGTTAATCAGGAAGCAAGGCATAAATAAAAACATGCAAAAATAGAAAGGGCAAGGAATGAATATCTATCAAAATATTCATTTTTGCTAAAATAAGAGATATTACACAACCTTTTGTAGATGATTTTGAAAATCCAGATAAAGTACATAATTTCATAGAAAAACGCAATTTACCAAATCTATTCCCAGAAAAAGACAAAAAAATCTAAAACTTAAGTTACCATAGTTAAATGCTAAACATTTCTTCTATGTAATCCTAAAAGACTAAAAGAATCCTAAAAGAATGACATAGTGGTTACATAAATAATTCCTAAAAACCGAAAAACCAAAAACATACTCCAAATCTTTCTTTTTCTGTCAGATTCAAAATTCTGACAAAGAAACCTGTGGGAAGGGGGGAGGGTGGAATACCTCCATTTCTAGAAACATAAATATAAAAATACTAAGCAAAACATTAGCAAATAGATTTGGGTTCTGGACAAAAAAGAATGAGAGGGAATCGATATTTGCTTCCACAATAAATAAAAAGGACAAAAGAACCTATGCAGACTCATTTTCAGATTATTACACAAAAATAAACAAATAATAAATGAATAAACAAACAAACAAGACATGGCATTGAGAAAGTGAAGAACACTAAGAAGGCCCAGCTTTCCAATTCTCACATGTGCTCGATGAATACACATTCTACATCTGAGTGTATTTATTTAGATGTATCCCAAGGAGAGGAGCAGCTCTGGTAGAGAAGAGTTGGGTACCAATTCTAAGTGCATAAGAATCTGCAAGCTGCTACTTGTAAGGGAAGAGAGCTTTAAAGAGTTATGGAGACTACAGCAAGTCTCTTATAGCCTGACCAGCCTGTACCTAATGAGGAGTTCTTTATCAGTCAGTAGAGAAAGCCATTCCAACACATAAGACACTGAGCAGACTCTTCAAAAGCATATTTATTTGACTTGAGGAAAGCTAGCCCTCCACCAGCAGCTATCCTTGACCTGCTAACATCAATTAAGAGAAAGTCCAGAAAAGACCAAGTGTTTCCAAGTAACCAAACTGGGACCAAGAACACAATCCAAAAATATTTGAGAGAAAAGAAAATAAGTCAGCACCTAACAACATAAAATTTACAATCTGGATATTAATAACCAATTTCCAGACATAAGAAGAAGTAGAAAAACATGACCCACGATGAGGAGAAAAATAAGTCAGTAGGAACAGAATGAGAAATGACACACATGATAAAATTAGTAGACCAGAACTTAAACAAACAAATCCCATGTGCTCAAAGTGGTAGAGGAATCTATGAGCAAAATGAGGTTATGAACTGATGTAAAAATATATGTGTGTATTTAAAAAAAGGTTCAAGTCAAACATTTAGCAGTTAAAAATAGAATAGTAAAGAAGAAAAATAGAGGTATGAGTAAGCCTGAAGCCCAAAATAGAAATTGGCCCTAATGAAATGCAGAGAAAGATTAACAAGTGAATAACAGAATACAGCTGAGCTGAGGGACATGAAATAGACCAACCAGCTGCAATAGAGTGAAGTGGCAGGAAGCATCCTTACAGAAAACAATGCTCGACTTCTTAAGACATGATGGAACATCTAAGCTCACAGAGACCAAGAGGCTTAAGGAACACAGTATAGAAACAGCACAAGAAACCACAAGACATGCCACCGTTATAATGCCCAGAAATGGAGCTGTACAGCTCTCAAAAGAAAATTAAAAACAAATTATCCTATTGTGAAATAAAATTAAAGGACAGATGATCCTTCTGGTAAAAACAATGAGCAGTATAAAGAATGCAGGACATTCTCAAAATTTTAAAAGATAAAGGCTATTGAGACCACATTGAAAATATTGAAAGTATTCAAAAATTTGAAGTATTAACTGCATGGAAAATATTATTTAAAAAGCAGAGTGACAGAAATACTATTTATGATCTGAAAAAGATAAGAGAAAGCAGACTAGACTACAGGCATGTTAAAAGCTCACAAAGAAAAGTGACCTAGACAGGAAACTGAACATACAAGAAGGAAAGGAAAGCACCAGAACTGATTAAGAATGGAAGAGAAAATACTGTAGCTCTCCTGAAAGAACCTTTAATAAATATTCTTCTGTCCAAAGAAAGCATTATATGGACACGTGGCCAGTTTACTGGTGTAAAATGTGGGACCAAAATTTGAATAAATAAAGCAGAAGATAGGAAAATTACAGTAAGTTAAATATAAATCCTTAAAACCAGAGGAATAACGAAGACAATGAGGAAACAGCAGAATGACAATCCATGTTTAGTAAAAGGCAAGAAGGACACTAAAGCCAAAATTACATGAGACGAAAAGATGAAACAGCAGGAAAATAAGACTGGAGACAGCTTGAATATATGAAATTGTAGAACCTAAACATCTCAATTAAAGAATAAAAAAACAGATACTGTCAGACTGGATACAACAAAACCAACAAATGAACAAACAAACCAAAACGCAACCATCACATATGGGCCATACAGTTCAAATTAAAATGACAGGAAAGGGCATGTCAGACTTAGACCAAGCAACAGACATTTAGAGTGACTCTATCAACAGAGAAAAGAGAGCTGCAGATATAATCAGAGCTGCCCAGGGCCTCTTCATAATGTGCATGAGTAGATTCACCTAACAGCAATAAGAATCCTAACTTTGCATCATGTAAAATTATAGCTGTAAGTACTTAGAGATTACTAGAATTGAAAGAAGAAGGCACTGTAAAGGCCAGTTACACTTCCAAACTTCAACAGACAGTTCTTCATTATGGAAGAGAAAGGAAGAAAATAAGTAATGTCAAAGTGAACCAGAACAACACTGCTAACAACTTGATCTAATTGACATTCTTATCAAGAGCCATGAAATATTCACCAAAACACATTATATTCTGAACAAAACAAGTTTATCAATATTCAGATAAGTTGAAATCATAGCTTCCGAGAAATAGAGAATTAAGAAAAAAAACACAACAGAAGGCTATTTTCATAGCTCCTGAGAAGTCTATGGCTAATAAACATGCTTCTCACATTCTCACAAGGGCTAAATATGCCATCACAAATGGAACTTAAAATAAGCTGAAGTAAATACTGGTATGGGAATACATGTAAATTTCTAAGATGTCTCCCCCAAAAATATGTGTGCCAAATGTTAATATACCAAATCCCAAAATATATGAATAACAATATATATGAATAACAAAATATATGAATAACAATGCAACATCACCAACTACAGTTCACATCAGTAAAACAGTGGTGGTTTAGCAAACAACAAGCCATCCACGTAATTCTTCACAGTAATGGCTGAACTAAAAGTCAAGGGATAGTCCCAATGAATGTGAGGAAGCATTTGACAAAAGTGAGCATCCTTTCATGATAAAAAATTTTAACAAACTCAGAAAGAAGCAAACTTCCTCTACCACACAAAACTAACAACACATTCAAAGCTGAATGACCAATACCTTCTACCTGAAAAAGTAGACTAAGGTGTCTTCTCTCAAGCTTCAGGGTCATACTATGGAGGACAAGCCAGCCAGAAAAGTAACTAAAAAAACAATCTAGAGGCATAGGAGCATTGAGAAGAAAGTAGAATTACATACACATACAACATGACTGCAAGACAATCAGAAGCAAATTTTAACAAAATTAGACTTCTTAAGCAAATTTAGCAAAATGGTACAATATAGTGTTAACACATGAAAAACTCAATTATACGCAATATTAATGAATATTTGGAAGCTAAAATAATTTTATCTCATTTATAAGAACTTAGAAAATTTAAGTTCTGGAAGTAAATTTGAACTCCCTTCCCCCAAAATGCATAAGAACTTTTAAGAAAACTGTTAACTTTTTAAAAGCCCTGGGGTTAAAGATAAAAACAAGAAAGGCCTCTGAATGCTGACTAACCAACAGCCTGAACTAAAATAGGGAAGGCCCACCCTGAGCGATGGCCCAGATGGGAGCTGCAGCCGAACACTCTCAGTTGGGAAACGCTGGCCTGGATGTTGTTTTGGAAAGAGTCCTCAGGCAAAAAGATCACAGATTTCGTTATACTCTACACTGTAAATGAGTGTTTGCTTTCCCTCTGATAAACACTGTGGTTTTTGCAAGCAACATTCACCAAGTAAAAATTCATGGATGTTCTTTGCCTTCAAAAAAGTTCTGGATTCTACTTCAAGTAGTATAGCTGACGGGCAAACATATATGCAGTGAAAGAATTACGTAGTCAATAGAAAAAAGTGACATGCTCCTCTCTGTATAAAACCAGAAGATAGTCTAGCTTATAAAGGATGGGTATCTATTTCAGGAGTTTTCATAACAGAAAGCACAGAAATAAGTGATTCCCTTCTAAGAAACACAGAACAAACTAAGGACCACGCAGTGGATTCTATCACCATCTGATATAATGACAACCCTGCAACCCCATTTCTCTCTGAAATCTGGCTCCAGACCTGTGCTGTGCTGGGTTGGTGTTTTTCAATCTGATACAATTTAGAGTCATCAGAAAAGAAAGAATCTCACCCGAAGAATTGCCTCCATAAGATTATCCTGTGGTTAAGCCCATGGAGTATTTTCTTTGAGTAATGATTGAAGAGGGAAGGCCCAGCTCACTGTGGGCAATGTCTCTGATGGGAACATGGTCCAGGGTAGTATAATAAAAGAATCTGAGAAAGTCATGGAGAGCAAGCCAGTGTGTAGCACTCTATCATGATACTACTTCAGTTCCTGCCTGGGCTTCCCTTGCTGATAGACTATAACTCATAAACCAAGATAAATCCTTCCCTTACCAAGTTGGCTTGGGTCAGTATTTTACCATGACAACAGACAAGCAAGCATTAACAAGATATAAACAGTCAATTTATAGCTGGAAAATCTCCCCAAAGCATCTCAAACTCAGGTCCAAAGTTCAACTGGCTCCTCATTGTCCAACCTCTTGTTTTCCTGAAACCAACACAAACAGAACAATGCTGTGCTCTCTATTGTGGGGACACCATCCCTAGGAAGATAGAAACAGCCCCCCTCCGTTCCTTACAGAGTACTCTAACAAACCCAAGTAGGATTCCACCAAAGTCAGACTTGCAGATCCAATGAGATGACTGTGTTTCCTGAGCAAAGTGAGAAATCACTTACAGGAGCATGGGTGACCCAGAAAAGCCATACGACGTACTGAGCAGAAAAACACTTCACCCACTATGGAGGAGGTCTACCTCACAGATGGGTACATGGAGTCTCGCCTTCACTTAGTCTTCCACAATCAAGATTCTTAGACACCTCCAAGAACAGTGGTCACATAAGTTTATGGGGCACACACACACAAACACAACACACACACACACACACACACACATACACACACAAAACCAGAAAGTAAAAGAGGGAACCACTGACACATCAGAGGAGGGCCCCTCCCAAGTCTTGCTCAGTGAAAAATCCAGTCCCAGGGTCTCTAAGAAATGGCAGCTCCTTGGTAAGAGAACAGCTCTCATATTTGGAGGACAGGCTCTACAGCACTGTGCCTGCCAGCAACTATAGACACAGGCGGTCCCTTTTTCAGACATCCTCCCCTTTCTACATCCCATCATTTTTCTGTAAAGAATCAGTGAATAATTTCCATACCAGGCCTTCCAAGTTAAAAGGCAGGAACCAGGTCATTACAAGGGTACTCTGAGAGTAAAGGTCTTCTTGGAAAAGTCAAAATATAGTAACACAAATAAAAATGAAAGTTTTATAATACACGCCTATTAAGAACAACAGAACTTCTTCTTATGGAATAATAAATGTTTAACTTAAGTATGAAGGTAATACCCCTAACATCCAAATCAATTACATATATATCTCTGCTGTACTAATGTATCAAAATTTTAGGTATTTCGTCTTTTAAGAATGTCCTCACACAGATAGGTAACTGTAAATACAGATGGCATTCAATCCACAAGCCTTACTTGAGCAGATCCATCAGCAGGAAGCCCTTGAGGAATTCTGCTCTCCATATATATTTCAAGATGTCATTTACAATGCAGGTTAATTGTTTCCAGTGCTGGTTCTGTGGAAGTAGCAGTTCCTCACTGCACACCTATATCACCTTTGAACTATATAAACTGCCTTTGTTCTGGCAATGAGATGGCAGGAAGAAAGGCTGCTGGGATTCGAGGCGCGCTTGAATCATGGTTCTGCTCCAAGTCTGGGTAAGAAGCAAGGCCATGGTTTAGGGTATGATGCCCTCAGAGCACTGGGCTGCTGGACATTGCTACATTGTGAAGGTTGTTATCACAATGATTTGACTGCCGTATAAATTCTATGTGTAACTGTCACTTTGCCTCTCAATTTTAGATCATTTACAATAAGAAAAGCTGATAAGCTTTTGGAAAAATCCAATTTCTTGGCTTATTTAGTGTTCAAAAACAGCAGTTGAAGGTGGCTTTACTCTATGAGAAACTTTGAATTTTGCACCTGATCTCAATATATATATTAAAAAGTCACATAAAGTGTGGGGGCATACACTGTAATCCTCAGAAGGCAGAGGAAGGAGGATATTAGTCACAGGACTCTCTGGGTTGTAGAGACTCTGTCCTCCCCAACAACAAAATAAGCAAACAAATCAATGCCAGTAACACTTTGCCACTGCTGAACTGTCTCTCCAGTGACTATCCTCTGGGGTAATGTGCAATTACTCAGCTTTATTTCTTAGAAAATTTCATGGAACCAACCACAGCTTAGTCTTTGAAAAGCAAGTGAGGTTTAGCAATGACACTACTGGTTCAAAGTATATGAAAGGATCAACTCTTATGTCAGTACCTACTTATGAATAACACTTGAATACAAATAAGAGAAAAATCGACTGGCCATCCAAATATAGTGCCTGAGTATACATTGTCACTCCTACATGCCATGGATTTGTGAATCTAAGACTTTCAACATGTACACTTTTATGCCTACCAAAGGAACAGTCTTAGCAGATTCTGCCTCTGCTTAGCTGAATCTGTGCTTTCTTAATTCCCTTATAACTAAGAAATAATTCACAGTGAGATCCACACTCTACTCATCTTCATTCTGGTGCAGTGAGTAGTCCATGGCAATGATAAACAGAGAAATAAAGACAGTGAGATGCATCCACACAGATCACTGACATACGCAGAGCTGCGATGTGCATGTAGTATAAAGAGCAAGAATGCACACACATAAAGCTCCAGTTCCACGGCTCCTGACATCAAACACATGGTCAGCAGATCAGCACAAGAACACAGTGCTGGGAGACAGTTGTGCACATGGCAATGCTCTATTACAGCAATCAGCGTAGAGAAAAACACAGAGGTGAACCCTGGAGCAGGACGTGCATGAGCTTTCAATTTTGTCTCAGAGATGACCCAATGAACTCCAATGTCCTTCCCCAGCAGACACATGCATGCAATATTTATGCCCAAGAAAGACCACTCAATGGTCAGTCAAGAGATTGTATTTTAGCTTTATCGGTGAAATTGACAGGATTCCTAAAGAAAAGCCCATGTTCAATACCAAAGAGGTAAAACAGTTTTATCAACCTCACGGAAATTTCTACAAGCTGCATTCTCACAAGCTACCCAGTCCGTAGCCCACTGCCATCCCTTCTGACCCTGGCACTTCCAGACACGCTCTGCCAAGTCTTCTCTGTGGAGAAGCACACATTCTACATGGTGATGCTCCACTGACACAGGACACAACTGCAAACACAGAGGACCAGAATTCCAGTCCAGTTGCCCGTTTCCCCACACAACTACATCAAGATTAAACTTTAATTTTTATATAGTCTTCATGTATCTCAAACTATTCTTTGAAATCCTTCCTTGGTTATTGAAACACATCAAATTCCTTCTGAGATAAGGAGCAATAGAAAGGCAGAATCCATACTGGGTGTCGTTTGCCAACCCTCACACACCTCTCCTGTGATGTCTTACATTCCCCCCCCCCTCTGTTACACCCCGACTCTGTTGACTATTGTTGACAGAAGTCACACTGCCACTGTTTCCCTCCCAAGCTTTTAAAGTTCAGAACTCTTCCTGTCATCGCTCCATTCATCACATTTCTACTCTGGCTGCCACACAGTATGCACACAAGATGTTTCAGCTAACTGTTTGGAAGATGGCTTCATGGGCCATAGCACTTTGTGTACAAGCAGAAGGACTGTGATTCAGATACCCAGCACCCATGCAGAACACTAGTCACGGCTTCCACATGCAGTGCTAAGGGAGACAGAGAAAGGAGGCTAGACTGTCAGTCTAGCCAAAATAGCAGCAGCTCTGGGTTCTTTAGAAAATAAGGTGGAGCATAATAATGCAGGATACCCGACGTTCTCCTCTGGCATCAACTCCACACACATATATGTATATACACACCACCCACACCACACCGAGACACCCTTACCGCTCTCCCACCCCCCCCCCTCTCCTCTCTCTTATCTGTCTCTTCCTCTCTCTCACCACTCTCCACACACCACACACACACACACATCCCTCTGTTGTATGTTCTGAGCATTCAAGTCCAAAATTCAAAACTTTCTAAATGTTGACACAATACAAGAAGTAAAGAATTTTATACAGCAAAGTTGCATTATCAAAAAAAATTACTAAAAAACACTGAATAAAATTTCTTAACTAGTTACATTCAAAATTTTTAAATTTTGATTTCCAAAATATTCATAACTCCAAACAATTTTAAGAAGTGATATAATTTTTAATACTTTTGGGTATTTAGAAAAGTCAGGTATGGTAACCCACTTCTGTAATTAGATGCTAGGGTTACAAAGACAGGTAGATCCCTAAACTTGCTGAGCAGTCTAGTAAATCAGTAAGGATTCAGTGAGAGACTTCCAAAAAAATACAAAAAACAAAAAAGATGAAAAGTAATATAAGAAGTTCGTGATGTTGACACAGGATCTTGTGGTGGTTTGAATAGGTTTGCGCCCCATAAACGCATGTATTTCAGCTTGGCCATAGGGAATAGCACTATTCAGAGATGTAGCCTTGTTGGATAAGTGAATCATTGCATAGACAGGCTTTGAGGTCTCCTGGCTCAAGATCAACCAGTATGGAATCAGAGCCTCCTCCTGGCTGCCAGAGGAAGGCAGTCCCACCTGCTGCCTTCTGATCAAATGTAGAACTCTCAGCTCCCCCAACACCATGTCAGCCTGCATCCTGCTTGCTTCCTGCCATGATAATAATGGACTTAACTTCTGAAATTGTTAATCCAGCTCCAATTAAATGTTTGCCTTTATAAGCATTGCTTGGTCAATGGTGTCTCTTCAGAGCAATTCAAATCCAATAAGAATGACCTCAACATACACAGGCACACAGCTACCACACATACAAAACTAAAAAGTAAAAGCAAAACCATCTTTTAAATATTTATGTATGTGTGCATATCCACACAAGTTATATGCCAATGTATACAAATGTAGTACAGGCCTAAGGTCAACCTTAGGAATGGTCCAACCAATTTGGTTCTTGTACACAGAATCCCTCAGTGGCCTGCAGTTTGCTAGTTTGGTTTTGCAGACTTTCCAGCTGCTCTAGCTACCTATCTCTTCCTACTTTGCTTTATAAGTAGATTCTGGGGACTGACCTCATGTCCTCATGCATACATGGCAGGCATCTTAACACTAAGTATCTCACAACCCCACAAGGTATTTTAAAATTAACTAGAAGCCTTATTTTGTAGTACTCCTTTGTATCACTTAACTGATAAAAATGTTTACTTCTCAGGAAAGATAGACAGACCATAATGATTTTTTATTTGACTAGTTAAATGAAACTTAAGGTGGAATTACTTAAAAAGGATAGTTAAGGAGTTACCACACTTTTATTTTTCCTTCTTTGTACAGAGAATGGTACAGACAATGTTCTATTTCTAGGGTTGAAGAAAGTTCTATGAAAATCACTTGATAAAAGTAACTTACACATTTTTAAGGTCAATAGTGAATATACATACAGCTTTGAAGAAAATATTTTATCAAGTATGTTATAGAATATGTTGGAAATAATGTGTTGGAAATACTTAATATGTATAAAAAACTGGCTAAAGCCATCTATGATCTACATAATTCCATGAGGAGATGGTGTGGAAGATCAGAAAAGGGAGTACAACTCATTCTCTCAACTAAGCAAATACAGAACACACCAACCCTTCCTGGCATACCGAAGGAGTTATGGTATTTACACTGTGAATATTACAGGAGCAGAAGCAAGCTTACATGAATTTTTCAGATGAATGCAACTATAAGAACAACACACCATCTATTATTTCTAGAAATTTCATAAATCTGAAAAAAAAATTGAGGCCTAAGTAGTGCTGTCATAGCTGATGAAATACTTAGAGCAAAGAGTCATGGAGTCTACAATTGAAACATGATTCAAAAGAACAACATGCACTGAGGGACATGCAGAAACACTTGGATCAATAGACCCAGGACGATAAAGAAAAATGACAGAATCTTCATGGTGAATGAACAGTGTCCACTGAAAATTCTTCCTCCATAATGTTTGAAAATTTTCTTAACTTTTAGAAAAAAATTCAACAATGTTGCACTGTCATGAGGGTAAGCCTGAAGGTTCATCTTGGAAGATGCAAAATAAATCCCATCCATTGCCTTCATCTTGAAGGATGAAAAACAAACTCCATCCATTGCCTCTGTCTTTGGGGATCTGGACCCCGCAGCCATTTTCAAGGATCATCATACTGATATCCAATGGCCATGCTATCTATTCAACTCTCCGCGACTCTGATTTTGGAGGATGCCCTACTAGGACTTTTTCATTAACATTTCTGCTACATTGAAAACCCAATGCTTTCTAGGATATGGAAAAAGGACATGGGCATCCCCATCAATGATGGAGGTCCACACTTTTCACTGTGGTGATTAATGATGAAATCAAAGAAATTGTACGAACTCTGTATACAGGGAAGCCCATCCAGATCCCAAAGAAGTAAAGTAAGTCCCATGCTTAAACTCTGGACTGAGGAGATTAGGAAGCGGGTAGAAAAGGAAAGAAATCATAAATATCACTTCTTAGAACAGAAGTTTTTAATGAATCTCTGAAACCTAAGACTACATGTGAGTTTCAAAGATTCTGTGACCTAAATCAAAATATATAGAAATATTTTAATTTCACTGTTATGGTAGGTGTAGTAAAGGGAGAGAGATGAAAGTGTTTGTAGCAGTTTTCAAAAATTAAAAACTGAATAAATCATTAATTGAAAAGGCAATAGCACATGTAAGCACATTAACAACAAGGTGTTGAGGAGATGACATCAGTAAGATGTTGATGAAGTAGTGAGCTAAATTACCTGGAAGGCAAATGGCCATACTGGCTCTAATTTTCTCTGCATCCATAGCAAGCATTCAAGATCGTTAGTCTGAATTCTGAATGACAATGGTAAAAACAATCAGTTAATTATGTGAAAGTAGCAGATTAGAGGCAAGGGGCCAAGGAATACACAGTGTTATGGCTTGAGTTTGAAATGTCTCCCACAGATTCACGGATTTGACGACTTGGCCCACGCTGGTGGTGCTGTTTGTGGGTGGTAAAGCCTGGGAATGAAGGGGTACACTTGGGACAGCAGTACTGCCCAACTTTCAGTCTCCTTTACAGTTGACAGTCAGACAGAATATAAAGAATTAGCAGCCTCAAGAGGCAGAGATGCTCCAGCCAAGATGCCTTCTCACCAGGCAAACAAGGCCCTCCATCCTCCAGCAGTTTCTGTGTTACACGTGCCTGCATTGTATGTCATAGAGGCCTCAATTGTATGGTGTAGCGGAATAGGAGGAAAGAGTCTCAAAGAGTGAGAGACCCACCAAAATCCCAAGCTACAAAACCATAACATATATGCAGAGGACCTAGCATAGATCCATACAGGCTCCGTGATTACAGCTTCAGTCTCTGTAAGGCCCTGTGAGCCTTCCTTAGTTAATTCCATGGGAGGTGTTCAAATGCTGTTCTCTACATCTCTGGCTCCTACACTTCTTCCTTTCCCTCATCCTCAGGGTTCCTTGAGCTCTAAGGAGAGGGACCTGATAGAGACCTCTAATTTCAGTTCTCTCTCCATCTTAAAGTCTGGCTATTTGTCTCTGATGACAAGTGGGTGTGTTTTACCTGGTGTTGGTTGGAATGGTGCAGTTCTTGTTTAGCCAGCCACACTGCTAAGATTTCACGAGTGTGCCTTCCCTGTGATCTAGAAGACCATACAGCAAATGTTCTGGTCTTCTGGTTCTTTTCAAGTCTTTTTGTGATGTTCCCTGAGGAGTAGGTATACAGCTGTGTTACAGAGATCAGCAGGATACCAAGGACTGTTGTTCTCTGCATTTGGATCAGTTATGGATTCCTGTAATCATCTCCATCTGCTTTCAAAGGAAGCTGCTTTGATTAGGTGAGAGCAACACTTATCTGTGGGTATAAGGATTAGAATGTAGATAAAAGCTATAGATGATACTGGTTTAGGAAAGCAGCAGAAGTGGGTTCTGCACTAAGGTCAATGGTCCTCACCAACTACAGGTAGTGGTGTTGAGTTTAAAGTACCCAGGCATGCCTCCTGTTGAGCTAGCCTCAGGTCCAGCTGCTTGATTACCTACAGGATACAGTACCATTATTGCATCTTTTGGGATATTTGGGTGTTCTGGTCATTGTTGTGATGTAAAGGCATTTCAATTGGGTAGGAATACTGGGTAAGTAGCACCTTAAGATACTATGAATAGTCCTCAGAGAAGAGCCTTCTGGGTCAGATCTTGCTTAAGTTCTTCAAGTTCTATGTCCAAAGTGTATGGGGTTTTTAGCAACAGGGTCATTCCTTTAGTTTCTAGGAAGCAACCAGGGGTAAGAGCAGTACTCTATATTGTTTTTAGAGTCTCAAAGCCTCCACTGACCAACAACCCTAAAGAGAGTTTCCCATACCTGGCACTGGTAATCTATGGCTTTTAGAGGGTGCATTGTAGCCTCAAGTTGTATGACTTCAATTAAGATATATCTGGGGGGGGGGTGTTTGTATATGTGTGTGTATTCATACATACATACACACACTTGTATATACACATATATCATATGAAATTTTAAGAAAAACATAAAATTAATATTATTCCCTATGAGCCGGGCAGTGGTGGCACACGCCTTTAATCCCAGCACTTGGGAGGCAGAGGCAGGCAGATTTCTGAGTTTCAAGGCCAGCCTGGTCTACAGAGTGAGTTCCAGGACAGCCAGGGCTATACAGAGAAACCTGTCTCGAAAAAACAAAAACCAAACAAAAAAAATTATTTCCTATGGCTTTTTCAAACATTCTTAACATTATTTATCTCTCCTCCATCCCTACTTCCCAGTTAAGTTCTTCCCTAGGCTCATTTTCTCCCACATCCCTCTTCATGGTACCTGTGCCCTATTCTTCCACAATCTAAAGCTCCAATCACACCCCAAAGTCCCATTCTACTTTCTAGTATTTGATTCCTACATGTTACATGCTCATATCTGAAAATTTGGAACTAAAACACACAAACAAGAGAGAACATGTGTAGCTTTTTTTTGTCTAATATAAATTTTCATTTCCTATACCCCACAGTGAAAGATGGCCACATGACTAGTATAAGCTCAACTTCATGACAGAGCAAATCTGAATAAGAGGAATGTGCCAAGCCTGCATCCTTCCTCATCCTCATTAGCTTAGAAATCCTTGAAAGTGATGCTTTTTAGGAAACACTTGACATGTGCTTATTTCCATTGGGATCTCTTCTGCAGATGCTACCTGTTCAGGTCTTCCAAATCATGTTGCTCTTCTGCTATTCTGAAGGTTCTTTTGATAGTCTGGATTAAGTGTCACCCAACCTGTGGCTTGCTTTGTATTCTGCAAATAAGATGAGTCACAGAGCAAGAGCTGTCACTTTGATGAGGACTATCTTTTGTCCTTTAATAGATCATGCTTTGAGTTTCACATTCAGGATCTCTCTGCTTATCTGCACGTTGCAAACATGCTCTCCTACACTCTATTCTATAGTTGGTAGACTCTTATATCTCATATTTGATTTCTATTGGGCTGAGTGTTGTATACATGGCAAGCTGCAATCAATGGATACTCACGATAAGGAAATCACTGTTTCCTGTCCTGACTGGACATCTGAAGCTCTGACACAAAGTCACTTGGCTGCATCTATGCACTTCTATTTCTAGACCCATTATATCATTTCCAGTAAGTGTTATGTGTCTGTTAATCACTTCCACACTGCTGTGCTGAGGCTACTTCAACAAAGCCATAATGTGGAGAATTAATTATCTAACTTTATTCATCCTCAACTGCATTTTAAAAACTCTACTTCATCTGTGTTTCTTCTACAAAAAAATAAAAAAATCTACTGATACTTATATTGCAATTTCTTTAAATCAACCCAATAATTAGAGAATTGACATCTTTTCTACTTTTATCTTCCAGTTCATGAATACTATATGGTCTGTTCATTTAGGTCTTCCTTAATTATTTCTGAATTTTAGGTTTTAAAATTCTTATACTGTACAATAATTATAAGATATTTTTCTTAAGTATTAACTTGATTTGGGAGCTAGTATATAACATAGAAATCTTCTATTACCTTTTTTGTACAGTGTACAATATACAATTGTACATTGCTGCAAAATGTAAATAGGCTCATTCTGTAGATTTATGTTTTATCCTTGCTACACCTTGCTACACCCAGAGTTCTGAAAGTTTTATTGTAGATATCATGGAATTATCTATGGCTATAATCATGTGATCACTAAACACTTATTTTTCAAATTGCACGAGACTCTGTCCTTACATATATCTGATTTGAATGTTTTGGGAATAAGAAACTGAGTCGGTGACTAGCTTCAGGTACCATACCTGAATAGAAGGTAGACTCTTGAGTCAGATATAGCAGTCAGTCGCAGCAAATAACATTCACTCTGCCAACATTTCCATTTATTCTTTGCCCTTTGAACTTGTATTGCTGTGGACCAGGAAAGCCCCTATGCAAATTTGTACAATGACCAGTTCGCCCTTCAATGACCTGTTCGCCATTCAATGACCAGTTCAAGTGGCAAACACAGCTCCAAGATCAAGCATATACATTCTTCATGCTCCACTGCAAAGAATACACTCAGTTTACTATCATCGATTCAGCATATTATCAACTTAGTAAGAGTTTCTACTAAAAATTCAATCTATAAACTCAAAACAGTAAGTTTAAAGTAAAGACAACCATTTATGGTGTCTCTGAGAAAAACTAACATTTAATTCATCTTCAAAGCTATCTGATGAAGTGGGTAAGTCGGTTTTTCTCAAACTGATGTTCTAAGAAAATGAGGTACAGAAGGTAATCAATCTAAGTAACTAATTTTCAGTTCTACCTAACATAATTCACAGCTCATTCCAGATCACCAAAAGGCAATTAATCCACAACAATGAGAGTCTTAGGGGACTCACTCAGGTGTCAATTCACTTCTCCCAGAAACCACAAACTGACAAAGGCTGGAAGACAGAGGTAGCACTCCAGAAGCATAAGGACAGACTGTGGAATGAAAGCACACCCTTGGGTTCTGGAGATCCAGCCAGGAAACTATTTTCATTTAGAGCACCAATGTGCTGATAAGTACAGCTGCTACAGAAAGAAATTGTAATACCATGAAATGTGGGTGAGAAAAGCTTTGGTGAGTGAACAGAAGAGAAACAGTCAAAGACAGTAGTCCTTGGGAAGACGCTCAGACAATGAAAAGATGTCTCAGATATCTTCCTTCCTAATTCAGTTTTTAAAAAGATTACTTCAATGTCTCTTATTATTTGCACATGAATCAGTGGTGAGTTTCATTGTTTAATGATAATCTACCGTAAGAACTTTCCCTTACGAAGGGTGATGTAACAAGTAGTACATAACTAGTAACATATACATAACAAGTTATTAGGAGTCATTTTATTGCTATGTCCAGTTAACTACAGGATCTGGAGCTCATTGATGGTGTTATATGAGGATTCTACCTCATGGAGCAGGCTTTAAAGCCAATCAAAAAGTGGATGCTTACTCTCATAAGATTTGTGACACTGTTTTAATAGACTGGTGTAGGTTCATAGCTGAAAAAATTAATGACTACTTTTTTCTCTAGTAGCATGAACAGCACCTAACAGTATAACGAATGCTAGGAAGGAGCACACAATATAGTATCAGCTACACTTTTATGTGCCTACAACTCAGATAATGGTGTCTTCAGCAATAGGGTCTTATCATCAAGTTCTGAAGGATAATAACGAATACTGCTAATAGTCTGTAATGTTTATAAAGGGTCTGTCAGACCCCATTTGCTAACAATTCAAAATGGGTGTTCCATTTCTGATACTGGAGGTTTATCTTGTAACATATGGCATCTAGTTGGCCCTTTATTGAGTAACTTTGTATAAACTCGTGTGTGTGTGTGTGTGTGTTAGAGAGATAGCTTTTACAGGAGTGGGTTCCCATATGGCTCTAGTGTTAGCTATCCCTCCCCATATCTGCTCCTGTATGCCATGCTCCCATACCTTAATCCATTTAACCTTTATTGTTCCATTTCCCCCTTCTCTTTTTATACATTATATTTTATTTCTCCTTCCTTTAAATATTCCTTCTTCTCCCATGGTTCCTTTACTAGTTTTTAATCTCTGTGAGAATTCTAAATGAAACACACATATAAAGCTTAAAGCTACCATCCATATATAGGAAAAAGCATGTAATGTTTATCTAACTCGAGATAATTGTTTACATTTACATCCACTTATCATTAAATGTCCTAATTTCATAAATTCATTGTAGATTCTCCAATGTAAATGTATAACATTGTCATCATCGATTCATCTACAGGTGAATATCTAGGCTGTTTACATTTTCTGGCTACTGTGAAGAGAGCAACCAGGAACACAGATGAGTAAGTATCACTACACAGAAAAATGGAACGTCCTTTGTACAGAGCTGGATTTTGAGGTAGATCGATCTCAGCTTTTTGAGGAACCTCCATACTGACTTCCATAGTAGCTTACCAGTTTGTACTCCTACCAAGAGTGAATAAGTGGTCCCGTTTCCCCACAGCTCCGCCTGGCAGATTTGGGGCTTTGTTTCTTTGTTTTGTGCCTTGTTTTGTTTTTAACAATGGCCATTCTGACTGGAATAAGATGAAATCTCAAAGTACTTTGGTTGCACTTCCCTTTTCTAGTGTTTCTCAGCTGTTTCTGTTTTATCTTTTGAGAACCCTAGTTCAATGTACCATTTTTTAAAATATATTGTTTGTGTCCTTGATGTTTTAATTTTTTGAATTATCTGTATATTCTAGATAATAACATTTGTTAGGGTTCTCTAGTAAAACCAAACTGATACAATGAATATATATTTATATAAATGATATAGAGAATGAATATACATAGGATTTATTAGAGTGGCTTATACATTATAGTCCATTACTCTAACAATACTGTCTCCCAATGGGATGTTCAAGAACCTAGTAGCTGGTCAGTCTATAATGTTGGATGTATTACCTGGTATTCAGTATGCACCAGAATTCAAAAGAAGTAGGCTCTAATACCAGTAAAGAAATGAACTTGCTAGGGACAGTGAAGACAGGCAGACAAAAAGTAAGTGCTTTTCTTTCCTTTTCCTCTTCTTCCTCTTCTTCCTCTTCCTCTCCTCCTCTTCTTCCTCCTCTACCTCTTCTTACTCTTCCTCCTACTTCTCCTTCTCCCCGTCTGCCTTCTGTTTCTTCCACATCCTCTATGTAGGCTGCTACCAGAAAGTACAGCCCAGCATTTATGCTAAACCTTAACACCTCAAATGATCCAATCAATCAAAATCTCTCACAGGTATACCCAGCAACTTGGATTTTAGTTAATTCCAGATATAGTCAAGCTGAAAAGTAAAAATAGCCATCACAGATGTACAATTAGTAAAAACTTTTTGTCCCCATTACATAGACTTCATTCAAAGGATGGTGGGTGCCCTTTGCTGTATTTGAGTTTTAAAAGGTCCCATGAGTTAACTACTGCATTCAATGCCTGAGCTATCAGGGTCATGTTCAGAAAGTTTCTTACTGTACCAATGAGTTCAAGCATGCCCTATACTTCCTTCTCTAACAGAGTCAGGGTACCAGATCTTAAATTGAGGTCCTTAATTCACTTAGTGTTGAATTTTGTGTAAGATGAAAGCTATGGACAGAGTTTCATTATTCTATGTAAACCTAACCAGTTTGATCAATGCTATTCATTGAAGATGCTGTTATTGTCTTTTCTCCACTGTGCATCTATATCAAATCAAATGCTCATAAGTGTGTAGGTATATGTGCGGGTCTTCAATTCTATCCCACTGGTGAATTTGTCTATTTGTATGCCAATACTATGCAGACTAGATGGGGTATCTTTATCATAAGCCTGCCCTCAAACCTCAGGGATGCATACAGATGAGAAAGCAGTAAGGTTTTAAGAATCTGAGGTGGTAAATCACCTCAAAAAACAATATTTTCCAAACACAATGGAGAAAATATTGAAATTATAAAAACATATACAAGACTCACACACAAAAAAAAAAACAGACAAAAATCTCATCATAAAGGAAGGCAAGTGGCCATGTCAACCCTTGCTGAGTAACTATTGATATTTCGTTGTTATTTGGAAAGAGAAAGTCAGTTTTCTTTCATTCAATGATACCTAGAACATCAACCACACTCCAGGGCAGCCCCCCACAACTAGGGATGACCAAGGTAAATGGGATTTGATTATTTTGCTTTCTTTTTTTGTTTTTTGTTTGTTTGTTTGTTTGTTTGTTTGTTTTCGAGACAGGGTTTCTCTGTATAGCCCTGGCTGTCCTGGAACTCACTCTGTAGACCAAGCTGGCCTCAAACTCAGAAATCTGCCTGCCTCTGCCTCCCAAGTGCTGGGATTAAAGGCGTGTGGCACTACCGCCGGCTTGTTTTCTTTTTGATGGAAAGAGAATATGAAAGGGTACTATGAGGAGTGGGGAGCTGGGAGGAGCTGGAAAAGGGGAGATAAATATAATCAACTACATTATATGAAATTATTAAAGGATAAATGAAAACATTATTTTAGAAAAAAAAGGCTCATCTGGCTGTCTGCCTCTTTAATTATCAAAAATTAATGACCACAGTGATGCTTTCTTGTATTTTGAACTCCACTTCAATGTAAGTAACATAAAATACAGGCTTTATAATGTCATACAGACCATGAGACCTTGCAAACCACCATTAATCCCTAAATCTCTAAACATTAAGGTGCACCATCACTAACACCAACTTCTCTTTCTTATAAACTTTACACTCCTGAAAGCGAGGACACTAGGCACTTAAGTGACCTGGGACATTTTCACTTGAAACGAGGACCCTTTCAGCTTGATTCTCTGTGTGGAAAATTTAAATTTCTACAATCATTTCTGCCTCTAAAAGTCTATGGATATATGCATTTTCCAAAAGGATTTGTAATTATTCAAGAACAGATTCATGTTATGGAGGTATATGGGCATTTGGTATTTGGTATTTGGCCGTGAGCCTACAAATAATAAAGGGACTTATTAAATATTTTGTAGAATCTTATCCCTAATTCAAAGGAGGGTTTTTCTTCTGCATCTAATAAAAAGGCCTTAGAGCAATCTCATTAATTGACTAAAGATCTTAAGTAGATAACTCATTAATAAATAGCTTAAGTCACACAACTGCTTATTATGTGAATTACTGCATTACTCTTTTACCTATTCCAACACTTCCAAAGAAAGAACAAAAAACCTACATATTTACAGTAGAAGTCCATGAATTCAAGTAGCTCATTTCTCATCTACTACACCAAATCAAGGAGGCATTTAATAAGATATGGCTACATAAGAGTCATGAATTCAAAAGGAAAGAAAGACTGGAAATGCAGAATATGCAAAGGGATAAGGTTAAAAAAATAAAACTTTTAAAAAGAGAAAAAGAACAGAAAATGTAGATATGGAAAGGCAAATAATTACAGAGAAAAGAAAATGCTAACAAAAAGAAAATTATTAGGTAATTAGACAATGCAGTCTGATGCTACTTCAAATAAGCATAAGTGAAGTGCATGAAAACCTCTGCATGGCTGAGTCCTGCACACAGCTGTGCTGTGTGGGGAAAGTAATATGGCAGTGGTCAAATAAAGAGCAAACTCAGAAAAGCAGTCATTATGGTCTTCTCCTGGCCTCCTTCAGTTCAGTGTTAACAGAGTCCTAGATACATCAGTTACACTCCAAATAGAATACATGAGCCACGAAGCACCAGTCCAACTCTAAAAACTAATCATTTGAAAGATAACTGAGGAACAAAATATGGAACTTGATGTCCTTTTGCACACACTGCCTTCTGCTGTGCCATCTCCGGCACCTCTAGACACTCCAGAAGTGCAAGTGAGCTCTATCCCACAGCACAGGAATGCCAGGGCATTTGTTACAGACAGGCAGCTCCATCACTGCTCCATGGCACGCTATCTTTCTGTTGCCCTGAGTCTTCCTCTGCACTTAAGTGAGAATTAAGGTTGGAAGGTAAAAATGAAGAAATAACTCGGAGCACAAATACAGACAAGAAAGGCAGAAAAGAGCTTTAACATTCTCCCACTTTGGAAGTGACATTAAGGGGTTATTCAAAAAGAGTAAGCTTAGGGAGCACTGAAAAGATAGTCAGTCATCCACATTTTGGAGTAGGAGGAATATGTGATGGTGAGACTTGAATTCTCACCAGTGGTTCATCATCAAAGAGGGTGCCACTAGATTGCAAGGCGCTGGGCGCTACTACCTCCCAGGCCCAGTTCAGCCATCTGCTATTGTAGGAACCCTATTACTCATTCTGGACACATGTAGTAATTTCAAGGAAGGCAGCTCTAAGCCACATACACATACATACACAGCAATATTATCACAGAGGACAGAGTAAAACCAAAGTTGTTTACCAGTTAGCTAAGACTCAGGGTCAAGCCCCTTCAAAGCAGTGACTTCGGGGTAGGTCTTGTTTTGTTCAATGCACACAGTATCTGATGGCTACCACACACTCTGCACATTAACTAAGTGAGCAAAGGAACAAAAAAATAATTAAATGGACGTGCAAACCAATGAGTAACATTCTGTCAGTGTGCCTGGGGTATCTTCCAGTTACACAGCCCTAAAGAAATAAGTCCATTCTTGTATTCTTGAACAAAAGTTTCACAAATTTATATGCATGTGTGGGAGAATAAAAGAGAAAAGGAAGAAAAAAATAGATGAAAATACCACCAGGCAGAACTACACATAAAAGGCATTTTACAAGTTACAAATGAACAACAACAACAACAACAACAAAATCTCTATATAAAGTCTTATTATCTCATAACTAATACTTACTTTAGCTTAGCCTTTAGAAGTCATAAAAATATACATTACAAATCACTAAGTCACATATGTTGTTTTAAAACTGAAACCAGGAATTCTTACAAATGACCTTATTGTAAAACCAACTTTCTCAGTGGACATATAGGGAAAACACATATTCCCCAGAGACTATTTCATCAGATAAAGTAAATGAGGTCTTAACTACATGCACTATTGCCTTTTTAAAAAGCCAAATAAAACATTGTACTTTGTCAGGGTTAGAAAAAAATAAACCAACTGAGACTACCATGCTGATACCATAGTAAAATGAAAGCAAAGTGGTTTTAAAAGTAAATATGGGATATGTATTATTCTAGTGTTGGAGAGAGCTGACAGGCCCACCAAACATTACATGTGTATCCAATTACACATAACTCTGGTCAGGCTACACAAATTTAGTCCTACTCCCTCCCCTGACCAAATTGGAATAGGAGTTTTCTTTAAGCAACAGAACTATTTATATAGGGCCTTGAGATATCCAACCATGTTTACTGATTCCTTGCACATAGAACCCAGTTATATGGACCACAATGCAAGTAGAGGCTTAAACGAAAATATAAGACAGCAACAAGGGCCAGGACACTGGGTTCCATCAACAAAAATGTGTATGATTTAGAAGTCTCATCATTAAAACATCCTGTAAAATCACAATCGCCTTCCACTGGCCAATTGAACACACGTTAAGAAGTGCCACAAGTTCTCCAGGCTAGCCTCCACTTGAACAGGTCACTGTTACCCTATCTTTATTCTCTTTGAAAGACTTTGGTGTCCAGTTTCCTCCTCAGATTTCATAGACTATCGTGTGATTAGTCTCAGACTTACCTCTGTCTTTCCTTCCAGAACTACAGTAAAAGCCTAAAGGAAGAAGCAGGCTAGAAACCATTGAGTCGAAATATATTAGGACAGAACCAGTCACATGCATGGTCCTATAGTGACTTTCCTACTTGGTATTTTTGTCACCCTAAGAAAACTGAAATCTACAGACTTGTCTTGAGGCCCTTGCTGTAATGAGAAACCTAATAACATCTGAGCAGACGCTTTGGGACAGTCTTTGTGCTAGGCTATATATAAACACAGGATCTTTCTTCATTATCACAGCACTGTTATCACACCTTAAAAGAAGAGGGATTTTAAAATTGAGACAGACAATAGGGTTGAATAATGTATTCAATACCATATAGCAATTGATGGAATGATGGTGTCAAAATCTAAACCCAAGTAATCAAAAGAAGCTTAAAAAAAAAAAAAAAAAAAAAGCAAGAGTCTAACTGGGTAGTCTAGGCAGGCCTGAAAGTGGTAAATTGCTTGCCTCAGCTTCCGAAGTGCTGGGACCACAGATACTCGCTGCCACATAAAACTGTCAAACTCTTTTGGATCCTTCTCCCACTATTCTCTTATGTAAAACCCCAGCACACTGAACTCCTTACCATTCTACACACAAAGCCTGGCCATTAAGTCAGTGCTACTGCTCATGGATTTGCTTTGATGTTTAACCTTCTTTGATTGCCTCAGAAGCCATCACAACAGACCCTCCATATCCCATTACATGGAAGCCCTTTCCAACCTCCCAACAATGCATCATGACTCTGAGGTGACTTTGTTCACTTTATACTGTTGCACTGCACAGTGTTATGTTATAGCACTGCTTTCTGTTTCTATCTTTGCCTTTTGCTGTAGAGTTCTCAGGGGAGACATAAATAAACTCCTGTTATCTAGAATACATAGGAAATTATCAACCACATTGGAACAAAGGCAATAAATAATACAAAATAAATAGATATCCAGATGCAAAGTCTTCTATTTTCTTAATGAATGAGCATAGAATAGAATGAAGCTGATATTTTCTCGAGAATATTTTATATATAAAAATGTTTCCTGCATATATGTATAACATGTGTGTGTAGTGCCAATGATGGACAGAAAAGGTTATGAGATTATCCTGGAACTGGAGTGACAGTTTTGAGCAGCCAAATGGATGTTGAGTACTGTCCCTTGATTCTATGCAAGAGCAGAGAATGTTCTTAAGGCTAAATGATCTCTCAAGCCCCCAGTAAGTTGATGCTTCAAATCAAAAGTTAATTAACTTTCTAAATTGTAGAGGCATCACTAAGTTGTTATATTGATGCATGTTTACACCATAAATCTGTGAAATAGCCTGGACAAACTGTCAATCATTCCACTCAACTTAATGTAGATTCATGTCTATACTGGTGAGCCTGAGTATCTTTACTTTTGATTTTTCTTAAACCCAAATTCAAAACTATTCTCCCATCTTCAAAATAAATAGTTCTGCTCGCAGACAAGTTAGAAATAAGCAAGGTATATTTTTTTTACTTAAGGCAAGAGAATCCTATAACATGCTGGGTTTAAAATAATTTTTAAGTCATATATTTATATATGCCAGTTATAGATAGATAGATAGATAGATAGATAGATGGATGGATGGATGGATGGATGGATGGATGGATGGACGGACGGACGGACGGACGGACGGACAGACAGACAGACAGACAGACAGACAGACAGACAGACAGATAGATAGATAGATAGATAGATAGATAGATAGATAGAGTCATTACAAAGTTAATATGAGATAATGGTTATATAAAGAAATACTTACAAAATTTAATATTAAGCCTATCCTAATAGTGCATAATCTTAGTTATCTGACTGACTTACTTTGAGGACACTTATTGAACCAGCATTTGGAAGTTTTAAAGTTTACGGATAATTACATCACAGGTATGGGCCAATAGTGCCATCCACTGTTCCTATAAAGATCTTTCCTAAATATAGTTGCATAATGCATAAATCTATTGTGCAGAAATTTCATTTTTACAACATATAAGGTATATCCAAATGATATATTTGGAGATGGCAGTGAAGACATGAAAAGAGCTACAAATGTCAAGAAAACTGGGTTGTAGTTGAAAGAGTAAAAACGTTACATGAAGTTCTCGGCAGCTTTAAGTACTTTGGCTTCCTGGTGTTTGACTGTTTAGGATGTTTCATTTTCTGACTATAAGAACAACAGAATCATCCATGGGAAGAAAAGTAAAAATACAATGTTCCAACCTAGCCATAAAAAGTCTCTGTATTTCACATTGCCAGGCCAGAAAGTACCCACCAAATCCCAAACAACTGAGAGCAAGAGGCCTCTGGTACTCACAACTCAACACACACATTCACCAAGCGTGGGGTACACACTTGAGAGATCAACACAACATTAGAAGAAGCAAGGAATCAGCATGTGGGCCATCTCCTGACTCAGAAACTAACACAAACCTGAATCATTGCAGTGAAAGGGTGGAGAACTGATTAAGAAGGACAGAAGCCAAAGCTTCTATGTGAGTTCCAGAAGCTTTCATGACTAAGTAGCAAAAAGGATGAAGCCTCCAGGAAGGGAAGGACCATGGGCAATGTTCACACAGTATATGATTCAAAGTTCTGCAGAGAAAAGAGATGTGCAGGAGAACCAATTACTTCACCTGAGTCCCCAGCTAGAAAACAATGCGGCCAGGGACTCTAATTTCAACCAGAGACTCGTCATGTTGAACTCTGTGGCCTTCTCCAGAAAGGCTGGTGACACATCCCATCCAGCACACTGAGTGTACTGCATGGCTTACACAACATGAGTAACAACAGCTCTGCCTCATCTTAGGGGTGCAAAGTACAGTTACAGTGTTTAGCAGCTAGATTTCACAGGCCATCTTAGCATAGCTACAGATCTCCTGTAGGGGAAAGACATCAACACAGAGCAAATACAAACTGGGATCTGCTTTAAGCTATCATTCTAAGAGCAATCAAGTCCCTCAGTCTATGTTTGACCAAAAAAGTCAATCTCTGCAGAAATGACTGCAAATATTTTAACCACCCTTGAGCTCCGGTCATCATCTGGGGCTTTGCCAATTAGCAAACTTAAGTTTTCATTTTTGAAAGTAAAGCAAACTACTACGACAGTTAATCTCCATTGTCAATTTGACTAGATTCTGACACATACGGGATGAATAAAGCACATTAGGGTATGCGTCTATGAGAGTGTCACCACAGACAATACACACAAGGGACATTAAACAGGAGAAGATGCACCCTGAATGAGGTGGAACGTCTAAACACAATGGGGCCAGATGGAACAGAAGAGGATGAGAAGGTAACTGGGTAGGCATAGCTGCGCTCTCTGCCT
Organism: Mastomys natalensis; assembly: GCA_021653895.1. Taxonomy (NCBI): domain Eukaryota; kingdom Metazoa; phylum Chordata; class Mammalia; order Rodentia; family Muridae; genus Mastomys; species Mastomys natalensis. The sequence continues at coordinate 1,359,467 of JAJTUV010000044.1, read as the reverse complement.
CTGCATGTCCTGGCTCCCTCACACTCAACTATGTTTCCAGGCAACCATGGGTTAAAAGCTCAGAGCCTGATAACCAAGATAACCCCATCTCCTTTTTGAAGTGTTTCAGATATTTGTCAGAGCAACATAAAAGCCAACACAGCTACTATCCACTCTAGCTATATAGCAACATAAAAAGATGAGAAATAACACTTCATTGGGAGAAATCAAGATCACTGTACTGACTGAAATACTTTCCAAACTAAGAGAAAAAAAAAGTTAAAACACAGACGCCTATTTCGTTCTTCTTAAAGCATCTATGGTGATCAACCATGGATGATTTATTGCCAATCTGTGTAAACTAACATCTGTGTAAAATAAAGTGATAATCAGTTCCTTCAGTTAAACTGGAGTAAAATCCCATAACAAGTTTCAAAGATGCCAGCTCTGAAGTTCACCATGTGTCACAGTCCAGCAGTAAATGGGTAAGGGTAAGTAACTGGTCCACAGAATGAGAGACATCAGCTAGGATCTTTGAGGAAAAGACCATGCCTTGGTCCCTGAACTGGCTTTGCTGAAGATTATATTGTCTTACATCCTATACTGTCTCGCCTGGCTCAAGTGATCATTCCTTGCAAGTTTTGACTCAGTCATACCAAGTGAGACAAGGGTAGGGCCTCATTTCAGTTACAACAACAGCTGGACAGTGCCAGCCCAGGGATGGTCTCACTGCACAGTCTGCTCTGGGACTTGTTCTCAGTATAACCTGACAGCTGAAATGAGAGAAGAAAGAGAGTTGGGTGATGGGGCAAAAGAGAGGAAAGAAGGGAGAAGAGAAAGGAACACAGAAGGGAAGGATGGAAAGAGGAAAGAAGGAGTTAAGAAGGTAAGAAGGATGGAGGAAGGAAAAGAGGGAACATGAAATAATTAGCTCAGGTTAAATTTCAACCATCATTGCTCAATGTATTGTTAAACACAGGCAGCATTTTGTATCTATTTATATCTGTACCAACAATAATTTACAAAGAGGCAGTCATGAATTTGAAAGGGTGTGAGATACAGGAGCAGCTTGAGAAGTAGCACAAGTGGTAGAAATGATGTAAATACCGTACCGGTATTTTAATTTTCGTAAACAGGAAACACTTAGCCATGTTACTTACTTTGCTGAGTAACTCTGAAATTACTAAGCACTTTTTGTCAATAATTTGGTCTGGAGCCATTCCCCCTTTGTGTAAAGTAGCAAGATCTTCAAAAGGTTCTCTCAGAGCATAGCACAGAGACTTAAAGCAATCAGATTCCAAGTAAGGCCTGATTCATTTATTCAAAATATATACACAATGGTCTAACATGAATAAAATAAATAATCTTTGGTTCTTGACATCATGTTAAGTATTTTTGGTTCTTGACAGCATGCTAGATATAAAGTAAGTATCCAAGAAATTCATTTGAGCATACTAAAATGTGTAGTTGTCTTGATTTGCTCTCTCTGTTCTATGATAAAACACTCCAAAGTCACTTGAAGTACAAAAGGATTTATCTGGCTTACTTCTATGTCATAGTCCATCACCTAGGGAAGCCTAGGCAAGGAATCCAAAGTAGGAACAAAAAGAAGGAACCTGGAGGCAAGAATTGATACATAAGCCATAAACAAACCCTGTTTACAGATTTCCTCAAAAATAGATATCTCAGCTTTCTTTCTTATACAACCCAAGACGATTGGCTCAACAATGGTACTGCCTACAATGGACTGGGCCTGCTACTTCAATCAATAATCAAGAACATGCCACACAGGCTTGCCTATAGGCCAATTCGACAAAGGCAATTCCTTGAGGCTTCCTCTTCCCAGATGACACTAGCTTGTGTCAAACTGATGAGGATCTAACCAGCACATACACTTTCCCCAAATTTGTAAAATGAATCAACCTACTGTAAGTGTGAGAAAGACTGCTGTAAGAAGCCTCTGGAAGGTTGAGTGTAGACATGTTTTAAGACAAGGTCTCATTTTGCAGACTGGTTGGCCTCAATACACTTGTCCTGCCTCAGCCCAAGTGTTGTGATTACATGCATGACCACCATTGTAGGCAGAAATTTTACTCCTCCCTCCCACCTTTAATATTATTTGTGGTTTTTTTGGTTGGTTGGTTGGTTGGTTGGTTGGTTGGTTGGTTGGTTGGTTTTTGTTTTGGGGTTTCTTTTTGGTTTCGGTTTTTGTTTTTGAGATACAGTTTTGTTATGTAGTCCTCACTGACCTGAAACTGTGTAGACTAAACTGGCTTCAATCTCACAATGATCCACCTGCCAATTGCTTTGATTAGGGGTAGTCATCATATATGGCTACAATATTTCTAACAAAACTCAAAAACACTCTATGTATACAATGTTATTTGCCAAAAGCCTCAATTAACATAAAGAGACAGCAATGGGGCTCTGTATTGTACAGTGCTGAGGACAAACGTGTTTGAGGACAGAGGCCAGGGAGATGCCGCCCATTCTCTGCATGTGGCAGAGAAGGACAGTAAGAGGACTTCTGAGAATCCAATGACCCTGAAAGTCAGAGACCTGAAGAGTCACTGCTTGTGCCCTCAGCATATGGAAGACAGCTGGGGCATTTCCCCAAATACAGAATCTTCGATATCTCTACTTAGTATACTTCTATGATGTCAGTTTTATACATGACTTGGGAGAAGTTTATCTCTGTATTCTACAATCTGATGTCATAAGCACAAAATAATTATATTTTCAACTATACTGATTAAAACCACTAATAATGTCTATGTTTTAACAGACTCAGAAGCACTCATAGTTACTCCTTCTGTAAAATTAATTTCAGTTATGTAGGATAAGTTTGTAATCACTGCCTTCATTCATGTATTTATAGAGAGGCTTGATATCAAGGACTATGAAAGAGCCTGATATGTGGCAGACATTCCAGAAAGTGAAAATATTTAAGTAAAAATGTTTTCCTGAAGCTCAGCTGCTTACAGTGGGAGAAATGGGGAGTAACAGATACTTTTTATAAATGATAATAACTCCAATTATGTAATCTCAAAGAAAATTAAATTCCCTTTAACATCTCCAACTACCATCCTTCTATACCTGACTGATGAAAAATACCAAGAGACAAGATAAATAATGAAAGAAAAAGCATCAGGCACCAGGACACCAAGTAGCATGTTCTGAGATATGTTTAGTAGAGGGAGGCTTGGAGCCTTCAGCCTGGGATAATCTGCTAGTTCTGCAGATTGCAAAATCCTCGCTGGTGCTGAGGCAGCAGATAACTCCTGGCTTCGGAAGATGAAGACTGCCAAAGATGACAACTTTAATAATCAAAGAAATAACAAGCAGAACACAGATTGTCTCCATTTCCCAATGTCCAACTTCTTTCTTTATGGCCACCGCACCATGCCCTTCTATCCTTGCCTACACTCCACTCCAACTGCTAGGAAAAGCAAAGGTATCACTCCAGGGACCCCTAACAAAATTCTGTTTTATTGTTGGGAGAGAGCCCTTCCATGGGAACATAGGAGAAATGACTTCCGCCTCCTTGTAGAGCACCAATGTCAAAACAAAGTACAGCTTGAGGAACTATGAGCTTAGGCTCACTTAGAGCATGGTAGAGGGTTCACTTATAAGAACATGGGTAACACCAAACCACCTCAGCATGGATAGCAACTTCTCTATAGCCACACAGAGTCCTCACCTTCAGTTATCCTTCCCCTTCTATATTGTTAGCATCTCGGGGCCACATGCAATTAGGAAAGAATTACATAAGGCAGACTGGGAAGGAGAGAGCCCTGAACTGCAGTTGGAATGACCCTACCCTACAGGCTTTCTATGAGAGAATATTAATCTACATTTCCATATCAAGGGTCTCTTGCAAGTGTCCACAGGTGTTGTAATGAAAATGATGGCAGTTACTCTTGGAGGATCATGTTTACAGTAGAAACTTATGCGCACACGCACAAGCACACACAACACACACACACACACACACACACAGCATGAATGTAGAGGCTAACTGGGGAAACAAATAATGAGGACAGCAGAAGAACAAGAGAAGGTAACAGGCATGAATATATATACACACATATAAGCATGTTATAATATGTCCATTATTATATATAACTTACATATGTTAATAAAATATTTGAGAAGTGAGGCTGTGCTTACTTATAATAACTCTACCCAAGCCCAACTAGCATATTCTGTCCTTCACTTGCCCTGATTAAATGAAGCACCAGACCTGCTTTCTCTGATCCAAGGTAGTAAAGAAACTGATAGAAAAAAACAACTGGGATTTCAGAGTCTGTGTTCTCCTTACCTCTTGTTTCTGGAAAACACAAGTGTCCTTCCTTACCAGGGCTGACTGTCTATTAGTGCTCATAGGACCAAATGCAGCTGCCATGCCACTGTCTTGAAAACATGAACCTCTGCTTCTAAACAAGCTCAGATTCAAAAGAACAAAGGCAAGAACAAGAGAGCAAGAGAGGAAGAGAAAGACAGGGAGATCTTCTATTCCCTATAGACTACCTCATACTACACAGATGAGTCTTCTCCCATAACAAACCTTACTGATTTCTAAAGAGGTCTCTCATTTTTACAGAGTATGGAAATGGTTCATATATGTCTATGAGCCATGTGTGTGTGCGCGCGCATGTGTGGTGTGTGTGTGTGTGTGTGTGTGTGTGTGGTGTGTGTGTTTGTGCATTCACATGCACACAGGAGCACTAGGAGGGCCCCAGGCATAGTAGGAAAGCACTCTACCCACTGAGTTACATTCCCAAATTCCAGGGTTCCCCATCTCTCCCTCCCTCCTGCTCCCTCCCTCCTCCCCTCCCCACTCCTGAGTCTTACTCTGGAACCTTGTTTGCCTTGAACTCATTGTACTCACCCTACGACAGCCTCCCATCATCTGGGATTATAGGTGGGCTCATATATAATAATTGGCAGCCTTCCTTTCAGCAGTATCCCTGCATCTCTCCACCCTTCCACACTAACCCACATTACAAACTGCTGGCAGGAAAATAAGCTGTGTTTGCCTCAGAGCTGTTCCACACTTCAGCAGTTTCCCTCAAGCAAGTCTCTAGCAAGTGAAGTGACTTGCATTTCTCACCCTGGGCAATCAGACTCTTCACACATAAGACCATCCACCTCATCCTTCTGAAGTATGCTAGGCTCTCCAGACAACTGGACATTTGTACAAGTCACGGACAACTTGCCTGCTGCCCTTGAAATTTCATCTTTCCTTTCTTCCTATACCTGCTCTTCATGCTTTCTCTACTGAGCAGAAATGTCTCTCCAATCTATATGCATGTTAACCTCTAGAACACAACGAGGCAGGTGGGATTTAAATTGTAGTACAATTAAAATGGACAATTAACTGACAATAAAATACAAACTGTCATGGATTACCCTAGTGGGCCAAGAGTCATCACTTAAAAGTGGGAAGAGTTAGAAGGAGAAAAGAGAAGACAACACAGAGGAAGGGTCTCCAGAGGCTGAAAGGTCATGGTGGCCAAGCACCTGAAGCCTCTAGAACCGCCCAGCTAGCACTGCCTGACTTACTAAGTTCTCCCTCCAGAAGCATGAAATAATAGGTTCACAAGGCTTTTTAAGCAGCCAGGTTTGTGAAACCAAATACATCCTTGCATGCAGTTGTCCAAATCATTCTCCCCTGAAACCCTTCTCATTATTCCAGTCTGACAAAGAAATCTCAGATGACCATATTAGACGTGAAATCTTATGTCTCTGAATCTGTATCTGGGAAGAGTTAAGGGCAAGGCTACACCCCAGTCGCATCCTATGGAGACAACTCTATGAAGTCAATTGACCTAATTTTCTTAGGTTTGTCATCGGTACAAAAAATATCTTAAGGCTATTGTGAAAATAGATGATGGAAATAATACAGACTTCATAAACCACATCTAGCATATGAGGTACACTGAATATGTATTAGTAATAATTATTAGCTTAATTCTTACTGCAATTTTCATGGTACTATCTTATTACCCTACTATACAAAAATAGGCCTATTCATATTAATTTACTCTATACAGAAACTTTGACACATGAAAGATAGTCTACAAATACTAGCCATACTAGAATAAGTGACTACTAATCTCAAAAAGTTCACTTCAAATAAAACAGGAATATTTTAAAAATAAAATATAATAAAAATACAATAAAAGCATTCAAACAGCATTACCTTGCACAGAGAAATTAGGTTATTTAATGAAAATCACAGGGCCAGACATGGGATACATCCCTATGAGTGACTGGCCCAGAGGTCTCTAAAACAACACAGCCAATTGCCATTGCCCTAGATACCCACCATGGGCACATGAAAAGATCCTATTAATAATGATATAACCACACAATTTGGCTGTAAGAAATACAGAAATCAAACTCAAACTGAACACGAAATTCTCCCTTGCTAACAGTCTGCCAGTGCCAGAAGATGTTCTGCAGGCTTCTGGGTAAATAAAAGAACATCAATTTTCTCACCTAGGCTAGACTCCTCATGCTACATTACTGAACTGTCAGACAAGGTTCCCTTGCTGGTACACCTGTGACATGACTCTTCTTGGGCAACTAACTGCATTCTGGTTGAGGCTAAAGTCTGCTACAAGGAGGTAAGTTTATGCCTAGTACTGAAATCGTGGCCAAAACTTATTGCTGAGGAGTCATAAGTCCTAGTGTAGAATCTACTAATAATATTTTGATAAATGGTAATTGTCAAATTACTTTCTACATATTGGTCTTTATGCCAATAGACCTTGCCTACTCTTACTTTGGTCAGAGAAGCTTCCCCTAATCCCCTACCCCAATGGGCAGCAGTTAATGCTGAGATGCATAACTGTTAAAAGACAAGGAGACTGAATATTCAGCCCTAATTAGGACATCATTTCCACTCCACTCTCACCACCACAACTATGTCTCATGCCCAAGACTCTGGAAGCATCACAAATAAAGAGGCAGAAATAATGTGAGAGCAAGACTGATTGGGGAATGTACTGTAAAATGTTAATTTCCAGGCGTGACCAGACCATTATGCCCATGAGTTCGTGCCAGCTATAGTCAAATGGTCAAGATCTAACCAAATATCTGTATGGATTAGGCAAGTGTTCTCCAGATCACATAACTTACCAAGGAGCTAATCATAGTTGATAGCGGCTGGGACAGGAAGAATCATTCTTTTTAGAATGTGTAACCACTGCAAAATAGTACACGCTTTAGTGGATGCTCTCACATCCATACACATAGGGACAATAATGACTGGACTTAGTAGGTTATCAAAACAAATGAGGATTGGGAGTTAAGAAGGGATCATGTTGTAAGGTAGAAAGAGTTAGAGATGAGAAATGAAAGGCAGATATGATTGTGCTTCATTGTGTGGGTGGATACACACACACACATATATATACACATATACATAAAATCTCTTGGCCTAAAACTCACATATTTGATACAATAAACAAAAACAAACCCCTGAAGATAAACTTACAAAAGAAAATGTAAAAATTATTTTAGATAAAAGATTCTTTCTAGATCTTTATGTATGAAAATACTAAAACACTTTGTATGTATATACTATTACCAAGTTAATAACCCCCTAGTTTATAAAAAACTCAACTTGACCCGAAATGTTCAACATGTTCCTTAACAAAAAGTAACTAATACACTCCATTGATATATTCGTAAATTACGGACACATATGTGCTCTGTGTAGGCATAAGAACAAGTGCCCTTGGAGAATGGAGATTCAGATACCCTGGAGCTGGATTTATAGAAGTGTGTAAACCACCTAACATGGGTTCTAGGAAGAAAACTTGTAACCACTGAGCCATGTCACAAGCCCTGGTTTGAAATTTTTAAGTTAACATTAACAGAGAAACAACTGTATATATTCAAATGACGACCTAGCAAACCACCACATCATGAACCAAATGGGGCTGTCTTCCTAAATGAATCACATATATGAATGGTCTAATACCACATTTAATTTGCAACAAAAAGCTGAATTTTTTGGACTTTGATAAGGAGAATGATTATTATAAGTATAACCATTTAAAAGTATTTTCAAGTAAGTTTTTTTTTTAAAAGCAATCTGCTCCACCAGCAATAAGGGTTAAAAACTGAAATCCAAGCAAAGATGTTACAAGATGATAGTGTTTGGAATGACACTCGTGGGGCAGCTTCCAAGTGAGAGAAGCGATAAGACAGCAACCGGCTCAGCAAAGTGATGGCGAGTTGCATCTCACAAGGCCTACTGCGATTTTAGATACTATGAACTGACTTAACATCAAAGATGTACTTGCTTACTGACTTCCAATGCTCAATTCTATATTCACTGATGTAAGAGACAAGACTCTGAGTTACTGCAAATACCCACTGAGCTTCAGTATCAGTACGGTCCCATCACACAACAGCTAAGTCTATAGGAGAAAAGTTCAGATCACATAGGAGAGAAACTTTAACATGATGCTAGTTTTGTCAGCTGAAACAAAACTGTAATGTAATACTTACAGTTTTAGAATAACTATATATGGCAAAATTGCAATGACTTTTAAATAAAACATTCAGAGCTGGAGAGATGGTTCACTAGGTAAAGAATTTGACATGTGAGTGTAAAGATCCATGTCTGATGATCAACCCCTACATAAAAACTGAAGGTATACCGTTATGACCCCAGCATTGAAATAAGAGACAGCAGGATCTCTGACCTTACTCACCAGCCAGTCAGTAGGACTGAACTGTTGAGCCCCAAGTTCCATGACAGACTGTATCTCAAAAAGTAAGATAGAGAGCAAATGATTCAGATACCCAGCACTAATCTCTGAACTATACAGCCATGTACATGTGCCACACAAACACAGACAGACAGACACACACACAAGAAGGAGGAGGGGGAGGAGGAGGAAAGAGCAGCAGCAGCAGCACTGAGTCTGAGGAAGAAGCAATAGCTAAGATGAAGGAAGCAAAGAGCCTTGTGGTGATAACAGGCTCAGGCAGTCACTGCTGCCAAAGGCTTCTTTACTTGAGGTTCTGAGTTTCTGTCCAAGCCCTGCATCTTCAGTGCTGAAAGCCAAAAATTTGTTCAACAAAACACTCCCCAGTTGGTTAACTGCCACCAGAGGGATGTTAATGAAACCAAAAAACCTCTTCACCTTCCTTGGACTACAGCAGCTGTGTAAAGGGTGAAACAGGCACAGGAAGATTAAAAGGTGATGACCAATGACAGGGTGGACAAGCGTGCAGCAGGAATGCAGGTACCTGGAGCTAGCTTAAAGAAGAACAGAGGAGGACCTCCAATGGGGAAGGCAGGAAGAAAATGGCAGCAGATACTAAAACCTGGGGTGGAGAGGGACTCTTGGGGCTGAGAAAGATAAGCCCTCAGTCTTCCCAGGAAGACTAAAGATTTAATATGGCGCCTAACTGAAAGAACCCAAGCCCAAGAACCGTGAGCAAATAAAGCAGAAGTAGTAGAGACAAGGGGTATGGTTTGAGAGGGCCTCAGACCAAGAGGCAACTGTAGGTGCATTTAATATTCACACATGGGTTGTTTGAAGAACTGTTCTAAAAGACAGCTATTGATCAATATGGTTAATATTTGGAGCAATCTCTCCCAGAATCTCATGGTAAAGGCAGTCAGGGACACCGAGTCCGCCATTCCTGAAACTCTTCCATGCTTTTGTTTTTGCTTGGGGAAGGATGGGGAGGGACTGAGACTGGATCTCCCTCACATTGGCCTGAACTTCCTATATGGCACAGACAGATTTTACAATCCAGGCCCTAGTGACTTAAGTCTTGGATTGCAGGTGTGAGCCATGAGACTGTTTTATTATTTTTAAGAACGTTTAAAAAGATTTTTAACAAAGTATATACCTGGGAAATGAAATCCATGTGCACTGGCCAAATGAGAAAAGCAATATCAAAGATAGGAAACTATGACTCAAGCAAGCATACATATAATTTTAAGACAAGACACATCTTAAAAGAAACTACACTCACAAGCATTAGCACTTCTTGTGATTTTCTTCCCAACAAAAACATTTCAACTGCCTGGCATCAGGTGTCCAAGAGCGTAAAGGCCAAACTCATGGGAGTCCACTATATCATGAACCACTCTGAGAGATGCTCACCCCGTGTTGATGGAAATGATTTCTATCAGCGGATTCTTTCTGATCTTGGGCAAATCCAATCTTGCTCCACCCAACCGCTTCCGTTGTCTTTCTTCTGGCCCAGCAGCCTCACTGAGTGACCTTTGAATCAAGCACAAGACAAACATCAGCATGCCACACAAATCCACTGTGATTTACTGTTTTCAATAAATATGTTCATGATTGTATTTGATTTTTTTGCTCCAGGGAGAAAAGCATCCTAGAGAAGACGTGATCATTTGAACACCAAAAAAAAAAAGAATCTCTTTTAAGGACTGACTATACCTTTCAATGCTTTGTTCACAGTATGTCCACATTTGGGAAAGACTCAGTGTCCTTAAAAATAACCTCACAAGTGAACACTATCTATACTGACCACATACCACAATGCAAAAGAGAGGGCTTACAAGGGCATTAGGACTACCTGCTGTTTTCTGACAATATTAAGACATATGGATGGTAACTCACACTCTGTTAAAACAATCTAAACTGGTATTTTCTACAGTCACTTGCTCCCATTCTCCTCTTTCCCTCTCAGCCTGAATCACACTTTGTCATGTCGTGAGTGTGTGTGTGTGTGTGTGTTGTGTGTGCGCGGCGCGGGTCTATGAAGTATTTTTATAAAACCTAGGACTAGGTATTTTCAAATAAAACTTTTCAAGTTTACTTGTACAAAATGCAGTATATGACTTCTAAGATCCATGTGTTGTCAGTGTTTGAGACATGAGGAAAGCACAGAGCAAAGAACCTACATATCCTCTGATTCTAGAGACAATTTTACCATGTAGGGTTTACTCTTTGTGCTCAGACTTGCTGTGTTTATGACTACACCATACAATATATCCCAGAAAAAACATTCATCTTGGCTATACACAGCAATGATTTTTAAGTAAATTTCTACAGTGACATACTGTTTTTGTAATTTTACCATTAACTATTCTACAGCATATAAAAGCTGTCTACAAAGATAGAATTGAATGATTTTAAATAAATATCTACAGTTTTATAAACTTGACAATAACCCAGTTTGGGAGCATTTCCATCACTACTGGAAACTATTCCTTTGAGTTTAGCTCAGCTCATCTCTGCCCCCATGCCATAAGCAGCATATATCGTTAGTCCATCGTCCAGGAGATGGACATTTGCCCCATTTCCAAGTAACAACTATTATAAGAACCTTCTAAGAACTGTGCATTTGTATACCCATGTCTGCACTTCTCTTAGAACCTAACATAGAAATCATTGAATTGTTTCATAATTCATATTTTAGCTAAGATATAACCATTTTATAGTCCCAATTTTATCAGACATGAAATTATTGAAAATTTTCCCATTTTGTATATTATGTTTTAACTTGCAGGATTACCATCATTTGGAGGAAAATGTTTTTCAGTTCAATGAACTTCAAATTATATACTATTTCCTTCATTGGTTATGTTTTTGGTGTTATTCCTAGGATCCCTTTGTCTTTCCCAGGGGTACAAAGGCAATCTTTCCTTTTCCTGACTATTCTATCATTCTATGTCTTACATTTGGGTCAAGGGTGTACTCTGTTCCTTTTTGTGGAGTAAGGGCCTATGTTTACCATTCCAGATTATACTCAGTGGTCTCTGTACCATTTCTTTGTCTTACTCATTCACCTGCAAATCTCGTCACACATACTAACATAAAAAAAGTTATGCAAAGCCAAAAGAGCAGTGCTATAATTATCACTTTAAAAAAAATAACATATTTACAGCATAGCTTGTATTTATCTACCAAAATACTATTTCTGACACTTTCTATTGCTCCATAGAATTCAGCTTACCACTTTTCTTCTTGACCTTTTAGTGTTATTTTATAAAGTAGCTCGCTTAGCAACAAAGCAACATTCCTTGTTTTTCTGAGAACATTTTTATTTTTGCTTCTTTTGTAGAGGATAGTTGTGCGGATATAAAACTGCTGCTGTCTGTGCAATGGATATCAGTTATCTGTGGTATTTACTGTTCATGATCAGATGTCAGCTATTAATCTCACTGTTCCCTTAGGCTTTCCCAGACGTCATTTTGTTTTCCTCAGTTTGTTGGGGTTAAGGTGTGGATTTTTGTAGTATCCTAAATGGGACTAACATCCTTTGGATTTATAAAATGATTTTCATCTAGGATTTTTTTCAAACGTTTTTTGTCATTTTTTCTATCTATTCTTCTGCAACTCCCACCATGCATTTGTCAGTATAGGACAGATATGTGTCCAACAAGTACTTAAAGCTGTGTTAGTCAGAGTTCTACAGAGACACAGAACTTTAAGGAAACAGGATCACTTGAATATAGAGGCTGAATAGTCCCATGGGAAGTCAGCAGTATAGTTCAGACAACAGGAAAAGGTGTCAGAATTAAGAAAAGTGATGATATAATTATCAGGCTGAAATCAAATACCAAGACTCAGGAAGCAGATGATAAGAGTGCCACAGTTCAAAGTCATTATATTATTTCCTTCATGGCTTATATTTAGTTCTTATTCCTAGGATCCCTTTGTCTTTCTCAGGGGTGCAAAGACATTCTTTCCTAAAATCTAGACTTGATCAAGAACTCCAGTTCTTGCCGAAGAACTGGAGATAAATAAATCTCAGATTACTCTCTCTGCCCTTGTGTCTCACTCTTTTCTCAGCATCTTCTTCCTCTCCCTGTCTCTCTGGCCCCCTCCCCCTTTTTTCAGCCCTCATGGTTCTGCTCCTTCTCTGCCTGCCTGTGTACAAGTCTACTTGTATGCCTCTATCTCTTCCGCAGGTACTCACTTCTCTCCCTCCACCTCCAAAAGAAAGAATCTCAGATCTTAGAAACAGAGAGACATTGGAATTTCTTTATCTTTCTTGTTTAATTCAGGTTCCCAGCTAACTAGAGGATACCCATGATATAGAGTGAATACTAGAACTTAATCCCCCAGGTCACATGCCAGTCTTTTCTGGAAGCATCATCACAAATGAACATGACCATTATATCCATTTCAATCAAAACCAAAATCAAATGGGCTACCCCATGCAGCAGGAAACATGGGCTCAAAGCATCCCAAGCACAAAGAAGGAACAGTGTTTTACTCACTGAGTGCCCTTTGTCCAGACAATAACCATAGATCAATATTCACTATGGTGTTCATTCTATCTCTGTTCTTCAGATGGACTCAATCCTCTAAATCTATCATAAAACTTATTGATATTTCTAATTTTCCATGAAAAATTCAGACTTGAGCCATTCCAATGAGCACCTCACTCAGATAATTCTCATTTCCTTGCAGAAAATACCATTCTTTGTTTGCACAACTTTACTCTCTAATATGAATTCAAGTCATTGTCACTTTTTTTCTTGATATTTCTTAACATGACTTCACTTGGCTCTTTGAAATCCTTGTCTTCTAATTCCCGTATTTTTAAGGAAAATCAGTATTAACAATTTTGGAGGTGAAGTTGGGTTATACCTGATATTTTGTCACCTATAATTATATAAGGTGAAATAAGGGACATTTCATACAATTTATTATAGCAAATCAAAATTTAGATTACCCACAAATACCACTTTAATGTAATGATTTTCAAACTAAATTTATGAAACCAACCCTCTCTACAATGAATAGCTCTTAATATTGCTGCTACTCTTCCTTCCTTCCTTCCTTTCTTCCTTCCTTCCTTCCTTCCTTTCTTTCTTTCTTTCTTCTTTTTTCTTCTTTCCCTTCATCCTCCTCCTCCTCTTCTTCTTGGGGTTGCTTGTTTTGTTTTTCTTACAAGCACAGCTCTATAGGGGTCAACTTGGTATAGGCAAATTTTCCTGCTGGTCAAAATTGATTATTCATTTGCTCAAAGATCATGAGCAAATCAGAGTTCTAGTATCTATTGATAGATCGACTTATGGACCAAAGAGAAAAGAGTATGGGCCATTTCTATCTGAGCCCTGCAAGTTACTGTAACCTGGGCTCCCATTGGTCCATTCTGGCCTTCTCTCAATTCATGTACAAGCAGATACTAATGGGTATATAAGACCCTCTCCCATCTCTTCAGTGTGTATGCATACATTCTAGTCAACTCAAAGGATTGGAGGGGGGTGTTTTTCTAGGTTCCCAACACTGTCTCACAAACTGGAATCTCTTGTGTAAGCCAGGGCTAATGCACTCGATGGTAGACCTTGATTGCATCAAACCAGCTGGTAGCATCAGTGCAACAGAGCCACACAGATCATCAAAATCTCCACCCTAACTAACAGTTAGCAACTGAGCCATCTCTGTAACAGGAACAGAGACATCAGGTTGCACAGTATGCTTTTTCTATGTAGAACAATCCTGTCCATAACATCAAGAAGGGAAATGGAAGCAGCCTAAGCACAAATGCAACATACAACTATTCTTACCCAAACTTCAGTAATTTTCACAATGATAATATTTTAACTTATGGCAGAAAGTTTTTGAAGAGTTTCCACAGCAAGGAATCCTTGCTATGGACATTTGCCCAACTTTATCATTGTTTTGTGGGATGTTCTGTGGGTCAAAACACATAATCATTCCAAAGGCAAAACAAATGTAACTTTTTCAAAGCAATCTCTTAACATAAGCTCAAAGGCATACACAATGATACACATATGGTTTATCAGCCTTCGTTTCAGAAAGATAGACTGTTTAAACATCTGAAGAGGTAGTTTCCAAGACCAGAAACAAGGAAACCATCAGTCAGAGCACTTGATGCACTAAAGACTCACATAGGAAATGTTCATTCACTCAGATAATGTCTGTTTTAATAGTTAAGAATAGTCAAAGCCTAACAAGTATTTGACTAATTAAATCCTACAGATGTTCAAGATAAGATGAACTTCTCAATCAAGGTCCAACTAATGAAGAGATGAATGAGATTGGCCAGAAAACAACAGTTCTTTGAGAACGTCCAAAAGGTCAAGAATGACTATGCAAAAGGAAAATCATTTTCATATAAGCTCCAGGCAAATTTCCTCATGTCCTGCCGGGACTCTGTAATATGCAGTCTGCTCTAATAATATTTAATAAATTATTCATCTTTGCTGTCTGCATGTAAATAGAGAAGCATGTCTACATGCAATGATACAAAAAGTTATTTTCTAATCCAATGACTCATTAAAAAAAGTGTCACATCTAACAATAGGTTAGTTGGTGTTTAGTGTACCAAAGACAAAACTAGAAAGCATAAAAGTTGTTTGTTATATATATACAAAGATGAAAGGAAGGAAATGATGTGATAAACAAAATAAAATTCCTATTTGTGATATATTATCTCTCTTTAATATCTTGTTTCAAAGGAAATTATTGCAAAATGTTCATCAAACCCAAAGGCTATAAATATAAAGTCAGAATACACATGTTACAAATTATTTCCTGTTTCATGTGCAGCTATCAATATTGTTGCCTTCTGAAGCAAAACTGAAATTTGAAAAAATAAAGAGTAACATGAAGGAGATGCCATGAACAAGGTGTGACATTAAGAGGAAACACAGGGGACAGAAAAGCATGCTGAAGGACTGGAGGATGAGACATGGGCAGAGCCTTCAAGCGACATATCATAAAAATGAATATATTTACATATAGATATTCAACATATATAAAGGACTATGAAGGGAAAACTCTACTCGAACATGTGCTGTATCTTGGTTTGATCCCTTCTTGTAAGCCACTAGTGTCTAGCACTGTGATAACAAATGAATGACTGCTAGCATGGCCTGTTGGTGCAAGCCTATAATCCCAAATACCCTGGAGGCTTCAGCAGAAGGATCACCAGTGCAAGCCCCCACCCCCTGACCCCCAGACTATTCTGATGAGAACTAAGGAAGAAGGAGAAGAAAAACCAAGACAATAGAGGTTAATAGGAATAGAGAGTAAATGTTCCTTGTTACAGCAATGAAGAGACAGAACGAGTGATGCTCAGCACAACAAAGCTGATTCCTGACGCTCGAACTGAAGAGAAACTGATGAAGATGGAACAAGATGAAACAGCGCCACAAGACTGCCACACAAGGAAGAAAGAGAAGTGGTGTCACATGCATGATGTAACTCACAAAAGCAGTGAACTTCTCGGGTCCTCTCTTTTCCATTTTAAATATAATCCCACTTCATGTCTCTATATAATGACCAGATAAGCTCAATAGATTAGCCATCTTTAATAAATACTTCTCTAAGCTATTACTTTTAATTATCACTTAAAACTCAAACTGTAAGAGCTAAATTCAATTATAAGCCCTAAAAGATTTCAGCTGCTATTTATAAACCATCTTCAAACCCCTGATTACATGATGGTTTTATATTAGAACTAATCTACTGAAAAACTTTATGAAATCATTTTATTACTACATATTAGTGAATTTTGAACCAAAAAGGTAGCTGTTAATGATTCACTTCAGAACACTAAACCTGGGCCAAAGAAAGCCAAGCCATGTATGTGATTTGTGCAACAGTCACAATACACGTTGCATTGACACTCAGTCAAGAACAAAATCTGTCTAAACTGCACAGTTCTAAAGATCTTTATGAGGAGGAAGGCCACCCAGGTGTCTGACTAGTGAGCCAGGCAGAAAGGTCATTCACAAACCAAATATACAGTAAAAGAATGTTAGAAATATGATGACCCACAAAACATGTTAATTAACTATGTTGTGACTCTACGCACCAACCTCCTCCCTCTTCTCATTCCCACAGATTAGCTTGGAGAGTCTTTACCCGTTGTAAAAACATCAAAAGTCTGGCAAGTGGGAGTCCCATATTTTTGACTTTCATTTCTTTTTTTCTAAAGGCTTTGTAAAACAGCCAACAGCCCGAATTTCCTTTAATACTTCATTCAACCCACCTATTTTAGATGCCAGACCACTGTTTCCTGATTTCTTAATCTCTTGCTGACTGATAACGCTGCACAAATGCAGACCTAGTAGGCACACACTAAAATGGCAGATCTGAATCTTAACCTCCGCGTCAGCCTCCTGGAAAACTTCCTAGGAAAGCAATCCAAAGTGATACAGGGGCAGAGGGCACAGTGTAGTCAAAGTTGTTCTCTACTCCACTCAACGTAATTGCTCATCTGCAACACTTTCCATGGAAACACGCGTGTTCAGTTAGGCACAGCAGAAGTATGACCCTTCCTTCAAAAATTTTCATCTTGAGAAATGAAAATAAAATAAATCATCAGAAGTAGTAGCTTCCTCCCAGGTCGAGGCTGGAAAATAATATATAATATTCTTAAAATTGGCTGGACAACTCATGTTCCTATTCGGCCACTAAAAAGAGACAGCATGTTCCTCAAGTAGGAAGAACTTAATGGTAGCAGCACTTTACAGAATACTAAGATGGGGCTGGTAAGAGGGCTCAGCAGTTAAGAGTGCTTATCATTCTTGCAGAGGATTGAATCTGGTTCCCAAAACATATATCACACAACTCACAACTGCTCATAACACCAGCTCCAAGTGTATCCAAAGCCTCTGACTTCCTGGGATATCATGCATATACCCAAACGCTAACATACACACATACATGTAATTAAAAAAAATTCAATACACTGAAAGGAAAGAACTCAAAGCAGAAGCCAACACTGGAAAACAGTGCCTGTAGATATACCGGTGGTCTCTCAGATCAGTTGTTTCTAGACTTTATCAAAATATAAAGAACACAATACTCTTGACTACCCACCAGAAGCTGTAGGCAACACCCTGTAAACTTTGGTCACAGGATTTGGAAAAAATCAAGGTGGTACTGACCTAAAAGCTTTCTCCCTGATGACTAGCTTTCATAATACCAAAAGGTGCTAACAAGCTGCTGGGGGAAACATGGCAGCAACAGTTTTATCCAATAGTGAACCTGCAACCTACAATGATGACTGGCATAGCAAGATATGCCCACTGGTGCAATCGTGGCACAAATGTTATGGGGCTAACCAATCACTTTCTGGTTGGATTTCATGCCTGTTCCACAGGAGGAAGTTCAGGAGGGGTATGTCTGGCCAAGAATACATGGCTGGGGGTGATTCACAGACACTGGGAATGAAACGATCACTGTTATTTTGCTACTGCATATAATATCAAACTGCCCTCTGAACAGGTATATTTCTCTATACATTAGTGCAGCTTTCAAGGCTAATCAGAGAAGCATCTTAGTGCAGGAGTTGACAGTTTATACAAAGACTCACAATGGATCAAAGTACAGAAAACAAGAATCTGTGAGTGCTTAGTCATACATGGCACATCTATACTACAGCTTCTCCTCCAAAAGCTCAAAAGCCATCAAGGAAGACAAGGTAAATGGCTGTAAGAGCAAGTGGTCAGGGATGAATGAGGCAAAATATTCTCTTCTGGGCATAGCAGGGCTGATGAACTCACAGTAGCTGTGACTGCTAGGGGAAGTGGAGCTTTCTTAAGAAATGTGGTCCAGGTGGGTCAACCATACTCCAGTGCATAGACCAATGCTCATGAGTATGCATACAGCACTAGTAGACACAATGGGTAGCTTTAAAAAAAGAATGAGAAGAGATGGATGGACGATAGATAAGTTTGTGACCAAAACACATTGCATAATTGTATGATATTCTCAAAGAAAAAAATAAGATGCTGGTAAAATGCTATAATAAAATTAGAGAACACACAGTTTAAATTTCTGGAAATCTGAAGATGAATTGATGTCAAAACTCATGCTGCACAGAAAAATCTACCTGCCCTATACCATCAAGTGTGGAACCGGTGTGTAGACACTGAAAGCACTGCTACAACAGGAGGTTCTCAGTGATGCTCTGCCTCCAGCGCACACTGCTGCATGCTTACTTCACAGTAGCTAAGGTAGACTAAACCACAGACTGCCTTGACAGAGTATACCTACACCACGTGTCCTCTTGCTCTAACAGGAATGCCTTCTCCAGGTAAATTACAATACACACGGAATCGTATGTCTTCTTATGCCTTCTGTAAGCAGAGATATGTGTGATATGTCAATTGTCTGTAATCTAATTCAAATGTCCATTCAAACCATCAACAGACAACAGTCCTGAGTGAGCAGGTAGTAGCCCTGACACTGAATAGAAGCCTCTCAGACCATAGCCTGCCTTGTTGGGACAGACTTTCACATTAGAAGTTTGATGAAGAGCTGTAAGATTGTGGTATTTCCAGCGACAAAGTGGTAAGTGTCTCTGTCCCTGCCCTGTGTACATTTCCTGCTAGAAAATGACAGGAGTATAATACGTGACTTTGGGAACCAGTGAGACAACTTCAACGTTTTTATCTTTTCTTTCTAATTTAATTTTTTTTTTACTTATTCACTTTTACATTCCACTAATAGCCTCCCTTCCAGTCACCTCCCCCCACCCCACAAACACACAACCCATCTATCTCCCCCTCCCCAAAATTTCACTTTTAAGACTGAACCCAACAGGGCTGAAGAGATGGCTCGGTGGGTAAGAGAATGAGGGTCTGGGTCTGGATCCCAAGTACCCATTTAAGAAGCCAGATGTGGCAGCCCAAGCCTCTAACCTCAGCTCTGGGAGAAGAGCAGAGACAGAAGGATGGCCATGGCTAACTGATCATCATTCAAGCCAAAAACAACAACTAGCTCCATGTTCAGTGACAGACCCTGTCTCAGGAAATATAGCAGAAAGTAATAAAAGACACCCATTAGTGTCATCCTCCTGTTGTCTAGGACGCTGCCGATGCAGAACACATCTTCTATTTCATAGTACACTCTGCTAGAACTACAACTTGTTGCTAATTTTCCTTAAAGCCAATCAAGGAGAAAGTCTATCACTACAACTACATTTCACTGAAAAGATTTATTAAGACTGGGCATGAAGGAACCCTGTGATGAAAAGGCATACCTGCTAAAAAGAATGCCCTAAGTAGCATTTATGAAGTAAGAATGGAGAAAGCAGTCAGGCACTGGTTACAATCAAACAGTCAATCAAATGTCTTCTTAAGTGTTTAGTTTTCAGAACTGTAATGATGATAATGAACTTTAAGGACTGTAGTTTCTATATTGAAACACAAGTGGCTCTGGCAGTAACACTTTCCTACCTCCAGTGTGTACTTAGGACTGCAAGATTGGTCATATCCTAAGGAAAATGTACAACAATTTTCTTGGCCTAACTACTAACAATAAAAACTATAGAAAGTATATTTTATGGAAAATTTGAAGTCAACTTTAACACATAAACATACAAAAGAATTTTCCTTATAGAAACCCCTCGCTACCTCCTTGCTTATACTCAGGTTTCATCACTAGTTTCAATGAAGAAACCCTTTTGCTCACTTTCTACTTTAAGTACCTTAACATCAAAGCAAGATTAAAACATTCTACTGATTTAAAAAAAAAAAAGAAAGAAACAAATCTTTACTAACTTCCAGACACCAAAAGGTTCTCCCTAGCCAAAAATAACATAATAAAATAATTTTTAGCAATAAATAAAAAAAGAAACACACATGCATAGAAAAGAGAAAAAAAAGGCAAAAATGTGAGGAACAAAGTGTATGACGAGATTTGAAGAGAACGGGAAAAGTGAGCAGCAAAGCTACACTGGAGGGACGGCGTTACAGCCAACAGTCCTCGTCCTCACCTTCCTCCTTCACTACAAACAACTCACAGAACAAAGAACATGCACTTGGAACTGGAGAGCAAGGTTTCAGACTTGTGCTGCCCAGTCAGCAGCAAGGCAGCAGCAGGGCAGCCCCAGTACAGCCCCAGTGCAGCAGGAGTGCAGCAGCAGGCAGCCTCAGTGCAGCCCCAGGCACAGAGGCAGCCTCAGTGCAGCCCAGGCAGCAGCAGGCAGCAGCAGGGCAGCCCAGTACAGCCCCAGTGCAGCAGGAGTGCAGCAGCAGGGCAGCCTCAGTGCAGCCCCAGGGCAGCAGCAGGGCAGCCTCAGTGCAGCCCCAGGGCAGCAGCAGGCAGCAGCAGGGCAGCCTCAGTGCATCCCCAGTGCAGCAGCAGGGCAGCCTCAGGCGCAGCAGACAGCATAGTGCAGCCTCAGTATAGCCCAGTGCAGCAGCAGGGCAGCTTCAGTGCAGCAGCAGGCAGCAGCAGGGCAGCCTCAGTGCAGCCCCAGTACAGCCCAGTACAGCCCCAGTGCAGCAGCAGGGCAGCCCCAGTGCAGCAGCAGGGCAGCTTCAGTGCAGCAGCAGGGCAGTAGCAGTGCAATGAGGCTTCCCGCAGAGTGCAAAGGAATTAATGTCTATGGAGAAGATTAGCTATGAAGAGCTAGACAAGGTGCTGATTACAGTTGCTACAGTAATTAATGCAAGTGCAGTCCAAGCAAGACCTGCAGTGCTAATGATGTGAGGAAAGTTTCATACACTACAAGTGAATGTAATCTTCCACTTATATAAAAACTGACAATGAAAATCAATTCTGCAAGTGATTTGTTCCCTAAGTAATTAAAGTATTATAGATTTAAGGTGATGCCTATGAAGTCACTCATGTGCAGTGACAGGAAGGGAAGGAGGCGCATATAAAAACCCTCACTGGATCCTGGAAACCTAAGCATGTGTGCAGGAAACTAGGAGAATGCCAGCTGCTATCCATCTTAGGACCCAACCATGACCGTGGCCCTCAGTGCCTGGAACCTAGAGAGGAATAACAAGGCCAACCTCCAACACCAAGCTTAACAAGGTTATGATCAGCCAGCCTAACAGTTTTTAATTTTGTTAAAATAACACATGGGAAAAAACTTTCTGTGTGGTGTGTGTGTACATGGATACACACGTATACATGCATGGACTGCATATTCATGTATGCAGATTCACATAGTGTATGGAGACACATGCATAGGATCCTGGGTATGACATAGAGACCAAAAGGCAAGCACAGATGCTCAGGTGCCACCCCTTGTTTTTGAAACACGCTCATTCACAGATAGGCCTGAACCTTGTCACGTCGATTTACTGAGGCTGGCTGACCAGTGATCCCGAGGTATCCGTCTATATGTCGCCTTCCCTGAGCTTGGTTTACAAGCACATGCTTCCAGGCCAACTTTTTTCCTTTGGGTGCTGAGGATCAACTTAGGTTCCCAGGCTGTAACAGAAGCATTTCTCTGACTGAATTATCCCTCTATCCTCAGGAGGCACAGTATATAAAAACTATGCTACAGCTATGTGTGTTCAGTGAACATGTTTTGCTAATGGAGTCAGAACGTGCTGTATTTTACAAACAAGTCCTTTGAGAATAAAAATATGAAGTTTATATATAATACAAATTTGTTATGAGACTGATACTTTACAATCTTTATCATATGATATAAAGCAACACATTGTAGAAATCATTGTAGAAATGAGAAATGGATCTCAGAAACTGCCATATCTGAGCATACCTTCTATATAGCATAAATAATCAGTAAAGACATTCGAACTGAAACTGGCATACAGTAGCAGATTTCACCATGCCTTTCATTAAGATTACTAATGAAACACAGAGCCTCATCTACCCACATAAGCAGACAGTGGGTTTTACAAGGGAGTCAACATGTAAGCTCAGCCTCACAGTAGGTAAATCAATATTCAAGCAAGGGAGAAAGGTAGGGCTATTTCTCTAGTAAGCAGTGGGATTTGTTTACCGGTCTGTGTTTAAGTTACCATACAAAATAAGAAATTCATTATGATTATGGGATTTTTGATACATATTTGTTCTTATTTGTTCTTCTCCATACCCTTCCCAACCCCCTTACTCCCCACAAAGCTAATTTGTCTATCTGTTTGTCTGCCCCACACCCATATTAAAATTAGTTTTCATGGTCCCATATCTGGTTACATGTGTAAACACACACACACACACACACACATACACACACTACTTATGAAGGAAGATGACCCAGTGTGTAAATACACCTGACACCAAATCTGACATCCTGAGTCCAATTCCTAGGACCCATATAATGGAAGGAGAGAGCGATCTCCCCCAATTAGCTACATATCATTGGATGCCAAAGAATTTGGATCCTAGTGGATGCCAGAGAGTGAGTATCTCACTGGGCTCCAGAGACTGAGGATCCCACTAGATACTAGAAAGCAAGGATCCTTTTGGGATCCAGAGAACACAGGTTTTAATGGACAACAGACTAAAGGTCCTCCTGGGCACCAGAGAACAAGATTACCTCTGGATACCAATGAGCAAGGACACTAAGTAATTTAGCACATAAATGCCAGCCTGAGCGGACACAGATGAATGTGGAAAATAGGCAATCAGAGGTTATAGAGTTCTGTTTGGGACATTAAGATAAAAGCAAAGTAGCTGAAAAGTCTATAGGAAAACCTTCAAATCCTTTCCAGCTGCAGCTGAGAACACTAAGCATCAGAAGAATAATGTGTCCAAAAGGCAATCAACAAATGTATCAACGCTGTGCTGTGGTGCGGTGGGTGGTGGAGGGTTAAGAGTGTTGTGCATTATTCTCTACAGAAACAGAAGGTAAAGAATGAGTCTTCACACATTAAGATGAAGACAGAGCCTCGCTCTCAGATTTCTGTTAACTAAGCAAACAGCCGCTCACTCAAGCTCTACAGGGTTCAGTGTCCACCCCTGCTAAGTGCACCTATCAGATTATGGATCTGTCTCCAACCCTCTCATGACATTGCTAGCACTTGAGCTCAACACTTTTCATCCTCCAAACAGCCAATGAGAATTCCCATCACCTTCATCTCTACTAGTGTTTCACACAACTAAACTCAACACAGCTTCCCCAGGGAACCTTCTCATCAGTGAGAAACCATTCCACATCACCCTGGCCAGGGAGAGAAAGGCCTCTGCTTTCTAGAGAAACCTTATCTCTACACACTTCCAGGGAAGGCATATTGAATACCACTTGTTTTTAAAATCCATTCTATTTTTTAGAGAAGGTTTAGGTTCACAGATAAACTGAGCACCTGCACCCGAGTGCCTAGTGGTGGGTTTCTTAATGATAGAGCTAAACCAACAGGTCCTTAGGGGCCACAGATGCCCCAAGTATCTTCTGGGTTATCTCACTCAGCTCTTCCCTACATATCTAACTACAGACAGCCACAGATTCCGTTGTTGCTTCTACAGATGTCCTCTTCAAGAATGCCATATACTTAATGTCACATAACATGTGGCTTTTAAGAATTAAAATTATTTTAATAACATTAAAGATGGCCTTATTTTACTCCACAAACCCTCTATGTTTTTTCATAACTTCATTGCTCATTTTTTTTGTGTGTTTTACAAAAAAAAAAAAATTTAAATAAAAATTTTAAGAAACAATTAGCAAATTCCTTGATTCAATTGGGATCAGAAATAAATAAATAAATAAATAAATAAATAAATAAATAAATAAATCCCAGTCAATGTGTGACTCCAAGGACAAACTTCATGATTTTTAGCATGCAATGATATCTTTTATTAAAAAAAAAAAATTGCCAATTGAATGGTATACCAAAATTTGAGTTCAGAAAGTGCATCTTACATTCCACAATTACCTTTTATTGTTTCCTCCACAACTTCTACCACACGATCTATCTGCTGAACCTGGAAAAGGGGAGAGATAAGAAGTCAGAACACGTTGGGTGAAGCCAAAGTACATTTTCAAAGAACACTGATGTAGGTGTTACTTGATTTACATAATGTTACATAATAAGTAATATTTAAATTAAAATTAAATTATATTAAGTAATATATACACATAAAATAGATTAAAGATGTAAGTAGTGATATAGGTTTTACTTGAATTACCATAATTAATTATATATAAAACTATACATAGATGATATAGAAATAAGCAGAAAGAAACATTTATGTATGTTTTACTTCATTTACCTAATTAAATGTATACATTATATAGATTAGATAGATTAGATAGTATAATTATATAATAAATAGATGGATGATGGATATGATAGATAATAAATAGATGAGAGATAGATATATGATTGATAGATAGATAGACAGACAGACAGTAGACAGAATGGATGAGATGGAAGATGATAGATAGATAGTAGATTGATAGATGATAGATGAAAGATAGATAGATAGATAGATAGATAGATAGATAGATAGATAGATAATAATTAGATAGAAGTAGAGAGGTAAACAAAAATAATTGCTATCCTGAGAAATAGTGAAGGATGTCTCACACAGTATGACCATTGTCATAAGCTGTGTATCCTCTTGCATCACTGTTACTAGGGCTGGAACCATTACCCCAGAAGGAGAAAGACTGAGAAAGCTCAAACTTCTAAGAGTCATGAGATTCCTAACCCAAGGTTAAATGCTGGGGAGATGGGGTTGCTTTAAGTTGTAGTTTATGAGGTATCCCCACACTGGTGTGTGATTTTCAGTGAGGAGATGCCCTGCTTTGTCAAGTACCCTGGTGATAAAGTAATAAACTCACTAGGGTACTAAGGCTAAATTCAGTTGAATTATATATTTGATCTATTGTCATAGTCTTAACTGGTTGAATAGATATTTGCTCTTATCTCCCAAGAAAAAGCCAGGTAATAGCTTTCTACATAAAGTCAACACAAGATGAATCATAAATTTAATTTTAATCAAAATATGTCTTCCTACAAAGCTTCAAGTTACAGGACATAAAATGGCAGATTACACAACAGAATGTGCTAATATTAAGGAGATACATGGGAAATCTTGTGCTTCATTATTTCAATTTTAAAATCCTTTCAGTGAGTTAATATCTAGTGGTGAGTACCACATTCAGACCCAGGGGATCCATGGTCAATAGGAAAGGCCATTTTCCACATACAAGTGACGAGGGAAGATCCCAGAGTACAGCAAGAAGACAGAGAAAGGAAATCAAAGGGAGTGAGGAACCAAAAGAGTCTTCTGAATGAAGGCAGGAAAAGACACTCAGAAAACCAAGGGACACAGAGAAAGTTAGAATGTAATGAAGGCAGTTCAACAAATAAAATCATGTTCTCAGAAGTTAGAGAAGTTAATGGAAATAGCTCAAGGTTGATCATCTAAAAATTCTCCAAGTATCATTGTGCTCGCTCTCTCTCTTCTCTCTCTCTGTCTCTCTGTCTCTCTCTCTGCTCTCTCCTTCCTCCCTCCCTCCCTCCTCCTCTCTCTTCCCTCCCTCCTCCTCCTCTCTCTCTCTCTGTCTCTCTCTCTGTCTCTCTCTGTCTCTCTCTCTGTGTCTCTCTCTCTCTCTCTGTCTCTCTCCTCTCTCTCCTCCTTCCTCCCCCTCCCTCCCTCCCTCCCTCCTTCTCTCTCTTCTCTCTTCTCTCTCTCTGTGTCTCTCACACACACATACACACACACACACACAAGACAAAAGGAAAAGAAAGAAGACAGGAAGCTCAGGAAATTAAAGCACAGTAAACTGTGACTAAATCCATCCTAAATACCACCAACCTCAGGAAAGGATCTCACTATGTAGCTCTGGCTGATCTGAACTTGCAGAGAAGACTAACCTCTAACTCAGATAGACCTGCCTGCCTCTGTCTCCAGAGTGCTAGATTTAAAAGCACACCCTGACATGCCTGCCTTTGCTGCACAAATAAAATAACTCATGAAAACTAGATCCTAAGATTCATTCTGGAGTGTACGCATGTGTTCTCTGCGGCTGTTTGCATTTTACCACAGCAGAGGTCTTTTATACACATGGACAAGTTAAAAACCAAGAGGCAGGTGTATGTGGATACATCCTTGCTGCATTTACGTCTACTGTGCTCATTTTACCAGCTGCCTGGCATCCTGTTCACGGAAGGGACCATATGCATTCATCTATACCCTACTGAAAAAAAGAACAGCACTATCATTCCACAGTGATGTGGTGGTCCTATACTGAGATGAGAAGAACCTTTTACACATGATGCATTAAAAACACATATGATATCTCTGAAAAATATTTCTTTACCCTCAGTGTCTCACACACAAAAAATGGAGAGACGTGCAACCACAAACCGTGTGCTGTCTCTCTCTGCTCTCAGGTAGGAGCAGCCTGTGTGGACTACTGCAGGTCATCAAATCCAGGAGGAGCACTTTGGAAATCTCAGGAAAAGATGTAGGCACAGTGCTAACAAGGAAACAGATAATGTAATGCATTAGCAATAACTTATGTACTTTGGTCTAGGTAACTACTTCCCTAACAGTTTAAATGCATGCAAAGAGAAGAAAGGTGGTAGAAAAATGTTAAAAATAGGACAAACATTTTTGGTTTGAGCCTAGCCTTTAATGGTTGGGTCAGGAAAATTGGAGCGAAAGGGACCATCTCTGGGACAAGCCAGAGACCTGGGAGGATATGGGGGTGACCCTATCTGAGATATATAGCAATGGGGATATGGAGCCTGAAGTAGCCACCTCCTATAGTCAGGCAGAACTTCCAGTAAAAGGGGACACCAAACCACCCACAAAACCTTAGACCCAAAATTTGCCCTGTCTACATGATGTGCAGGGATCAAGATGGAGAAGAGAAGAGGGAAAAGCCAACCAATGACTGGCCTAACTTGAGACCCATGCCATGAGAGAGCTAACCCCTGACACTGTTAATGATACTCTGCTATGGTTGCAGACGGGCACCAGCATAACTGTCTCCTGAGAGCAGCTAATAAAAACAGATGGAGAACTCACACCTAAACACGAAATGGAGCTCAGGGAGTCTTGTGGAAGAGTCGGAGAAGAATCAAGGAAGCCAAGAGGGGTCAAGGACACCACAAGACCACCTTCATATTTGTAGCAGATGTGCAGTTTGGTCTTCATGTGGGTCTCCCAACAACTGGAGCGGATGGGGTCTCTGACTCAGACTCTGCTGCCTGCATTTGGATCCCTTTCCCCAAGCTGGGCTTCCTGGTCTGGCCTCAATAGGAGAGGATACACTTAGACCTGCTGCAATTTAATGTGCCAGGAAGGTTGGTACTCAGGGTGGAGGAGAGGCTCCCATTTTCTAGGAGAAGGGAAAGTTAAAAAATGAAGAAAGATAGGGTAAGAGATTGGGACTGGAAAGAGAGGAGGGTGGCGAGATGTGATCAAGATGTTGAATGAATGAATAATTAATTAATTAATTAATGAAAAAATAGGACAAGTAATTTTAAAAAAACAAAAGGTTGACAGCATAAAAGCCAAAATAAAAACTTTTTTTTTAAAGCCCAGGAACTATTAAGGAACAGGGCAGCATTAAGAAGGAGGATGCTAACGGGATTCTTATGATCAAAGTATGCTATATACATGTAGGAAAACATCACAATAAAATTTATCCTTTTGGAGAGAAAAAGGAGGGAGGCAAGAGAGCAGAAGGGGCTGGGGAGAGGGAGAGGAGTGAGGTTGAAAAGGGAGAGAAAGACAGAAACAAGACTAGCATGGAAAGTCTCCTCCACTGAATCAAGGGGTGAGGAGGAAACACGGCAAGCAGAACATGGGAGACAGAAGCTAGAGAGATTTGTGGTCCAGACGAGAAGCAAAGAGAAGAAAATGGAGGAGTATGCAATGGGGCTCAGATGAACCCTGAAACACATGAATAAGTGGAACCAATATTTAGAGAAAGGGAGGGAGGAAGAATGGTAAAAGGAGAAATATAGGTTTTAATTAGTCTGGGCTCAGCTGTTCAGTACCTGTGAAGAAAAGTGTGGCCAGTGTCTGCTTATAGAAACAGGTGCTGAAACAGCATGCAGGTGATTCCCACTGGAACTGGCACAGAAGAAGTGCAAGTTTGGGTAAGTGCAAGTCACAATACACACAGTGACTTGGATTGCCTGGGATTCAGACTGCGGTAGGAGGCAGAGGTCTTGGCTAAATTGTGTACAGTATAAAGATGAATTACCAAGGTAGCAATTGAGATCAACAGATAGCAGAAAAAATGAGAAAAATACAAAATAACTCAGTGACAGGGCCAGAACAATACTGTCTTCCTATGTGCTTGTAAACAGGAAGGTTCAGAGGGAGTCCAACACTTGCTCTTATAGCACACAAACAGAATAAGGAAGCGGGGAATGGTGTAGCGTAGTGGACATTTGCTACACTATGTCCATTGAGGTAAACTATGAACTCTAGTAAGGAAAACAGAAGCATAAGCCCATGAGAATCTTGGGTTAAATGGTGGGTTTGAGAAGGATCCACCTCTCTTTAGGACACTGAGGCAAGTAGTATGCACTGTTAGAGATTGTCAACTACTTTTAAATTAATGTTAATAATTTTAGGCATTGATTAAAGTACTTGCCCAATATTTGTTTTTCATTTAAGCTAAGATAATTGAGGTCCAAACACTAATTGGCAAGTTAGATCCTGGTGCCCCAGCTGCCTTGAGTCAAGCAGCTGGCTGGATTTCCCACTATGCACAACACCTACACAGCAACCACATCTGCTCCACCAAAGCAACTCCAGCTCCAGAGAGCATGTCCCCAGACATGACTGGTTCAACTGCTTGTACCAAGCTTCTTACTATCAAAAGGCTCAAAGCTAGCAACCACTTTCCCCTAGCATTTCCTCTGCATGTCCAAATGAAGGTCTGTGATTGGTTACAAACACAAACCTTAATTTCTGTGACTGACTGTGTCATGACTATAGAAACACTCTTGCCCTATCACTTCAGGAAATATAAGCAGCCTACCTTCATGTTGGTCAGGAGACTCCTATTTGTGCTGCTCCCAGATAAAACTTAGCCTTCATAAAAGACTTCGCCCACTATGTCCCTTGCCTACATTCACCTTTATCATCAGTAGACAGTAGACTAATGGTAACTTAGAAGCCAGCAGAAGCAGCAGCAAAGCCGCAGCAGTGGTAAAGTCAGTGGTGATCGTGGCATCCTGGTGGCAGCAGGAACAACAGAAATGGGAAGAGACCTGAAGCACTAAAGAAAGTGACTATGGGAAAAACAGAATAAATAGAGAAACAGAGAAAATGAAAACTTCCAAAGGAGAGATGAGGGTCTCAGCACATGGGCCTGTTTGAAAGCTGTGACACAAGCAATGAGTGACACTACTGCTGATAGTGGTGGTGGTGGTGGGGTGGTGTGGTGTGGTGATGCTTGCAATACAGTCTGACATTTCCTCAGTTAAACACAGTTATTATATAACTCAACAGTTCTAAATCTATACAACAGAAATGAAACCTATACACACAAAAAACCTTTGCACACTGTTTATAGCAACATTTATAATGGCCAAAGGCTGAAATATCCATCAACTGATAATGAAACATACGCCATAAAAGAGACAGGAGCAATGAGACGTGCTACATGTCTACGCATAGTAAGAAATCAGAGTGGTCCTCGTATCGTACAACCCCATTAGATGAACTGTCCACAAGAAGTCAGAGAGGCAGCAAGTTAGTGACTGTCCACGGATGGGCCAAAGGGGAAAGAGACAGGTGCACGAGGGAGCCCATGTTTCTGGCAGGAGTAAGTAGTGTCCGGACACTGTGGTGATGGTCATAGACTCTAAATAAACTAAAAACCACAGGACTACACACTGCAGATGGATGCAATGTGTGAAGTATGAATTGTATCTCAAGAAACCATTACATCTAAAAACAACAACAACAACAAAAGATGAAATTAGCTGATGTTGTACTGTGAAGGTCGTTAAAGAAAAGCACAACTGAGGACAACATGCAGCCTGAGGGAGGGACATGAAGACTCACACCTCTATACAACAGTGGACAGCTCGGGGCTCTGCATCCATAAAGGACAAGGCCAGGAAGAAGTGTGCATAAAAACAGAATAAGAAACCATTATTTTTACTTAATTACAAGGAAGCAGAAAAGAAGTTCATTATGTAATTTGTGAAGCTATTGTGTCCATTTGCAGTGATAAGGACAGTAGAGAAAATAAGGAGAAAAGGCAGGGAGAAGGAGGGACCACAGTTGCAGGCAGAAGAGGAAGAAGGCCAAATTGAGTGCAGGTGGGAGGAGGGGACAGAGCAAAGACAAACCCAAACTCCCCTTGAGGAGGACACAATAGACTGAATTTCCACTGAAGAGAAAGGAAAGCTATTCTCAGTCAGCACCATAAACTGCAGCCTGGTTACACAAAAGCTTATTCAACAGCATATAATTCAAATAAAATACGTAAAACAGTATCTTGTGCCCTTCAGGCAATTGATTATAAATATACAGGGGAAAACAAAACAAAGCATGCAGCATGTTCCCTTACTGGCTCCATATGTTCTGAATCAGGAAGTAAGGACTTGGTGACCAAGCAATTCATAAATAACGTACTGAGTCATTATGGTGAGGGACTTTCAAAGGGCCCATACAAATATTTTACCCTGCTCTCAGAAAAGACCCCAGGGTCACAGCTGAACATGGAGAGAGGAAATGAGCCGACATGCTGGCACCTAAAGCAAGTGAAAGGTGCTGTTCACACATCTCCAAACTGTTGAGAGTAGAACTTTCCCCAGGGTGAAGCTACTCACAGCTGTGCCAGCCACTGTGTCCGGTACCAACTACCTGTGGTCACTACATACTCAGCTGAAACACCAAATGTTTAAGCCGTGTGGGACAGGAAGGTTTACGGGACTGTAAGGCAGCAGTTCACTTTGCAGGCCAGCTCTTAGAAGCCAATGAACACAGCTCATTGAACAAAGACAGCTTCCCAGTTACACTAGAAAGCAAGGCCACATGCCTGTGTCCCCAAGAGTCCAGGTAGAAGGACTCACTCGACTGCCAGAGGTCCTGGTCTGGCATGCATCTAGGGTATTTTTTCTAAACAGCCTGTGAGACAAGCCAATGGGTAGCAGAATCATAAAGCCAACATCTAAGAAATTCTTCGGTTTCTGGTTGCATGCTAGTATGGAACATGAGATACCACTTTTAATCCTAAACATTCTGGGGATCAAACTCAGGACACCAAGCTTGGCAGCAAGCATGCTTATCCACCGAACCGCCTCACCTAACCTTATATAAAATAAAGCTTTACGTTCAGAATCATTGGTGAGCTTCCTGAGCAGATCTTCAGTAGAATAGTGGGAAGGAAAAACTGCCACTGTGTAGTAAGGAAATACTGACTGAACGCAACTACACTCTCAGGGAAGCTTCTTAAACATTTTCCAATGTGGCTCCTATTTGCCTAAAAAAAGTTTTATATGGATCTGAGGATAAAGATATCCATTATAAAATAGATATATAAATCAAACATTTGCTGATAACAAATCATAAGAAATTTATTTTAAAATATTTCATCAGTATATAATTTCACCATTTATTTAAAATGAAAGCAAATTTGCAAACTAGTGATAGAAGGACTTGCTTGTCTCTAACAGCACAATCCAAAGATGTATACTGATTTGATAGATTAAAGAATGATTGTAGGAAAATCACAAATGTCTTTGTTTTCTGTAATTCAACCATTACGTTTCTGGGGAAGAAGAAAGCTTTATGTGTACAGGAAATGCTCAGCAGTTCACAACATAACATGAAAACATGGCATAGTCTGAAAACATGGTGGCTGACAGCACGCATGCCTAGTCTGGAATCTGAGCTGAGGCATTTCAGACAGAGGTGTTCATTAGGACTGTGGGACCTGACAGCATGCTAAGTACAAAGTGCAGAGAGGAGTTCAGAAACAAAGCTACAGTGAAGTCACATGATACAGCACAGGTAAGCACTGTCAGAAACACAGAAGATGGCTACATGGTGACGTGAATTTATTTTTGGTTGCTAGGCATTCAAAAATATTTCCCACTTGCCAAATGTTTCATGGCCATCCCCATTCCATTCATGTTCCTGACCATAGGGTCACAACCCATAGTTCAAGAAGCTTTGCACTGAGTCATTTTGGGAACTAAGGCAAGCAGACAGTCTCCGCACTTCTCAGATCTGACTGCCCAATAGTTATGGATAAGAACAAAACTACAAAAGGAAAAATCTTTGGTCAAAATGATCAGTGAACATTTACTGGGTACACTTATGTGGCATGAGTGGAGAAGGCTGGAGAAACACACAGTGGTTAAAGTGATGACAAGCTTGTCCTGGTGTAAAAAATTAAATTGGAGTTATGGGCTTTGTGGAAAAATAAAATCACTTAAGTGTACAACCATATTTCCAAACCTAAAACCCTAACTCTCTGTTAAGTTAGACACACGGAGTAAAGTCACCCATAGATGGGATCCTGGGAACCATGTGGCAGTACCCCAGAGGCTGAGACCTGGAGGTGAGGAAAACACAAATAGAGCATTTTAAAACATACATTCATGTACTAGGGAGGATGGGTAGGTAGCTTGGTACGGTGGGGAATTTGGTATGATCTGGAGAGCAACAACAGTGGATGAAGACTAGGACATTACAAGGCATAAACCCTATAGCGTAGCTTTTTACAGTGCTAGTGCCTTAGTGAGAAAAAATCTCTGTGTGTGTGTGTGTGTGTGTGTGTGTGTGAAAGAGAGAGAGAGAGAGAGAGAGAGAGAGAGAGAGAGAGAGAGAGAGAGAGAGGAGAGAGAGAGAAGGTAAAAAATCATACATAGTGGAAAAGGTTTCAGAGGAGATGCAGACAGTATGTTTAGAAGTCATAAGGAAACCAGCAGCAGGAGGAAGTGAGTTAACATGGCGTTCTTCTATTTATCCATCAGGTCCACTCTTACCCCAATGATGCTCAGCCCTTTGAGGTAGTCCTGACGAGGCTGGGCTTGAGGAACGCAGCCAGCGAGGACAACTTTCTTATTCTCCTCTTGAGCTTTTCTGTAACAGTGAAGAAAATCATTGTGAATTCTATTGCTCACTGACACAGCCTTAGAAATTGATGTTAGTGCACCTAAGTTCTCCACTTAAGAAGACTATCTAACATGAATCAGGATTTTCTGGCAATGGGCTAAAGAAAACATTCACGATTAAACTTCTGTACCATATGCCTGTTTCTCAGACCACTAATGCATTTGTCTGTTAGGGCCTTTCATTACCACCATATTGCCAAATAAAACAATCACACAAAGTTTGCAACAATGATATGAAACATGTGCTGATAAACAAGCTAATCCTTCAAACAAGTCATGCATTTAAAATGTTAGTAAGAATGCACATAAAACATCATATAATCTTTCTTAAACTTTACACAATATAAAATTAAAGTATAGTTCAAAACAATTCCAACAGGAGAGAAAAATAGAAGGTAAAATATCTCATACCATTGAAATTCCCAATCTCCTGCAGACTCCTTCTCCCTAGACAACCTATGGTTATTAGTTTCCTGTGTTGGCTGTCAACCTTCACATAGCAAGCATGACTAGATGATGTATGTATCCACAGATATGCATGTGTACATATTTGTACACATATTCATCTATGAGGAAGACTGGCTAAAGCAGCCTGGGCTCATCAGGGGTTAATCCATTAGTGACTACTAGAAGGGCTATGTGGAAGTGATGCCGGTCTAGGGAACAGGAGCAAGGCCACCCTTGAAAAGCGGACCTTGTCCCTGGACCTTCCCTCACTGATTTCAGTTTCTTCCTTGTCCTCCCTTTCTGGCTGCTAAGGTGTGAGCGGTTTTTTGTTTGTTTTGTGGTTTTTTGTTTTATTTTGTTTGTTTGGGGTTTTGTTTTAGTGTTTTTTTTTTGTTTGTTTTGGTTTTTTTTGGTTTTTTTGGTTTTGGTTTTTGGGCTACACCATAATGTTCTGCACTGCTACCCACAGACCACTGACAAAATCAACTCGCAAAAGATTTTTTTCCCTATAAATTAATTTCCTCTGATATTTTTTCCACAGCAATAAAAGCTGACAAACACATAAGCTCTAAGTAGAAGTTGGTTCAAATGCGCATCTGGCATTTGAAGCATTACGAAGCATTTCGTTCTTGAGGAGTAAAGGGCATGTCTGTGTTGAGCATCACCAAAGACATTCACTGCTTTCAGCAACACTGATTTAATGCTAGTAACAGCAGACGTGTGTGTCTATTTAAACCTCCTAGGATCAACAATATCCTCTGCTCATTTTAAAATTAGATACGCATGCCTTTGACTCTTTTTCAAGACATCAATTTCGAAGTGCATTACCGGTTTCCCTGCTGCATTCATGGGTGCCATAATTCGTGCACCAGGCTGGGACCATGCTACTCTAGCACCCAAGAAGGCTGAGGTGCTCGTAGCTGAGGTTATGGACTTGAATTTGGAATATATGCACTTATCTCCATACCTGCATATATTTGTTTTTTAACAAAATTATTTTAGTAAGTAAGAAAATTTCTTTTAGGATTCTAAGTACGGAAATTTTATCAAAGGACTCTTATTGAAACATAACATTTCTATCTCTGCCACATGATTACACTTTATTGATAAGCACTTCATTTCAAACAAATGTTTTTATAGTACATGCAAAACTCAACATGACAGTTAACATCCTGCTTTCTGAGAACCTACACTATTCCTTGTAGAATCACAGCCACGTATCCAAAAGGTCACCAATGATTGTGCTCAAAGAAAATGTCTGGGGCCATAGAGATGGCTCAGCAGTTAGGAGCACATGACACTCTTGCTGAGGACCCTAGTTCAGTTCCGAACACCCACATGGAAACTCAGAATTACCTTGTTCCAAGAGACCCAATATCTTCTTCTGACATCCTTGGGTACCAGGTATGCACATGGTACACAGACATTCATGAAGGCAAAACACTCATACACATAAAATAATAAAATAAATCAAAAGAATTTTTTAAGAAAATGCCTGTTTCCCATGAAATGAAATGATTTTAAGGAAACATAGAAATGAGGAAGACTCATGCCTGCAATTCAATAGACAATGTTAATAAAAGATGATATGACAAAACTATAGCAACTTGGCAGCAACTATGCAACTCTCAGTGGCAGAGAAAAGAGCAGGAGTCTTGAAGAGAAGATCAATGTGCAAACGAGAAAAGCCTTCACAAAGAAATTTTTATCAGCAAATGTAAAAAGAAAAGGGCAGGAAAAAAAGAGCACAGAAAGCTGCAGGCAGTCGCTATAGGAGGGACAAAAAAAAAAGAGAGCAGACCAGGAGGACAGAACAGTGTTAGCCACAGCACCAAGCAGAACAGGCTGTGTGCCAAGCACTAAGAACACCAGAAGATTAGGAGCAAAGGTTCAGAAAAAGCCTGACTTAGTAACTTACTAAGAACTATTCCAAGCTGAGTTGAATTTGGCTTCAAAATGGCAGGGCAGACAAGATGTAAAATCTAAACCAAACCTCAGCCCAGCCATGGGATACCAATACCACACTTTACATGTGACCAAAACAATGCTCCAAAGCTTTAAATACAGTCTCCAAATGTGCCGGTTCTAAGCACTCCTTTCTGACAGTCTGTTCTTTTTATTTATTAAGCTTTGTTCATGTTAATACAGGGTGAAATTATTTTTCTTTTGATACATACCCATAACAGATCTTTTTTAAAACTTTTATCCTTCAAAATATGAATGCTGCTAAGAATAATAACTTAAGAAAAGTTTAAAATAGTATGAATTACCATGTCTTCCTTTCAGGTGGCACTGGCATGTTAATTAAAAATTTAATGAATATAAAGTTAATTTAATATTTTGGTTCATATATTCTTGAAACATATCTCCAAATGAGACTAGTGGCATGCACCTGCATAGACCATTAACTTGAGTGACACAGAAAATAAAAATAAAGCAGCGGCCTCCTCTTCTGAATACCAAACATAGGAAACAGTTCGTAGAGAAGCTTAAGATTCCTAGCAGCATGAGGATACCTAATGATGACAAAGGATCATTCCTTTACTTCAAAAATAAGAAAACTGAGCTTCAAAAAGATAAAATGATCTCAGTTGAGTATAGCAGAGCTAGGGTGAGCCCAAGATCGCCTGGATCCTTGAGTTCCACATTTCAGAACACAATAACAAATACTGAGAAAGCTTTCCTTCTCTAGAACACATGGTCGTGTACCAAGCTGTAAAACCAAGTGCCTTCCAGGAAGAACCTCAATTTGGTATCTGTTCTACTCACCCAAGTTCAATGAGCAACATAATGGTCTAATAGAAAACTAGACTGGTTGGTGTATGCAGAAAAGCATAGTTCTTTTTCTACTAGTATTGGGTCAGGAGAGACTGTAGATTCTCTATCTGTACTTCTCTTATTCCTCATACATGTTCTAAAATTGGTATTAATACAAGAATATTCATAGCAGTTTAAACTTTCACCTAAAATTTCTTTCATTTAAAAAAAGTCCCGCCGTGTGTCCTTGTCAGTCTATCAATAGTCTATCCCTGTGCCCCCAACCCTACCCCTCATCACCTCTGGCCCTTGGGAAATCTTCCAGTGTCCTGAGAGAGGGAGAACTAGCCCCGCACCTCGCCTAGGCAGCACAGCAGAGCTGACCATGGTGGTGGGACCCTCAGGTGACCAGGTCCCCAGGGAGAGAGCTTCATGAGGTGGCCTGGTTGATGCTCCCCCCACCACTCATCTGGAGAACTGGCCCCCCAAGGACATGACAATGAGAGAACCAGACCTGTCCTCTCACTGGTTGTAGCATTCGGGCAAGCCAGTACCTAGCCTGGACAACACAGTGGAACTGGTCCTAATGGCTAAAGCAAGGGTGAGCCAGCCTGGAGAGTGCGAGAGCAGGAGAGCTGGCTTAGCCCCTTGCAGGCTGCAGCACTTGGGAAAGTGGGCTCTGCACCTTGACTAGCAGCACATGGAGCTTACTCTGGAGGCGTGGGTGCCTGTGAACAGGCCCTGAGGCCATGAGAGCAGGAAAGCTGACCATGTCTCCTGCCAATGGTGACACTGCAAACTCACCCTGGTGGTACAGATTAGGGACAGTTGGTGCACTGACCAGCTCAGCTATCACCTAAGCCTACATCCAGGGCTCTGAATTCGCCCATCCCAAAATCTGTATCATCTGAAAACAGTGCAGGTTCGTGAAAGGGCCAGTCCTGCTGATCTAAAGCTGTAGGATCTCTGTGACACAGGGTAACAACAGGATAACCAGGAGGAGTCTCTGTTGGTGTCACAGAAGCCAGAGATCTTGAAACAGACGAATGACTCAAGCAATGAACATCTGCAAGTGAAGATGTGTGGACAGAGGGATATACTGTGGCACACATGGTGACATAGTACAGCTTCTACAATGAGATCTTTTCTATGCTTCGGTTTTTGTTGTTGCTTTTTGTTTTGTTGTAGGTTTTTTTATTGGTTTGGTTTTGTTGGGTGCATGTGGATTTTGGCTGGAGGTCGGGGGCTTGCAAGGGCAAAGGGTGGAGATGAGTAGGACTGGGCTACAAATGTGAAACATGCAAAGAATCAATAAAAAGTTTTAAAAACAATAAATGGCAATTAGAGAAATAGAATTTTGTGAAAAATAAATTCCTTCAGTATATCTAGGTTTTACGCTTTTAAGTGTAAAACTCTTCCTCATGACAGCAAAAGAAAGAAGGTCATGGCACTGTGTTTCTGTATGACGCAAACACACCTCTACACTTTATAAGAAAGACTCTTGCATTCAGATGTTCTCATGAGGAATCTCCTGTTTTATGAGATGATGCATGTGACATACAGAATTGTAATTGTGTACCTTATGCTTTGTGAGGAGGACAAGTGTTACAGGATGGTGAGCAATGTACAGTGCATCTAGTAGACAGGGGCCAGTGCCCGTGATAGGAGCAAGAGAAGGTACTCTGGCCAGATGATCAAAATACACAAACCTGCTACATGCAAGCAATAATTTCTTTAAAGTTAATCTGGATATGACAAACTCTGATTCTGTAACATTGCCAAATCCCAGATATAAGTAACACATAGCTAGTGGCATGTATCTTCTTACTACAGCTCTTAAAAGAGAGGCTGCTGGAGGGCTCAGCACTTGCCTCACAAGCCTGAAAACCTGGTTCAGATCTCTGGAATCCACACGATAAACTTCATACAGTGTTTTGAATATGTGATTCTCTTATTCCTACGGAAAGAGAAAATGTGACGCAAGTGAATTGACCAAAATTCTTGAAAGCCAGTTAAGTAGGAACACACAGTACAATGATGCAATACAAGAAGATGCTGCATCAAAACAAAGGGGAAAGACAAGTGCTGACTCCCAAGAATTGTCCTCTGATCTCCAAATGTGTATATGCACAAACACACAAACATCCACATAAACATGCATGCAAACACTTGCAAATAATAAATAGATGAGAAAAATTAAAAAACAGACAATCCAATGAGAAGAAATACATCTTACATTCAATTACACACAAATCACTAACCTGAAGTTTATAATAAATCCTTAAATCAAACCAATAAAACTCGAATCCATAAGAGCTACTATAATCCTGTAGAGATTTTCTTATATAAGCCACCCCCAACTCTCTCCTTTTTGTTGCATTTCTCCTCTAAAAGCAACAAAAGTTATACTTAAGCATAAAGTCAGAAAAGTAGCATAGCAATTGGATAGAACTAATTTGACCTTAGTGTAGGTGGCATTCATCACAAAGCTATGTAATTAAATACAACTTTTAGCTTGGGGGGGGGGTGTTTCCTTTAAAATAGCAGTGGCCTATATACATAGAACAGACTAAACCTTGGAGCCACTATTCACTTCCAAACACAGCAAGAACAGTGGTTTCAGAGACAGAAATACCACACACTGTTTTGTGTAAAAATGCCCTCTTGACAATATAAATGAACAAAACAGCATCCACTTCGGGGGGTTAAGTTGTCAGTTTTTCTATTTCAATGCTAGCTCATGGACAAACTCACACTAACATCAATTCAAATTATCAACTAAAACAACCATGAAAACAGCACTCGCCATTTACCAACAGGACTTAAACAAACCAAATTATGCTGTAATGTATAACTGAAACCAGGTTTCCTCATTATTACGACCGTCCATTATGCAGAGGAAAGTAAAGCTCAGCAGAATCATACGGGAAGGGAGCTGAGGCTGTGCCAATTAGCTTTGGAAAAGCACATACTCAGAATGTGCCTCGACTGAGTTCACTGCTGTTATCTCCTAGGGAAAACTATAATAAAACGTCTATATGTATCCATGAAAAATGATACAGAGCACTGTAGCAAGTGGAAAACCTTAAGCTAATCAACTAAGGCATGCTGATTAAACACTAAGCGTGACGCATGCAGGGGTGGCCCACACCCACAAGTATAGGGGCAGCACAAATTAGAGCCTAAGAATTATTAAACTTAAAAATCATGACAAGTTGGAGGATCGAGAGGTGGAGGTGAATCTGGAAGGAGTTTAAAGTGAATATGATCAAACTACATTGCATAAAACAATTAATAATTCAAAAAATTAATAATAATATAATAATATAACATAAACAATTAATAAAATACACACACACACACTGGAGAAATAGCTCAGTGGTAGAATGTTTGCCTACCTTGCATAAGTCCTAATACCTCCCTCGATATACTATTGGTTACAACAAAACTGCCCCGGGATAAGGTGGTACTGATGATGTCTCAGAGCTATAAATAGATATATACACATACATATATATGTTTCTAAACCTACATGCTAGCAATAATAATAAAAAGAATTTGCTCAACTATATACTACTTTAATAATTACCCACTTGCCCATATAAAATACTTCGTTTATTTGTTTCTTTTGTTTGTTTTGTTTTGTTTGTTTGTTTTGTTTTGTTTTCTGGCTGAGTAAGGATCTTACTACAAGATGTTAACAAACTTAGTGTTCACTTTGTGGTCCAGGTTGGCCTTCAATTCAGAGCAACTCTGCTGCTTCAGATTCCTACGTGGAGGATTGTGGGCATTTATCAATCTTGGGGTGATTATCTAATGTTAGAGTAAATTGACATCTAGAGTCAAAATAATAGCTCCATTTCGTTTGGGGATTGTTCTGTGAATAATAATCACTTACTATATTCTATTAGTGTTCAAAGTATGCACAAATATACATTCTCATGTTCACATAAAAATGAATGAGGAGAGAGGAGAAAGCCAACATTGCATTGGACTAATGTTAAATTTTTAGCACTGGAAGTAGTAAGAAAAGAGTTACATATTATTTGTACTTCAAAAATATACATAAATAAAATCAGACCTGTATGATCATAAAAATACTTTAAAATTTCTTTTTTTTCCCTCTTTTTTTTTTTTTATTGGAAATTTTTACATTTCAGATGTTCTCTCCTTACCCCATTTCCCCGCCTCTCCCCTAGGAACTCACTATCCCTTCCCCCCTCCTCCTGTCTCCACATTGGTGTACCCCCACCCACCCTCCTCCGTACCTCACCTCCCCACCCTCGGATATCCCCCCTCCCACAACGTCCAGCCTTCATGGGACCAAGGATCTCTTCTCCCACTTATATATAGCTCCCTTGCATATATAGCTGGAGCCATGGGTCCCTCCCTAAGCGCTCCCAGGCTGGTGGTTTAGACCCTGGGGGCTCTGGTTGGTTGGGATTGTTGCTTTCCTCATGGTGTCACGAATCCTTTCAACTCCTTCAGCCTTCACTCTATCTTCTCCATTGGGAACCCCATGATCAGTTTGATGGTTAGCTGTGAGCATCTGCCTCTGAGTATGTCAGACTCTTGCAGACTTCTAAGGAGACAGCTATATCAGGCTCCTGTCAGCATGTACATCCTGACATCCACATCAACTTTGGTGACTGCACATAGGATGGATATCCAGGTGGAATGGTCTGTAGACGGCCCCTCCTTAGTTTCTGTCCTGCACTGTGTCTCCATATTTGCACCCTTGAGTATTTTGTTACTCCTTCTAAGAAGGACTGAAGCCCCCCCCCTACTTGGTCATCATTCTTCATGAGCTTTATGTGGTCTGTGAGTTGAATCTTGGGTATTTCAAGCTTCTGGGCTAAAACCAAAAGAACCAGGTCTGAATGAGATGACAGACTCCCATTCAGAATTATCATATGAAAATTGTTATGGAGTAAGTAAAAACTGGAATAAACTATGTTTTGATCACAGCCTCATTTAAAAAAATAAGTAGGCATGAATTTAATCTCTCTCTAAATAACTTTAACATGTAAACCTAAACACTATGGTCTGAGTCCTCAGAGACTAAGATGACTGAAGGAATAAAAGCTTATAGCTCAATGTGTTCCTACAATCCAACAGACAAAACAAAAATACACACGAAAGCAAACCTATAGCAGTGATGCAAGCAGGGAGAACCCAAAAAGCAATCTAAAACATAGACCTCTTTAGGTAGAACTCTTAAAAAACATGACCTATAAAGAAAAGCCACAGAGCCAGGTGAAGGGAAGAGAGAAAGCAGACCTCTCACTGAGGATGAACACATGATGACATGAATTCCTCTAATGTCGCAGCCCCCAGAAGTACTCACAAGTGAAGACCAGAAGCACATCTCTAAACATACCAGTGTAAGTTCTTACATTTGGATCTGTGAGCTTTACCTCCTCAAAGGCAAGTAGAAGAGACGCACCCATTGATAAAAGACTGCTAAAAACTACACCTAAAGCATCAATAACTCTACTATGCTTCAAGGAGGCACATCCTTGGAGAACCATAATCTTCAATAAAACTTGGCCCATAGGAGGCCAACAGTCAAAATGCCTGAAATAGTTAATGGATAAATTATAAGGAAAGAAAAACATGGGGGAAACTACAGATTAAAAGAAATGTAGGATACAGATACGGTTTTTTAAAAAACTCATCAGGGTTTTACTTTATTGTTTAATGACAAAAAGAAGGAAAACATAATAAGGAACCCACAAAACTGATCACTAACTCATCAAAATGGTGGTCACTTATAGGTGGAGCAAGCTGTGACTGCCACAGTGGGATGGTTTGACTGAGAATGGCTCCCAAGGCCCATATATTTGAATTCTTGGTTCCCAGTTGGTGGAATGCCTTGGGAAGAATGAAGAAATGTGGCCTTCTGTCTTACAGAACCAAAGCTACAAGATCTCCATGACACAGGGCCACAACAGGATATCCAAGAGATGTCCTTGTGAGGATCCAGTATTGGTAGCATAGCTAAGCCAGAGGCCAGATCAATGACTCACTGCAATGAACATTCCAAGTAAAGCTGTTTAGGCAAAAGGGTATACTGTGTGATACACCACATCTTCCATGGCAAGATAGTTTTTTGTATGTATCTGATTTGGTTTTGGTTTTGGTTTGTTTTCTTTGGGAGATGCAAGGGTAGATTTGGAGAGACTGGGAGATGATGAAATTGCAGTACATGATATGAAATTTAAAAAGAATCAATAAAAAGGTTTTCTAAAGTAATTTTAAAAATTCAAAGAGAGAGAAAGTAAAAGAAAAAGAGAAACAGACAGAAAGACAGAGAGAGAGAGAGAGAGAGAGAGAGAGAGAGAGAGAGAGAGAGAGGCCTTGTTGGAGAAGATGTATCACTAGGGACGAGCACTGCACTTTCAAAACCCATACCATGCCCAGTTAGTGCACGTGTGCTCTCCCTCCACGCCACCACCTCCTACTTGAGGACATAGATGTAAGCTTTCAGCTATTGCTCCAGTACCATGTCTGTCTGCCTCTGCCATACTCTCCTCTGTGATGGCCCCAATAAACTCTTCCTTCTTAAGTCCTGTGGTCGTGGCATCTCATCGCAGCAATAGAAAAGTAACTTGGACAAATGTATAAAGCACAAAAGCAGCTTGAAAGTGACTGGTGATATTACAGTTCTTGAGCGGTAGTGAAATGGGTATTGGGCTTTAGCAATTTGCTGACCCAGACATTTCTGTGTGACTTTCAAATATTGTATTTAACAATATAGACATTAAAAATAAACTAAAATTTAATTAAAAATAAATAAGCAGAAATTTCCCAGCAAAAAGGGGAAGA
Organism: Mastomys natalensis; assembly: GCA_021653895.1. NCBI lineage: Eukaryota > Metazoa > Chordata > Mammalia > Rodentia > Muridae > Mastomys > Mastomys natalensis. The sequence continues at coordinate 1,315,696 of JAJTUV010000044.1, read as the reverse complement.
GAAATAAAACTGTGGTTAGTGTCCCTACATCCTTTGAACCTTCCTATTTATCTCAAAACCCACATAAAAGTGGTTTCTAACCCAGGGCATACAAACAGGATGTCACAGTTAGCTGGAAGAACCCTGATGAATGCTTTAGGGGAGAAAATATGGTATTTGGTTTTCTGATCATCTCAGAAAAATAAAGTGGTGTTTCAAACCAACTAATTAAGAATTTTGATTAAAGGGATTTTAGACATCATTAAATAATTGGTTGGCTTTCTACATTTTGGTGGCAATAAATTCAAAGCTAGACTACTGAGTAGACAAGAAAAGTAACAGTAGGGAGGGTGCCCAGGATACACCTGTGCCAGGTTTCTTATCTAGTGTGTCTGGGCAACCTCATTACTGCTCTTGTGAAAACAAAACTTTAAGCTTTAAGGGGCAGGATGCACTATAGCATACACAGCCAGCCTCCCCAGAGGCCCATGTGTTCAAGGCATGGTTCTCAGGGTGGAACTACTAGGACAAGTTGTTAACTTTGAGATAGAAGCAGGTCTTTAACTCAGTGCTGACATGCCTTTGGTGGACATTGGGACCCTGGTGTCTCCTGTCCCTGATGTAACTGGCACTGCCCTGCTTAATGCACTTTCTGTGACATCCTAGCAACCCACTGAGGAGTACTCAGCCACCAATCCTAGACAGTGGACCAAACTATACCTTTCTCCTCTGTGAGTTGTCTCCAGTCATTGCTAACTGACACAACATGGTTCTGGAAGGAAGCTCTAAACTAACAGCCTCAAGAGTTCAATTTAGAGTCTGCCTCTGTGGCAAACTGAAAGAAAGGCAGATCTTGTCTCTGTTCTAGTTTTCCCACAGGTTAAATAGAAGCTGCTAAATCCTGTGGTTTATATTGTCGAGAAAACTCTACAATTGTAATAGGAAACACTTGCCTTAATAGGCAGTAATCACAACCAACACCAAATAATATTAAAAAGAAATACTGTAGGAATGAGTGAAACCTTAGATTTTCTTCTCTAAATGCTATGGTATTAAATTAGTCACACAAGTTCTTTGAAAGCATCCACAAAAAAACACTACAAATGGAGATTTGGAGGGAATTGTGACAGACACAAAATGAAGGGCATTTACTTAAATTCTAAACAAGAACCATAAACTCAAGGTACCCAAGTCATCATCCCAAGAGTGAGCTATCTTGCTGCCTGGGACAAAGACAAACAGCGCTCAATCTCTAGAGGCTCCGGCGTAGGAGACAGAGAACTAAATGCATGCTTCCACTGTTCTTCCAGGATGCAGGCAAGAGACAGAAACAAGAGGCCACACAAATACAACAGATGCCAGATTTCAAATCCCCTCACTAAAAACAAACGATAGTGGATTCCTAATGCCTACCATGTAAGGCTCAGTGAAACTCAGGTCTCCCTGCTTCAATTAAATCAATTTAGGCAATTATTGCTGATTAAATCACATTTCTCAGGCACTATCTCTAAAAATTAAGCTTTTCATATCTAACACAGCCTCTCCTGCATAGGGGTCTCAGCAAATGATTTTGCAGCTTATTTTACTGAAAAAAAAAAAAAAACTGCTGTTTCTACACACAAGCCTATCTAATGGACTATTCTACATCAAAATGCTGGTTCTTCTATGACTTAGTACAGAGAGTGCTTACCTAGCAATTAGCACACACAGGCTATGTCATGTGTGCCCCCCACAAATAGATTAACTGTCCTTATTCCTCACAAATTGAGATGCTTCTTGTACATAGTACATTCCAATCCTTCTGGCACTACTATTGCTGTAATTATCTGCTTTTCTTCTAGTAAGCATTTTTTTCCTCTATAATACGTCTCTATAAAAGTGTATAGATGCACATAATACCACATCTTAAAAATGCAAAACAAAATCCTAATACTAGAGAGACTGAGGCTGAGGATAATGAGTTTGGCATTAGCAAGGGATATACATACAGAGAGACACAGACATACACAAGTGTGTGCACGCGCGCACACACACCCCTCCCCCTAGGTATGGAGTAAGCATCTCAAGTCAACATGCTCCAACAGATCCTTATGTCTTGCTCCCATAACCATACCACACCACATGTAAACAAACAGAATAGCAACTTATTTCAGACAAATGGTAACAATGCTCATCCAAACTCAACCCCCTGCCACAAAGAAACAAACGAACAAAGGGAGCAGGGAGGGAGGGAGGGAGGGAGGGAGGGAGGGAGGGAGGGAGGGAGGGAGGGAGGGAGGGAGGGAGGGAGGGAGGGAGGGAGACTGGCAGATCAGGAACTTCCCTGGACTGCTCTCTCAGATTCCACATTCAATGTGCCCATAAAAGTCACTGTGTCAAGCTTTAAAATAGAATTCAAACCTAAGGCCTTCTCTTTGTCAGTAATACTATAATATCTAAACTCAGAGGTTCTTCCTGGCCATGAGCACCATAATCTCCCAGCCTCACTCCCGAGACCTTGGAGGTTGATTGGTCACGTCACCAGTCTCTGTTCAAGTCTCCTTTAGAAGGCTGAGCTTGAATGGAATGAATGGAATATGCCACCTTGGACTCCATCACCCACTATACTTTTTACTAATTTGGCTGTTTAGTTGGTTGGTTGGCTGCTGGTTTTCTAATTAATTCTCATAATAAAATAGGCCTTAGACTGTTCATCTTTTGCCTCAGCCTCCCAAATGCCAGGATGCCTTCCTTTCCTATAATTGAGTAACTCAAAACATGAAGTTGTTATTTCATTTGCTTCTTAAATATTTATTTGCTTGCACACACACACACACACACACACACACACAGAAGGCTGAGAAACTTTCCAAATAATGATCATGGGACACACACAGCCAAAACAGGGCACTGGAGATGCCCAACAAAAATGCCTGACTTGATCAAATGTTCTCCCAATCAAAGGTCATATGACAATGTTCTCATTTACTACATTAGTGACTTTTCTCATTGTTGGGACAATGTATGTGACAACCGCAGCTTAAGGAAGGATGGGTCTGTTCTGGCTCCCAATTTGAGAGGACAGTCCAGTCCATCATGGTGAGAAGGCATGATGGTGGCAGCTCCAGGTGGGCACTCCTACTGCATCCATAGTCAGAAAGCAGCAGCAACGAACCATTATTTTCTCCAGGCCACATCCATGAATGTGGAATCATGCTGCCCCCATTTAAAATGGCACTTCTCTCCTCAGTTAATCTATTTTTGAAGCACTTGGATACAGAGCAGCACTATATTCCACGACAATTCTTAATTCAAGGAAACAGAATATGAACTTAAACGCCTGGACTCTTTACGTTCTCGGTCATCTCATCTTGATATTTTATTTTAATGCATGGGCTCACATAATCCAGGCTGGACTTGGACTGTGTGTAGGGAGACTTCTGATCCTCCTAGGTATGGGGATTACAGGTCTAGGCCACTGAGCCTAATTTGAGATGCTGCTGGCAACTGAAGGCTTTGAATGTTAGTAAGTTCTCCACCACATCATTGGTTTCATCTCTGTTTGTTTGAGGTTTTTTTGAGGGGGAGAGAGGGATACTTTTAAAGCAATAAAATGTTTAAAACACTACAGCAAGATGATACACTCTATCATATTGTCAATTTTTCCAATATGAAGTTTCTTTTGTCTATTACAAAAACAGTACATGGAACCTGAATTTAAACCTAATATGTTTAAAAAACACAATCTAAGAACATTAAAACATTCTTTAAAAGAAAATAAAAAACAAACAAACCTTAACTAATAACCCAAAAACTCACTCTCTTTACCATTACATATAATTTTCAAAGAGAATAATTTTAATCAATAACCTGGGAAGGCAGAAGGTAAAGTTTGCTTTTCATTCATTGAATTTTATATAAACCAAACATAAAGGAACTCCAATTCCCATATTTAATTCTGTGCACCGTAGTTCTGCCTCAGAAGCTGAGGTTGGAGGACTCCTCTGAGGATGAGGCTATCTTGGGCTACATAGTAAGTTCCAAGCTAAGCTAGAATACAGAGTGAGATGTGGTCTCTCAAAAACAAACGATAATAATGATTTATGATGAAACATTTTATACTTTGTAAAATAATCTGCAAGATGGCTGAGCAGCTGAGGAATCTCTACCAGACTGACAACCTCAGCTCAATCTCCACACAACAGGAGGAAAGAAGACTTTTCTAGATGTCTTTTAATGACCACACCTTCCAAGAGCTGTCATCTGATGTATACACAATAAATATAATTTTAAAATTTTGTTAAAAAATAGATCTACAATTTTTTTTATATTTCCATTGTGATTATTACATTTTGAGCAAAGATTCTGTTTTAATTTTAATAAGAAAAAAAGTATTGACATGAGTTATTAGATCAATTATTAAAACCTAATTGTGTACCTTAGATGAATCTTAGTCCATCAAGTATTTAAATGTATAATCATTTGCATACTCTTTTTTTGTTATCTGAAAACTGTTGGTTAGCCTTGTGAGCACTCTCCATGAGTATATGTGCTTAAGAATTAGTTAAGAAATACGAACGAATACTAGAATACCAAACAAAGACCTCCAGCACAGTGTCTCTGACCTGGACAGTAAGGATGTGGGGAGAAGCAACTATACCAAGTATTGGATAACACAGTATCATCTACAGAGACTTTAGGAAAAAGGAAGTAAAATAATGTCAGTAAACACAAAATGTGAATTCACTTCTGGATCATAAAAAAGAAAACTTAAGAGTTAGTCTAACTTCTTACACCAAAATTCACCAATTAATTCATCCAAAAGCTCGAAATGAAACAGACATACAAGGCACCATGTTTCTTCACTATGTAGCATAGGCTAGTCTAGAACTCATGATCTTCCTATCTCAGGTATAGCACCGCTATACCTAGCTTCCTTACCTATCCTCCCTCAGTAACTAAAAGCATCCTTAATTTTTACTATAATATATACTTTTCTCATTATAGACATTAAGTTAAGAATCAATGCTTTACTTGGAAAAGTTAAGAGCCACATGATTAATACACTGATACTTAAATTGTTACAGAGATCAAAGACAGTGTTTCACATTTATAAGACAACACTTATAACATTATATAATTGTATTTAAATAACAAGGATCACACTAAAAATTAATTGTTATAACTGGGTGTGATGGTGCACACCTGTAAGCCCAGCACTCAGGGAGAGAGGCAGATGGATCTCTGAGCTCAGGACCGCCTAGTCTATAATGAGAGCTCCAGGACAATCAGTGCTACACAAACTGTCTAGGAAAAAAAAATAAAAGGAGGAGGAATAGATAGGGAAGAGGAAAGAAAAAAGAACATTAGTTGTTACACCTATAGCTAGCTAGAATAGACTTAAGTCCAAGTACTGAAGCCAAAATCTATCATAAACCATCCCTGAAAACTAGGACCCAGCATAGCTGGGTATCCTGTTCTTCTGGCAATGGAAGGGCACACTGCTATATGGCTTATTCTTGCCTGATTTCCATCTAATCAGGAAATAAATGAGATGTACTTTTTTAGAAAAATATCCTCTGATCTTAATTCTGCCTTTTGTGTTTTCCCTACCTATGCTTCTGTGAATTCTACATTGCAGATATGATCCATACTGTTATCGAAACTCGATTTGTTTAAATTCCTGTTCTACTAAATACTAAAGTACTATAATGTGCCCAGCATGCCAATCAACTCAGATTACTCTGTGCTAACTGGTTTTAAGTCAAGTTAACATAAACTAGGGTGACCTGGGAAGAGGAACCTCAATTGAAATTTAAAAAAAAATAAAATAAAATGAATCCAACATATTGCCTGTAGGCAAATCTGTAGAGCATTTCTTGATTACTGATTGATGGGGGTGGCGGGGGGAGCTCACTGTGGAGGGTGCCACCACTGGGCAAGTCCAGGGTGTATAAGAAAGCAGGCTGAACAAGAAAGTAACACTCCTCCATGGCTTCTGCTTCAGCTCCTGCCTCCAGGTTCCTGCCTTGATTTCCTGCAGTGGCTTCCCTCAGTGAACTATGACTTATAAAGCCAAATTGTATAAAGACAAATAAAGTTGCCAGCTCAAGTTGCTTAGGTCATTGTCTTTATCACAGCAGTAGCAAGAAAACAAAGACATACCTCAAACCACTCCATTTCATCAGAGCAGTCTGAAGAAGGGACTATGCTCAGAACACGAACACACAAGCACATATGCACACGCACACACACACACACCTACTTCAAAATCCAAAGGTAGATAAAAAGTAGTCTAGGTCACTTATGACATCTTAATAGATTTCATTTAGACCTGAGTCTGGGACCCACCTGGTTATAAAGTCCAGCATAGCGGTGGAAAACTATTTTCCTCCCTAGATGAGCAAGCATGGAGACGGTAGTCTTGACTGGTCATCATTCCCTCTACACACAACATATGAAAATGTTCCTAAGGCATCGACATTGCCGATACAGAAGCATCAAACTGAGGATTGAATCTCAAGGTAGAAGATCCCTGAGTTTCAGAAGACTTCAACCCTGGAATTAACTGACATGGAACTTCCTGTCTCCCAACTTCTTGTTATTAGAGATCAAAAAAAATTTTAAGGGACTGGCAAGATAGCTCAGCAGATAAAGATCTCTGCTTGTCCAGACTAAAGACCTAATTACCACCACAGAACCCATGTAGAAGAGAACAGACACCTCAACGTGGTCCTCTGGCCTCTACATGAGTGCTTGCCAACATACACACTTTTAATAAATAAAAACAAATCCTTCAGAGTTCTGCTTTGCTTTTGGTTGATTCTCCTGGTGCATAAGGACAAAGCTATTCAAGCTGAAGCAGCTTCCTTTTCATAGAACTACACTAATGTAGTCAGGTGATGGAGGTGCATGCATGTAGGCCCAGCACTCAGGAGGCAGAGGTAGGTGAATCTCTAAGTTCAAGGCCAGCTTGGTCTACAGAGCAAGTTCTAGGACAGATAAGGCTACACAGAGAAACCCTGTCTCAAAAACAAACAAAAAATAATATAATAAAAAAAAATAAAATAAGCATTAACTTCTGGCATGAGCCTGACTCCATGACCACCTCTACCTGACTGCAATGCCAGCTCATCAAGCCGGCATGCTACCAGGCTCTCTTCTCAGCCAGCTTGCTAGGTAAGATCCCAACCCAGTCTCAGCAGTCTAAATCCAGAGCTCCTTAGTTGTAGGCAGCCAATTTAAGATGGCCCGGTTTCCGACATGGCCAGCTCAGCGTCCTGCATAAACAAGCCTATTGCGCATGCGTTGGCCTCAAGCACCTCCTGAGAGGGCTTATGCTAATGAGGCATGAGCCCTAACCAATCAGAGGGCTTATGCTAATGAGGCATGGGACCTAACCAATCCTGAGAGAACAGGCCGCCTGGCCCGCCCCCTTGGAAGGGTATATAAGCAGTGCATTTCTGCTGCTTGGGGTTCCCCATCGTTGGATGAAGATTGTGCCTGGAATAAAGAGCTGTCAGAGAAGAATCCAGTCGTGTCATGTCTTACTGCAGACACGACACTTAGTACTGCAGGGAAAACCACACTTCTGTCTGCTGTTTACACACTTATTAGTCTAATGCCAATCCAGATGCCAGGTGTCATTAGAAGCTCAGATTTAACTAATGAGGAACCAGACACACTGGGGAAATGTAATGTGCTTATACCTACAAATACTTCCTGTGTAATGAACTGACATGTGTATTTCAAGCTATTTCCTATACTTAGCACACACACTGAGAGCAGAACACATTTCTGTCTCACAATCTTGATTCACTTTTTATAGCACACCACCACCACCACCACCACCGCCACCACTCAGTATGTCAGGCAGTTCCCAGGAAAGGAGTGGTTACGACAAATGAAGATGGAGCTGTGTTTTTAGAACAGAGGGGAATGCCTTTACAGATAACAGAAGAAGGGCTCCACAGAGGTTGGCAGTTTTACTAGAAATCACAGATACTTAGGGCCAGAACCAGAAGTAGCATGTGGAGTCCAACTCCTAATTCAGTGCTTTCTCCCAATACCAGACCGCTTCTAAGCAGCCTATTAAATATTTACTAGGGATACTTGGCCAAACAAAAAATAATCCATTATTGTGTTCAAGTAAACCAAAAACCTTTTAGTAGGTTGGGCTGACAGATGTACACTGCCCTAAATATTGACTTTTTATTTTTTGAAATAAGCTCTACTACCCAGTTAGCTCTTCCACTCTTCTAGTCAACATGATTCTATTTTATCTGAATAATTTAAACACACCAATTGTTATCAGTTCAAACACACTGAAGAGGGAGTAATAGTTTCAACTGGATTTTATGTATCCACTTTCTGTTTTATAAAAGCAACACTGAGTAGCATATTTATTAAATTTAAAAAGACAGAACTTGAATTTTTATTTTAAATGCTATAATTTCAGTAATGAAGTAATTACTGTATAATGTTGATTTCATCCAACACCCTCTTCATTATCAAGCCAATCAGACTGGGAAATCTCATCTTGTAGCTCTGGAAATCAAGTCTGTAGAAGTTATCTATAAAGGGTAATTCAAATGGGATTTTTGTGTGATAGTTCACACATCCATCTCACTACAGATGATTGGTTCAAGCCAATCCCTCTACTTCACCAGCTTTGCCAAGGAGTCAAAGGAGAATGTGTACTAATGATGCACGAAGAGACTGTTGCTCAGTCCTTCGTGGAAAGACAAGCCAGCCTCTTACCCAATCCAGAGAGAAAATAACAAGAGAAAGGAAAGAGTCTGGGTCCCTAATCACACCACAGATCTCAATGACCCACTCTGGAGCTCCAAAGGCCTAATTGAGCCACATACTCTGCCTCCTTAGCTGGAGTGACTCCTGGGTGAGCCACACACTCGGGCTAGAGTGACTCCTCAGTTAGAGTTCTGTTACTTAAATGAAAGGTATCACAGACAAAACAGGAAATCAAGTTGCAATTGACAACATTACTAGAAATAAGAGACTATGAACCTAGAGTATTCCAAAAATAAAAGAACTTTCTTTCTTCTCCATCAGATTAAGTACCAGCCAACTAGCAAGGGTCTGCAGAGCAAAGGAATGCCAAGACTTTCCCTTAACGATACATGACAGGTAATGTGTCAGCAAAGCAAAAAGCATTTCTGTATCCTTAAGTAATTGTTTGGTGCCCAGCACACACTTCCAGGCTATGGAGATTAGAAGTAAGCAGAACAGAATATTTGTCCTCGAAGCTCAGACAGAAAGAAGGCGTTAACTAACAAGTAAGCAAGCATCTTCATGAAGGACCCAAGGAAGCTCTTACATGATCCATATCTGAACATGATGATCAATTAGAGGCTTATAAACAAAATGACTTAGTGAATTCTTCTACTCCAGTGGGGAAAAGCCAGGGAGAAAAACTCAGGGATGGGGGAAGGATGGATGGGGACTAAAAGAGAAAGAACCACAGAGATCAGGCCAAGAGTACAGGAAGATAACAGGGAGAAAAAATTTACAAAATCAGACACACAGAGGGACCCACACTATCTTCAAAATAAAATAAATTTTTTAATTTAAATTTAAAAAAAAAAAAGGAAAACTGGAGAGGTTGAGAAGGCATCTGTTTCCATTTTGTCTCATTAGAACCAGAGTGCAGGGACAGATGGGATGTTGTGTCAATTACAGGGTCTTGATACAGAGATTTATTTTCCCAACATCTTTCTAAAGAACCCATCTCAGAGCAGAAGGAATTTAGAAAGTTAGGAAGGAAGGAAGGAGGGAAGGAACGAAGGAAGGAGACCAAAGTTTCTAGGCCATACTTTCTATCCAGGAACAGCCAAGCATTGTCTTGAGATCAGCAACAGCTCACTCGGCAGCATGTCCCACTGAGGACCCAAATCCAGTCACTGTCTCCTAAGCTTGAAGAAGCTGACTCACAGCAATGTCAGAAACTCAGGCAGCCTTTCCTTCAGTATAGAAGCAAAGACTTGGGAAAATAGAGGGGACATTTCTAAAGGAAAAAACTTTTTAAAGTAATAAACTCCAAAATTAAAAAATCATAAAAAAAAATTCCAATATTCAGTCTCAACAGTTTAGAAAGCTCTGACGAAGTGTATGGCCATGCGAGTGAAAGTGGTCGCTCAGAGCTTCATGGTTCAGGAGGAAGGGTAAGTCATCAGGGAGCGGCCATTGAACGGCTGTTTGGAGGAAAACAGTAAAGCCTGAGAGAGAAGCACCGGAGACAGGGTGCCCTTTGACAATATGCTTCAAATCATTGGAAACAAGACAGTAGGCAGTTTAAGTGAAATTGTAAGTTACCCTTATACTATTCTACATATTAAAATGGCTTCAGAGTTTAGGTCATAGGCCAATGGATAATCACTATGGGACTATGAGACTGGGTTTGACTATAAAGAAAATATATAAGATTTTTTTAATCCACAGCTCTTTTAAAAATGTACATTTTAATAGATGTGGCAGAAAACCTTTAAGATTTTTTTAAAGTATGTTATTCAAATTCCATATATCTATTGAGTATCTCTTTTTAAAAAATACAGTATGTGGGCTGGGGCTGGGGCTGGGGCTGGGGCTGGGGCTGGGGCTGGGCTGGGGCGGGGCTGGGGCTGGGGCTGGGCTGGATTGGCAGGGGCTGGGATTGGGGCAGGGTGGGCTGGGGCGGGCTGGGGCTGGGGCTGGGGCAGGGGCAGGGGCTGGGCTGGGCTGGGGCTGGGTGGGCTGGGGCTGGGGCTGGGGTGGGCTGGGCTGGGCTGGGGGGCTGCCTGGGGCTGGGCAGGGGCAGGGCTGGACTGAACAGTAGAGTACTTTCCTGGTAAGCAAAGGGCCCTGGGGCCAACCCTCTACTAACAGCAAAATTCAGATAAGAAATGCCAACTCTAGGATCACCCTTCCATGCATGCGTAAGGAATGCTTGCTTATCCTTAACTGAAGAACACAGTGGCAGACACAGCCTTGTTATGGTGACTACCATCTCCATCTCTACCCTTCTGCTCAGCACCAGTAGTAGCCATTTTTAATTACTTCTAGCATGTTCCGAAACATTTGAGGGTACTCACTGAGCCACATGCCTCACAGCTCACCACAGTAGCTAAGCAGACAGGTGCCTGATGGTAGCTGGTTACCATACTGCCAAATACTACACGCATTTCTTTCCAATGCTGTAGATAAGAATAAGCTAGTAGTCGATGAAATGGAAAGCCTCAATACTTCAATCAACTGATAAAAGTATTCTTCAGTTGCAGAGCAGTAACTTTTAAGGGGATTTGTTTCCTTAATTCAAATACCCAGTAGCCAAATATTCCGTAGTTCTGTGCAACAGGATTAATGGTTTGCAATAACCAAAACAGATATCAACAGCCATATAACCAAGGAAGCAACCACAACACAGGGCCACTCACCAGACTGCTAAGGAACAAAGTCCTAGCAGGTGGCTGGCCATCCTCTGCTCCAAATTCAGCCATCCTGCATGCATATGACATTATCTCCACCATTTGTATGGGGTTTTTGTATAATGTAACCTTTGGTATCCAATTTTCAAAATTAAGATAAAACTGTCTTTAATGGAAGGCAAATCACAAGAGGAAACATCAATGATAAAAATAAGTCTCCTCAGAGCTCAGTGAAAAGGGCCCCTCCCAAGACCCAGAGGTACCTGCCAAGCCTTACCCTACCCTCACCTCAGTGTTTGTTCAGTGAAGCAGTGCTGCGCCTGGAACAAATCCCAAGGCCTAGTTAAACACCAGGTGGTACACCAGTGTCATTTTTTAAGTAACAGATGGCTCAAACTTTTCTTGTTTATGAAATACAGCCAGGACTTACACAAGTGAAGCTGTCTTCCAAGTTCTTTATACAAGTAGCACAATTACTCATGTGACTCACCACTTCGCATCATAAAGACAGCAGCAGGTGGGACAGATGCAGGGCTCCTGGATTATTTATGACTTTGCATAACAGACAGAGAAACCATACACATGAACACAGATGGAGTCAAGTGCAGTCACATAGTCGATGGTATTTCATTTCCTAGGTCATAAAGTCTGGAGGCCAAACCAAGCAAGCTCTTTGGTTTAAGTAAATAAAAGTAAAATGTTACAAACCTGAAATGAAAGGAGGAAGAAGAGAGGTGTGTCCAGTGTCTTTAGAATCTGAAGAGTATTTTCACTAAAGGTTTAAGAATGATGAAAGGTAAGTAAAAGATTGCTAGGCCAGAAGTTCAAAAAGGACTTTCATTACCTGCATATCATTTCAGTTGTTCTTATTAGGAGTAGATAATCTGACTGAGCTTAATTTATGAATTAAACCACATCGCAGATTTCTTCATAACAGAAACACACAAACGTACACATGCACACTCTGTGTGTATGTGTGTGTGTCTGTGTGTCTGTGTGTCTGTGTGTGTGTTCAGTACTATCCATGGTTTCTGGCATCAATTGAGGGTTGGTGGGAAGTATTCCCCCAAAATTAGAGCTGTACATCAAATTCATCAAAAAAAGAGGGGAAAGCTTGAAGCAACGTAAAATAAGTTACCCTGAGTGATTTTTCTCCCTGTTTCTCTCCTCCCTCACAATGTCCCCACTAAACAACTCTACATCCAAGGTTGATCTGTCTCTATCAAAGCCTAGTAAAGGCCTGGGCACCTCTTGACAGAGTAGCAGAATTAAGGAAGCAGAACCTTTGCAGGGAATGTATGGGCTATGTACTGTCTCAGCCTACTTCCCTCTAAAGAGCCTGACCCATGCCTTATCAGAAATATGCCTCTAGTATCACTTAGGCTTTCTTGTCCCTGACAATCAATCAGATAATGATTGATGAGACCTATGGGTAAGACCTGCTGCCCTGGGCAGTCACAGATGGGCAAAATGTTTGGTAATGTCAGTAACTGTATCACATGTGGCCCAATTCCTTCATCCATGGTCCAGTTCTTCTATCAGCAAATAAAGCTTGACCTAGCAATACAAGTAGAAACAGAAAGCTGGTCCCAAAGAGATTCGAGACCAGCTACACCACCAAAACAGGCAACCAAGCCAAAGAAAAGCTAGAGGCTCCCACCTGAAGTCCTACTGGACTCCTCTAAAATTCATGGAATGGACTCAGATACCCCACACATTTTGGGTTTACGTAACAACTGATTTACTATAGTTATTTCTCCTGAGTAAAATCCAAGTGTTTTTTTTCAGATGAACTTGTTCTTATGTGGCATTGTCCTGGTGAATTTCTTCTCTAGGTGTCTAAACGTACTTCATCCTTTACAGATAATAATTCTCACTAATGCTGCATGCGAAAACTCCAAAAGGAGCTACTCCTCTGGAGGAGCTGTACTTCAGTGGGTGACTCGGTTCTTCACTGAACTTGTACTCTGTGAAAAACCGAGCTCATTATCATCTTATGGAAACAAATTCACTCTGCTCCACATCCTTATCATAAACGCTTAGGACAGAACTATTGAATTGGGGAAGATTTTTAGCTTCTGGAATGTTACACACACTGTTCCATCAGGGATTAGCATCCCTAATCTGCAAATCTGAAACCCAAATGTTCTAAACTCTAAAACTTTTGAATGTCATATTAGAACTCAAAGTACTTCTAATTTCAGATCAGTGTGATTTCTAAATAGGGCTATTCAACCTGTATGTGCTTTAGAATTGAAATTATGACTATACAAACATGCACTGCATGGCTGAAAACAAAATCAAATGTTATAAAGTACTCATTTGAAATGAGAAAAGAGCCAGTTGTTTTTAAATATCACTTCTGCTAAAGTGTACTGCAACAGCCCTAAGTTAATTGGTTCACACTTGAGGCCAGCTACCCAGCATGCCTTGTAATTATAAACACCATGATCAGTGTTTTGCCAATTTCAGGAGCTTGACCATTTTGTACAACACTTATAGGAAAAATTAACACTTGGAAGAAGGCTGACTTTTAAATTTACAACTATTAATTACCATCCTTCCTTTTTCCCCTTTACCTAAGTATAGTGAAAAGCTGTTGCAAGCTATGCACACTTTAATTGAATATGAATTGTTAGTTTCCTTTCGTCCCTGTTTTTGGACCCATTTATTCCAAAATTCATATTCCTTGCTGCAGATTCATCAGATGACCAGCCTATGGTGGTCACTGGTGTTGCATAAATTCAAACACCAACAGGGCTTCAGGGAACTGAACGATGTCAGTCAAAAATCCATGCTAAAAGACTAAGTCACCAAGAGATTTGGAGAATTGGATTTAATCAGTGGTACGATGAGCAAAGAAGCATTTTTCCCGAGTCTGATTGAGAGACTTGCTCCACAGACCTTGTTTCCTGGTCCTGTACTATTGTCCTGGCCACTAAATACAGTGAAAGGCAAAAACAGCTCCCAGAACCTGTCTCTGGCTCCTCATCCCCCGCAACACCGGCCTTGGCTTCGCAGGACCCCCACCCCGTCTGCTACACTGCTGCTGCTTTCTTAAGCACTGCAGGTCTTGATGAATGCAATCTCAGTAAAGAAGTCTTTCTTAATCCTGCTACAGAAGGATTGTGCATGTTCCATCTCTCCAAGACCTAGTTTTCAATTCTTCATAGCACTGAGTACCTGACTTAACACTTGGTCTTTTAGTGACAATGTAAGTTACATGGAAAAGAAAAAAAAAAAAAAAAAATACAGCAACAACAATCAACAATAACAAAAAACTCAATGTGCTCACTACAATATCTCCAGGTCTTTAAAAAACAAACAAGCAAGTCCTTGGAACTTGGCTCAATAAATAATTACATCTGTGAAATGTATGGCCCTCTATGTGCACTCATAAAGTCTTTTGCTCCATTTGGAACTGAAGGTCCAGTACCTAAAGAAGTACTTAATACTTGAGACACTGGGTAATCATGTTGCGTGAACTCCAACACACAGACATGCTGGCTTTTGACTGTCTGTTTATGATGAGGAGGATTTAATAAATGAAGTGCATTCTCTCATGCTTAGCTAAACTCCCACTCTCTGGCCTACTATTATTAAATGCTCTCAAAATCAAAAGATCAATAAAAAGTAACTTTATTAGTGTTTAATAGTGCTTAAATTTGATCAATAAATAAAAGTTAACTATTCCCCATTCACTAAAGCTTTTAACAGTAATAAAAATTGAAATTACTATCATAATGGACTATACATGGACATTTGACAACTCTAAATATCATGCTTTAATTTACTACATTTAGTCTTCTCATCAAAACAGACCTTTTTTATTATTATTATTATTTTTACTGAATTTTACTAATATCTTCTTTTGGTTTTCCAAACAACTTTATGTCCTTGCTCACTATTAACATATAAACAAGCAAACGCTGTAGCTGGGGTTGGAGTGACTACTCCATGGTTAGCAGTGCCATCATGAGGACTGGATCCCAAGATTTATAACAAGTAGGAAGCAGGCTCAGGCTTGCAGGCCAGTGAGGCAGAGATGGGGAAGAATGCTACGGCTTGATGACGCCCATCCTAGGAGAGAAAAGTCGAGTCCTGTGTTCAAGGAAAGACACTGCCCCTAAAGGAACAAGTGGATTATAAGAAGTCACAGAAACAAGTAGAGCCTCACTGAAGGGTACACCTCAAGTCCAGTCACCCAGTCACGGCCTGCTCACTCCATGCTACACTAGACATAATGAGATGCTTTCATTGCTGCTATCTCTCCACATTCATGAACTGCATCCTACTGAACAGTGAGCCAAAAGCAACAAATCAACAGTTTCCTCTTTAAAAAAAACAGATAGGGTAGAGGAGGTCTTCCAGCTTTGGGGCACACAGACACTCTAATCTACATATACATTCCCACATGTAAAGCGTACGTGAAATCCTACATGAATATATGTTGTTGACATGGCCTCAGACCCAAGAGAGGAACAAAGACGAGGAGTGGCAAAGCCTTTCTCTGGTCCCTGTGTGGGTTGTGACATGTATGAAGGAAATGTCTACCATAACTTTCTCTTTGGCTCAGGTTTCTACATTGTGCAGACTACCTCTACAGGACCTACTTCTACTAAGGTTGGTCAAACCTGCCTCCTGTTCTGCTGTGTATAACCCTGCCTCCCTGTACAACCATATATAATAAACACACTAAGCCTCTGGGGCTCTGAGGATTATCCACCCAAAGGCCCAGACCACCCAATCCCAGCTTTTCTGTATATGGGCCTATATGTTTGTCTTTTCTTCATCACTTCCCCACCCTAGTTAGGCCCTGCAGGATGCAATACATACTATATAGTAGATAGACAGATATTATAGGTATGTAGGTAGATAGATAGATAGATAGATAGATAGAGTGGGTAGATAAATAGAGGTTAAGTACATAGATGATAGAATAGATAGATAGATAGATAGATAGATAGATAGACAGATAGATAGATTTTTATGGGTCAATAACATAACTGGCAATAAGAATACAGCTTTGGGCTGGCGAGATGGCTTCATGGGTAAAAGCATCTGTCACCAAGCCAGACAACCTGAGTTCAATCTCCAGGACCAACATGGAGGGAGGAAAGAACTATCTCTCACAAGGTGTCCTCTGACCTCCACATGACAGAAACACACATGGACACACAAAAAGGATGATGATGATGATGACATCAATGATGATAATGATGATGGTGCAAATAAATAAATGTAAAATTGCCTTGAAAAGATGCAGATTCTTGCAGATTGTCCTCCCAAACACATAAGTGTTAACAGTTTGTTTCCAAGGGTGTCACTATGGAGAAGGAATGGAACATCAGGGCAAGGTTGTTCTAGTTGGGCAGTTGTATTACTGACTTTTCTGTAGCTGTGACAGCTCCATGACAAAGATAACAAAGCAGGAGTTGAGGCTTAGAGTACCAGAGGGATGAGAGTCCATTGCAGTAGGGAGGGACAGACCAGGCAGCAGAATGAAGACGCTGAGAGATCACATCTTAGAACAAAGCAGCGAGCAAACTGGATGGGGTCCACGGCGTAAAACCAGTGGTTCTCAACCTGTGGGTCAGGACCCTCCTGAGGGTTAACCGACCTTTTTCCAGAGGTCACATATCAGATGTCCTACATACCAGATGCTTAAATTACAATTAATAACACTAGCAAGATTACAGTATTGAATTAGCAACGAAAATATATTTTATGGTGGGGGGGTCACCACAACATGGGGAACTGCATTAAAAGGTCGCAGCATTAGCGGTAGTTCAGAATCAGTGCTTTAAACTCTCTGAGGGAAGTATGCTCACTGACATACTTCCTCCAGCAAGGCTGCAGCTCCATATAACCTTCCCTTTTAACAACTCCACCTGGAGACCAAGTGTTCAAATACAGGAACCTACAAGGACTATTTTCCTCAAACCACCATGAAGGTCCTTAAGGCACTAGGTGATGCTAGGAGACATTACTAATTACTTTCCACTCTGTGGCCATGAGGCCAAGTTTACTATGCTAAGAGATTCCTATCATTACCACCCAGCATCCTCACAAGAGACCCAAAAGGTATGCTCAGCTGATCATAGCCTAGGCTCTCCAAAACCAGGAGCCAGAATAAAAGCTCTCTACTTATAAGTTAAACAAGTTGGTGGCTGGACTGATGGCTGGGTGATGGCCAGCACTGAGATGACCACTCACAATTATCTGAAACCCCAGCCTCAGGAGACCCAGTACGCTCTTCAGGCTCCACATCATCAGACATGTACACAGTGCACAGGTGACATACATGCAGGCAAAATACCAGCACACACAAAATAATAAATTAATTTTTAAAAAAGAAAATGAATTACACGGTTAACTCCTTGCCCTCCCCCCAACAAAACCATCTTGGAGAGCACAGAGGACCCATCTGGAGTGGATGCTATTGTGCCCATTTTTGGACAGAACCTTCGATAGCAGGACAGCAACCTTTTTCTCAGTCAACTGCCAGATAACTGTTTTAGAGTTTCAGGGCTATATGGTCTATGTCTCAATTAAACTCCAAACTCTACCCTAACAGTGGAAAAGCACTTGGCTAATGAACTTGTCTGTTCCAATAAAACTTTATTAACAAAAACAAGCAACCAGCTAGGTTTGTTCTGAAGGCTAGAGTTGGTGGATCTCTAGCTCACTTCATTTCCTCCAAGAACATTATCTGAGCCCACAACAACTTAGCTTATGAACAGGCTGTGTGCCAAAAGTCCCATGTGGCAATGGTTTTCCTTAACTTTCACTACTTTCAAAATACAAAGTGCAACAGAAACAGTCTTACATTTAATTGGGAGATTTTAGACAACTAGAGCAAATCTCCTTCGCCTTTCCTCTGTCCCTCATGTGAAAACCAAGAGAAGTCACTTGAACTGCAAAGCAATTGGGCCATGAAAGTCAGTACCATACAGTAGAGACAGAGAAACAAGAAGGGAGAGAACGACACACTCTACTTGTTTTCCTGGAAAACTTTTAACCTGTGGCTTCTCTCCACCACCTCAAGATCACTACTGCACCTTAAATCACCACCATGAGATCACACCATGACTTACCCGGGGCTTAAAGAGAGGTTACGTGCCTTTTCTCATTGTATGTTTTTGTTTAATAAAGCTGGCTTCCTCTAAATACAGTGAGAAAAACTGGCCAAACAAAGCATGCCAATGTGTAGGGCATGGAATCAAAAAGTAACAAGATCCCTGTCCAAGGAACTCACGTTTTCTGCAGTAAGTAAGGATGGCCAGGTACCACCTGATGATCTCAGGGATATGATTTTAACAGAAATGGCAGGGATTAAGAAGAAGAAAAATGGATCAGAACTTGGAGGCTTGGCAAGGAACACAGCATCCAGATAAACCAATCCTGATGGGCAAAGTTACTGACAAGTGTCCTTCCTCGGCATGTTTGCTCACTTCTGTACCCATACACCCTACACACCAGGTGTCACATTAACTCAGCATGGCGAGGAAGGTGAGAGAGGTGCAGGTGTGACAGAGACTGTGGAGGACAGACGCACACCAGTGTCTATAAGCACAGGTGCAGGTATTCATCAGCTCCAATCTGCTGCAGGATACTATCAGTAGGTTTTCCCTAGAAAACCAGAAATAATTTTTTTTACATGCAAAACTAACGATTTGTGGAAACACTTCACCAGTCAGTGACAACTTGGCCCACAACCCAGTCATAAGCTTTTATCCTTACTCTCATCAGGCCATGCCTTTCTTAACTCAGCTCTCTTGAGAAATAGCAGGCATTCCCAAGGAACTGCCTAATTATAGTTGCTTCACTCCTCGACAAAATCACATGTATCCTTTATTTTAAAAACAAGTAACACTGAAAGCTTTTTAAAAATAAAAATAAAAAGCTCAGGCTACCTCAGTGATAGCCATTGCATACATTCACTGTGGAGTGGTTTGCTTCAGCCAGAGTGTAACTCAGTGTTGAAACACATCCCACAAGTTCCAGCTGGCCCTGAAGCCATACCAGAGCAGCACAGTGGACAATTCTCTTTCCCAATAATCAAGGTTCCTCGCTGTTTGGCTGGTATCTTGCCTCCATCAGCAGCCTCTTCCTGCAGCAGAAGATGAGCCTCAGACTATAAAACGAATCTGAGCTTGCCGTGGACTCAGGCTCCTTCACTCAGCTCAGGCCGGCCAGCTGCTGTGCAACTTCTGTCCCGCTCTCTGCCCAGACCTGTAAGTATTTACAGTTCTGCACCTGTCACCATCCTCAAACAATAACTTCCCTTGTTTCCTGGGGTTTACAGACAGACACACTCTGTTCCACAGCCGAGAGCTTAGGGCAGATGAGAAAGGAGCTGCTACCATTCGGCTCTCTAACTTTTCAGGAAAAGTAGGACAGTGTGAGAAGAAAATACTGAACAAGGGTCTGATGGTGGCAAGCAAAATACTCAGGCAGTCACTTCCGTCTTGGTAAACACAAAAATTACCTATGACATGCTAAAATGGGGAAACACTTCATCTGGATGCCACACCTCCAAAATTAAAACTTACAATTAAGAGAAGCATACACAGTTTTGAAAATGGTCTGTAAAACATATTCCAAATACTCAGCAAACGTAATTAATCAAAGCATCGCCTTAAAAGACTGGTTAGTCACTAGTGCAGCCACTGAACCAAGGCAGGGTGGGGTGACCAGTTGTTAAGTAATTCAGCAGTCAGGCAGAATCAACAGAATCAAAGGGCCACGCTGATGATGCGCTCTTGGGCTGCTCTGCTCTCTCATTACGAATGGAACAGGTCTTGGACTGTGGCGAATTCAGGGCACAGAATCGAAAGCTCTGGCTTGCTGAGCTCTTGTTCTCCTCGGTTATGCAATGCTCACGAGAGGGTGCATATTTCTTTAAGAAACAAGCAGTCTTGGATAAGCAGGGTGCATCTGGTGAACACATGTCCATGAGCAGGTAAACACATGATTTCAGTATGACTTCCAACACCATCTGTCAGGCAGGTAGTACAAAACCTACTCAACAGGAAAGGCAGTTTGAAGTCATTTTTAAGCATGTACACTTCTATCTGCTTAATAAAAGTCAAGATCTAAACATGAGCCTGAAAACCTGTCTCCCTTTGCCCTAAATTTACCTGAGGCAGAGGCAGGCAGGTTCATTCTTGTTAATACAGAAGACAACAATGCCATACTGCTTACAAATACAGAAACTTACAACGACAGAAACTGATTATCCCCAAAAGAAAACTTATGATTAAAATGGCAGTAATTTATTCATTGCTAATCAATAACTAGCAAGAACAGTCTCTGTAATAAATTTAAATGTGTCACCTGTCTACAAAATCATCTTACCATTAATTAAAGGATAAACCACACTGGTGACAAGTGCTTTAAAATAATATTCAATATCGTTAACCCAACTTGAATAACATAAACCCTAATGTAAAAAACACACACACAAGAAAAGAAAAATAATAAAACATAAGAGAGGGAAGAGTTCAATTAATAATTTGTTCTGACTTTGAAATAAGTTGATTTGTTGAGAGGCTTTTGAAGTTTATCAGTGCTTATCCCCTTGATGTATATCTGTAAACAGATGAACCCTTCTTCAGTCATTAAATGACTTGAATCATTTAAACATTCAAAGTGAGATACAGGAATACCACAGGACAAAACTAGGGAAGTGATTCAGTCAGCAAAGTGCTTTCTATACAAGCAGAGTTCCCAGAGTTCAGATCACCACCATCCACAGAAAACTGGGCATAAATGTGAATTTATGGGGCTTTCTAACCAGTCAGCATAGTCTACTTGACAAGTTCCAGATCAAAGGAAGACTTGATCAGAAAAAAACAAGGTGAAAGCTGGAGAGATGGCTCAGCAGTTAAAAAGCACTGACCACTCTTCTAGAGGACCTGAGTTCAATTCCCAACACCCATGAGGTGGCCACAACCTAAGGAACAACACCTGAGGCTGCTCTGCCTCTGGTCCTGCCTTGGATGTATCCACACACATCTGTGCTCAAACAGTATTCACATAAGCACATACATGTACAAAAAAAAACCCTAATCTTGTAACTTAGCTTTAGAGAAACAATCAAAGGAAAGTACCTTTACTGACTGTTAATCTAGATTCTAATTTGTAGGGAGTTTTGTCTGTTGGTTTGATTGACACTTTGTGGGACTTATGTTTGTACTCAGGGTCTGATATATCTGAGCCAAGAGTTGATCAAGCACTGAACTACATGCCAGCCCCCAAGTCTATGTTTATTGAAGGGCAGATTTCATTTCATTCACTGAATATTTCAGGTGTCTTTAGCTTCCCCTAACACTTTAAAAATATTTCTGCTCTATACTTTGAACGTATAGTGCCTTAGAGCCCAGGAAAAGCTGGAGTCCCCTGAGATTTCCCAGCATGGGAAATGCAAATCTATTTAAAAAAAAAAAAAAAAAGATTTGTCCCTAATGAAAGGAGCAAGGCCTGGTATTTCTTGGAATCCTCCATGATTTCCTACCTTGCTCACAGACATCCAAGATGGAATACCTTGACACAGCTAGAAAAAAAAAAAAAAAAAAAAATGGCAAACTAACTGGTGATTGAAGCCCTGGACTCGAGAATGTGGCTTTTACAAGTGAATTTTAAACGTATCAGAGGATGTATTTATGAGGTACCTGGAACAGGCGAATTCAAAGAAAGAGAGAACAGATAGGGAGTTACCAGAAACTAGGGAAGAGAGGAGTAAGGACTGCTAGGAGGGTTTCAGTTGGAATAATGAAACCAGTTCCTGATATATGCCAGTAGTAGCTCTTGCTGGATACAATACGGAATACAGATGCTCCCTGACTCAGGATATAATTACAAACTAATAATCTATCCTGAGCCATTCAAAGTGCATTGAGTATACGTAGGCTATGTCATGCCATAGCATCACAGCACACACAAAGCAGAGTGCACAAGATGTTTCTGCTCAGACCATGAGCATGACAGGGATCTACAGCCACTGTCACTGGCCAGCGACCTAACAAGAGCATCCTAGGAATGTGAAAACTGCTAAGTTTAAGTTTAATTTTAACAATGTGCATGCATATTGGTTTAGGCCCATGATATGGTTAAAATGTCTGAAACTGGAGACTATGTAATATTTACCTGGCCAGAGAAACCAGAAAAAGAAAAATAATGGAAGTAGTAGGCACAGGTATCATGAGGTCAGGGGACATAACAGCCCAATGTCTAGAGGCCAAATGTCCTCCACACTCTTTATGCAATAACTCTGGATATTCTTATCAGTGTTAAATTTTGCTTAGAAGCATGAAAATAACTAATTCTTAAGGCCATGATCTGATGTGTTTTTCAATCTTGAAAAAAGAATGTTAACTATATCTACATCTTTCCCAGTTATTAGCTAGGGAAAAGTGGAACTGCATGGAGAATATGAAAAAGATCTTCTGTTCTTTCAGCCAAAAGAGAACGTCACAAAGACTTCTATCTATGCTTTGTGAGTCTTGGTACACTGGGGAATAACATAGTCATGGCTTGTGGTCTATTTGGGGACTTCTGTTGATATAATGCCCCATTAGTAAAGGCACAGACAGCTCACAATGCTGTAGGAGGAGGACCTCTGCACATTTCACAGCGTGCACCTGAAGCACAGGGAGCTGTAGAATCCTCTGCATGTGTGTTCTTGACAGTCAATTCACCTAGGAGCGTGTCATTGATGGTATCTGCAGTGACAATGAACTGAGGGGGAATGGCCTCCCAAGTAACACAAGATAAACAGTACCTACTGACCAGATATAAAAGAGGTCCTAGGAAAAGGCACCATTGGTGCCCCTACCTCTGCTGCATCATTCTTTAGGAATGCATCTATCGCTGCTGCTGCTGCGACTGCTGACATCATACTTGCTTTAGCTTCCTTTAAGAAAGTGATTCCACAGGAATCTTCCAGGCTTTCAGTTCCACATTCAGACTGTGGGGACATCAGCTTCCCAAACCAAGCAGCCATCTGGTTCTCTGTCTTTCTGGGATCCAGACAGCCATGGCTTAACTATCCAGCCCCATCGTGCAAGCCAAACTAACACCTTCCCCTGTTACTCTACGGTACCCTGACTACTACATGCTCCTATTAAAGAAATAATAGGAGTGTCCCCAGATCCAAATTAAAAACCTCACACTCTAATGAAAGCAGAAGGCAGGTTCTCAGTGAGACTCATGCCAATGGTGACTCCTGCCTTGCAGCAGTGGCCTCCTAACTCATCCAGAAGCTTTTGTGAGTCAAGCCGGCCCAGCGCATAACATGTCCAGGCACTAGGAGAAGCTCTTAGTATTAGATTCCCAACATCTTCAGGACATGGACTGCACATGTCAAGATCAGACAAGGATCTCTATAGGCCTGACCTTCAGAAAGCTGAAAGAAACAGTTTGGGTATTGTCACTAACATTACCTATATGAACTGAAAATAAATGTACACATAACACTTGTCCCTGAGAGACACCAATTCATATAGAAAGAGAATTCTGTCACTGATTATTGTTTGAGGTTTGTTTTTATTTGTTTATGGAAGAAAATGTGGCGGGTGGGGAAGAGAAAAGGAAACAAAAAACAAACAAACAAATAAAAAACCAAAACAAAACAGGATAGCATTGCTTAATCTGGAGAACTCACTATGTAGACCACACTAGCATGATACTCTGAGCACAACACTCCTGAGCGCTGGGATTCAGGGCCTGTGCCACCATGATCAGCCATGGTTTATACTTTGTAAAACATAGTTACCAAAGGATTTCAGGGATCTGGAATTAAGTAACAAGAATTCTCTCATTTCAACTGGCAAATTATCAGAAATGGTTTCAAGGTTCCAGAAACCTGACTACTGGTATTTGTAATAGAAAAGAAAATAAACATATTCACATTTGAAATACTTAAACTGGAAGTCAGGGCAGATGAAGAAAGGTGAGTAGCTGCCTTAGACCTTTAAAAACTACCTTCTTGAAAATAGATCCCTGGAGGATACTAGCCACCCATGCTAGCCTAGTTAACATGTTCCAGGCCAGGGTATTCTTTATCAAAAATCAAGGCAGATGGCAAACAACACCCAAGGTTGATCTTTAACCTCTAAGCTGGACACAGGAGAATACCATTCCCCGATGGAATAATGAAACTGTCACAAAAACAAAATAATAAAAAAGTTTTTAATATTTTCTTTTTAACTGGCCCCATACATTACTTTACCTAAGGACATGTGTGCCCACTCAGAAGGCAGTTGAAAGAAAAGACTGTAAGGTGTAATTTTTGTTATCAATTTGACTATGTCTGGAATCCATCAAAACCAAGCAGCCAGGGACACCTGTGAGAATTTTTTTGACTAGACCATTTGAAGTGGGAAGACTAAATCTGGCCCAATCTGTAGCAGCAGCCCACATACAAAGTTATGAAGGAAGGAAGCTTTTGCTTTTTTGCCTTGTTGCTCTCACTCTCACTGGCAAGTGCATTGATACTGCTCTGCACTCCCTCATCAGCATCAGAACCTACTTATTCAGGTTCGGCGGTTCTGGGAATCCTCCAGGACTCCAGCACTAGACTAGACTACTAAGACATCCAGCATTATTATGAACTGAACAACTCCTGGATTCTTAGCATTTCAGTTATGGGACAGCCATTGTTGGAATATCCAGAACCCAGTCTATGAGCAACTATTTGAAAACAAACAAGCATGATAAATGATTGATTGATTGATGATAGACAGATGATATGATATATAGATTAGATATATTCATTCTAGCAGTTCTGTTCCTCCAGAGGACCCTGACTAATATACAAACTGACAACTTGAGATAAACAGTGAGAAGCCTTTGAGTCTGGCATGGAGACTACTCTAAGGTAAATTCTGCCAACTGAAAACCTCCAGCTCAGAAGAAGGACCTTCTGCACCCTCATACCTATTAGTACTCTCTCCCTCAGAAAACATAGGCAAAGGGGAAGAGGACAGAAGCAAATGGTAAGCCCCAGTTAAGAGCACTAACAGGAAAGTTTACTGTAATTGCTGACTGAATTAAGTATCTACATTGACAATGCCAGCCACTGACTCCCACCCCGCCTCTCCAGGTATCAGGCTCTCCTGGCCTCAGACCATTGTTCAGAGTAAGCACTGTTATCAATCACCCTCTCCAGCATCACTAGGCAGAAGGCAGGCTTCCCCTCACCCCACGCCATCTGCACATACACCTGCTCTCAAAGGCAGTGACTGCTCAGGGTCTGCTGGCTCAGAGATGCCCAGGCCCAGAGAGCCCCACTGTGAACTCATATTTCCTGCAGGAACTCACCCAAAGACCTAGAAAGAAAAGCTAGAAAGTGCCAAAGAAAAGACACAGAAGAAAAAAATGGCAGTTTACAGATGTTGAGCCATATCACCTCCTGGTGGAAGGGTCAGACAGCACCACAGTCTAGAAGAACTTCAAAGCCACTAAATTCTATTAACGCAGTGTTTACTTATCTCTAATAGTCTACATAAGCATTACTACATGCAAAATGCAGTTCATTTTAAACTATATTCATCATTACATTCATGAAAAATGATTAACATATGATATCATAATCTTTGTCATTCTTACAATAATTAAAGTACTTAATCATATGGTGGAGGGAACATAGAACAATCACTTAGTGAACCTACATTACATGTTCATAACCATTTCTCAAGGTCTGAATGTTAAAGTGATGACTGTTTCAATGTATGTGGTAAAGTAGTTAGGACTAGAAAAATTATCCACAGCTAATTCTCAATATCCAAGATGCTCATATGTATATACTTGAGAGGTATGAACTCTGTAGCAAAATCAAAATAATGGTAAATAATCCCAATAGCTGTAAAGACATTCAACTCCATTTATGGGAGCTGGGGCAGACACAGAGGGAAAAAGACAGGACAATGAAACAACGAGTTCTCATTCCAATGACCATTTGATTGGCACAATTACAGCTGGTAATACTAACAGCACAGGACAGTGGAAAGGACGGAGGATGGAGGGAGGGAATGATGCAGGGAGGAGGGCACAGTGAGAGAGCCAGGGAGAAAGATCTCCTTCAATATTATACAGCATTATTCACTCACCTTTTCTCAAGAGTAAAATGGCTACTCTTAGGTAACTTTTTATTAATTCTTTGTGACTTTCACATCCTGTACCCCAATCCCACTCATCCCCCAGTCCCTTCGCATCCACCCTCTGCTCTTGCAACATCCCCCTAAAAAGAAAATAAAAAATAAAATAAATAAACATAACATTCAAAAAAAATCTCGTCATGAAAGCTGTAGTATATCCCAGTGTGTCCCACAGTTCCCTTTTGTCCATACATCTTTACTTGCAACATTCATTAGTCATTTATCTAGCTCAAGGCCTCTGACAGGCTACACTACCAATACTGGATCCTCACCAGGACTCCTCCTGGATATCCTGCTGTGCCCTGCGTCATGGAGATGGCTTTGGATCTGCAGCACTGGCCCTTTTACATGCTGCAGCAGTTTGCAGATGGAGTAGGTATTTGGGTGGAACAAGTCAAAGCCCTGGATCTGGGCCTGGGTGGTGGCTGAGTTGGTCAGCACGCCAGCTCTCCTGCTCCCACCCATCAGGATGAGCTCCCCTGCATTGCCCTGGCCAGCTCACTCAATGCCTCAGCAGGCAAAAGGCTAGGCCAGCTCTCCCACTCAACATCATTTGGGCCAACTCACCTGCACCTTCCCCATCAGGGCCCGCTCTACGGAGCTGCCCATGGGAGGAGAAGGTTTCACTCATGAGTGAGGGCCAGGGATAGCTCTCCTACGCTCATTATCTAGGGCTAGCTCTCCCGTTCTCATGACCTAGGGCCAGCTCTCTTCGTCTACTGTGGTGGAGGGAGGGGGATATCTCTCCCTCACTCAAGCTACCACAGGGCAGAAGAGTGGCAAGCCCAGTTCTCCAGTGGGAATGGGGGAGTTAGTTCTTCAAATGGTTCAATTCAATGCAATGTTCACCTTCAAGACTTTATCTACATAAAACAAAATGTGGTAGCAATAAACAAAGCCAAAGATGTCTGTCCAAAGATGTTCATTTATTTAACTATTTAACTATTATGTTTGCAGTAGTAAATGAAGAACTGAAAAAAATCTAAACATTCAAAGAAAACCGTATAACTAGAGGCGTATTCATAAAATTAGATATATAGTCATTTAAACAGACACTTAACATGATTATGTATAAAAGTTTTATCTTTATTAATGTTACCCACAGAAACCAGCACATATAGGTAACTTTTAAATCATATATTTCAAATATTCTATATTAGAATTTTTTTGTACTTGGGGAGAAAAGTAGTTTTTAAATTCCATGGATTAGCCACTAGTGTGATTTCTGAAAATTATTTTTGACACGAAAAGTAGCTTCATAAAATAAAAGCTATGTTCAACAGAGAATTCTTTCTCATAAGATTCTTAATGATTCTGAAATTTTCCTGAAAATCTGTATTAAAACATAAACCGCCATCAATGGTAACCTCAGTGCCACTGAACCACACTAGGAATTACACCGTAAACATAAATTAGACCACAGTTTTCCCCAGCAATCTTGTTACACCTAAAATTACTACAGGAACTTGGCATTCAGAAGTAAGAATTTAAGAAGTTTGTAAACTGGTCTTTCACCCTACCACCAAGTGAAAAGTCTAAATAAATGAAATGATCAACAATTCTCAGATACATAAGAGAAGTAAGGCCAGGAGATACACTACTGCCCTAATATTAGGTAGAAGAGAATTAGAATTTGCCAAAGCAGAAACCACAGAAAGCAGTGCTATGAAAACCCTAATTATAACTGATGGCTTTCTGGAGGTGCTGTATGGATAATTTTGAAGTTAAAACTCCATGTCACACAATGACTGTCAAGTGTTAGTTTTACTTCCAGTATCTTAATGGCTTTCACAGTAGATACAGAAGCCCCTGGGAAGCTTCTGGCAGGACCAAAGAAAAAGAAGCCACTTATAAACATACCACAGCACTCAGTTCCTCTAGATAAGGAATGTCCCAAAGAGAAAGTAACTAACCACAGCCTAACCTGCTGGGTTTTCACTGGAACCTATCTGATCTAGGATAGGAAATACCCAAGATCAGCCCTCCGCAGCCTTCCAGTTCTACCAGGGAGAGGGGACAAGGAAACCCCTGAGGAGGTCACAGTCCAGAGACACAAACCACCAAGACACAGAGACCTATTCCCAGAACTACAGAGCACTCCTAGTGCCCTGCACCTTGCTACTACAGTACTAAAGGCTGACTTACACAGTGGTTCTTTTATCCAAGTAGACTATGCTTGTATATCAAGAAAACATCACAAAGGATGATTAAAAGCAAAAGGAACAATCTGAAAAGAAAGCAAACATTAAAAACAGACCCAGATATGGCAGGCATGTTAGGCTAATCAGACCTGGAATTTAAAACAACAATGATTAATATGCTAATGCATTGAATGGATAAACAAACTATATGGGAGAACAAAAGGAAATACTAGACAGGAAGCCACTGTAGCAGGCAAGGTATGCTTCTCCTGGGCTCAGTAGCAGATGGGACATAGCTGCTTAAACACAGTCTGACCTTGAGGTATCTCCACAGAAAACACAAAATTAATGGGAATGAAAAACTAGAAAATACAAACATTAGAACATGAGAAGTTATAAAATAAAATAAAAAACTACTGTGTACCATCCATGTAATGAGAAAACTAGAGGAGATATGGAAGACGAAAGCTCAGAAGAAATAGACAAAAGACTGGCCACTGAAAAATTCCTTGACATTGTCATGCACCAACCAACTACAAGGAGCCCAAATAACACTGAGCAGCACAACTCCAAAAGAGCTGTTCAAACTACAAAAAAGTGCAGCAAAGGCTGTCACAGAGAGCCCTGACCAGGGGAGGATGCCTACGGAGGGAACAAAGACACGAATTACATCTGATTTCCCCACAAAGGCCACAGAAGCAGGAGAAACTGTTAGTGAAGTGTTTCATTGGGGCATAAAGCTCTGAACTCACAGAAATGCAAGATTATTCTCCAGAAAAACTGAGGATTGCACTGACATTAGGACACCCTTCTGAGAAATGTGAGAGGCTCTCCACAGAGAAGGAACAATAGAGGCCAGAGATACAGACCTGCATGAAAAAGAAGGACATTAACAAAGGAACTGAGAAAGTAAAATAGAAAATTGTCATTTTCTTCTACTTGACTGAGCAAGTTTAAAGTTATATTTAAAAAAAGAAAAGAAAACAGTAGTAAAACAAGTACACAAAAGCTGCAGTCCACCAATTTGTTCATGGGTACATGGGCTCATTAATTTTGACGCACACATACAAGACACAAAAGTGAGGGAATGAAAAAGATATTCAAGTACACAATAATGCCAGTTATGCTACAAGCCATAAGACAGGTGTAGATAATACTTTATGGTACACTGCCAAAAAATATATGCAACTTTTTTTTTATTTCTATTATGTGTAGGGACAGTGCCTGCAGAGGCCAGAAGAAGATATTGGATCCCTTAGAGTTAAAGCTTCAGGGCATTCTGAGCCACCAGATGGGATCCTGGGAACTGAACTCAGGTCCTCTTCAGGAGTAGCAAGTGTTCTCAACCATGTAGCTCCAGATCCACAGAGCTACTATAAAGGGTTACAATATAGCAAATGTTGTTCAAAGAAACACAGAGACCATGCGCCACACCATTTGTAACTGAGAAAAGAATCCATCCCTGCAAAGGTGCTAATAAAGCACAGCTAAGATGGGGTTACATCTCACCAACACTTGAGATGCTGTGAAACATGAGTCCTCTCCATACGAGGAGCATTGCTCTCCAATGAACTGTGTACTGTATGGAATTGTGCAGTCTCTGATGATTTTGTATGTTTTACACACACACACACACACACACACACACACATATTCATTCATTCATTCATTCATACTCAGTATGTATTAACAAACAGTAAAACCAGTAAGGCTTCTGGTCAATAACAAACTATTAATAGTTGAGTTCTGGGCAAGTCAAAGTTGCATGTGAAAAAAAAATGGTTTTGAGAAAGCCCTGTCAGGTCTTAAACTTCCTATGTATACTGAGACAACCTTCAGAACTCCTGATCCTCCTGCCTCCACCTCTATAGTGTTGAAACTACAGGTGTAAACCACCACTTCCATTGTTTTATGAAGTGCTGGAGCTCAAACCTGGGACTTTATACATGCTTGACAGGTGCTTTAACACATATGAAACTATCCCCAGGCTCACACAGCCGCTAGTAGGCATACCTCTGCATTTTATATGGTCCAGATAATCTTAGGCATAGATATAACAAAATATGTATAAAAATCTATGTAAAGAAAAATTCAAAGATAATGAATAAAATCAAAGAAGAACTTACTGTCAAATGTCACTTCTTCCCAATGTGACCAATGTAGTTAACACAACTCTGCTCAAAAGCCCAGAATGTTGTTTTGTGGATATAACTAGGGATTCTAAATAAGGAAGTTAAAATACCTATTGGCAAGATATAAAAGCACTTGTCACATACCCTTAGTGACCTGAATTACATCCCTAGAATCCAAAGTGAAAGGACAGACTCAACTTCCAAAAAGTGTCTTCTGACATCCATAATAACTTATGACATAGTCCATGAGCACGTGCACACATGTGAAAACATACAAATACACACAACACACACACACACACACACACACACACACACTAGTTAAGAAGAAGAAATTTAAAATAAAAAAAAATGATTTAAAGAGTTCCAAAGGTCTAATAGAGTGTGTGCTATTTGAAAAGAATGGGCACATAAATCAGTGAGCAAAACAAAGAGGCCAGAAAATTCAATGCAATCAATTAATACTTGGCAAAGACAAAAAACAACAACAAACCCAGTAGCTAGCTAGAGAGATGGCTCAATAGTTGATAGTACTTACTGCCCTGCTCTTTCAGAGAACCTAAGTTCAATTCCCAAAGCCTGTACAGGGCCTCACAACCACTTGTAACGCTAGTTCCAGGAGGATTTGGTGTCCCTGGCCTCAACAGGCACCTGCTTTCATGCACATATACCCACACAGAAACACATACATGCACAGAACTTAAAAGAACTTTCTAAAAGCACCATCCCACAAAGCCAGACATGATGGTGCAGTTCTGTAATCACAGCTACCTGGGAAATAGATGCAGGAAGACAATGAGTTTATAGCCAACCTGGGCCACAAAGTAACTTCCAAGCCTGTTTGGGTCATGCCCTGTCTAGAGGGAGATGGGGAGGGAAGTACGAACACAAAACAACGTTCCTTACCATGTGCTACTAGAAAAAAAATTCAGAAGAACAGTGCTGCCTCTTGCAATGGACAAAACCTAGAAAATCCAATGCTGCCTATGCACCATTCATTGCTGCAGTCATTTGGAGCAGCTTGGCTGGGAAACTAGACTTTCTTTTTTGCAATCAGCCCCCTCAGTGTCTTCTCTAGAGGTAAAAATGTCTATTTCTTAGGAACCTTTGCATATGAGCTTCAGCCCATTTACTCACAATGGCTAAGCCTTGCAATCAAGATGCCCAGCAGTAGGCGAATGGACAAACGGTACAAGCAGATGGCTTTGCTGGGGCTATGACTGCACTGTCCCTGTCACAACCTCAGAACAAAGCTACCATGCCACCTGCTAACAGAAGACAACTGTTCCAGAGTCTAGGTCAAGTAGCAAAGAAAACAAGGCACAGAAGGCCGAGTTGGCAAACTGTCTTTCCTCTCAAATACTAGGCAGGAATCTGCCTTGGTCTGTCCTGGGCCTCCAGCACAATGTCTGGCATAAAACAGCAAGACAGTTCATTGGCAAAGCACAGTTAGAGAGAGAGAGAGAGAGAGAGAGAGAGAGAGAGAGAGAGAGCACCTCATCTGAACTGACTAGAAACAAGGCAGACAGGAGGGTCCAACTAAGGAATACCCAACTGGAAGTGAGTGGTTCCCAAGGCTGGAGCACAGTTAGGGCTAGTGCTACCCAGAAACTCTTCAGGAGCTCTTGCAGCAAGTTAGCATAGTGTGCTCTGTGGGGCTCTATCCTCATGGACCTTCTTGTAAAGGATTGCAAATACTTACAAACCGTAGGAAACAACAAAGGCAAAAGCCAACCAAGAGGCTTAGCTACATGTCTCTAACTAACATGTTGAAACAAATCAAAACCCTGCGCCCTTCAGAACCTACTTTTGCCTGTTAACAAAGTACCAATTGTTCACTTAAGGCCTTCCATGCTTTGGTATGTTTAGTGTCAGAATTGTTACTTTGTCTTCTTAAAATTACATCCTGATGTCAGGAAACTTTGATGGATCAAACAAGACGCATCTCTGCAGCTAGCAAACAAGAGACACAGGTTTACACTTTTGCCCAGTTACAAACAGCCTCGCCTTGCTGAACAGAATGAGCATTGTTAGCTGTATTTTTTTCATGTTTTTAAAGCTCCAAGATTTGATCCAAAAGTGCCCTGTGGTGCCAGCTGTGCATATAAAGCTATGCTCAGAAAGCAAAGATTTCCTTTTAACCAGAACAAAGTACTTTCAAAAGAAAGAGAGAGGGAGACAACATGCCCCTATTAATAAGAACTTGCTTATAGAAAGAACAGTTCCAGACAAGTGATGGCCCATCCTAGTTTTAGCCAGCCTTAGAAAGAACCAGTACTGAAATACTCATGGTTTGAGCAAGTGAGCATGAGAAATCAGTCTTAAAATCAAGTTCTTAGTAAGAAATTCTTCCTCAGTTTTCCTGCGTTTGGTGCACACTCATGAGGAAAGTCATCTCAAATGTATTGCCACGCCTTCAAAGTCTAACAGCACTTGGGGTCAACTAAGAGAACTGAAAGCTTTTAAGACTCAACGCTGTTAATAATGTCACTGTAATCTTAAGTGTATTTTATCAATACAGTTCAGAAGTAGATTCCTTCAGCTTCGAGGCATTACACAATATTTTATACAAGAATCTTTCTCTAAAACCAGTGAACCTTAAACCGGTTCATTCACAGCTGAAGCATGGACCATGTGTGTCTCCAGACATAACGACTGTCCAACACTGAGATGACTGATGCCTGCTGAAGGAACAGACAAAAGGATCTCCCCTTGAGTCACTGTGAAGCACAGGGCACCTCCAGCCATGGGGAATAGTGCTGCTCGTACCCACAAAGTCAAATTACTAACAGAAAAACGATTTGTTTAATGTATTCTGTCCACTGACGCTAATTATAAGGACTCCTTTGTTAGCCAGTTCCAAAGAAAACAAACTCCTAGAAGCGATCTAGGTCTCACCTGAAGACAGCAGGGACCAAAATGGTAGCACCAGGGAGGGCAGTGAACAGTGAACACAGATTTTGTTTAACAGGTTTCCTACTAAGACTATGATGCTTTTCTTTCACTGACTATTAATTAATTTCTGAGAATTCATGTATGCTCTAGCTTTGGACACATGCCTCCTAAAAATCCTCCTAAGTAGGCCCATCCAAAAATAACCCCATTTGTCACAAAGACCATTACAAATTACCAGTAAACATTTAATAGTGGGTATTCAACAAAAGCAGGAAGATACACTCATAGTAAGTAAATAATAAGTCAATGGAAGAAGCAACAGGCAAAAACAAATACAACAGAAGGCAGGCAAACAGTCTTAAAATTAGAATCCTAGCAGAAAAGTTTTTTAAAAAACAAAAGAGAACCTGTCAAAAAACTAATAATCAATGTAATTGCATCACAGAAATTTTTCTTTCTTTTAACAGAGTCTGCAGGCTGAAAGAATGAGCAAATTTAACTAGGACAATCAATTCCAAGACACACCCCTACTAAAAGGTTTCAAAAATAAAAATTGTTCAGACTCTCTAAGAAGAAAAAAATAATGAAAAAAAAGGCATATTTAACTGGCATCAGAGTTTCCTAAAACAAAGCCGAGTGTAGTATAAAGCAGCCATGGAGAAACATCTCCAGGTGTGCAGCAAAAGGGAGAGGAAAACTGAGCACTGAAACTAAGGAGATGTCCTTCTAGCATCTAGACCATACAAGACTGGTCTTAAAAACAAGAATACAAGATCCTTCCTTGAGAAATCTACTGCAGATAAACTTCATGAAACCAACAGAAGCCAGAAAACTTTCCAGTCAACAGTATGCTGACATGTTTGTTCACACACAAAACCGTATAGCAAAGACCTAAATAGAATTGGTGACAGTATGCCATAAAATAAAGTCCCATCAAAATGTGGTGGTTAATAGTATTATAGTAGCCAATTATTAGGACAGAAACATGTGTGACTTGAATGTTAAATATACGTCAGTAATAAACCCTATGTTAGCATGACCCACAGCTGGCACTATTTGAGAGGTTTTAGAAACTTCAGGAGGTGATAACATAGACGGAAGAAGCAGGTCTCTGACGCTCGTCCTTTAGGGTTTCTTGTCCTTGGTCTCTTCTGATCTGTCTCTGCTTTTTCTCCACAGTGAGGTGGAAAGAGTCTCCACCAAGGCTCCCAAGTCTATCATGTCCACAACTCTACACAGTCATTTGAGGCCCAGCAACCACGCCTGGAAGACAATTTTTCTCCATTAAATTGTGTCTACCTCATAACTTGTCAAGCAATGAGAAAAACCATATGCACAGTGACTTTACAAGGAAGATAAATGCTGTAACTAACACTGGCCTTAAGCCTTTGGAATTGTGAGAATTGGGGAAAGTTTGGAGAAGACAGACAGAGAACAAGGATGCTATGAGTGGCATCAGAGCCAGTGCTCACGAGGACTCAGAAGACCCAAGTGCTGGCAAAAAGGTGAACCGCAAGAGCTGTGCATGCATGAGGCTTCACATAAAGGCTCACAAAAGAACTAGAGGCCACGCGTGTTGTGCTATGACGAAGAATGTGTATTCTCTGTTGGGCACTGACACTCTGTGGGAAACAGGCAGGCTTTAAGGTGATGGACTCGCTCGAAACTGTTACGGCAGCAAAGCATGGAGTGTGTGTGTGTGGGGTTGGGGGGTTGCTGCTGCTTTTGCAAACTTTAGAGTAAGAGCTGAGGAAAACATAAATATTTATTTACAGCTTTTGGGGAAGGAAATGATGTTTAAAGTTATGACCAAAGAGGGTGCAGAGATGAATACCATAAAAAAAGCCACACCCTTTACAGCAGGACATTAAAAAAATGCTTTGAATGTACCTAGGCAATCAGGAGGACCGGACCAACTTCAGGACCGAAGGCAAAATGTGTAAACAACTATAAAAGCATGCATTTGAGAAAGAAGACCCTACTATTACCCTATGCACGCAGAGTCGCCTAGAGATCTGCTCCCTGGTAGTTGTCCTATGTGTTCAGCCAGAAAGACATGCAGATGTCACTGCAGCCATGGTCCAAGTAGACTCTGGTAGATTCCAGATAGAGTACATTAACACTGACCCTGCTGGTGCTAATTTTGTGTGAATACAGAATAAATACAAGAGTGGTTGAGCCATAGAGGCTTCCAATGATACTTAATAAAACAGTAAATCTCTCCACCTTCTGTAAGGTTATTCAACACAGTGATAAGATGAAAATAAAGAATGAAAAGAAGGGAGGACAGAGGAAAGAAGAGAAGCAGCTTGCTTGCCCAGACTGTAGTGAGGGCAGAGGAGGGTTAGTGTCAGACTATAAAAGAGTAAACCTTTATTTTAAGCTACAAAAAGTGTATTAGTCATAACCAAAATAAAAAAAAAAATAAATGTCACAATTTTAGCGGGGGGAGGGGGGAACACCTGGTTAATACACAAATTCAGTATGCTACCCTTTTAACATTTCACTGCATCTGAAATTATGTCAAAATTAAAATTTAACAAAGAAGAGGACCCAGAAAAGAAACATTCTCTGTCCTCATGCTATCCAAAACTGACAGAGCCACTATACAAAGCGGGGCAACCTGAGTAAAGACCAAGCTGGTACACAGAACACGGCATGACAGAGAGATAGAGGTAGAAAGGTTAGATGGTACCAGTACCCAGGATACCTGACAACATCTTTGAACCACTAAATTAATCAAAGGTGGAACTACCCATCCTTGAAGCCGTTTGTGTCTTGAGATGATAAATTTTCCTTACTGCTGGCAGAGACAGCTATAAATTAAAATATGTAGAACCAACATGAGTTGAGACTTGAAAAGGGCCTAAGAGTTTAAAGAAATAATACCCAACCACAGGCAGCAATCTATATGATGGGATTACCAAGCCTGCCTAACTAACTGTATTAGAATTATTAAGTTATATCTGTATTCATTTACAACATATTTAATATGTATAGGTATTTTCTCTGTATATGTGTCTATATACTACATGCATATCTAATGTCTGCAGAAGCCCGAAAAGGGCACTGGATCCCCTGCTGAAGTTACAAATGATTGTGAGCCACCATGTTGGGTGCTGTGAACTGTGGTCCTCTGGAAGAGCAGCCAGTGCTCCTGACTGCTGAATCATCTCTCTAGCTCCACATATGTTTATTAACAGACCACCTTCCAAGAACTTATTAGTGTGCCCTATTAGTGGTTGAACTGAAAAAGCCTTCAACACATAAATATCCAACAATTTTTTGTGAAGTTTCTAGCATATAGCAAAAATTAGCTGACTAGGTGTGATGCAAAGACCATTTAATTTGAAAAATCAGGAAGAATGCGATTTGAAACTCTTAGATTTGTTGGCAGGAACAGGGAAAATTGAAGTCAATAAACGTGATATTCACTGTCAAATGTGGGAGACATTCCATACATATTTAACATGGAGGCCAGAGAACATAAACATTTATTTCGGATGAAAGCTCCAGACCTGCTATCTTAAGGTTAGTATCTGGAACGTGTCTCTTCTGGCTGGACCAAAAATAGAAAGATGAGCCAAATGATATTTTATAGGAGTGATAAGAAAAGGCTAGAAGATTCTATCTTAATTGACAGAGAGAGCTAGTTAAATCTTTAAACAGCAGCATATAGACTCCAGATACATCAAAAACATCATCTGGGCATATTTCTGTGCATTTGAAAGAGTTCAAGAAAGGGTAATGTCAACACAGTCACTATGTGAGCAAGAAGGTACTTTGAATTACAGTGGTGGCGTGGGCCTCTGGGTTCTTCTTGGCTGTAAAGCTTGCTGTTAGCAGCCTCTAGATCAGCTGCTGTGGACTATAATAGGCTGTGGCCTGAGATGTAAGCACCTAAAACACTCCCTGGAAGGTGTGTTAGAACACTCTTCGTGTTATACACAATAATGAAACAAACAACACTGTGTTCCAATCCTTGCAGGCAGGTGCTTCTAGTATATGTAGGAAAGGTCAGAAAGCACAGGATGGCTAGATGAAGGAGCACATGTGCTTTGGATAGTATACTACTTATCAATAAGTCACTTTCCAAGAAAATGATAGCAGCTCAAACTTCCACCAGCAATGAGACACCACTAATACTTTTTTACATTCAAGAAGCCTGGACCTTAAATTCTGGGGAAGTTAAAAGGCAGAATCTCATTTAAAAGGTACCTTATTTTAATCTGACTGGTGGTAAATATTTTTTTAAAGGTTTTTATTTATTTGCCACTAGCACTGCCTCTTCCAGTAAATGTATGTTCATATCATTTGGATTTTTTTTAATAAGAATTAAAAATGTTGAATTTAAGCAACTCTTCAACATCATTTATCTTTTCTTAGAAATATATATGTCATTAATATGTGGAAAAATAAAAGAATGTATAACTAACATATATCTCAAGGTAAGAATGTTTATGCATAACTTAAATGCTTGTGTACAGAGCTACAATGAATGTCATATATATATATATATATATATATATATATATACACACACATATGTGCATATATGTACACAAATCATGTGTATGAGTATGTGTACATGTGTGAGTGTACCTGTGTGCATGTACTGATTTTTTTCATATTTGCTTTAATCATATCTGAGCTTTTGCAAGCCATATAGAAATTTCAATCACCAAGTAGAAAAATCCCTTTGCTCTCTTAGCTGTGATACTGATTGTCAGACATACGTGCCATTTGTGCAGGAGCTGCAAGGACTCGTTGTTCCACAGCACAGGCATCTCTACACAAAGGATCCCAAGTGTTCTGTGTACATTGTATGTCTCACTCACATGACTACAATCTCCCATTAGATTCCAGTTTAATTTTTGCATACAGTGTGTTTCTCATTCAGCTTCTAGTTACTCGTCTTATGAAGAAGTGTCATGCATTTTGGAAAAGCATGTGGAGCCTTGGAGTGTTGCTGCTCTTGCTGTGTGAGCTGTTACACACATGTCTCAGTCTGTACTCATTACTCCAGCACTCGCTGTCACTGTACACTTCATTAAGTGTACATTTCATTAAGTCTGCCTGAGCACTTTCTATCTCCAAAGACTTGACTCCTTCTCAAGTCTTACTTCTGTTCCCTGTTCTACATTAGAGGATGTACTAATGATGCAGGATTGTGTGTGGCAGTAATCACAGGGGTCGTGGGCTTCTCTTAAAGGTATACTTCAAAACAAAAAGTGTATAAAATGTTGAACGTCTGATGAAGTTCAGAAGCACTGCCCAAGCCTATAGGACAGATAACGAAGAAGCCCACCCCACTACCATCCACACTTTAGGATTTCACCCTCTCCTCTATCATTCTGAGGACCAGGATG
The DNA here is from genome assembly GCA_021653895.1 of Mastomys natalensis. NCBI lineage: Eukaryota > Metazoa > Chordata > Mammalia > Rodentia > Muridae > Mastomys > Mastomys natalensis. The sequence goes on along the minus strand of JAJTUV010000044.1, from coordinate 1,276,620 downwards.
GGGCCTCTGCCAACTCAACCTACACAGGGCACTCTCTTCACAGGACTCAGTCCTGGTGGCTTTTCTGACACCTGGCCTCCTTTAGTCATATAAACAGTGGGATAATGAAGGGAATTCACTACTCACTGCCCTTAATCACCCTGGATTCTAAAAGTCCTGATTAACTACTCACTGCTGATTACCAAGGTGGCATATTTCAAAGTCTTCCTTATTTGGTGCTGAAATGATGACACAAATGTTAGCAGCCCAAAAGAAAGAGAAAATTTTAAAGTTTCTAAGAATTTGTTCAATGCAATATATACCAGCTTTACTCTTATGATTTGCTAATTAGTGTTTTTAAATTTTACGTTGATGATCCTATGTTATTAAAGGGGCATAAATGAAAATTATAAGAGTAGCTTAGTTTCAACTATGAATGACTAAAATACTATAAGTACACTGACACAAATTACATTCTCATTAAAAAAAAAAAAAACAGGTCTTTTTCTTACTATTATGAAATATTGACAGGCACTTTAAGAAAGCACCAAATTAAACTTTCCAGTTTTACTATAATCCCTCTTCAACTGACCCTCTTACAGAAAAAAATTTATAAGCCTGAACACACAGTGGCTGATTGGCACAAAGGATGCACTGTTGATTTCTAAAACAAGTTAAAGAGGTCCTTGTCATCATTTTCATTTGTGATTTTACCAGAACAATTTCCATATGATTCCATCACTATTTTTCTTAATGTAGTAGCACTGAAAAGAGCAGCCTAGAATTAGAAAACCTCAAGCCATCCCAACATGAATATACCCAGTAGCTCACCACCATAGACAAGAAGGCTAACTGTGAAGGTGACAGTGAAACCAGAATTTATAAGCCTTAACTTCCCTCTGACACAATCCAAGGGCCCAGAAGGCAGCGAGTCTTCTCCCTGGAGAAGATTTCCAATGCTTTTACCTAACTCTCCATGAGTAAGTCAAACCTAAACTCTTACGTTTCATCTTAAGAACAGAAGAAGCATTGTTCTCAGCTGTGACTTATTTTTACAATTATACAAGATACTGTTTTCTAACATTTAATTTAACATGAATTTAACTCTCACATAACCTGTTCTCCCTATAGGATAAACTCTATTCTTGCCATCTAAATTCTTTTCAAATTTCTAGATTCTAAGCCATGGTTATGATGCTTGTATGAGAGAGTGTAATCTCAGGAGTTACATACACTCTCCTTACAGAATCCTTTTCAGACATGGCCACTGTAGGTGTTAAGAGTATAAAATATGTACAAGTTCCAATTTTCTTTCAATGCATTGTACAAAACCAGAGCCATGAACTTCTCCTGTGCATTTTGTTATTATGTCATCAGAGACCACAAAAGATAAACAGAATGAGGGAACATTCTCAAATGCCAATCAACTATGTTATTTCTTAAATAGTCTAAATATAGGTAAGGGCAAGGAGGTCTGCTTGCAAATACTTTAAAAAACAACTCTAACATTCTGGTCCTGGTAAATGATAGAGAGATAAATAAAATGTGCATCTTACTGCAGTATTTACACCTTGTAGTAGAAATATCAGGTCAGCCTCCAATAAACAGTCTCTCTTTTCTTGAAGAGTTGTAAATCTGTTGAGAGCAACAATGGACTACATCCAAAAGAAAGAAAAAACACGCTGTGTTTCCTGGCCTCTTTCGCAAGCAGGTGGTTCTCTCATTAAGGGTCCAGACAAGAGAGACAAACACTGGTTTTGAGTAGAACTTTCTAGAAAGCACCTTTGAAAAAGAGGCAGTATCATCTAGCATACCCCTCTCTTACTTCCTACTTTTTGGGAAACACGTGTAGTAGCTGGGAAGTTACAACTGTTTGACACCATAAGAAAGGCCACTGATAATACAAACACCTCAGTCCCTCAGATCTCACAATTGGTAAACCAAACTAACAACTTGGTAACTGTGGAATTGGCAATATATCAGAAAAATAAATCCCCCTACCTTATTTAAGCCTCTATTTATTAGGTTTTATATGACATTTTCTGAAGTTAAGAGCAAAGTAATACAATCTAATAAGAAAGAGATACAGGAAAGGTTCTTAGAAAATCCACAGAGGAAGACATTTGTATGATGGAGGCAGAGGGTAGAGGGGATCAGGAAGGTAAATGTCCAAAGAAGCAAATATACAAGTCAGTCCATTCATTTGTTCAAGGATCACCATCCTCCACTGTATGAGCCACTGATACAGTGGCTGTCCCTGAGGGCTGAAAGGACACAGGCAAGAAGAATCTTACAATACAGTTATGACAAGGGGAAGACACCCAGCCTGTGCTGGACAGTGCCTACCTCTTCTTTCTAATATTCATCAAACTCCTGTCTTGTCTCCAATTCTACAGCACGGCCTCAGTGTGAAGTTACAAAGGGAAATGAACTTTGGGGAGAATTCATATCATAGCTATTATCTCAAAGTCCTAAAGTATTCATTAGCCAAAAGCTGGGTTGCATATTGCCTAAAGATTGTATTTTTCCTCCACTGCCACCCTAGCCAATTTTCCCAAATCACAGAAAAGCATACCTCAGTGTAGTATCTAGGCAACTTCATTAGTGTGCCCCAAAGAACACCCAAAACTATAAATAGTCCATATTTGGATAGCATGTGCTAAGGGGAAATATGGGTTTTTTTTTTGTCTATTATCAGTTATTCAACAATTCTATGGAAAAATTAAGAAATATCACATTTGTCATACTTGCAGAATACAATAGAGAGAAAGTCTTTCCTGGGCTGTTTATAAACACACAAGATTTAGGAGAATGTCATTCAAACCAAAACAACAGGAAATCACTCTCACTCAAAGAACAGGCTTAGATCATGATAAGTTCCTCTCCAATCCTGCTAAAGCAAGTTTCTGCATGCCTTCTGGAGCCTCCACCTACAGAGCTATTAGGCCAGCGGCCAACACATATATTTAATTATGTCAGTATTCAGTGCTACCAGCCAGCTGCTGCAGCTCAGAATACACTGACCTCTTTCACTCCTTCTCTTGCAGAAAACAGTAAAAACAAAGCAACTGTTGATGCGACAGTAATCATGAAATATGCAAAATACTATCCTCAAAAAAGACTTCAGATAACTACACAATTCAGTTTTGCATTTTAAAGTGATTTGCTCCCTCTCAAGTGCTTTTCTGTTCCTTATTTGCAAAATTCAATGACTGATCTAACTGTAAGTTCCTTTTTGTTTCTATACCTCTAAAAAGTCACCCATGAATTCAAGTACATTTTCTACTTTCTCTTCATCAAATTTCTCACTGGAATACACACAAGATAATTGTCTTCCACTCTTTTCTCCATCTCTATTCTGCAGGACAGGCAATGTAACGCATGGCCTACATGCCCATCACTCTCAGTCCTCATTTTCAAAAGAAAAAATAAAGTAAGTTTCATTTGATGTTCTTAGAAAGTTCATTCTACCAGTAGTACCCTTGATTCCAAAGCAGCTCCAGGGGTTGAGCAGGTAACAAAGTCCCAAAAACAGCAAAGAGAAGACTAAACAGAACTGAGACACATAAATAAATGCAAACAAAACAAAACCATACACGGGGGATGATAACCAAAGCTAATCATGAACAACTTACCAGAGAAACTGGACTTAACCAGTTCAGGTTAGCAGCACATGTGCTAAAGAGCTAAGACATCTCGCACTGATAGTTTCTCTTTCCTTACAGAGCGGTGTCATCTCTCACTCTAGACCCTGATATAGCAGGTTAACTTTCCCAAACAACTCCTTCCTCACTAGTCTTCTGTCTTCTGTTTGCAGAGATCTGGTGGCTTTTTCTCACTCACAGAAACTATAAACAAGTTGATGTTCAAATGCAAGGCAATGCTATGGTGTTAATAAAAAAACATAGAAGTGACAATAGCCTTGTCTAAGACACTAAGTGAGCTGTGGAGACAGTGTCAGCAGGAGTGACTTTGCTCCTTCCCAGAAATGAAAACTGAATTGAGACAAATTAAACAAACATACGAAGTGAGAAATAATCATGGTGTCTCAAGCTCAAGGGAAGAGACCACTGTTCCTTCCCTGTGACTCAAAATGACCCAGAGTACAGAAGGTGCCCTGGCTGATTTAGTTTGGTAGAGAAAAAGGTCCTGACATTCCTGGTCCAGAGCTACCAGCACGGTCAGGTGACTCCAAGGCACAGCTACTCTTAATGTTGTCATAACATTCCTCAGGAAAGAAACTAGAGATCAACTGTGAAGACCTCCCCCCCCCTCATTGCAGGCTTTCACCTCTTCAGGCCAAGAGATGCAGGTTACTTCCTAGCCTCTAAGTAACCTATACTTCTTTAAAGAGAGACCTCAACACAGTATTTGAAAATTAATATGCTCTCTCATCTTTATAAAAACACAAGGATTCACAGCAACCTTGTGGAAGCATGCTCAAAGAACCTGGAAATACCTTACTCTAGGAATGAAAAAAGAGAATCACACGCAATAGTCTTAGAGTCAAAGAGTCCATACAGAAGCCCTTATTAGGCTGAAGCAATGGTTGAGAACCTGAATTCATCCTTAGAACTGCTGTTTAAAAACTGTACATGCCTGTAATCAAACACTGGGAAGAGAGACAGAAGGATACCTGGGATCTCACGGCCACCCAGTCTAGCCAAATCAGAAAACTATAGGTTTCCTTTACATACTCTGCCTCAAAACGTAAGATGGAGAGCAACTGTGTGAAATACCTAAGGTTAACCTCAGACATATAGGCACGTACAAACATACATACATACATACACACACACACACACTCACACTCATACACCACACACAACATACACATACACACACATACGGGACATGGAGGAGAAGATGAATTTACCTCAAGTTAATTGTTAACCTCCAAACTCATAATCTACTAAAGACTTAAATATGTAAATAAGTAATAAAAGAAATGTAATGTGCACCAATAGATGTTTGTTTGGAATCAAAAAATAGTTACTTGTGAAAAACCTAGGCTAAAAGGGAAATGATCTCACAGGCTGTATTACTTTTGACATGCACTATAAAGATAAACGACTTTACCAAGCACAATTAGCATATGGGTAGAAGGTGGGAGGGCACACAGCATGTCTTTGGATCTGAAGGAAAAGTTGAGGCTTTGGAATGGTGGTGAAGTTGCAGGTAGGGGAGTATGTGCAGACATCTTGTGTGCTTGCAAAATTTTACAGTCTGAAGAAAAGAGAGAATAACAGAAAGGAGGGAGGAGAGGTAGGCAAAGAACAAACAAAAGTATTTCATGTTGAGAAATTATGTCTTCTATCGTGTAGCTGCAGGGTGAGAGACATGAAAGGAATTTTAAGGAGGCCAAATGATGAGGAAGAAAGCCAGCTCTGTTAACAGTGTAAAAGGTTACTATTATACTAAAGCAGAGGATGCTCAGGATAGAACAGATTCAATTCAAATGGCTAACAACTGGCTCAGATAATTAGGTAAGCATAGGAGCATGCTGTTTTGATGAAGTTTCAAAAAGATCACCAGAGCAGGTAAATGCCAAGAAGCCTGGGCTGGATAAAAGAGAAATGAGCTGAAGAGCAGGAAGGAAGGAAAGAGGAACCAAAGAAATTTCCAAATGATGCCACCAGACAATACCATTAAATAGTGATGGCTAAGGTAGCATGGAGAAAGAGTCCCCAGAATCCCCAGCATTCCAGGAAGCCAAGGCAGAAGGATTAAAGGCTTATAAGGCCAGCAGGGGGTAGACAACAATACACAAACAAAGCTACACTTCAACTAACTTCCAAAGAAGATTGGTGTGTAGCAACAGCTGAAGCAACAAGACAGTGTAGGAGAGCTAAGGATTCACCATATCTGCATCTTACACTGGACACAACATAAAACGAGACTCAACCAGGCACACAACTAGGTAAGGTAAAACATCTAGGTTCAAGAAAACACAGAGCTAAAATCCTTAAACATGGGCTTGGGAGAAGGTTCAGTGAGTAAAATGCTTACTGCTCAGGCATAACAACCTAGGTTTGGATTCTAGAAGCCATGCAAAAGGCAAGCAAGTGCAGAAGTGCAGGCATCTGTAGTCCTGCTGAGGCATAGGAAACAGAGGCTGAGGAGAACATCTCGGAGGCCAACCTAACTTAGGCAAGGGTAAGAACACCCTGTCTCCAACAATGTAAAATGACAAGGACAGACAGCTGAAGGCTGTCCTCTTACCTCCACAGCATGCTGTGGCTTGTAGCCTCTGGTCTGTGCATGCCCACACTCTCACACAACACTCTCTACTTTCCTTCCTGCTCCTGTGTGTGTGTGTGTGTGTGTGTGTGTGTGTTGTGTGTGAAAACAATTTTCATTAGCTAACCTTTTTCTTACAAAAAGTCAAGTGAGGTCCAGTGTAGTTTTATTTCTAATGCAATTTTTTTCATTTAAATTAAATGAAAATTAAAATTAACCATAGCAATTATAATTTTTTTAAAAACTAATAACTATTAGTGAATCTAGTTAACAATATAATCAGTTAGTTTTTTCACTTTCTTTTAAACAGGATGATTAATTACTAACTGAGAGAACAAGCTCTTGTCTGTTCTTAACAGCTCAGCTTATTTTGTAAAGCAATTTACTTCATGTGTTCTACTTGAAATAGTACTCTTGTACCTCTGACAATTTATGAAGAACTCAAAGACAAATCCATATAAAACAAACAATATTTCCACTGTAGGATGGAAAGTAAAACCTTTTTTTTTTCTCTGCTAAGAAGAGCATTGTATTAGGGACTCTCTGTAAAGAAAAGACAACACACCAAGCAGGGAGCCTCGACTTCAGGCCCACCTATCCCTGCTGTGGCCAGCTCTCAATTTTCACCTATTCTCACAAATCATTTTCCTTGGCTATCTAACCAGTCATGTCAGCATTAGCATATACTTCTATGGGCAAGCCAGTTCAAAACTAGAATGATTCTTTTCTGTCTGCTACCGGTGTGGCCATTTGGGTAATAATGTACAAGGTCAAACAGAGGCCATCAGTCCATGATCAAAGCATGCTGGCTGCTCTTCCTGTCTTTACATGGAACACACAAGATGTGTTTATTTTTATCAGCCCCTTCGTGACCTCCTTAGGTGGCATGAGAAAGACCCCACACTTCTGTAAAGCACGAGTCAAAGGTTTGTCTGATTTGATACTCTCATTAAGAGCAATTTTTTTCAAACTTTTGATCCTTTTCATTTACTCAAGTCTCTCAAGTTAAAGCCCATATTGTTTAAACCACGCTGGAATAATGGATCAAACAGAAACCCAGTACTGACAGAGGAGGAAATAGAGTGATCTGGCAGGCAGCATCGTGAAACATAAGTCCCTTAGCAGTTTTTATGTAAACTACTTCAGCCAATAACAGGAGTTCAAAGTTCAAGGCCAACCCAGAAAGTCAGCTTCACTTCTACTTTTGTTACTTAAACTTCTATGATTTCATCAATCTGATCAATAATCTACCATTAAAACCTCAGGAACATATAAAAAAATACACACACACACAAAAAAAAAACCACAGCTGTCTTGTTACATAAACACACACACCTTCTGCTGGATCTTAAAGGTGACTTGTATTAATCACATGAATAAACAACCACCTGTCACTCATCTATGCCCTGCTATCCTGTTTCAGTGAGGTGGATCTACCTCATGGTGCAAGAAACAAATGGTAATAAAGAGGAAGCAGAGGCTAAAGACCAAGAGTATTCTGGAAAGGAACAAAGCAGAAGTGACAGGGCAGGGCACAGTGTGTACACAGCATGCCCCAGGCCCAGAGGGGAAACTCCAGAGTAGAGAGTTAGTACTATCCCCAACTAGAGGGGACTTATTTTTAAATATTATGCATAATATACAAAGCAATTATTATGGATAAGGGATCCAGGGGATAAAAGGGCACTGTAATCTTCTAATAGAAAGGATTGGCCACCATAAAATAAACAAGTAGCATAGTATCACATTCTCCTTGAATTTAAATGCTACATCATCTATTGAAAAGCATAAAGTAACACAAAACACATACAAGAATGAAAGCTGAAGGAATGGACCCACAGAATGACAGCTGACGAATGTGTAGCTTAGTAATTACATATTGTTGCATATATGTAATAATGTATTAAGTACATTATTAATTAATGTATTAATTATTAATAATAAAGATCACAATATATTCATCTTTACTTTTCTTAGTTAGGAGATGGCAAGAAGTAGGATGGTGTAGGACCTGAAAGGCAGCCTGGTTCTTGGTTGAGCTAAGGTTGGAAACCCAGGTGACCCTGAGGGTCAGCAGGTGTTTTGCCTGGTTCCCAGACACTAGGCTCCTGACAGAAGGCGCAGTTCTCCATAGATTTGTGGCCATCAGTCACGCAATGTCCCAAACCCCTCCACAGGTAGAGGACATGACCTGTGTCACTTAGCCTCAAGACAGATCTCCATTTTAATGAGGTACCTAAAGGCCTGAAGGGTTTAGCCAATTAAGCTTTCCTTCCCAGACACTCCTCTCTCCCTGCAAAAGGTATTTAACCTCAGGCCCAGCCTGAGAAACTGGGGTACAGTTTTATTCATCAACTTTCCACCATGACAATAAATGCCTTAAAACCATGGACTGCCTCTTTTTACCAGGATCCACCATGGGGAGCAATGGAGCAGGCCTTCGCCTAAAGAGCTGTCAGCCTAATCTCCCACAGAAGGCCTCTCAGTGCTCCCAGCAAGGGCCTCCAAGCCAAGCCAAGCCAGCTGCCCACTGACCAAGCCAAGTACTCATTCCCACAGGACCGGGCCGGGGCTCTCCCCTCTTTCTCCCCCTCGGCCCTGGGCTAGATCCAGCCTGCAGGCCCCCACTCCATTCTCAGCTCTTCTGAGGCTCCCAGTGGCACCTGGATGCCCAAGACCCTGAGGACCAGATGGCCCCGGCCTCCTTACAGGCCCAGGGACCCCAGAGCCAGCTCTGTCTGTCCCCAGGACCTCAGACTGTGCTTCCCTACCCCCAGAGTGGTGTTCTGTGGCTACACCGCCGGTGCCAGTATGGGATAAGCCCAGTCAAAACTTCCTGAGTCCCGACTCCCCGAGTGGCCCGAGCCCTGTGGTGGAGCAGACGCAAGACCCCACTTAACCCTACAGGATGACATGTATGTAAAGTCTTCACATATATAAAAGTCATTTGTACCTGACATGTTCTCAGTGTGAAGTGTTTTTAGATGTTACATGATTAGTTGAAGTGTTATTTTAGTAACAACTGGCTATAAGAATCAAAAGCCTGTTGGGAGCCAACTTTGAGCAGAAAGCAGCTATCATCTTTGCAGCCATCTCAGGCCATATAACCTGACAAGAGACTTGTTCTCAACAGCCCACAACAGCTGAGCATACTCTGATAAACATCTTGTTTTTCTTACATATCTTGTTTTGCTGCTTAATGCCCCAGCTGCAAGGCGCACTTGGTCTCCACACTGCTAGCTAGGCGCACGTGGTCTTCACGCTGCTGGATGCATGTGGTCTCCACACTGCTAGCTAGGCGCGCGTGGTCTCCACACTACAAGGCACATGACGTAGTGCCTTCAGCTATGCTTGTCCACGAGGGAAAGGCACATGGTAAAGGGTATAAATACCCAGGATTTCCTTTCAATACAGGAGACTTGATCAGACTCTCTGTCTTGTCTCCATTCTTCGCGTCTCTTGCCCCTCCCCACTGTCTCTCTTGCTAGACCCTGACCGGCGGACCGGAGCAGCAGCGCCAGGCGAGTATAAAGTAGCCCCGAATGTGGGGCAGAATGGGTCGTTACAAAAGCCTTTAGAGACATTAAAAATATTTAATCCTATGTAAATACTCATTTTCATTTGCCCTTCAATGGAACAGAGTAGTACATTAAAGAAACCCTTGCTTACAACTCCTAGCATTGTTGTATTCTAAGATGGAACCTTTCTTCTGTGATTAGTGGTGCTTCATCACGACCCTTACTGACACTGAGGCTCATTCAGCAAAGAATAGCACTGCTTACATGCTCAATGACAAAACCCACAGAAAGAAATGCAGCAGGGGGCTCTTTCCTCTTTCCCTTCCATTCTTTCCTCGTGTTTTTGTTTGGGTCCAGGCTGTTTGTTGTTTTGGTGATGCTGTGAGCTGAACTCAGGACTCCAGATACACAGGATATGCTGACCACTAAGTGATATCTAAAGCGCACCTAACAGGTAGATTACTCTGTAATCACAGGACCACAGTCTATAGGCAGGAAGGTGGAGTAGCAGCAGTACTAAAGTGTCTTTGTATAGTTTGTAACTGACTTATAGACAAGGTGGTGAATATGACAGATCTCTCATTCTGAAAAAAAAGACATAATTTCTGTACATGAACAGCACCATGCCCTGCTACGGTTTAGGATTGTTCTGGGGCTCACCTTCCATCCCTACGCCATCCAGCCTCCCTACCTCCTGCTGTGACTCAAAATGTTTCTGTTCCTGCTCAGTTAAAGAGACTGCCACCCTCAACCCTTGCCTGCACATATATGACATACACACACGCAGGCGCACACATGCATACATATAAATTGAAAATAAATACTTAATAAATAAATAATAGAAGTAATGCTAAGAAAAGGTCTGGCTGGAAAGGCAGGGAAAATAGGTAACAAGGACATCTGGGACTGATTAGACCTGAGTGTGTTGGATGGCAATGGAAAGGAGCCAGTGGACTTGGAGAGAGGCTCGACGCCTAGGAGGAAATAATGTATAGGATGAGGTGTCTGAGGAAGCGGGTAGAGTAAGATTCAAAGCATATGTGCAGAAAGCATCTTCCACACTGAGGGAACAACCCAAGCAAGGATTCACGCATCAGTTACCTACTGGAGTTCCCTGGTTCACACTGCACCACCTAGAAAAGGGCTAACAAGACGGAAAGAGGGCTCGTCCAGCAAGCAACTTTACCAGGCATGCCTGCTTCCTCTGAGAAGAACACGTAGCTCCAACCAGACAAATCACTTCACAAAATGCTCAAATCGCATTATGAAACTCCACAGTAAAACACTGTTATTGTTCATCAGATAAATCCATATCAACAGCATCTTAGAATGATGCTAAGATAATTCTTAGATCTTAGAAGCCCAATTGGGTAGTACTTGAGTGGCTTTCTTAACCCAGTTGTGATGCTATTATTTGAGTTAATAGAATCGAGTATTTTTATTTTAAAAACTACTTAAAAGTCTAACTTATGTTTTTTTGATATGTACTAAATTTTTAAAAATATTAGGAGTCATATAGTAAAAGGAAAAAGATTTATGTGAGCTGAAGAGAAATCAGAGTTGTATGAGAAATCTTTTAAAGGCTTATTTGGAGACATAGAAGAGGGCTCAGTGGATAGAGGTAATTGCCACCAAGACTGACAACCTGAATTCAATCCTTAGGACCCTCATAACAGAAGGACAGAACTGACTCCAGCACTTGACCTCTGACCGCCATGTGCACACTATGGCACATACACACAAATAAGTACATGGATTTTGGTTTTTTATTTTTTGTTTCTGTTTTAAGTAAAGGCTTCATGGGAAATATTGGCTGATACTAGTTCTTCCCTTGATTATCTAAAAGAGAAAGAATAGGGATCCCTTACTTACTTGATTGAGTTTCTAAAATGGTCCTCAGCTGGATTTTTCACAGTACAACTGTTCAGCAGCCACAGATCTGCATCTGATGCATTTTCTAGTAAAGGAAAGAATGAACACAAAAAAGCAATGATAAATATCTCATTCAATGACATCAAAACCATGCACGTGCCCCAGGCGGCATGGGGATGCTGGGGACAGGGTAAGCAGGAATGTTAGCGTGAGCACAGTTGCAGCACTGCCAACCAGGGCTCTGGTCAGATCGGGTTTGGAAACCTGCAAATGTCATGAGAGCCAGACAGAGTCTCTGACTTAACTTTTACTTTAAAATCCACAATATTTAAAAGTGTTCACTATTTCAGCAGTACTTCAATGAACATGTGTGTATGTCTGTGTGTGTACATGTGTGTGTGTGTTTGTGACTGTATGTGACTCTGTGTGATTTGACTTTTTCCCAGGTTTCCTCTAGCAACAACATAAACAGTGGGACTGTTGAGTCAAAGACTAAATCTTGCAATGTCCTTGCAGACTGTTAAACGCCCTGGACAGGTGTATCATTACACACCCCATGCACAGGACCTGTGAGTGCTGTCCTAACCTTGCCCACTAGATGGGTTGTCACCCCTTTGAACTCTTGACAATCTGGTGGAAAAGAGGGTACCAGTGATGGGTCCAAGTAAAATCCTCTTACCATAACTTAAAAAGCTTTCCGTGCTCAGTTATGGAGTTCTGCTATTTGTTCTGCCTTTCATTTGTTCTACTTGGCTACCTAATACACATTAATGAAACATCTAGAACAGGTGTCATAATATTTTTCTCAGTTGACTTGTCTGTGAGTGTGTGTGTGTGTGTTTGTGTGTGTGTGTATCAATTTTCATGACATTTTTCTATTTCTGAGGCATCAAGTTGATCAAATTTTTTTCCTTTTCTTCTCCCCCAATTTGGCCTTAGAACTATGACTCAGAACTTAGAACTATGTGGGCACTTCCCTCATCCATGACTGAAAATAAAAATGCCTGTTCCTACCAATGGGCACATGAATTTGCATGTTGATTTCTGATGTTAGGCATTTACACGGATACACATGGATGTTATTGAACTTGTAAAGTGAAATAAGTGTTTATATTTTCCTATCAAGTTGGAAAACAATTTTAAATGTGATGCTATTTAACATAAAAGCTAAGCACTAAGGCAATCTGTTGTTCCCTCACTGTCATCCACACTGAGGAAGCTCTCAGAAAGGCAAGTAGAACCAGCCACCAAACATTTAAATGTGCACTGGGACACTTGGATCACATTTAAAATATAACATATATGAATTCAAGCATACACACACACATAATTTCCATTGATGATTAACAAGGTAAGAAGAACTAGAAAGCTTGTAAATCTGCTATAGAAAGATGGCTTAAATAAATATATGACTAGTGGTTTAGATCTTAAGTATTCCCCCAAAGGGCCATGTGTTAAAGCTTGGACACTGGTATCAGCACTATTGGTGGTAGCAGAAAAATTAAGAGGAAATAAAATACAAGACGTTATGATGTGGGTGTGAAGCCTGTAGAAGGTCCACACCAACTGGCACTATTTGGGAAGGTTATGCAACATTAGGGATATGGGTCATAGATGGAAAAAATGGACCATCAATGGTCAAAACATGAGAGCTATAACTGATCCCTGCTTTTAGGCACAGTCTGTCTCTCTCTCTCTCTCTCTCTCTCTCTCTCTCTCTCTCTCTCTCCCCCCCATCTCTATCTATCTGTCTCTGTCTCTCTCTGTCTCTCTGTCTGTCTCTCTCTCTCTCTCTCTCTCTCTCTCACACACACACACACACACCATGTTAACTGATCATCCATAGAGTCACCATGCCTTTCCCCAGTGATGGACTGTACTCTCAGATTCATTAGTGAAAATAAATCTCTCTGAACATGTTTCATAACAGGTATTTGATCACACTTGAGGGAGTTACTAAGGTCACATTGCCCTCCCCGACTCTCCTCTCTCTGTCTTTACTAACTTGCAATCATGAACTGAGTAGCTTCCTCTACTCATCACAGGCACCAAATGCAACAAAGAAAAGCAACCATGACCTGGAACCCAAAGTCAAAATAAACCTTTCCTCCTTGAAGTTGATTTTCTCCAGTATGTCATAACAATGATGAGACGCTGACTGACCACAGACTGTAGCTAAAACACCACGTTTAAAAAGCAAGATAAATCCTCAGGTGATAACTTGTATTGATCTGGTATATAAAGTGAGACACAGCAAGGTGTTGAAGAGTATATCCAAATCCAATTTGTGTTTTAAATGCCAAAGAAGAAAAAGGAGGAGAAGCTAAAGGTCAAAGAAAATTTCTAGACACATGTATCCTAGGTGTTTAGCTCTGAGGTGAGATGAAAATGCACTTGTCTTTCAATATACTATTCAGTTGCATCTTGGTTGATTGGTTGTACAGGGGCTCTGTGTGTGTGTATGTGTATTTACATGACTGTCACAGAACAATTTGTAGGAGTCAGCTCTCTCCTACCATGTGGGTTCCAGGAATCAAACTGAGTTCACAGAGTTTGACAGTAGGCTCCTCTATCTGCAAAGCCATCTCAGCAGGCCCTACATCTAACTCCATTTTCTCTGCTTTTAATTCAGCTTGCGTGAATGTTATTTGGTTTCTTAATTTAATGTTTAGGAACAAAATAATGCTTAATTTATATCCCCCCATACTACTTGAGTTTTTAAGATTTATTTTTATTTTGTATATACATACTGAGGGGGGTGGAGGGTAGCCACATGAATACAAATGCACAGAGAGTCCAAAAGACAGTTTCAGATCCTTCTGGAACTAAAGTTATAGGTGGTTCCTAACATGGTACTGGGAACTCAAGTCAGGTCCACTTCAAGAATAGAACATTCTCTCAGCTGCTGAGCCATCTCTCTGACCCCTGATAGGACTTTTTTTTTTTTTTTTTAAAGAAAAATAGTACATTTATTTAGTTATTTTTGTTTGTTTATTTGTTTGTTGGCGGTAAGGTACTTGTGTCACCGTGTACATGTGACCATCAGAGAAAACCTTGGAGATGTCTCCAGGTCTTTACTTCTATTACATATGTAATTAAGTCCCAGAGATGAAATTCAGGTCACCAGGCTTTAGCAGTAAGTGCCCTTATCCACCAAGCCATCTCACTGGCCCTATTTGGCTTCTATTACTTTATTAAGTGTTTGCACATGAGTGTGTACAGGTCATGCAGATGTCAGAAGAGAGCTCACAGGAGTGGCTCTGGAGACTGCTTGGCACCAGGCCACTGAGCCTTCTCACTGACTTAGAAAAGCATGGATTGCTTTCTTTCTCTTGAATTGGTAAACCTGGTTCATCTCCTTTGATTCCTTCAACAGTACATAGCATCTCTGACTTCTTTTCACGTTAAGGTGAGCATATGAACTATCTCCTTCCTGTGATCCAGCATGAAAACAAAGACCTGTTACACACTGCCTGCTGAGAGCTGTAGTCACTGAGCCAGGAAAACGATGATCACCAACAAACCACCCATTCTCAGTATAACAAATATTTGTTCTAATCAAAATGTGCTTAGCTTCTAAACTATTTCTTTACACACAGTAGAAACTACTTTTAAGCCTATGGTAAGAAAACCCCAATCAGTAATAATGATAATCATTGACACTGTTGAATACATATTGTATTGGACAGGAAGCCACATGCACCTCTGAATGTAAGCCTCCCTGTGTGAGGAATGTTCAATTTTATTCCCATAATCAGAGAAAGAACCTCAAGCTCAGAAAGGAAAACCAACTTTCCGAACATCACCAGTTAAGGGATGGGTAAGGATTAGAAGTGCAGACAAACTGACTCCACAGACTAGGAACTTGCGGCAATCAGCATGTCTCACTAGTGGTTCTCCACCTCTTGACCAAAAATAATGCAGAGTGTATCTAAGGACAACGCCAAGTGGTGTGACTTGGCCTTGGAGCATTGCACTCAAAGCATCTCTAGGCTTCAGACACAGCTGTTTCTCCATTTCTAAGATTTTGAGTGGGCCAGCTTTGGTCTGCTCTCATCAAAGGTGGGCATAGAAGAAGTAACGAGAGACTGAGTAGCAAATGAGAGTTGTTATCTGAAGCCCAGACACCCCTGCCAGTGTTCCTGCTCCCTACAGGTGTCTGCATGGCAGACTCAGCACCATGTAAAACACAGTGTTTTTCCTGTACAACTGCTCCAAATGAAAGACAGCAGAGGAGCAGAGGGAACAGTAAGACACATGCATTCACAGACTTATATGGAGGTGAGCCAGGCTGATGAAAATACAAGTTCACAGAGTGAAGAGGAGAAGATTTGATTGTTTTGGCCCCAGAAGCATTTTTTGGGAATTCTTTACCACAGAACTCTGGAGGACAAGTCAAGTCCAAACAGTTTAGATGTTCATTCAGCTTACTCAGACCCAGAGAGTTTATTTATATAATACAAATCACTGAGAGCCTGCTAAAAACCTTGAGAGTAAACTATGTATTAATAAGAGAATTTAAACATACCTTAAGGTGTATCTTGAAAACAATAACTTCCTAAGACCAATAAAAATAACTTAAAATGTTGATTATGAGCTAAGTTTTCTACAGGTCACCTACTTTTTTTTTTGTGGCCAATATAATGGTACGGAGTAACTATGCTATTGGCATGCAATAACTGCCTTCTAAGCCTGTTCTTGAAAAACGATGAAAATGACTCATTAGAAAGTAGCCTCCCTTTAGCCAACTATGGCAATGACACCAGGAAGATGAGGAAAAAGGATCAGGAGAGAAGATGGAAAAAGACAGAGCCCTGGAGGGTTGAGAGAGCCCAGGCTTCATGTCTAATTCTGAGCATGAAGGGGCCCTCAGCTCCAGAGAGCTGGCCACTGTGGATAGTCCCTGCACAAAGCAAGATGCAAGAGGTCCTGGGACAAGCATCTTCTCTGGCAGGTTACTCCCATAATAGACCGTTCTTTCAAAATACTTCTGTTGAATATTTAACAGAAATAAGATGAGGGAACTAAAAGTCAGCATGAACTCTATTTACTCAAAGAAGGAAAAAGAACTTCTCATTTAAGTGCTAAGTAAGAGCTGGCAAAACTCTGCCAATAACTACTGAAAATTCATTATACAAGTATCTTGGTCGTAATTACAATGAGAGCACAGGACAGCCATGTACTCACTGCAGAGAAGAGCATTGCTAATATTCTTTCTCACTCCTAATAGCTATGTTAATCCTCATACATAATGATTCAGAACTCACTGCATCTAAAGAATCCCAAAGAGAGCATCGGTGCCTCTGTGTTAGGTCACCAAGGCCGGTGTGCCTGTGCCACCATCAGCCTCTGCACACAGCCACTGCTCACCCTTAGCTGTCTGCCTAGCAAGCTGTTTTCCTGTCACAATAAACCTTCAAACCCTGTGCCTTAATACATTAAAGTCCAAAATACAATTTGATCTTTAAATTTATATATTCCACATAAATAGCTTTCTTCTGTACCCTAAAAGTGATATAACAAAAGGACTTCTATTTAGCAAAAGACCTAAACAACCCAGAGACCATCACTCACTTGCAAATTGCCAAAAACATCTGGTTTCTGTCAGATTGTATACAGTCCAGAGTTGTTTATCACAAATCAGTAACTCAAGTCATCTGCTAAAAATGGTACATTTCCAGGATCAGAAACTACCCTGGAATACAGGGAGGTTAATACAGGGGTCACTTCTGGATTTGACCTAGCAAGTTTACTGGGTCAAAACAATAACCAATTTGGTTATACAAGGAGTTGGGGAAAGGGTGCTATCCGTATGAAATGACAAGATAAGAAAGATTCAAATGAAAAGAGGAATATCATCAAAGGTCTAATAAACAAAAGGATACTGAATATGAAAAACAGGACTGAGAGATAAATAGCCCAGTCAACAAAATGCTCACCACCCAACTATGCAGACCAAAATTCCATCCCCCAGAATCAATGGAACAAAACCAAGAATTGTGGCACACACCTTAATCCCAACATGAGAAAGACAAAACAACCATTTCCCTGGAGCTCTATGGCCAACTACCTCAGCCTCTTTAATAAGTCCCAAGCCAAAGACACCCTGTCTCAAAAAAGAAGGTAGAGGCAGGCAGCTAAGGAGAAGCATTGGAGTTTGTCTTCACACTTCCACATATACAAACTTATTCACGCACACGTATGCACGCGCGCACATATACACACACACACAAGGGGGCAACAAAGGGAGGGAGGAATAGAGGAGAGGAGAGAGAGGGAGAGGGAGCACAAAGTAGCTTAAGGCTACTTTATTTTTCAATACTCATGCCAGACCCACATTAGGTATTTTTTAATTACTCCTAGAAAGAAACAAATGGGATAAAGTTAATTGTTATTGGCTTGTTAGTGAACTGAAATTCATCACTGAAATAGGTATATCATGACAGCTAAAACTATAAGCATATTTTATCAATTTGAGACAAAGGTGAATAGCCATTGTTCTAAAGGTAAAATACTGCATTATAATTTTACTTTAGGTAGCTCATTCCTATAATCAAAGCACTCAGGAGAGTGAGTTTGAGGCCAGTCTGAGCAGCAGAGTTAAGTTGTAGGCTTGTCTTGGGTACAGAGTGAGACACTGTCAAAAACAAACCAAAACTTACCAAAAATAAAACACACTACTTGGGAAAGGACAACTATTTAGAAGACCATATGCATTTGTCACAAAAACTTCTTTTTTTTTTTTAATTTTTATTTAATTATTTAAATCAAATCATAATTTACTTATTCACACAGGGGTTATAAACACAAAAAGGCAGGATGTGGGGAAGGGGATGACACCGGAGCATAGGTGTTCAGGGGGAGTACAGATACCTTTCAGAACAGGGTATCAGCTGGATGAAGGTTCAGGGGACAGGTCACTATGACTCTGCCTATGATTCACTTATCCTTATCTAAGTTGGTACTGTCTGCCGAGGCTACCTATTTACAAGATCTATGACTATCAGACTGGTAAATTTCCACAAAAGCTGCCTGTTTACAATAGCTTATACCATCTGTTTCAGTATTTTTCCACAGAGAGACCCAAGATTTTGTGTTAGCATGTATGTATGTCAGGCCTATTGCTGATTTTAGGCCTATGGCTGATTTTAGGCCTTCAGTGTATAAGCAGGGCTGCCCTTGACATCTCCTCCCTTCTCTAAGTAGAGAAGGGCAGTGGCTATTCTAATCTTGCGAAGGTGGGGATAGAGGCCTGACCTCCAATAATTGAAGGGGACCTTGTAATGGCTCCGGTCCCTGTCGTTGTCCAGTGAGGCATGAGGGCCATACCCATCCTGATGTCTTTTTCCTGGAGAGGGATACTTTTGACATCAACCCCTATGCAGTCAGGCTGTCACAAAAACTTCTTGCACTAAGAAGGTGGAGAGAATTAATTTGACTACGATTTTTT
Organism: Mastomys natalensis; assembly: GCA_021653895.1. Taxonomy (NCBI): domain Eukaryota; kingdom Metazoa; phylum Chordata; class Mammalia; order Rodentia; family Muridae; genus Mastomys; species Mastomys natalensis. The sequence goes on along the minus strand of JAJTUV010000044.1, from coordinate 1,257,561 downwards.
TTTTTCTAAAGAAAAAACTGACAAAGATTATCAAAGCAGAGCATGTCCTACGGAGTGCCTCTGAGCGAACGCTAAGAAACCTAACTCCAGATGCACCATTTAAATTTCAATGCTATAGCTTTGAGGTGATTCAGATTCTACTTTGGAAACTAGAGAGATGGCTCAGCAGTTAAGAGCGCTTGCTACTCTTGCAGAGGACTGGAGTGTACTTCCTAAACCTACACCAGCAACTCACAATCGCCTGTAACTCCAGCCAGAAAATCCAACACTCTTTCTGGATGTCATAGGAACCCATGTGAGTGCACAAACTCACACAAATGCTCATGAGTAAACAGTTTTTACAAAAAAAAAAATAATAAATAAATTTATTTTGATGACTTGCCTTAGTATATTTTCTAACAACAAAATAAAATACAATGATGATCCAAATTTTGCATCAGAAAAACAGACAATGTACAGCATTAGATTTCAATAAAACGGCAAATAATCCGATATAAAAATGAGTAAGAGGGCTAAATAGACACTTGTCCAAAGATATAGAAAGAGCAAGCAAGTATATAAAAAGATGCCCCATAGCATCAGGAAAAGGCAAATGAAAACCACAAGAGGACTGACTCGCATCTACTGGGATGACTACATTTTCTAGAACTGTTTAAAGATATGTTGGCAAAGCTCTGAGAACACTAGAACCTAGGAAACTCCTGGGTTGCAGATCAACTGTGAAAAGGTTTAGCTGCTTTGCAAAAATGGCCTGCTGGTTCCTTTAACTATTAAACACAATTAACTCATAATCCACCAAGTCCTCTGCTCATCTGCCCTAGAGATATGAAAACAGGCTCACACAGAACCTTGTACGTCAACATTCACAAAGTGATTCCTGAGAGCCAGAAAGTAGAGAAAATATAAATAGCCATCAGGTGATGGATGGATAAATACAACCCAGAATATACAACAAAATATTACTAACCATGAAAAGTGAGGTATGACAGATAGAATAACACAGATGGATCCTGAATGCTATGCTCAATCAAAGACATAAGTCAGGAAAGCCCAAAACCATAGCCAAGTGTCCAGATGAGATACAAACACAGAACAGAATAGGAATGGCTGACTGCCTAGAGCAGGGGAGGTAGCGAGCAGGAGACACTATGATGACCTGCAGTTTAGTGGAAGTGATTTATACTGACAGTTGCAGCTGAGCATGGTAACTCATGCCTGAAGTTACAGCACTCAGGAGGCTAAGGCAGGAGATCTGCCACCAATTCTTGGGTAACCTGGGCTACATAGTGAATTATAGGACAGCTTAGGCTGCAGAATTGAGACCATGTTTTTAAAGCAGATAATGGGCATGGGCCCACCAGAATCAGAAAGGCAACTAGAGAAACAATCCCAGGAGATACTGAGGCCAGCCAGCTCTGATGGACAGTTTGATATTTCTTCCAGGATATCATCTTGTTCTAATAGGAACAAAGAACAAAGATGGCAGCCTTTCTTCCCCTAAGATACATTTATCAATTACAAAGAAATTATACTTACTAAAAAACACACCCAAACAATCCTGTTTGCAAGATTTAAGGAATGCATATAAAGTTGATACATATGTATACTTAGAGCAAAAGTAAAAGGAGACTGCTTTAACAATAGAGTAGCAGGAATCCCACCTAAATGTAAGGGTACCAGCATTTGTATAAATAGAACTCAAGCTCTAGAAATCAGCTTTTCCTAGATTCTGAGGATCTAGCCATGAGTCTGGGCCTGGCAGGTGGGTGTTCTTCCCCAGGTCTGAAGTGTATATCTAGAGGTTTTTTACAAATCTCTGGACATACACTCTGTATAGTCTGACTCACTCAGAGATCCACTGCGGGACCAAGCAAGCAGAGGTTCTAATTCTGCCTTGAGGGGGCTATTTCAGTAGTTGAAAGGTAACAAAGTATGTGGTGGAATATGCTGTTAATTGTGGGGAAACTGAGGCTCAAATGGAAAAGGTGTTTGGAAAAAATGAAAGAAATTAGGAACTAACTAGATGTGCTCTATGACAAAAGAGAGAGCTGAAGGTTTCTAGTCTGTAAGGCTAATAATAGGGGCGACCCCAAAAAGAAACAGACTGCGGGAAGGGCAAGAAGAGGAAGGTTCACCATTAGCCCTGCTCACTCCAAGCTCTCTGCCCTATGACAGAAAAATACAGGACTATGCCACAAGCAACCAGAGATATATGAAAGAGCTCACAAAAGTTAGATACTGATGTCACCCCAGATGACAAACCACAAAACCTGGGTGGAAAAAACTGTTGTATCCATGGGGTGAAAGTCATCAAAGAGGTAGAAATATGCACCAAACACATCATGGTGAGCAGGACTTCAGGAGTGTTTGCTTTGTTGAGTAATGGTGACAGAACAATGGGTTTCCACCGAAGGGAAAGCAAAACCTATACTGGCCTCTTCTCTGAACTCTGAGTCAAAGGGATTTGCCTACAGGTCACAAGTGCAATTAACTTAATGCTTAACTTGATTCCCTAAAATCTCACCATCCATCTTCATCACAGTTCAGGAAATTCTAGTCGTAAAACATACAGGGCAGAGACACTCTATTGCACATGGCATAGTCCACTGTGCAATAAATCCAAAGGAATTCACCCCTCAACCAAAGTGAGATCAACAAACAGAAACAAATACACTAATAACTGAAAGGAAAATGCAAAAACATGTACAATAACACTTCTTCAAAAAAAAAACCACAAATTCTTTCTAACAAAATCTGCTGAGTGCAAAAACAAAAAACAAAAAAAACAAAAAATCCTATCAAATCTTAAGAAGGCTACTGGTGGAGAGGGGTGAATTTCTTCCAAAATCCATATGGAGAAGTCCAAAAAGTAGTTAACACAAGTAGAATCAACTCCTCTGCCTGCTTTAAAGATTTATGTTATTTCTGTGGTAGTGCAGACCTTGTAGTCAAGTGCGGCTGCAGCGGAGCCTCCCAAGAGCAAACACAAGAACAGCAGCCCAGTTTGGTAAAGAGGAGCACACACCAGAACAGGGAGTCTTCAGCACTCACACCCTGCACCACAGGGCACGTCTCTAGACCAGGAACTATTTGAAACTCTAGTTCTCTGTCTCTAAGAAGATTTGTTAGAGTTATCACGGTTTTAGCAACTCCACTTTGCTGATATTCTGAAAGCGCAGCTCTAGCCAATACTGATGGAGAAACTATATACTGTAGACTGAGACAAGGTTGGCAGTTGTGGGTGAGAATGTGTACCATCTCCCTTGGAGTACTAGAGACTGAATTTCCTGTAAAGTGTACTTATAAGGAACAATGATACAGAAATTAGACAATGGTTAGCCAACCATCAGATACATAATGCAGGTTTTGTTGGTCACAAACCAAGAATCTGACTCAAGATCCTCCATCTCCAACTGCATGTGGAAAGACTAATTCAATACTTCTGAGGTATTCCTCTCAGCCAGAGTGGCTGTGAGAAAGCGTTTTGAGCAACAAATCTGGTGGAAGTCCGCTGTATGCATGGCTTTCAGAAAGGCTGTAGCCTCCTGATGTAACAAGAGATGCAGCCAATCATCACCCATGTGTCACATGGAGAAAGCAGAGGCCCCAAGCAGCAGCAGGCATCCTGTCACCATAAGAAAAGGCCACAGAAGTTACAGAGCATCAGCCCACCCAAGGGTGAATAGCTAAGGCACCAAAAGTAGATATCTACCTCTAAACTTTCTCACTTTTAAAAATCTTACGCTCTTCTTCATTATAAAAATTTCAAATGCCTACTATAAAATTCTTACAAAACTTCTGCAGGAATCCTGCTTCAGAGGTAACTATGACCCTCTCTGCAAGGGAGAAGGGGGTTCCTTCAGATTCATTAAGCATACAAAAAACCCTCAGGCAGAACCCTGATGTGCCTATGTTGTTCTCTGGTGCAAGTTTTGACAAATAATGCAACTCACTTATTTTCAAACATTCAACCACAAAGTAAAAAAGTTAATAAGATTTTCTTACTGTTATATAGTACCCAAATTGGTAAAAGAAGTAAAATAGGGTTGAAAAAAATAGGAAATCAAGAGTAACAAATATGACACACAGAACAAAATACTCCAGAAAGTTTTCCTAGCTACTTATCAAAAACCAACCTAACTCCTACATTCCAATGACTCTCACAAACAAACCTTAAAATTCAAGTGCAAGAAACAGTCATCTTTACCACCAAACATGGCTGGAAAAATACTCCTACAGCTCTGCTCAGTTAAACAAGAGGGCAGAGCAGAAAGGGGGCACAACAAACACTAAGCCACATGTCTGGTACAGGGTCATTCTCATCACCCTCCTGCAGCATTCTCTATGCTTCCAAGATATCTTCTGGTGGTTTAAGAGTCTTTTCTATGACAACTCTGCTTTCAAGCTCTTGGTCTTCTGATAAATCTTCTTTTCAAAGAAATCTCAAGTTATCGTTCAATGGCAGAGCATGTCCCTCATATAATCTGGACTCTTGGGAGTGTACTTGTGTCCATGGCTAAGGCTGAAGGAAGTTCATACAGTACAAAATCTCACGGATAAAAACCATCGGGGCTGGAGAGATGACTCTGTGGTTAAGAGCATTTGCTGCTGTTGCAGAGATCTTGAGCTTGGCTCTCAGTACCCACGTGGCAATTACAGAAGATTCAATACTATATTCTGGCCCCTGGAAGCACAAGGCATATATATGATGCATATACAAACATGTAGGCAAAACATGTATACATAGGAAATTTTTTAATATTGAGCAGAGTGTGTTGGCACATGCCTTTAATCCCAGAACTCAGAAGGTAATGGCAGTCAGATCTCTGAGTTTGAGGCCAGCCTGGTCTACAGAGTGAGTTCTAGGATAGGCAGGGCTATACAAGAAAGCCTGTCTTGAAAAAGAGAGAAGAGGAGAGGAGGGGGGGGGAGGGGGAGGGGAGGGGGGAGGGGGGGAGGGGAGGGGAGGGGAGGGGAGGGGAGGGGAGGGGGGAGGGGAGGGGAGGGGAGGGAGGGAGGAGGAGGGAGGGAGGGAGGGAGAGGGAGGGAGGGAGGGGAGGAGAGGAGAGGAGAGGAGAGGAGAGGAGAGGAGAGGAGAGGAGAGGAGAGGAGAGGAGAGGAGACAGAAAGAGAAGGGGAAATTTTTTAAATCTTTAAAATAAAATAAAAGCATTTTCTTTTTTAAAAGATTTATTTTTATGTATGTGTATGTGTCTACATGAGTCTATGTCACATGCATACATACATATCCAGGCACTAGAAGAGAGTGTCAAATCCTGTGGAGGCAGCAGGTGCTAGGAATCAAACTCGGATCCTCTGAAAGAACCAGTGCTCCTAACTGACAACCCATCTCTCCATCCACAAAGAACAGAACCATTTCATCTTCATATGCAAGTGCCAGAGAATGAGTTAAATTTCCTTCAAGGTTCTATAACTAGAACTAGAAAGCCCTTTTGCCTTCTAACATGAAAAGTTACTTGTAAAATGAGGCAGATGAGAAAGGATCTCTGGGACATTAATCTTCTCGTCACCTTCAACAGATTTAGAATCAGCATGGGCGCATGTGTATCTAAGAGGTGTTTTCAGAGGGATTTAACAGAGGAGACTGTGGGTGGCAACTTCCCATGGGCTGGGTCTGAGACGTAGCTACCTAAGGAGCAGCAAGGCAGCAGAGCACCAGCACTCACCCTCTGCTGCTGGCTCTGCATGAATGCACTAGCTACCTCCCTCCTGCCACCATGGAAACACGTGCTCACTACGTGTTCCAACACCATGGACCGTTTCCTCTCTAACTGTGAGCCACTTGAGTCAAGATATGGCTTCCTCCCTTGAGCTGCTTAATCAATCAGGTATTTTCTTTCTCACAGCAACAAGTAAGTGACACAGAATTCTACCCAATTCTACCACTTAGAAGGCAATGAAGCTAGATTCCACCCTTAACAGGCATCAGCCAAAACCCTAGTAAGACTCAGTGAGTGCAGGAAATAAATTGTATTCAATAAAAAGAAAGTTAGAAATACAGTAATTACAAAGTAAAAGTAGAAAAAATTATCCATGTATATCTCTAAGCCCACACCACCCTCTTTAGCAAACTATCTCATAGAAAACTGATTCTAAGTCAGACCCTGGAGAGCGGGTGTGGCAGACACAACAGAGAAGGCAATGCAGAGAATACTATTTTTAAGCCTAAACCAGAAAGAAAAGCTGAGATGCTACAACTGATCAAGAGTCCTCTTCTAAGGCTCCTAATTACAGTTGTACAGAATGTAAACTTTTTTACGTAACAGCCCACATTTCCTTTTAAGACAGTATTTGGGGATCTTTACTATAGCAAATTCTGTGTGGAACCCTACCCTGAAGCAATTCATCGATTACAAATACCTTACTTGTACCTAACACCATAGGGAAAATCGATCTAAATATTACAAATCACTTAAGAGAGTTGAAAGATACAGAACACATTTAAGCCAAACAGAATAAATGCTTATTAAACCGAACCTTAAAGCAAAATATTGACTTTCTATAAACAAGCCACATAACTTGACTCATCTGAAACTCCAGTTTTTCAAGGATCTGTCATAAGTCACAAAAAAATATTCAATGAACATAGTGAACATGTGTTTCCCTGGTGAGTGCTATGAGAATCTGTGTGGACTAACACATTATTGGGATTCTTAGCACTATGGGAGTAGGTGTGGACTAACAGACTGTGGCGAATTTTTTTTTTTTTTTTTTTTTGGTTTTTCGAGACAGGGTTTCTCTGCGTATCCCTGGCTGTCCTGGAACTCACTCTGTAGACCAGGCTGGCCTCGAACTCAGAAATCCGCCTGCCTCTGCCTCCCAAGTGCTGGGATTAAAGGCGTGCGCCACACTGCCCGGCTACTGTTGCGAATTTTTAAAGATTAATTTATTTATTTTATGTATATGAGTACACTGTAGCTGTCTTCAGACAAACCAGAAGAAGATACTGGATCCAATTACAGATGGTTGTAAGCCATCATATGGTTGCTAGGAATTGAACTCAGGACCTCTAGAAGTGCAGTCACTCTTAACCTCTGAGCTATCCTTCTAGCCCCAACTGTTGGGATTCTTCCTCAATGAAGTAGCACAGAAAAGAGAAAACACATGCATACTGATACAATAATTTACCTGACTCCACCAATAACTTGTTCTCATATTTGATAAAGGAATTCTGGTAAACGACACAATAGCTTTATGATGCATTCAAACCAGCAGCTGACATGGAGCAGAATCTGCACAGTTATAATTACAAGACCACATCTGTCCAACTGATGGCACGCTCTCAGGAAGCTCTATCTTCACCAGGGGAAAGAGAATCATTTTTCCCTAGGAACTCATTTCTGTAATATTTCTATCTGTGATGTTTCATGGTTTTATCATATTACAAGCAAAAACAAATATTGTGTTTTGAATTAAGTGTGTTGGCATTCTAAGAAATAGTATTAGTACTCAGAAAACAGGTGAAGAGGAGGTATCTTTGATAAAGCATACTCATGATCTGTGCCAAAAAGCATAAAACATTAGAGGCAGAATTTTTTTGACAAAATAATTATTACAGAAGCTATTGCTACTGCACAGCCCACTCTAACATCAGCTGTTGATGGAATAATTAAATAAACAGAATCTTGGGCTTCCACACATTCTGTGGAAATTTAATGCTAAGCAGAATTAAATTCAGATACTTGTATAAAATATGAATACTAAACAATCTCTGTGGTTTGAAATGCTTCTCAGAATTCATTTCTCAGTTTTCCCCATATGCCCTTTGTTTATGTTTCTGTTAACTCTAGGCCCCTCACCTAATCAGTGAGCAGGCCAAGCATCCTCACAGGAGTGCATGAGGATCCAGTGGGAGGTGATCGTGAAGAAACTACTAAGGTAGGGAGAGGCAAGAATCCAGTTACAGCAAAGCAGGACCTTCACTCTGGACCCCCAGGACAGAATCAAAGACAGCAAGAAGTATCTGCAGCAAATGCAAAAGAAAAAACTGAAATCTAATCCACTTCCGTTCCTGATGGACTGTTAGAGGTGACGTTGCCACTTCTATCAGCTGACAAAAAAGTGATAAATAAAGCCAGCTCTCCATTTCCATTCTTCCTCACTGTCACCACAAACTACCAAATGCCCAAAAACTCAAGACTTGAAAAAGAAACCCACTGAATGGGGTAAGGAGTTCATCCCAGTTCTGTAAGATTTAAACTGGAGGGAGAAGGGGACTTCACAATGGTTTCCTATCAAAGGCTTACCCTTCTTACAAAGAAAGCACATGAAGAATAACTAGTGCTCCTTAAAAGCAAGACAGTGTGCACACAGCTCACACTTACAGAGCATGTCCATTGTGTCATGGACTGTGTTCCCTATGTGAACACATCAGACCACGCCCTGGATAATCCCTTATGTGGAGCTCTACTCACATGAGGAACCCGATCAGCCAAGAGCACAAATGAGCAAATAGTGGAACTGGCAGTCTGGCCCCTGGCTCTGCAAGCTGACTTACTACTCTTATGAAATTACTTTAAAGCATCTCAATATTGATCAATAATTGAAACCAACTACAAGCAGGCACCACAACTGTGGTGGTTTCAATAGGAAATGTCTCCATAGGAGATACTCTGTCCCCAGTTAATAGTGCTGTTTGGGAACATTTTGGGGAAATGCAGTCTGGTTAGACAAATACTTTATTGGGGCAGGCTTTGAGAGTGTACAATCTGGTTTTCTTTCCTGCTTCCTATTGGGGATGAGGCTATAACTCTTCAGCCTTCTGCCCCAACTCCATTCCTCTTGTTTGCCAGCCTCCTCCCTGCCACAGATTCATCCCTCTGGCATCAGAAGCCTAAAACTCTTTCTGTCACCATTTGCTTTTGGCCATGTACTTGATCAAAACACCAGTAAGTAATAACAATGGCAGAGAAACCATTGACTCTTCCACTAATTAATACCTACCCCCACCTTGGCTGACTTTGTCAAACACACAAAGTGAGCAACTTGCACTGGATATTTTAATTGCTATATCCTTCAGTGAACTGTAACACACAATTTTATTTTAGCAAGGTGGGAATATAACAGTGGATTATAAAGAATGTTTTTAACATTGAATGAAGTTCAACAAGACAATCCTAAACTGGAAGACTGTGACATGATACTATATCTTCATCCCTAACTGGACCAAAGCACAGACTTGAGTTAAATTATATACAGATCCAAAATTTTTCAAAAAATATTCTTTTCTTCAAATAAGAATGTATATTGCACCAAAATGTGGACTTATTTTTGTGTTGGATTTGAGGGAGTATCGTTGGCCTGTTTTTTAAACGGGGTGTCTATACATAAAGCCAGCTGTCCTGACTCACTGTGGCGACCATGCTGGCCTCAAACTCAGAGACCTTCCTGCATCTGATGCGTGTGATGGATTAAAGGTATGTGCCATCACACATAGATAAAATTATTTTTGTATTTTTATTAAAACTGAATGGACTTTCTGTAACAACCAAATTTGACCAGAACAATCTGTTTAAAAAGGAGTAATGCTTGCTTTACCCTGGAAAGATTTATATTTCATTACCTTACTAACCAACAAAACACATTTAATATACATTCCTTCTTGCCCTAGAAATCCATATAAAAACAATACAATTACTCATCCTGAACATGTTAGGTACAAAAACATCTTAATGAAAAAGGCTGGCAAAGGCAACTCAGTAAGCAGTTTCTTTCTTGTTTGAAAAAAAATTTAGAAAAATCACTTCTAATGCAAATAATAGCCAATTAAGTTGCTTCGTCTATAAATAAGAGAGTTGTGCTGGATGACAGCTCAGATAGCAGTCAGACACTATGGCTGTATTTAAACAGACATAATAAATCTGGAGAGGCGCCAAATAAGAGTAGAAAGAGTTTTAGGTGGATTTTTTTCCAAGCCTCAAAGTTAAAAATGACAGAATATAAAATCATAAACTCTGTCTTTCTCAAAACCCAATAAACTAAACAAAGAAATAAAATCATCAACAAAAAACATCACAAGTTGTCTATCGAATGAATGGGCTCAAACCAGACAAACTTTTAAAAAGTATCATCTAGCAGCAGAATAAACTAAACTAAAAACAAAATATATGTATGACCAATCCAGTGCTGTCTTCATCCCCTTTGTCTACACTGGCCATAATAAATAAATAAATAAATAAATAAATAAATTTTTTAAAATCCCCAAAAACAACAATGAAAAGCTGGATGGACAAAATCCCCGATTCCTCAGTCAATAGGATATAATAATTATTTATTGAAAAATAACATACAATTTCAAATATGAGTTAGAAACAATTACCCATGAATACTTTTTTTGGTTCAGAGGAGAAGACCTATGCAAATCAAACAACCCGAGAAGGGTAAAAAAAGATCAGGAATAGAGGAGCCCCTCCCTTACACAAGGGAAGATGGTCAGAGTCCTCCTAAATCTGGGTCCTAGACTAAACAATAGAAAGGGATTTGTGGGTGAGAAGAGCTGCCAGAACGCTGTCACACGTGGACAGAAGGTACGCCGGTGGAAGCTATAATGAATTCAAGTTCATACTGGGTCAGAAATGTACATACATGTACACATAGACACATGTCCTTGATCTGCCTTGAGTGTCCAGAGGAAAAGGAGATCCACTACCTGGTACATCTAGCCCATAGTACTTGGTTTCCATTGAAAGGAAATACCTCCTCTTGGAAAGAGCTCATTAAGTACTTGGGTGTGAAATACAAAAAAATGAGGCTGGTATATCTCACAGAGCCAGAAAGTAATGTGACAAAGACACAGAGAAAGCCATTGAACGATCTTCCAGAGGCCAAGGCTAGAATATGCAAAGCAATACACTAAGCCATTACTGGATAATAACCAAGTATAAAATCACTAGGCATCAGCAGGCACAATACTTAAGAAAGGTAGTAGCTACCATGGGATACGAAGTGAGGAGAAGCAGCATAGCATATGGACCACAATGTGACTTCAAGTCCTCACTTGATGACATCCCAGATGGGAGGCCTGCACCAGGACACAGAACTTCTGGAGCCACAGTGGTGGCATGTATCTGAGTAGATGATGTATACTCTGTGTACCTATCATGAAGAATAAACACAAAGGCAAACACAGTCAGAATGGCATCAGATGACAGAAAAGCCTAAATGGTACTCAGGCTTTCTAATCTTTAGGACTCTTGAAGGAGCTAGAAAAAAATAAGCATTTCAGCAATTCCAAATTCAGTAGTTCTAAAGAGATGCTAAGTATATAAAAAATCTGATCTGGAGTGACTGCTCATCTGTTAGGAGCACTTGCTGCTCTTGCAGAAGACCCAGGTTCAAGTCCCAGTACCTACAAGGCAGCTCATAACCACCAGTGACTTCAATACAAGGGGGTCCAACACCCTCTTCTGGCCTCCATAGGCACTAGGCATACAAGTGGTATACATACAAACATTTAGGCAAAACACCCATATACACAAATATAAATAAGTAAAAAAATAAATTTATACAAGTAGAACATCTTTTAAATATCTTGTTAATTGTATGTTGCTTGGACTCCACCTATGTGCCACAATATAGGTGCACCTGCATATATGTATGACCACACTTGTACATATGTAATGAGAATTTTGGTTTCTTAAAAATTCAGTTATGTTGTGTGAATACGTTTTTGTTTTAATCCCAGGTGTGGGCTATGGGCTGCTTCAGATTGTAAATCGGTCATTATGACTGTCTCACGATCTAGGAGGAACATGATTTTGCCAGCTGCAGATAGTTCACATTTGGAATTATGGAGACTCTTGAGAAAGAATAATACGAGATCCCCAAGAGAGCCTGCGGCAGCTGCTGGTCCCTGCTGCTGCTGCCCCCACTGCTGCTGCTGTTCCCCCTGCTGCTGCTGCCCCCACTGCAGCTGCTGCCCCCACTATGGCTGCTGCCCCCACTGCAGCTGCTGATTCCTGCTCTTGTGTTTCCTCCTTTGGTTTTCCTAGATTGCTGGACTGCTGGTTGCTGGTTACAGGTGGCTGTATGGAGATATCCCGACAATGAAGATTGGACTTTCCATAGAAACTCAATGCCCCTAATCAGCAGGAAGTAGTCTAAAGAGGTCTATACTCCCTTCTCCCCTCTAACATCTTTCTCTCCTATCTAGTGATGGGGGGATTGGAAGGTAGAGAAGAGTGGTATATAATAGAACCCAATAAGGTAGCCAAAAACAAACAAACAAACATCCCTACATACAGAGGGGTGGGGGATAAATGTAATAATACATCTTCGGGAATGAGGAGTTGTCACAGACCCAACCAGCTGAGAACCTATGCACCTCAGTTGACTCAAATAGATTGTAATAAGACACATAAACTCCCCAATTGGAGGGAGGGGAGGGGTAGAGGATAGTCAAAGCATTACAGATTTGTCCAAAAGAAGGAAGACATTAATCTTATTTGATAAATGATAAACTAAATCTGTATTCATTTCACATTGTTCCAAGTCACTGGAGGAACACATCTGAAAGCAGGCCTACTAGCAAGAGGGGTTTCTCATTCTATTACCCTTTTTTAGAATGTATTCATCCCATACAGTATTTGGAAGCACTTTGTGTGTGTGTGTGTGTGTGTGTGGTGTGTGTGGTGTGTGTGTGTATTATCTTAATATATATACCATATATTTTACCACACATGGTTATGAGTTATCATTTTTGGAGTGAGAACACTTTTTACATCCCTTCTCTTGATTTTAAGAACTTAATATATTGCTTTACTCATAGATCAGCAAATTTCTCCAGTTCATTAGAGAAGCCTCTTCTTGGAGTAGATCGCAGTTAATACAGGGATCTGAACTAGTCAGCACGATGAGAATAATATCCTGTATAAATGACAGAGAATCAGGGGTGGTAGAAGAAGGCTATAATCCCACCTTCCAGAGGAGACAGAAGGATGGAGTTCAGAACCATCCTGTAGTAAAATCAAAACAACAGCTAAAAGAAGGGAGTCGGTCTTAATTACTGAATCTCCTGAGGTGGGGGCAGGGCACTTCACTAGTTCCTTCCTCCTCTTCTGAGAGACTAAACATTTTCATAATCAACTATCAGCTCTAAAAGATGAAAGAATACAAATATACTTAGAAATTTTGTGTATGATAATAGTAGCATTTAAAATTAGAGTTGAAATGACAGATTACTTAATAAATGGTATCAGGAAAAAACGATTAGTCATCTGGGAAAATGAGAACAGGTCCATCCATCACCTGTAAATCAGAGACAATTCCACGTAACTGATTTAAATGTAAGAAAATGAGAGCATTAGTGTATTAGCAGAAACAAAACCTAGGTGACTGCTGTCATCTAGAGTTTAAAAAAAAACTGATAAAAAAAATCAACTGTGCAAAAAACAGTGTCTTCAAGAAAAGCAACCAAAAGTGTCTTTGGCGAGCTAATGTCCCTGAGAGAATACCTACAAATTAATAACCACCATCTAACACAACAATAACAAAAGGCTAAGAATAGGTCACAGAAAAGGAAGCAAAATGATTCTAATGAGAAACGCAAATCAAAAGACACTAAGATACCATTTTTTCATTCATCAGATTAGTAAAGAACAATAATGCTCATAATGTGTATAGTAGCCAGACTCTGGGGAAACTAACCAACATGTCTATAGTAAAATTATAAATTTACACACATTTAATCTAGTTATTACATTTATAGGTATTTACTCCAAAGATCAGTTACATGTATGCAAAATGATACACACACATTACACCTACATACACAGACATAGGAAGCACTGTAGCACCACTGATAGTTACAACAGATAAGAAATAGCAAGTCTAGAAAGGATTGGGGCTGGAGAGATGGCTCAGTGGTTAAGAGCACTGGCTGCTCTTCCAGACATCATAAGTTCAATTCCCAGCAACTACATGGTGGCTCACAACCACCTGTAATTGGATGCAATGCCCTCTTCTTGTGTGTCAGCAACAATATGCTGATATACATAAAATGAATAAGTCTTTTAAAAAGGAAGAAGGAAGGAAGGAGGAAGGAAGGAAGGAAGGAAGGAAGGAAGGAAAGGAAGGAAGAAGGATGGTTAAGACTATGCTTCACTGATACAATGGAACACAGCACACTTAGAACGAGTCTCTAAGCCTGCTGGGTATCTAACCCAGAGCCTGGTACATACTAGGCAAGCAAGCCTCTACCATGATGCTTTCCAGTTCATTCACTCTCTTGCCAAACATTCATCTGATTCTTTGAATTTATGTTCTGTAAATTAACTATGTATTCAGAAAACTCCATTGCCAGTGTTAGTTTGATGAAAAAGTGTAGAATTTAAAACACCAGAGTCTTTGTTATATAAATTATTAATTTTAGCCTGAAATATATAACATGTGTTGGTCTTGGGTTACAAGGAAAACCTTCTGCATCCAAGAGACCCAGTAATACAGTTAGCTCGTGAAATACATTTCTCACATGTAAATAATCTTTGCTGTCTGCCTTGCTCTCCCTGGGACTAGTAAAAAAGCACCCCCAAGCAGCTTTCCAGCACACTAACACATAGGTGCAGATGAGCAAGAAATAACATGTGCTTTGCTTATGATTTTTCTCTGATTAAAGCAAAATGATTGACAGTTCTGAATAGAAGAAAATCGCTGTGGAGTGGGCAAAAGGGAACTAAAAATGTCCTTTCTCTAGGAAAGCAAAACAGGTAAGAGAAGGACGCAATGGCAGAGCAAGTATAAGAACAAGAGCAGAAGTCACTAATGGCAACGCACAGTCATCCAGACAATACTGTGGGGTTGGAGTGATGGTTCAGTGGCTAAGATCATGTACTACTGTTATCGAGGGCCTGAGTTCCATCTTAAGCACCCACATCTGGCAGGTCATAAACACCTGTAACAGAGTTTACACAAGGCTTACACAGGCACTGTTGTGTGTGTGTGTGGTGTGTGTGTGTGTGTGTTGTTTATGAATGCACAATAGGGGGGCAAGATAAATAATACTAGAAAATGCTAAAATATGTAAATAGCCTTCATTAAATGCCTGTAACACAGATTTTGTTTTTGAGGCATAACTAATGTGTGTGTGGAGTACTAAGTACACAGAAGAGTTAACTGCAACCAGTTAGATTTTGGCGTGCCATAGTCAAGGGAATTCCACAAAGCACAATAGAAAATGTAAAGAAAGGGTAAAGAGGAGATTAGACTGCCAAGCCAATAGAAATGAGAAATCCATAAATAAAACAACAACATGAGGGCTGGATAGCTGGATCCAGTGCTCAGAAAGTAAAAACAAGGTATGCCGAGAGCAAGCTGACTGGTGAGCTCTGCCTCACCGGTGAGCTCTGGACCCAAGTCAGAGACCCTGCCTCAGTATGTAGGTAGAAAACAATCAAAGAAGACACCTAATGTCAGCCTCTGACCCTAGCACACACACGTCATTCACATCCATATATACACATTTTAAAGGGGTTGGGGAGGTGGAACACATTAAAAAAAAAAAAAAAAACTTACAAAATTCCCAAGCTTCCATGTACAGTAACCTGAAAATACTGTCAATATCTGAAACACCTTCTATTTATTTTATATTACAAAAGCTAGATAAGGGCCTAAAGACTTTCTGAAATACACACACATACACACACACAAGAAAAGGGGAAAGTCAGGCATCAAAGTTTTCCTAACCTCTCCCTCTAATCCAATCCCTGTGTGGGAGGAGTCTACAAAGGTCAGAAGAGGACATCGGATCCCTTGGAGATGGAGTGACAGGCAGTTGTAAGCTGTACAGCATGGGTTCTGGAATCAAGTCGAGTCCTCTGCAAAAGCAATAAGCACTCTTCATTGCTGAGTCATCTTTCCAGCCCCAAACCTCTTAGATGTAAGAATGAATTCACAAAAAAAATAAAAACCCCAAAGTTCTGACAGAAAATTAATCTAAAACTTCAGACCTAACCCAGCAGGTATGAAACACTCCCAGGTATTCAAGAGAATAAAATTTACTACCACAGACTTTTTCTGAAAGAATTATTCAAACACTAGATTCTAGAGTAAACAAAGTTGAGATTTTTGCTATGTTCTCCTACACCTAGCCAAGAGTTAGTTCTGCAGTTGAGAAAGAGGGGATAGGAGGAAAGGGAGAAGAGAAAAGGCCGGGTCTAAGAGGGGCTGTTGTTCCTGTTGTAAGTTTTGGCCTGAATGGAAGGAGAGACAGAAACTGAATAAACACACATCCAAACATAATTTCAAAGTCATCACTATTTTACGTGCCCCAAGAGGCTAGATGCAGATAGTGGAAGGGAGTGACGCCCCACTCGCCTCTACCACACCCAACAGAGGTCTACAGTTAAAAAGAAAATGTCACTCTCAAGGCTAGAAATTCTGCTACAAACTCACACAATGAAGCACAAAACTTTATTACCCCAACTCAGAGGAAAGGATGGAGTCACAGATATAAAATCAATCAATCAATTATTTGTTTATTTATTTTTATGTACATTAGTGTTTTACCTGAATTTTATGTCTGTGTAAGAATATTAGGCCCCTGAAACATGAGTTACAGATAGTTGTGGCTGCCATATAGGTGCTAGGAATTGAACCCGGGTCCTCTGAAAGAATAACCAGTGCTCTTATCCACTGGGCCATCTCTCTAGCCCCTATAAAAGCATTTTTGTTTTGAAACAGGATTTTACTCTGCGACCTAGAATTCACTATGCAGCCTAGGCTGACCTCAAACTCCTATCAATTATCCTGCTTCAGACTCTGGGATAACAGGCAAGTGTCACCATTCCTATCTGTGTTCATTTTTAACATAATATCTTAAGCCATATAGGAACATTGTCTGTGACCTTAATTAATTAGCCTATATTAATTTTACAAATTAATATTTTATCATGGCATTTTATTTTTTAATTATATTATTATTAATATTATTATTACTAGTACTACTACTACTAACACCACCACCACTACCACCACTACTGTCTGTATGTTCAATTTTCACCTGCATGTAAGTGTGTGCACCATGTACGTGTCTGGTGCCTGCAAAGGACATGGATCCTCTGAAACTGGAGTTATGAACAATTAGGAGCAGCTATGCGGGTGCTGGGAATCAAATCCAGGTTCTCTGGAAAAACAACCAGTTCTCTTAACAGTTCTTGAGGCCCCATTATGACATTTTCAAGCAGGCGCTTCACCCCTTGATCCTTTCTTATCCTCCCCTGAACCCTGCTAGTCCACTCCTCTTCCTACACACTATCTCTTCTAATCCATGTGTGTCTTTCAATCTGGGTTCTGCACATGAGAGAAAACATATTTAAATTCATCTGAATCTAAACTATTTAATTTAACATAATGATCCACAATTCCACCCACTTTCCTGGAAATGATGTCTGACAATCATAGTGTTTATTTTATTTTTATAATATTATCCCAAATCTACACACATACACAAAAGAAAAGACGCCTTTAAGACATCATTCTTGTAAAGGTTTAGCCTAGATGCAAAAAGTCCTTTACCAGCTCTCAATAGGACAGATGTGACCAGAACACCAACAGTTTGATAGCACTAGATAAAAAGTATATAATGCAAACCTTTTTAATAACTTGATTATGACATTTACTTTTATAATGTGCTGCTCTTGCTGAGAGTAGATGAAGACTAGCCAGCATTCTCATGTTTGTTTCCTGATCTGGTTTCCCAAGGCAGCCCCAGCTCCAATGGTTTGACTAGACCAGTTGTAAAGTACTCGACTACAGGCAACCTCAGACATACTCTCATCTAGCCCATGCTCACAAACAAAAGGATAATTGGCTTCTTCTCTACTGGGATCAGCCATAGTTTTAACAGATGGTGCCATTAACTGAGGAAGGTTTGGTACTGAGTAAAACTAATGACAAACCATATGTCAGCAACCAAACAGTGCTCTTGTCAAGGTTACAACACACTGGATTTTATTTATGTGTCTGGTTTTTTGATGGGGACACAACAATATAGTACAGTTAGATAAGCTGAAAGGACCACGGAACCAGAACCAACCCAGGAATGACTGAAAAGCAGAGACAGATAGATACTCAGCTCCTTTCCAGCTTGTAAAGGTACAAAGCACACATACTAACTTCACACTTACAGCCTGGAGGGTCCATCTCCATTAGTTCATGAACTGTCTCCATCTTGACTACAAGCCTCAGACATTACTTAAAGTAATGATATAGCTCGTAAGACAGACACTCAATTTCTTTCTTCAGCAAAATTCTGTCTGTCCAAATGATGGTATTTTAGCAACTATGCACACATTAATTCTTTGAGGAACAACAAAATATACTCAGGTTCAAAGTACCCTGAGTTATTTCTCTATGTAAACACTATCTCAGAAGCTGGGCATGGTGGTACATGTCTATAATTCCATCAATAAGAGGCAGAAATTAGAGTCATGGGTTGGCTCCATAGTAAAACTATCAAAGCAAAAGCTATCTCAGTAAACCATTGAAAAAATAATTTAGGCAGACATTAGATGTATTCAACATAACCTTACTGTAACAAAACTGACCAAAAAAAAAATGTGCAAAAGAAAATACACAGCACTATCTGTAGTCGACTTTATCATAAGAATCTCACTTCTATAGAGCTATACTTCAGGCCAGATGGTGTTCTCTGATATTAACAATGTAACTTCCAATGCCACTCTATGACATAAAAATCTATTGTAATCTACACATCATTTAGCCAGACAGCATAGTTAGCTGATAAAATATGCATCCAGAGGTCCGGAGTTCAATTCCTAGCAACCACATGGTAGCTCACAACCATTCATAATGGGATCCAATGCCCTCATCTGGTCTATCTGAAGACAGCTACAGTATACTCATATACATAAAATAAATAAATAAAATGAAAAAAGAGAACTTTACTGACATCTTTAAAAAAAAAAAAAAGAATGAAAAAAATCTTAGTTAGAAATGTATGGCCATTTCAACAAAGTAAGTGCAGGCATTTCAACAGGCATAACAACAGGAAATGGGAAGCCAAGTCTAGACAACACACACAGCCTACAATCCCTTCTAACCTCTAAGAGCTGACTTAAGAACAGCTTCCACTTCATCATCTGCTGTCTCACTCAAGGACAAGAATCTTTATCCATGTCTTCCAGGAAAGGCAACCATGTGTGTGAGGACACAGTGAATGTGCCCAGGGGTGAAAGTACCAGGGAAATGCCTGCCCACTACCCAAACTCAATGAACAGTCTCAGAGTCTCCATTCTTGAGATCTCTGTCAGAAGGACAAGATGAGATGACACATGTAAAGCCCATGGCATCTGGTCAGGCAAAAGACATCCCAATAAATAGCCCTCAAATTCCTAAAGCTCACAGGGAACCAGGACAGCCATCAAACCTGATTGTCAAGCATCGAGTTATGCAATGTTCACCCTGAATCGAACTAGACTTAATGACGCATCTCTTAAGGTTAGTTTTCTTTCCCATTTCCCTCTCGGCAGCATCTGAGAACCAACACGTTCAGCCTGATAAATTTTCCAACAAGCACTGAGAAGATCTCCAATCAATACATAACAAACACAGAAATACATCCTTAAGACAGGACCTGAGGAACGAGGGGCTTCAAACACAGCTTTGGAGTCTGCATTTCTCTCAGTCTGTATTTATTTACAAATGATTCTCTCTGGAGCTCAGAGTCTAGTCCCAGACTTCCCTCTGACCTTGAAATTCTCCATACTCGGCTCCTCTAGTTCCATATGGGTCGATCTCACCTGTTTTTCCCTTCCTTGTGTTCTACTATTTATAAGGGAAATCTACAGAGACAAATCTTCCATAAAAACATAATTAAAATAGGCTTCTAAATAATGAAAGACAGGTTTTCGTTTATGCAAAAATGTTTCAACTTCCTAAGTAAATATCTTTTCTATGTTTGATCTTAGCCTATTAAAGGTTGCCTAAATATATAATCTCAGATGTTGCATTAAAATAACAGCATTTTAAAAAGAAAAAAAAACAGGCAAAACATAAGAATGGTTTTCAAGACTCTGAAGTTGACAGAGTGCAGGACAGTGAGCACCTGAGAAATGAAGACAATGATGAATGAGTTCCATGATGCCCAAGCTTGACTTCTTTCCAGACTGAGCTGCAGTGAGGATACTTGAAAAGAAAAGGTTAGTACAAAGGTTTGTGGTACAAGCTTGAGATTCAGAGTTTGGGTCCCGAGACCCACATAAAAGCTGATCTACCATGATCCCAGAGTCTGGAAAACAGAGACAGAGGATCCCGAGGGTAAACTGACTGACTATACTAGATATATTGGCACATTTATGTTTCAGTGAGACACCCTGCCTCAGTAAATAAAGAACAATTAAAGAGAACACCTAACATCAACCCCTGGACTCCACAGCATGCTGACACACACAGAGAAAATGGAGGTGATAGTGCAGACCTCAGACAGGGCACCTGCTCTGTCAGCCACACAGGAAACTTGAGGAATAGGAATCATGGCCCGCTGGGTAGTACACAGAAGGACCTTACCTCGGTACAAGAGAATAATCAGTCATGACTAAGCAAAACTCCTATTCTACGCATGAGAACCAAATGTTTCTAAATAACTACAGCCAAGAACAGAACTCAAGAATATGCATTAAAGGTACAAAAATATCTACAGGAAAAAAAGTTACATTGATTTGAATCTAACATGCATGACAGAATAAGGGAAATGTTATCTCAAATACGGAGAAAAATCAGTACACAGGTGACCTAGAAATGACGCAAATGTTGTAATTCAGGCAATAACTCTAGCATATTATTATAACTGTGTGTTAAATACATTGAAGTTTTAAGTGCAGACTTATAAGATATTCAAGAGGATGGGAGCCAATCCCAGTTGAGGCTCTAGAGATGAAACTGAGTTTTTCTGGTTCTTCGGCTGGCAGAGAGAACTCTAGTCCTGAAAGAGAGAGCTGGTCCTTTCTTGAATGATCAAATTTTCTGTTAACCTTAAGATTGGGGATGGAAGGACTAAGAGGTGCCCAGAGGATCCATGCCTAGATGTCATCTCCCTGGCACTACTATAGAACAGAAACTCAATTCTTCCTTGATCAGCAATTAGGATCATTCATTCCTGTAAGGCTTCTGTGGTTGTTGCAGATCATTGCTGATTCACCAAAACGAGAACCCAGCCAGCCAAGGAGCAGCCTCATCTTCTGATCGCATGGAACCACCATGCTCACCATGGAGACTGTCTCCCTTTCAGGACCATGACCTCTCAGACAGCAGAGGCCAGTGCCAACATGGCAGAAAGTGGAAGTTGTGCCAAACAGGTTTGATACTCAGACTTTCATCAGTGTGAAAAGTTTCATACATAAACAGTTAAGGAGAGGAAAGGTTATTTGTTCACAGCCTCAGAGCCTTCAGTCCATGGTCACTTGGCCCATGTTTCCATGCCTGCAATAAGGCAGTATATCACAATGGCAAGAATACACAGGAGGCTGTACATCCTCATACTGGCCAGGAAACAGAAAAATATAGAGGCAGACAACAGGGTGGACAAGATACAGCCCTGAAGATATGTCCGCAGTGATCTACTTCCTCAGGTAGGCTCCACCTCCTACTTTCCAGAACCTCCCAAATTAAAACCACAGGGTAGGGACCTACCTACAGGAGCAGTGAGGAAGGGCATACACAAATTATAATGTGGATCACTAGGTAAAACAGTAAGCAACTCTAATTTTTACCCCGATTTCCAAGGCCACAAGTATGATTACTGGAGATAACGTATGCAATGGTCTTTGATTCACAGTGCACACTACATCCTGGGAAGAAGCAAGAACATCCTTTCATGGTATTAACTCTCAACTAGCACTGTGCTATGGCCAAAAGGAAAACAATGCAGGGTGCCCTAGGAGTGGATAAAGATTTCTGAATCCACAGATAATGGTGCTGACAGAAGTATTCCTGGTAGAGGAGGAAAAGCCATAGCAGAATAGATCACTATTCCAATAACGATGTGTCTTTCCTTCCCTGTGATGGAAAAGGTCCAATACAATTTAACCACCAACAGATGGCTGGCTGCTTCCCTCAGAGAATGGTGTCACACCACAGACTCAATGATGGGACTCTACAGTTGGCAGAGTAGGCACTCAGCAGTAACATCGCCAGGTCGGCCTTATTACAACACTAACAATAGTCCTTATTGTTGAAGCCATGAATAGCTTTTCCCACTGCCAACACAGCCATTTACTCGTGGGCCCGTTGCTCAAGCCCTAAGATGGAAAGGAAGAGGACCAACATGGATACAGTGTGCTGCAGTCCTTCTCCTTCCTCACGCCTTTCCTTCACATCATATAGAAAAAGCATCAGTAAATGTCCCCTTGTCACTATAGATTTTGATCTGTCCAATCTTCTCTACTCTGTAAATAACACGTAACCACTTATACCGCTACAAATTCTGCCAACTGGGGGCGTTTTCTTCACACTGTCCATCATGGTCAGTCTTGTGAGGAGGAACGTTGGGGCTGTGGGGTCTAATTCTGAGTATACGAGAAAATCATTCAGAGCCATTTGTAAAGGCACTCAAGCTTCTGTTCTTCAGTCAACTGTCATGGCAGCAGCTCGGGAAGCCATCGCTGTGAGCAGAGCAAACGCAGAACCAAGTAGGGCAGCAGCTGGCAGAAATGGGTCTGACTCACGCCTTAGAACTGACATCCAGACCTGATCAAGCTTGGTCTCCTGTAGACCTTTTCTCTCTGATAAGAGACTGCCTACCATGCATAGCTAAGTGGGTCAGACATGGAATGAGGAACTGTTGGAGAGCGACAGGGACGGGGATAATGACTGGACTGGAAAAAACTAAAAGAAATTTTAAAAATCATTAATTTAAAGAAAAAAAATTTTTTTCAAGCAAAACTCTAGTAGTCACCGATTAGTAGCTAAAAGGGCCTTTAGATTTGTTCCATGTCCCCTCCTGTGCTGATGAATCCAAGCAGGCAGTAGGCGACATGGTAGGATTTTAAACACGCTCCCACACCAGGCAGGGAAGTATTTTAGCAAATTACTTCAGCTCCTTTTAAGACTCACATTTGTATCTATAAAATAGTATCATAATGCTATCTAACCCACAGATCTCTTTGGAAGATTACATGCAGGTACATGTAAAACCCTGCACGGTGCTTCTTATAAGGCAAGTCCTCAGTGTTATATTAGCTACTATCACTAATGCCTGTCAGCAGCCCTGGTCTTCAGTAGCATTATGAAATCAACTTTTCCATTAGGTATTCCTACTGCTTTTTAATCATGTTTAACCATCTGGCAACCCAATAACAATTATGTATAAGTAATAAACATGGCAAAGAATAATATGGTGAGAGGCATTGGTTAAATAAATAGGACCTGGCTTTCAGGCTGCCAGTAACTCATTCACTGGCTTGGCACAAGCCTCCCATATATTTGAGTCTCCATTTGCTGAGTTGTAAAACAAGTCTGAGTTAAGTGCTATCAAGACTTCTTTCCTCCATTACAATGTACAATACACTAACCATATCTTAGACTTAAGTTTTAAGCCTATTCATATGTGGTCCTCCCAGATTTCTGTTTATATCATCCTTATCTAAACCAAACATCAGCCTACTTCCAAAGCATGTCGAAGGGGCTGCCTTCCACCAAGCATTAACATCAAACAGTTCCTAGAAGGTCCTTGAAATCACCACTCAACCACCTCCCTTGCAAGGCTTTTGATAAAAACTGATAAATAAGGGCTGGAGAGATGGCTCAACAGCTAAGAGCACTGACTCCTCTTCCTGAGGACCTGGGTTCAGTTTTCATTGCCCACATGTTGGTTAAAAATCATCTATAACTCCAGTTTCAGAGTACCTAAAACGTCTGCACACATGTGGTACACAGACAGACATGAAGGCAAAATACCCATAACATAAAAATAAATAAACTCTCAAAATTTAAAGACAGGTAGCTCAGTGGGTTAAGGTACCTACTATGAAACCTGACTACCTGAGTTTAAAACCAAAGATCTACACAGTAAAAGGAGAGAATAAACTCCACAAAAAAAGAAAACAAACTCCCATGACTTTTATGTACATGAGAACAAGTATCCACAGATTCACACACACACACATCCATAGAATAAATAAATAATAAGCAAATGCAATTCTAAATTAAATTTTTTTAAAGATTTATTTTGTTTATCTTATGTGAGTGCACTGTCACTCCCTTCAGACACACCAGAAGAGGGCATCAGATTCCATTACAGATGGTTGTGGGCCACCATATGGTTGCTGGGAATTGAACTCAGGACCTCTGGAAGAGCAGTCAGAGATCTTAAACACTGAGCCATCTCTCTAGCCCCTCTAAATTAAATTTTAAGCACATTTTAAAAACAAAATGAAAACAAACAAACAACAACATGGTCTCACTATCTAGCCCTTGCTGTCCTCAAACCCTAGCACTTGAGCACTAGTTTTGAAATAAAAATGTCCCCCTCAAACTAATTTACCTACAAGAAAAAACCAAGAATCATTACCATCTTTACTGATGGACCACACACAGTGCTACCCACAACTGATCAATAGCATTGGATTAACCCACATTAACTCAAAATGAAACAAGCTGACACCATTTGCATTTAATTGTGTATCTCTGCTCCTTCTCAGAGGTACTGAGGCTTTTATGATCATCTGCCCAACATTCATCAATAACACCGATTTCCTCAGTAATCTGACCTAAACACAGGCTGCAGGGAAAGCAAGACAGGAAGAACTTAACAATGCCATAGAAAGGAAACTGCTAGTCCCCTCGGGGATTTGTGATCAATCTAGCAGGAGTGTTTGTCATTCAGGACACAGAACTTGAGAATGAAAACATGCTAGGTTTTATACAGGTGTGACTCATGTTATGTGATGTACATCCTAATCTAATAGCATGCAGAAAATGACTTTTATGAATCTGATACAAGCTTAAATATATTAATGGTGTTTGCTAGCAAGAAATAAAAAATGAATACTGTTTCAGAATAAAAAATAAATGTTGTAAGTTGGAAGGAGGACATGCTGCAGGGAATATGGAAGAGAGAAACGGCTGAGTGGATATGGTCATTCTTCAAAAACACATATATGAAGTTCTCCAGAATAAAGAAAATGTATAGTTTAAAAAAAGGATATTATTCAAAAAAATAACTTATTTCATATATTATTAATATGTGTAGATTAGATAGATAGACAGACAGACAGACAGATGAATTAAGGATGATAGGTAGATAAATAGATGGATTATGGATGAGAGAAAGAGATGCTAGAGATATGCATGTGGACATTCTGTTTCTGACTTTAATCAGATTTACTTGCAATAATCAAAATATATATGAAAATAAATATAAAATATTAGGTATTAATTATCATCATACTTAAAAACATAATTATTCCAGAAGACAAAGAGCAAGACATTTACACACACACACAAATGAAATAGATTTTAGAAACTAAGGGTCACCACAGCAGGGGGCGGAGAGTATTTCGTTTAGGGTCTCACGAACAATGGTGACTCCAGTAACACTCGAAGAATCAAACTATTTAAATGCAGAGGCCTCTTCAGTGACCTGAAATGCCTACTAGCATTTACAGTAGGTTTAACAACACATGGTAAAAGGTAAAATACAAGATGTGAGCTCTCTATGCCTTTGCCAATCCAAGGCCATCGTTGATCTACAAAGTAATCAACCTTGGTCAATAACCAGAGACCCCATCTGAACAGGTAGATTTGTATCAGCTGCCTGCCCCTGGAGACACACAATGAATGTGCTCACACGATTTTTCGTATAAAAAAAGAAAAAAAAGAAAGAAAAATCATATATCCAAATGCAAACCACTACAAAAAGGACCACAACGGGGAAAGAAGTCATTGATCATGTCAAACATAAAGTCTCCAGTAAAGTAAGAGCCAACATTAAATGCATTAAAATCAGTACATGATTTTTCATAATTAAAAAGCAAATCACAAGCATTCTAAAATGAGCCACCGACCGTGATGAGACCCATGTACTGAGCATGTCATAGCATTGCTGCTAGAATGTCAAACTGCTGCTCCCTTTTCCAGTAAGGAAAGGTAAGCTGTCAGACATCTTTCTGATATCCTGACAGGATACCACAGCTAATTTCTGGAATAGACGATCAGTAAACCAAATGTGTTAGATTAGCCTTTTATGTGGCAGTCAATCACAGCTGCACATGCTACAGAAGGAGTTAACATTTTGCTCACTATACCTTAAGCTATCAAGAAGACCAATTTATGCAAATCTTCATCAACTGTAAATGGGGCTGGGTTAATAATCATGGGTCTAAATTCCACATGCAAATTAGATTTAAACACCTAAGACACAGTTATCCTAAGAACACTGCCTGTCACAGAACCTTTTTATTTGGTACATAATGTAATCTTTCATATCCATAGCATTTGAAGTCTTAACACACAAAGCTAAATGAGCCAAGTCAGATGCAAATTTTAACAAAACTCTTTTGAGAAACACAAATAAATAATACAGGTGGCAGTGTTTGTATAAAGCACCCAGTGTTTGCATGAGTAAGTTTGCATAGGATGGATCAAACAGAAACAGATACAGAAAGGGCGGTCTGTCTTCTCTAGGAACTCACGATTCTCAAGATGAAACTAACAATATATCCAAGCTGAAATCCTGGGAGTGGCTGACAGGTGAAGAAATATAAGCACATGAATGCATGTTCAAGTAGAAGATTACTAGAGTCTGGTCAAAGTAATGTTAGTATTATTATCAAGTACCTATTGTCTTTAAAATTATGCTTTTAAAAGTAGAATAAATGGTAGAAAATCTAAAATACATCTGTATTAGGCAGCATTTGTATAACTGAGGAATATGTTTCTATGTGAGAGGACATGGAAGCTAAGCAAACATGAGATTTAGACAGAAACAACAATTTTGCATGTAAATTTTTCCACATTTTGAGTATTTTAACTCGTGATGGTACCAAATACCTAAATAATGAATCAATAAAACTAAATGAAAGGATAAAATGATATGGCCACACATCTCAATAGCAAAAAGGACTTACATTAGCCACAGAAACTAAAGGGGGAACTTCATCATTCTTGCTGATTGTTATTAAATTTGGCACATCAAAAGGCATTAAAGATCTTATGTAATTATAACTTTAAAATAAAAACCCCCATTAGTGCTTTTGTTATATACAAAGCCTCCAGAGAACAAAAGTAGAAGTACCTAAATCTGTGAAAATAAGTGTTCCCTTCATTTTCCAGAAGCAGAAGTCTTAAGCAGAGAGCAAATGTATTGTAATTACCTTCATTCACTGTGCTAACCAAAAAAAAAGCTAATTAATTATTAAAGTTGATAAAATTAACTATTTGAAATGTTCCATTTGCTTCTAGTTTTGTTAGGCTTATATGTATGTTTTAATAAGCATAACAGACATTTCTCAGAAGGCCACCACTTATAAATTTTAAATGTGTCTATGCTAATGTCAGGGGTCACGTAATTAACGAATGATTTTAGTTGCTTGTGTCAGACACATAGCACATGTCACATTTAATGTAAATGTTGGAACATATTTTCTAGTCAAAAATGGCAGTAACCTAGCTTTTGGTCAGCTGTATATTAGCCTCAAGAACAAAACTAAGCAAGCTGAGGTTTCCATTTAAAAACAACTTTCCTTCTGGGAAAAAAAGAAAAGAAAATTAGCACGTGACATTGTGAAAAGCTATTTTGTATGGTTACAGCTTTTCCTTGATTCCAAATTGCTTTTGAGTGCTTTCTGAAACTCTTCCCATACATAAGAATTTAAAGAGACACAGTTTCCTACTCTGTTTCTGAAATTCTCCACTCCAATCCTTCACAGTTCTATGTGGTCTACAGACTATCACATTCAAATAACAGGGCAACTCAGGACAAAAGCCCTAAGTGTCTACCCTCTCACTCCCAGACCTGTAACAACATCACCACACAGTATTAACATGCACCATACAATGGCAAGAATATCTTAGTGGTTCTGATTGATAGTATCTAACCTAAATATTTACAATCTGTTACTCTAATAAACAAAAATAAAGACATTTTCTCAAGTATGGCTCTAGATAACTATGGAATCAAAAAGTCCACTAATAATTTCACAGAGCTACTTAAATTAAAAAAAAGAAGAAGAAAGAAATAAGAGTCTTCCATTCTGTAGTCAAATTTTTATACTGTCTAAGCAAGATCTTAATGATTCACATAAAACCCCAAAAGAAAGTAAACATGACCTCCCCTACTAGAAAATTAGCTCAAAATTTTTCTTTGGAGGTAACCACTTACCCAGATTTCATATTACTCTAACCAATTCTATACTAACAAGAAGAAAAAAGGAAAAATGCCAATTACGAGAATTTAACTTATTTCTCCACAAAACAACATATTCATAGCCACCAGAATAAAACAGGATAACTGCAATTAGAGTGGTGACATATAACTTATACTCAAGAATCAGAGCATTCTTAGGACCATGATAGTGACAACAGCACAACGGAGAGGTCGAGGGGTAGCTCAACAGCTAAGAGCCTTGGTGTCTTTGGAGAACCTGTTCATGCCCAGCACCACCATAGATACATACACACACATATATACAATATATATGCACTCAGGCACATACACATAAAATTAAAAAGTCCTTTTATAAAACAGAAAAAAAATGTGCAAAACAGATTAGACACTTTAAAAGGTGGCCTCTGACACAACTTACAAGCAGAATTAGAAAACAATAAGAAAAGTTCAAAGTGTAATTTCACTAATTTTCCTATGAACCTTTGAAAGACTGCCAAATAGACTTAAGCAAAAAGGGAGGGGGAACTTAAAAAAAAAAAAAGTACCTCATCCAGGCTGCAGTTGAAGCGCTAGAGGGAAAACACTGAAGTAGCAAGACAACTTCAAAGAGATTCTGTAATCGAAGATGCCGCACTCTTGCCTGTCTCGTCTCAGAGATTAAAGAAGATTTTTAAAGCTGTTCCATGGACATAGAGATCAAACATTTATAAATGTTTATCATTTTACAAGTCCTAAATTCAAAGGTGGGCTCAAAGAAATAAGAGTAACAAAGGCAGCAAGCAGGAAAGACGAGCTATTGGGCAAGGCAGGCACGCAGAGGGCGGCTTTGAAGAACATATTTGGGGGCTACAAGGAAGGAAAATTCTTTCTGAAAATTTCATTGCAAGAAGACCACAATGAAGCACAGTGAAATGCTGTGAAGTGGCAGCAGGGCAGGCTGAAGAACCATCTACTTGCCTTTAAGAGACATTAAAGTCTGCTTCCACAGCAGACCAAGATCACCATATCAACCCCATTAGGTCATGCCTTATCAATGAAAAGCTCAATACATTCCTTATATGTACTTTTTACTGTTGTGTGTGTATGTGGGGGTGGGAGTGGTATGTGTGTACAGGTACCTGATGAGGCCAAAAGAGTCAGATGCTGTAGGTGGA
This sequence comes from Mastomys natalensis, assembly GCA_021653895.1. Taxonomy (NCBI): domain Eukaryota; kingdom Metazoa; phylum Chordata; class Mammalia; order Rodentia; family Muridae; genus Mastomys; species Mastomys natalensis. The sequence goes on along the minus strand of JAJTUV010000044.1, from coordinate 1,228,050 downwards.
GCTAAGGTGGGAGGAGTTAGGAGTAGGAAGCCAACGACAGAGGAGCCGGAGGTAGGAGGACAAGCACATGGCCTGGATAAACCGCAAGTTATAAGGGATCTCATAGCTGGGGAATAGAGTAGTGTAATGGTAAATCTGCCCAATCTAGGCGTGCAATTTATATCATAATTATTGAGTTGTATTTTCCTTGACTGGTCTTATTTGGGTCGGAGATTTACCACAACAAGATGCCCTTGAGTTAGAGTTACAGGCAGAGAGCTGCCTGACTTGGGAGCTGGGAAATGAACTTGCCCTGTGGAAAAACAGCAAGTGCTTTTAACCAATGAGCCATTTCTCCACCCCAAGAATATGTATTTTTAGTGTCTGAAAGCTTATGGACAACTAATGAATATTATTATCTCAGTCAGCTTTGTATAAATTTCCCTTCCCATAATGAGAAAGGAGTATGCAGATGAAAAAGGAGAAAACTGGGTCCCTAGACAACAGTTGGAGCCAATCAGCTGCTGAGAATCAGACACACACCAGTGAGGTGATGATGAAATCACACTGACAGAGTTCTCTTACTCATGTCTCTACTGGCTATCCATTAAGTCACCACTAATAAACTAAACCTAGGGCTGGAGAGATGGCACAGCAGTTAAGAGGACTTTCTCTAGCAGAGGACCCAAGTTGAATTCCTAGCATCCACATAACAGCTCACAGCTATATGCAACTCCAGTTCTGGGAGATGATACACTCTTCTATCCTCTAGTGACATTCAGGCATGCATATGAACTTAAACAGACATGGAAGCAAACCACCCACACAGAAAATAAAAATAATTTCTTAATTAAGAAAAACTAAACCTATGCTCATTATTAGTGGGTATCACTATGTCATCCTATCAATGAGCAGACATTCCTCAAAAAAATCCCCACCCCCACCCCCAGAGGTCATGGTGCTGGAATAAAACTCAAAGTTTTGCTCATGCTAGGCAAGCAGTCCCCGTACTACAACCCTTTAGCTACAAAATCACCAGACCTAATACAGCTGTCTACCATATACACACTCATCTATTCATTTTTGTTGCCTAAACATCAGCACTATCTAAATAAGGATAAAGCAAGTATCTAAACTGAATGAGGTAATTCTAATGTTTCTACTAAAATTAGACAAATTTGCTTTCATTCTTAAAGGCTTATGTTGTTTATATGGAGGTATCATTGCTTATATGAAGGTAGCATTGTCTATATAAAGAGAGGTATTATCAGAATGGAGATGTGCTGGCTAGTTTTATTTTAATTTGACACAAGCTAGAGCTATCTGAAAATAGCAAACCTCTACTGAAAAAATGTCCCCATTTTCTTAACTAGTGATTAATGGGGGAGGGCTCAGCCCATTGTGGGTAGTGCCATGCCTGGGTAGGTGGTCCTGAGTTGTATAAGAAAGAAGGCTGAGCAAGCTATGATAAATAAGACAATAAGTAGCATCCCTCTATAGCCTGTGCATCAGTCCTGCCTCCAGGTTCATGCCCTGTTTGAGTTCCTATCCTAACTTCCTTCAGTGATGGTCTATGAATGTAGAAGCTTAAGCCCAAAAAAAAAAAAAAAAAAGCCCTTTCCTTCCCAACTTGCTTTTGGTTATGGTGTTTCATCATAGCAACAATAATCCAACTAAGATAGATAGTATCATTGTATGGAGGAGATGTCATTGTTTATATGGTGGTATCATTGTTTTTAATGGAGGTATTATTGTTTTTGTGAAGGTATCACAGTTTATATGCTGTTATCATTGTCTGTATGAAAGTATCACTGTTCATATGGAGGTATCATATTTCGTATGAAGGTAGCATTGTCTGTATGGAGGTATTATTGTTTGCATGAAGATTCCACAAGTCCTAACACAGAAGTTACTTCTGATTCTTCCATAATTTTATGATATAGTTTATGTACATGTGAGTACATGGTTATAAGTACCTGCACTTGTACATGCACACATGTAGGCCAGAGGTTGAGTTTGAAATGGATTTCTACCTTATATTTGAGTCAGGGTCTGTCTCATACTCTACCTTGCTGCTTCATCCAGAATGGCTGACAAGCTCCCAGGAGCCTCCTGCCTCTCACACTGATGCACTAGAATTATAAGTATATACCAGTTTTTACATAGGTTCTAGCGATCTAAACTCAGGTCATCGTGCTTGTGAAGCAGATACATTACCCACTAAGCCATCTCCCCAGCCCTTCTCCATTATTCTACAGACAGTTTTTACTCATTAGCCAACAGCAGAAATCACCTTGGCTGACAGTTCTACTCATTGATAAATACTTATCAAATATCTACTATAGGCTACTGACCATTCTTATACAGCAATATCACCAGACAAAGAAGAAAAGAAAACAGCAAATCAATACATGACTCATGAGGTGATGATTATTATTCTAAAGAAATAAAGAAAATTAGAGATGAAGGCCTGTTATACATGACTCAAGGGAGACCTCTCTGATAAAATAACATGTGAGCAAAAGCATGACATGATCGAACAAAACAGGTATACAATGAGGAATAAGAACATTCCAGACACAAGAGGATTATAAATTCAAGAGCACATTTGGTATGTTCAAAGAACAGTAAGAAATCAAGGTGTGGTCATTTGAATGAAATGTTTGCCACTGTCTGAGGTATGAATACTTGGTCCACAGTTGGTGGCACTGTTTGGGTAAATTTAGGGGGTGTGGCCTTGCTAGAGGAAGTATGTCACTGAAGGAGTAGCTTTGAAAATTTAAGGATTTGGGCCATTTCTAGTTCACTCTCTGCTTTGTGCTTGTGGTTCAAGATGTGAACTCTTATCTTCCTGATCCTCCTACCACGCCTTCACGCCACTCTCATGGACTCTAACCCTCTGAAACTACAAACCCAAACAAAACTCTTTCTTCTATGGGATGCTTTGACAAAGGTGTTTAATCACAGCAATAGAAAAGTAACATACAAGGTGACTGCAGTGATTAGAAACAAAATCAAGAGATGTTCAGCTCGGGACATGTTGAGCCACGACCAAACTCTGCCCTTCACTCACATGGCTATCTCCATTTAAATTTTTAAAAAGTAGAATTTAAAACTCAATTCCTTGGTTGCACTAGGAACTAGGCCATGCCAGGTTAGAGGCTACTCTATCCATACCAAAATAAATAAATAAATAAATAAATAAATAAATAAATAATAATAAATCTGACTTTGGTTCTTTCTCCTCTACTTTGAGCTAGGAATATAACCCAGGGTCTCATGTAGGCTAAATGTGTACTGTATCACCAGCTATATCTCTAACCTGAGTGTCTCAAAACATTTCCTAACAAGGATGTAGAAAACCAGTTGTAGAGGGGAAAGCAAGAGTAGAACCCAGCTACTATTCAGAAGAGGAGGTGGGGACATAGGTTAACTGAAAAAAAAAAAAAAAAAAAAATGTCAGAGTCTGAATGTATTCGTACCTTAGTGTGGACAAAGCGGGATGTTTGAACAGATGTGATGTGACATGAAAACAAGAGTATTTCTTCTTGACTCCAATTCCTTTGGCCTAGGCAACTGGAAGAGTCCATGCTCCTCTAAATAAGACTGAAAGACTGAAAGAGCAGCCTCTGGGAGAGTTGAAGAGTTCTGGACAGGGTAAATCAACATTGCTCCATATTCAAATGATAAACAAGAGGGAGAGTCAAGAGAGCAAAGGAAATATACCACTGGGAGGCATCCACATAGGGAGGGGACTCAAAAGCTCGGAGGACCATAAAACTGAAAAGAACTTGAGTACAAGCAGGAGCCTTGGAGATGGCATCAAGTGAGAAGGACCTTGCTGTCATTCTGCAAAGAATGAAGGAACAGCCCAAGAATACTAAAGAAGCAATAGCCAGGGGTATTACGCTCAGGACAGAAGACAGCCACCCCTGAAAGAGACCAACTCCAGTGAATGCTGACAAATGAAGACAGAAGCGCTAAGAAATGACAGTTGCACTTGGCCATGAAGAGGTCACTGGTGAATTTGATGAAGAGGGCCTGACTTATAGAAGAAAAAACAGTATCATTAGAGAAATAGGAAAGAACAGCAAAAGGGAAAGTGGCCAATGTTGGAAGCCAGGAGGGAAGTACATAGGGCAGAGCAGACCTCACACAGCATCTCATCAGACCAATTACAGAATGTGACAAAGGGACCGCAGAGTCCCTGCATGAAGGACACTCATTCAGACCTGCAGACTTGCTGCAGGAAAGAGTAGACACTGCTCTTGATGGCTCTAAACAACAATCTACCTCACTAGATTGACAGCCTTTCAAAGGAATTGGCTGTTGTAATCATCTACACTGTTAACGCTAACAAGCTTGCATGCTTTAAATTATTCAAGAGTTGTACTGAGCAAATAAATTGATAGAAAGAGTGAATACCCAGAGACCTCAGCTTAAGGCTTAACCAACAAGGCTTTACCAGTCAGGTCTGAGCTGTGAACACTCAGCATCACACAGAAGGAGCTCAAAGCCATCACCAGCCACATCCCATCCTGTTCCCTCACTGTCCTGCTGATTACTGGGAAGGAGAGCTGTATTTCCTGCCTACATATACAGAAATTATGTCCATTTTATTAAAAATACAGAACTGGACTAGGGCCATGACTCACTAGGTAAAGCACTCACCACCAAACTTGTCAACCTGAGCATATATCCTCAACCCCCACGGAAAAGTTAGACATATGGCACAAGGGCCTGTAATCCCAGCACATCCCTGCAGGGAGACAGGAGAATCTCCAGAAGCTCAGGGCAGCTAACCTAAAGAGACCCTGTCTCAAAGAGGCTGGGAAAGCAGTGACTGACACTAGAAGGCTGTTCTCTGACCTCCACACAGGGCTCACACTCTCATATATAAACACACACACACCATACGCTCACATTTCACACACACTCCAACCTTCCACCAGCTAACCTCAAACTGTCCCATTTACTCATTATAGACCAGTCAGGGCTGATGTTTCTAGAATATAACTCTGCCCTTAAACATTCTAGACAGTACCTTACCATACTGTGATTAGATCTGCTCCCTCTGGTACCTAGATTCACAAATATCAAAAATTCCTATTTAAAAAAAAAAAAGTCTACAGAATGAGATTAGAAACTAAATACATACAACATAATTTAATTTCCTGAGCCCACTCTAAGAGGAAAGATTCCAAAAACAAACCAAATGTGAATGCAAAGTTGCATTTGGAGGTTGGGGGGAAGGGAGCCAGAATATTGCCAACATCACTACTGTTCTGATTTCTTAGATTTCTGGTATTCATTAAGGAGGCAAATTCAAATCCCATACTCAGAAATACTTTCAATGTGTTCATAAACATCAAACTTTCTTAACTCTGAAAACTTCCAATAGACTATGCTTATTAAATCTGCCGAATTTGACAAGGATAAAAACAAATCTTTTTCTGATGAGATAGCACCATAGGTAAAAGTGCTCACCACCAAGCCTGATGGCCAAGGTCCATCCTAGAGCCCACACAGTGGAAGGAGAGACTGACTCCACAAGCTATGATTTCCACACACATGCTATGGCACATGTGCACACACATATATCATGTGCACACAAACATACAAAATACAAATAAAAGTAAAAAATATCATAAGTAGCCAAAATGATTTAAGGAAGTTACTCCTTAAACAGTGAGCTCCGGCATTCAGGACAAGTTCAATGCCTGTCACATCTACCACAACAGTACTGTCCACACCACGCTAACTCTTGGCGTTCCCATTCTAAGATCCGTTATCCCCCACAGCATTCAAGGCTGGTCCCTGAAGATAGCCTACCACCACTATACTATGAGTTGTAGTTCTGTAGATTATTACGCAAACATTGTAAGTCGTTCATCTTCCCAGATCACACAAAGGCTTTAATCTTCAAACATGAGTCACAGGCGCATGCATTCCAGACACACATCAGTGTGTGCTGAGTGCAATTCAATGTTAATAGCACATCAGACCTCTACTCTTGCACTAAGAATGCGAGTTACAGACATTTACAATACTGAAAACATCAGGATGATAAACATCTGTCCTCTGACTCGGGGATCAAAAACCTCTAATAAGGTGAAATGAAACAGAGATACAGGAAAATGAAGACTAGAGTCAAAGAGCTACACTTGTGGTAAGGAAGGTTAGTTAAGTACATGTGGTGGCCAGAGAAGAAAAAAAACTAGGACGGACTTTCTCTGCAGGCAGCTCTGGCCAGCCACCAAGCTAAAGTCCAAGGTAAAATCAAGTTTACTGTACTTTAAAAAAAAAAAAAATTACCTTCCATTAAAGAATTACTTTCTAGGTCCCGAAACAAATAGAGCAGGGGCAATCTCTGACTCTGTTGCCTGCCATTGGATCCCCTTCCCCCAACTGGACTGCCTGGTTGGGCCTTACTGGGAGAGAAGATGATTAGTCCTACTGTGACTAGATCTCCGGGGATGAGGTGATAGCCAAGTGGGGGCTTCCCCTTCTCTGAGGAGAAGAAGAGAGGTAGTGGGAAGAGGGATTTGTAAGGGTGGAACAGGAAGAAGAGGAGGGAATGGGGGCTGAGATCAGGATGTTAAATAAATAAATAAGGAAAAAAGAATTATTTTCTATTCCTAACAATATTATGTCATTGCATAAGCATAAAGTTCAGCTGCTGGAAGATCTTCCTCCCTCAAATGCCAAATGGGCAGACTACAATCTTGAACAGCCCGTTCCTGCATGCACCACTGTTTTGTATCCCATTATATGAAATTGGTATCACTCCATCGCAAACAACTAAATGTCATGGGTTTTGTACGTACCCTGAAAGCCCACATACCAAATTCACAAATGTCAAGAACCTACTATGGATGTGCCCAATCCTTTCAAGTACAAGGACCCCAAAAAGGAATGTGTACTCTTAGCTCCGATCATCCAATTCACACACATGTGTACTCCACAGTCTCCTCCAAGGACTCCTGCCACCCAAGTACATCTTGAAACAACTCCAAACTGGTTAACAACTAGTTGGCTGAGGCTTAAAGTATTTATATTGACTCCTGGGGCCATATCCTGCCCCCACTTGCAAAGAAAAACTATACCATTCTAAGACACGTTTTGTAAACTGTACATACATTATAAAGAAGCTCTAATCCTTAAATCTGTTTGATATTCTGAATCTCTACTAACCCCATCTCCTGGGTTAAGGAGTGGGTTAGGTATGGGGGCAAACGGAGGCATACAGCATGATGAACACACACCACAAGCAGAAAACCACTGTCCAGATGCAAATACAGCTCTATCAGCACTATCTTGGTGACTTTGACTCAGTCCTTCCATGTGTAGAAAGTGGAGTAAAAAAAGAAAACTTTTCCAGTTCTCAGAGTTTTGAGAATTAACATATGCAAAATCAGAGATGTCACTGAATAAGCTATTAGGTAAATGCTAGCAAACAGTACAGATACATGACTCATTCAAATCTGAGTACTGTCAAAGGAGAGGGCAGTTCAGTAGTTAAGAACACTGGCTGCTCTCCCAGAGGACCTAAGTTGGGTTCCCAGCCCCCATATCCGGCAGCTCACTAACATCTGTAACTCCAACTACAAAGGATCCAACACCCTCTTAATCCTTACATCCTCATAGCAGAATCTAGACTGAGTTTTCCCCGAGGTACTTCTAGCTTAGGACTTAGGCTCATCAATACCCTGTGCTGAGTTCACAGGGAAACAACAGGACTCAGAATGAGACACAGAGGGTTGGCAAACACTAAGACCATCACTGTGTGTCAAGACTTTGACCAGACTGGTCTGCCTGGGGGACTGAGTGCACAAGTGGCTTGCAAGGATAATACAGTGACACCTGTGAGCACAGTTTGAAGCTAATGCCCAAGAATGTAAGCTGATACTAATTCAAACAACAATCCTCCTCAAACACATACCATGATGGCTACCTCTAATCATCAACTAGACACGATCTATACTCACTGGGGAAGACTCTCAATGAGAAACTGTTAGATTATGTTGGGGCCTGTGGGCATGGCAGTGAGGGATTTTTCTAAGTAGGTTAACCTAGGGTGGGAAGACACACCTGCATGTATATATTTATTCTCTCTCCATTCTGAACTGGAAAGAAGTATGTCTGTGAGAAGATATTTTCTAGAATATGGAAATGTTTCCCACCTTGTTTGGAGCGATACTAACATGGACCTATAAAATGAAATATACATTTAAAGTTTTAAGAGGTCCAATAGCAGCAGGCAGGAAGCTGAGGCAGGACAGTAGTATATTCCAGGACAGTGTGGGCTATACAGCAAGACTTTGTCTCAAATATCAACAAATAAGTCTCAATCCTTTTAAGTGGGCCAGTGAGATAGACAGAGCAGTGGGTACGATGGTTACTATAAAACCTGATGACCAAAGTCCAATCTCTGGGACCCAAATGGTAGAAGGAGAGAACTGGCTTCTAACAGTTGTCCTCTGACCTCCACACATGCATGTCACGCCATCTATATGCATACAAACACATTTGCTCGCACATACAATACAAATAATGCAAAAAAATTGAAATGTATCCCTTTTGTTTACCTAAACTTTCAAAACCTGAACAGCAAAGGCAATGGGATACAGCTTATACTAAAATCCTTCAGAGCAGAAATAGTAAACACAACCTGGGGAGGAAATAAGAACAAATGAGAAGTACTGTACTGAGTTAAAGACTTAGAAGTTGGGGTCCAGGAAGGACAAATATTTGCATCTGTCCATATTCTATCTACAGCTACAGAAGAAAGGTCTCCCCTCCATCTCTGCAGCCTGTGGCATCCCAGCAGTCACCCAGAAGCACCAACACCCTCTTCCCTTCATCTGCTCTAGCCTGCAGTACTGCTTATACCACGATACTAACACAGTCAACAGAAAGAAAGACTGAATACCCAATCAAAACAGCAATGATTTTATTAAACAGCCCAGCAGCTGTGTGAGGAGAGGTTTGTAAATGCATCTGTTCTACAGGACTTTATGTTTAATTCAATTTGCTCAAATCAGAGCAGTAAGACCCTCAAACTATGGACCAGACAAGGAAACAGATTTGCTAAACAGAACCCCATGCTAGCAGGGCATTTGTTGGAAGAGAACTGCACCTACTCATTCATTCACTCCTTCACACAACAGCACCTATTCCACTCCGGCTATTGTGTGCCGAGCTAAGAACACAAAGCCCAAGTTCAGGCTGGTGGAGGTGACAGACAACTGAACAGATGGCTGTAACACACTAATACACACTGGCAGGTTCAATAGTACACAGAGGCTGGGTAGTGCTGTGCAGCAGAAAGCAGGGAAGATTCCTTTGAAGGCTGCAGCTCCTCTACAAGGCAGAGAGATTGGAAACTGTACTGCATGCACATTCACACCCACACAAGGAGGGCTGGCACATGGGAATGTTTTGTTTCTAAAGCTGGCTAGACAGTATATATTCTGCATCTTGTTTTTTAATGTTTTTCTCCAGAAAATATTTCATAATAAAATCTTAATTTGAGTGTCTATAGACTTGGAAAGCTCTTTCCACCCCTCCCCCGACACACACAGCTCCTTTCCCATACAGACAGCTTAAGAAGTGGCAGCATTAGTTCATCACAGGTGAAGAGAAATGGGGAGCAGAGACACAGAAACATCATCTCCTAACACACACACACACAGGGCCTGAACAGCTTGAGAGGATGGCCCACCACAGAACTCAACTACACTGCTCAGACTTCTAATCCCAACACTCAGGAAGCTGAGGCAGGAGGACTGCTGCAAACAGAGGGCCAAACGAGGCTACACAGAGTACAGTGTACGACAGGCCAGCCAAAGCTACACATCAGGACCTTGTCTCAGTAACATCAATAAAGCGTAAAGTTTACAAACGGGTATGTAGAACTTATTTTGACTTCATTTTATACACAAAACAAGAAAAAAGTAATCTGCATCTTCCATGGGAAAGGTCTCCTAGACAGCTGCCTACAGGCCTGCTGGCCATTACTCTCTAAGGGCATTCACTGGACATTTGCTCCTCAATGCTGGATGCTTACACAGTTCCCGCCTCCAACATGGCTTCAGCCAAAGCAGAAGCAGTCAGGTGAGCGGAGCTCAGAAACAGCAGACAAGGAATGGCTCAGAGCACATAAGCTGGGAGGGCTGGGCACCACCTAGAAATGCAAGGGCAGAAAGCAAAGCTATGGTAGAACTGAGATGGTGAAATACTGAAGATACTTCAAGTTATGAAATTATAACTGAGTGGGCAAGGTGGGACAGGCCCGCAAGTCCAGGATCACGAGGCTGAAGAAAGAAGGTTTGGTGTTGGAGGACCCTGCGTTACACAAAAGACCCTGGCCAAAAAAAAAAAAGCAACTCACCATAAAATCTCATAAAAATGTTATGAGCTGACTTCAGCTGGGCTGATTACTATCTCAGGACCCTTGCAGTGGCTCTGTGCAGTGGTGCCAGTCCTCCGTCTGTCTCCAGTAAGGCATTGAATGCCATTAACTGGCCTTTTGCCTTTCTGTAGTCATTCTGTAACATGCACTCTTACTCTGTACTACGTAATGTGTGATTTGAAAGCTAATACTAGTAATTAAAATAGGAACAAAAGAACCTGTATCTGCCAATTGCCAGCTACCAGAAGGAATTGGGGCTACTTAGCAAACTGCAACCTATGACACTGACATCGCTTAGGAAATTATTTTATTCAATAAATTCGGATATTTTGGAAATACAAAAAAAGAAAAAAAAAGATTTTAGGTGCTGAGGATGCAGCTTAGTGATAACATGCATGCCTCACCCAGCGACATGGGTTCAATCCCCAGCACCTCAAGGACAAGGGGACTGTGTTATACTTCACAATGCCTGACTACCAGTGAACAAGCACAGGCTGCTCTCTAGTCCATAAACACAAACTCACAGCACCTCACTAGCACCGCCAGATGCAAAAGGGGGAAACACCTGAGCAGGTGCTGGGCTCATTTCAAGGTGCAAAGTGCCACTATTCCAGTAACAAAATTCTATTACCTTAATGCAAAATGACTACCTGGACCAGAGCACCAAAGCATCAGTGGGCATCTCAGAGCCATGGTGTGACATGTTGCACTGTAACACGCTTATTTTTCTTTTACTATTCTCATAGATAATGATATTAGAAATCACTGTTTGCTCTGCTGCAGAAGATTAATGTAAAATAAGTCCCTTATGCAGATATCTACCGCTAAATAACTTAAAGGATGTTAGAGGTCAAATTTTTAAAACTGACTTCCCTTACCCTGGCCCTGAAGCCTTAAACTATAAAAACAGCAGTGCTCTAAGGTGCCTTCTCCTCCTCCCTCCTCCTTCTCCTCCCCCCTCCTTCTCCTACTCCCCCTCTCCTTGTACTTAAGTTAAAAGTAAGGGGCAAGATAGACTTGTGATGTTTTGATAGAGCCTGTTGCCATGGAAATGACTGCCTTGCTCCTCATGAAGCACCATGACCTCATTGCAAATGAAAAAGAGAAAGGATGATTTCTGAGGATTCAACTGAGAGAAAAATTAATGGCTAGGGGAGAAAAAAACCCAAAACCTAAGAAGACAATCTGGAAAATATCACAATGTCAAGAGCTATGCTGAAGTGTACTTGGAGAACTTCTAAAAGCTTCAGCCTCCAGAGCAGTAATACTATAATAAAAAAGAAAGACAATATTAACTTCACGAGAAGATAAACCACACACTGTCTAGGTCTTGTGCTTTCTGAATAAATACATCATAGGCTCCATCCCGGTAGATTATGAGCCTATGACTTTCTGTGGCTATGTTATAAAATTAAAACTGCCTTACACTTTCCCCCACTCCTAAAGCAAGCTTTTCCTTTTTTTTCTTTCTTTCTTTTTTGTGGTGCCCTGTTTATACAGCTTATCCCTTATCACACTGACGAGACTGGGAACCACAGCAGATGGTCCCCCAGACATAATTCTAACAGGTTTTTTGTGCAAACAAAAGATAAAGAAGGCTACAGCAATGATTTACTGATATCTGAAGTTGAAAACTGACAAAATACAAACTGCTTTTGCCTTACTGTTTGAACTGTTTATCCTTTAAACTACTAACTAAGATAAATGTGGCCAAAATTAAATATGACTTTAAAAAAATACAATTTTAACAGGCATTGAGTTTTGCTTCTGTGGTGCCAAAGTGTTCAAAATGACACTTTTTAAAAACATTACCCTCCAATCCCCTTTTACCAAAAAAGAGAAATGTTTGCAAATTTCTATCTCATAAAATCTGTTTAGTTGTTATACTATGAAATAAGCCACTCATCTGGATTTTTCTTAACTAAAATGTACTTGAATTGAAATTCCCAAACTGCTTTCCCAAGAAGAACTCACTAAAGGATGAACTGTTTGAGCCAAATCTGGAATCTTGGTTAAAAAGTAGTATAGTGTCTATTCTACTCTAAAATAATCTACCGACTGAACACAACACAACACCAGGCGAAAATGTCCCCCAAATTGCTTACCCTTCAAGACTAAAACCTGTTTACACATCATAAAACAGCAGCTCCCTCATGACAATGTAACAGCAAAGAACACTATGTATGGCACACCTGAAAACCCAGAAAGGACCCCAAATGATAATCTATAACGAAACTGACAAGCATCTGAAATAAACCACACAGACATCAAGAAAAATACCAGACAGACCCACAGGGCCCTTTAAAATGTAGGTCATGACTGTCAGACCATAGCAAAAACATGGCGACCCTTGATAAACATTAACTTTGATTATATGTGATCATGCACATATTTTGCTCCGAGTAGTCCAGTCCTCTGATGTCAGTGCTTAAGGCTGCACGTGGTGAGAATCCTCATCAGCTACAAGCCGCTTTACACTAAAGACGTCTGCCCTGTCACATCTTTATGAAGGAAGGCATAGGGATAGCTTCTATCAAAGTGGTCCAACTTCTCAGGACTCCATGTTACCTCAGCTAGAATTACTTCTTACTATCTAAGGGGCAAATATGACTGAGTTTTCCCTGGAAAGATCATCAACACAGATTAGAATCAGATCAGTAATAAGAGAGCCAATCAAAGCATCTCTTACATGCTCACTTTTCGTTGGAAATTATTCACCAAGACTGGGACTAGAAAAAAGGTGGTGTTCAATGCTGATCCTCCAATTAATCTAAGCTAATATAATGTTCTGTAAAACCCTACATGTGGGCAAAACTCCATGCAGCTAAACAAGAATGAGTACTCATCAAAGACAATTTATCCACACACAATGTACTAATTCAGTAGTAAAAAGCACAGTATCACCAAGTACAAATGCGGATTGGTTGGAGCCAGCTTGTCACACTGCCTTCTACAGCCACAAAGCAGATGTTTGATTGTGCTAGGCAGCTATTACACATAAGAACTGAAAGCAGGAGCTAGTGGGAGACTGTGCTCCAATCAGTGCAAATCCATTACTACTACAAGAGCAGTGGGTCAGAGGTCACCTCTATGGGGCATACAGCATTCTGCAGAAACAATAGGTGTTCTCTGCACTGTGTTTTCAAATCCAATCTAAGCCACTGTATGACAGGTAAGGCACATATTTTCCTGATGTTAGAGATATCCAATACTCATAAAAAAATGTTAAGTAGTATTTGATAGTCTGTATCCTAAATGAAATACGGAATTTATTTCTGAACACAAATCCTGGGAAACATAGTCAAAATCTAATTTTGTTTTTAGAGCAAAACTGTGGCATTCATAACTCTAAGACAATGTCCAAGTCATCATATTGATGTAAATTAAAATAAGAGCAGCATTTTTCTTCAAATACATACTAGGTTCACTTCCATCCACTATCATTTTGTAGCATGAAAAACCTTCTAGCTGAAATATGTTTACTAACAATACAACATTAGATTTTTCTATTGAAATTGAAATTCAAAGATGTTACCACAAAATTCTCATTATGGCCACTGCATGCATGCATGCATATATAGCATGCATATATATATATACATATACATGCATATATATATGCATTTCTACATATCCTTTTTTAATTGGCTATTAATTTACTAAAATATATCGCTCCTTGGCCTTGTGGCTAAAATCAAATGTAGTATCTGTTCTTATTAGTTTAATATTTGATATACCTATATACATATATCTTAATTCATAAATATCAACCATAGAACTGAAAAGTAAAATGGTAACACTAAAATCCATAATGGAAATTTCCAACATTTGAACTAACATACTTTAAAGGAAAACAGGCCAACAGGAAATGTGCAACAATGTGTTATGCACTGTGGTCCTTAGGATCCCAAACTTACAAACTGTCATCATATTAGGAGGAGGTTCTGGCTACTAGCTAATTTAATACTTAAATGTTAATATAATTTCCCTAATACTACATCTGTCATGGATGGTTTTTAACCAATAAAATCAAAAACAAAATGGTATGCACGGAAGGAAAGTGCTCTCAGCCCAGACTTACACCTGCTCCAGACCCCACCGAGTTGGCATTGTCTGACTTTGTCACCAAATACTGTAATATGAACAGAAAAGTACGGAACTACCATAACAACTGAAATGTGACTGTCCTACAGAGCATGGGAATATGTTTTAAAAAATATTGACTTTACCTAAAATAATATAAAAATATATCTAAAAACAAGGAAATTACTTTTGTTAGCCAATGCAAAACATGTGAATCACAACAACAGAATTGAATGAATCTCATTACAAATGCAGCAGTGCAGACCCATGTGTATGATAAATAAAGTATAAGAAAGCACTCAGCATTTCTATGTAAACTGCGTCTGAAGGATTATTATGGAACGCACACACTGGCTGAACTTAGAGTGTTCAGGTTTTAAACATTAATTTACTTTGACTATGTGCATGTCAAAATGAAAGATTGCTGTCTGGATTCAGACATGTCATATTAATATTGAACACAGGCATTCACTTCAGGTCAGTAGTCACTCCGAGTCGGCTTCAGTAGGTGGTAAAAGTAATGCACTCATTAAAATGTATGTGGAACAAGGTTATCTCCCCAAAACAGCTCTCAAATAGAGGTAGCCTTGAAACTTGAGCATTAGATATGCTAGAACCAACCTCTAATTGTCACAAGTATAGAGAAAATTGAACTTACTCTTGCCACCTAATAACCAATAACTTTAGTTGCTTTCATCAGTACCTTCAGAGAAGTCAGAGAATTAAATTGTCCGATGCCAGCCTGGCTTCTGCCAACACAGGTAAATGCTCTTGAACCAACCTGTACAAACTTAGGCCTCCTTTTAGATCTTGAGTACAAGTAAGAAACATGTTCCCATTTTGGAGACCTTAGCCTATTTCTCAGTTAAGTGATGTTTTATTCCTTTCATTAGTATTAACTTCATTCAAATTACTTTTCCTGTTTGTAACATAATAAATTTCAGTTCTCCAGAATAAAGGTAAAATGTTCAAACTAGGACTTATATCAAACACAGTATTTTTTTCCCCAAAAATAAAATTACTTCTGATCTTCAGCACTCACAGCTGTATGTATACCCAGTTCCTGTGCTTTTTAATAAAGTTGCTTTTCAATGTCAAGAATAAATCCTTTTAGCCATCCAGCAGTGGCACACCGCCGTAGTGTCCACGCTCTGTCACCCGAGTGTCCTGTCTGATTCCCCAGTGGGGAAAAAAAAAAAACTTTAAGCCAAGCGATGGTGGCACACGCCTTTAATCCCAGCACCTGGGAGGCAGAGGCAGGCGTTCGAGGTTTCTGAGTTCGAGGCCAGCCTGGTCTACAGAGTCAGTTCCAGGACAGCCCGGGCTACACAGAGAAACCCTGTCTCGAAAAAACCAAAAAAAAAATAAATAATAATAATAAATAATAAATCCTTTTCCTGTTTTATGTACACTACATCTAAACTTAAACAGCTATGTTTTCCATCTTCTCACTTAAAAAAGCATCTAATTAATTTGCCATTCCCAGATAATCCACTTCATTTTAATAACATTAAAGCAAAATATAAGCTATTGTCTTTATAGACCATTTATGCTCACAAAAAAATTTGTCAAGCCATTTTTGTACATAAGAGCAGACAGAGTCTGTAAATTTGTAATTAATCACTTCACATTGCTTCATTTCCTCATTATCTACCCTCTGACCAGATAAGCAAACAGGGAGAGGGCAGGTGGATGGAGAGAGGAGAAATAGAAGTCTTCTCACAAGGGTAAGCCCAGATCTGTCTCCTTGGTTGAATATGCAGCATAACAGGCCTGTGATGCATATATATCCAGTGAATAAATGAATTTATAAAGAGTCTGAGCTCACTGGACTTCATGTGTTCATCTTCTTTATGAATAACCTGTGGTTCTAGAAGATTAGATGGTGTCACTAGGGCCACAGAGTAAGTTGGTCATTCCTGCACAATCTAACACTATGTGTTTGTATTCTCCCCTGCTCCCACCTACATACATATTTAAGTTCAATATACCACTCTTTATAGAAACTTGAGACATAAAAAAAAAAAGCTATGGGTGAAGAATGTATTTGGTGGTTAGTTTTACATTCAGGAAAAAGAAAAATGTCCACACTCAAAACCATCAGTAGGATTAAAACAGCATAGCCCCAAACCAAACAATCTGGTAGCTAGCGGTCATGACTACACCAGTAATAAAACCTAACTCACTAGAAATTTTCCTGACCAGAGTAAAAGCATTTGCTTGGCAGGTAGAGAAGAAATGGTGAGTCAGAAAGAAATACCCACCACTGGTCTGAAGCCTCAAGGAGTCACCAGGAAGTACAGAAAGATGAGAGAAAGCAACGGAGGAAAAGTAACAAAAAACAATGTACGTTTTTATTGAGCCTTGAGCATGAAATCTATACTTACAGAGCCTATGAATCACAACATCTGAAAAGCACTAACAAAGCCATTCTACTTGTTTGTGCGAAGAAAGAGTATTGAAAACTTAAGAACTAAATACAAACTACAAAGATGCTAAACCACGTTTGTTCAGGTGGTACCAAGTCACTCCCTGTTTTGTACCTAACAACGATCAAGAACAGTACAAAGAAAACATTTACATAACTAACTGTTTGCTCCCCATAAAATTGCATGAATAGTGATATAAACCATTAAAAGTCCTAATCAAGTGCTTATTGTAAGCAAAACTATGGTAGATGCTATGAATGCAAAAGGAGAAGACGTCTTTACTCGGGCTCTGCAGTGTGGTCTAGTAGGTAGGAAAGAGGATGGAGGACACTGCACTGTTAAGACCTGAGTCGGTCTGCCAGGGACAGGGCCAGGAAAAGTAAGAAAAGTTCCAACAGGGCTTCCCACCTGACAGTTCTAATCAAGTGCTTCACCTCAGGCAAAGTTACACAACGTGTGGGAAGATCCGTCACCCAGCCTCTCACTGCCATAGTCAACATGATTCATTTGTGAGAATTAAAAACCTGAGAAAAGGATGAGGAAGTTCACTGACTACCAGCCATTTCTGGAACAAGACCCCATATCCTCCGACACCTAATCCTACATTTCTCTTATAAAAATCACTGCTGTCTGACTCACTGACTACCCAAAGGAGCCATAATAGTTTGCGTCACTTCCTAATGAACACTCACCACAGACAAAGATACACAGGAGAGAAACATATACAACTAAAAGACATCTAAATAGATCAAAATAAGTTAAATACGTGTTTGATTCAAATTTCATTAGTATGGCAAGTGCATGGAAGATGCTGGAATTTAAAACATCATAGATGGGAAGTTTCTTCATTAAAGCATAATAGCTAATGTCTGCCAGCCACCTACCAGTCATTACAACCCTGCAACCATTCTCGACATGAAACATCACAGGCCTGGAGAAGCCAGCATTGTTTTTATAACAGCATTCTCCAGATTTTATCGGTATCCTTAAGAGCAATAGTTGATCAAGGGCTGGAGAAGAAGTAGTTTCAAGATAGAATTAAAGTAGTTACTGTTCCTACCATATATATAAGGTGGAAATATCCCAAGTATATTTCCTATAATAAAGACAAATATTCTGTTGACAAAAAAAAAAAAAATGTATTTAAGGTCTATAAATTTCCCCTACGGAATTTTTACTGTAATAAATTTAAATATTTAAACTTTGGTCAGCTTTACCCTTTCTCTACACAAAGTCCTCAATTTCTCCACCATATACTGTGTGGTATATAAGTACATGATCCTCACAGTCAAGGAATAAAAACATAGGAATAACCAAGGCACTAGCTTCTTTAAAACTGCCTGTGATACCTACTTTTCTGTCTTGTGATACCTTCTCACTGACATTAAAAAAATATCAAAAGATGTTCATAAGCCTTTACTTAATAAAGCCAATGACCCGACTCCCTTCCTTAATTAAAAGCTGACGGTAGTAAGAGTACTTACTATTTGCAATGAATGTTCAGACATAACAGTCTTATTAAAATTATGTCTATCTTATAATTTCTTCCATTACTAATGCATGCTTAAAGAAATTGATTCTGAGATGCATTTTTCTTGTCCTCTTCCAGGCCTTGACACAGACTAGTATAAATGGTAGTGGGCACTAACAAGCAGATTCAACCAGCACAGATGATTGAAATTAAAAAGCTATAACATATTAAGATATCTAGGCCACACAGAAGGGTCATGAGGTAAGATCATCAGCATAAATTAGCACATTATTATGAGGCAGCTACAGAAGCCAGGCAAAAATCTGCACAGCAGATCTTTTCATCACAACAAATATAAAATGCTGTTTGATTGGATTACTTGAGGAAATACTGCTAGTCTAGTACCATCTTTGACGACTTCTACTGCTACCCTGAGATACAAATTTGAATCCAGACAGCCTGGGCAGACGGCTTGAGATGGACGGAAGGAATTTGTTAGCACATGCTTTAATCACTTAGCTGATTCTGTCCATTTGCCTAGGAAAAAAAAAAACATTTTTTTTGATTTTTTTTTTCTACTTTCCCTACAAAAGTCTGAAAACATAAAGTCATACAGGAACTAACCCTTTGTTATTTACCAAGCCCAGAGTTTTCCACCTCCAAGAAGAGAGGAAGGAGCTCGAATCACACTAATTCCAGCACTGCTCATGCCACAGGAAGTCTAGAGCATGCCTTCCAAAGCATCCACGTCAGAATGCCACCCCTTTATTTCTCAGACTATTCTCCACTCACAAGACCACTGTCAGATCCTAGAGGAGAATTTCAAGATGGCTGTCAGTCAGTACCCAGTGGAGCTGCTGCTAAGGAACCAACCTCTCCCTTAACTGTGCATTGTTAAACAATTTAGGCACAGCACATGTGCATCCTATTACTGGCATCAACAAAGACAGCAAGAAGAGTGAAGGTTTACAGAGAAGTACATCTGTTCCCGTGAACATAAAAACAAACCTCTCCCAGCCAGAGGCATCATCACTCCTGAAACTACACATAGGTGGTAAGTAAGATTATCCTGTGAGGGTAATAAGAATGGGATCTAATGGAATAAGGTGCAAAAATCTTCATTTTTAAGGCACACTACCCTTTTTTTTAAAAAAAAAAGTGATTTGGGGAGAAAAACATAAAAGCTGAAACGTAAAATTGATGCAGATTCAAAACAATTCCCCCTTTCCAATAAAGGACGGTAAAAGGCACCGGAAAGGTCCTGTACTTCTGACCTTGCCCCCAAAACAAGGGCCATCCATCTCACAAAAAGAGCTGGATAAATAGTCTGTGCTTTCTTACTTCCAGTAAAAATCCTGGCAAGTGCACAAGCGGAAGACAATCACAGATACCTCTGACTGGACATAAGACCATCCTACTTGTACAATCACACTTGGGTCGCGTTTGCGTATCAGAGGCTGGAGACACAGCTCAGCATTTAAAAGCATACACTGCTCTTGTAGAGAACCTGGGTTGGGTTCCCAGCATTCACATCAGGCTAGTTCACAATCCCAGCTCCAGGGTATATAAAGCCTTTGACATCTGCCGTTACCTGCACACAGGTCGTGCACAGATTGACACACAACACAGACTCACACACGAATGCACACACACACACACACACATTAAATATATTTTTTCAAGATGACTTTGGAAGGTGTTCACTGCATGATGACAGATACAACCACACACCATGCTGAAAGAACGCCTACATCGAGCCAGAGGCACATGATCCATTTGTATTTCTCACCTAGAAAAGTTATTCACAGAGCCTAGCTAGATTCTCCTTCCATCACATTACAGCCAGAGGACACGGAAACAGTAAAAGGTTTTGCTAAATTTTCAAAAGCACTGTTAATATAAAATGACTTTCCAAAATGGATAAGCCAGGGTGGTGTGACCTGAAAGGCACACAAATTGTTTATTTATGCCTGCTATGTTTTAATCACTGGACTGTTTTAGAGACTTCAAAAATTAATGGTTTTGGCTATACAACAGCAACTATGTCTCCCATGAAACATTAGCTGTCACATTAAGACAAGGTTTTATCATTAATTATATTGGATTATATAGTTTATGTCTACAACATGATTGTTAAATAACCAAATTTCCAAACCATTTCAAAATAAAAATGAAATCTGGTCCCAGCAAGCCTTACATGAATTAAGGATCCATTTACAAAACAGAAAATTAAATGTAAAAAATATAACCTCAATTTAAGACATTTGCAGATAAGACATCCAACACTTTTCAAAAAAAAAAAAAAAGGGAAAAGAAAATGCTAACTTGGGTCAATAGTGCCATCTTTTGGGTTCTTTTGTAATTGCACGAAGGTGTACAGAAACACCTTGAATGCATATAAGGAAAGCAGAGCAGATGAGGCAAGTCAAGCTATCAGTTTTTAAGTTATATAACTACATTCAATCTATATATGAACTAGACTACACATTCTTAAATGTATTGTCTGACGTCTGTCTGTTCTCGTGCAGTTCCATCTGGTTGAACTGCTCTCTTAAAGGAGCTGAGAAGGCTTTAATGGCTGAGCTCTAAAAGCCTGAGCTGTTTGAGAGACCCATTGCTGGTCAGAATACTAGTGTTCAAATTCCAACATTAAATTAATTAATGCATTATAACTATATACCCACACAATCATAACTGTTATAAGTAATGCACACATTTCTATACACAATTTGAAAAAATAATTTTATTCTGTTTACAATGATTTTTATTATACATGTGCCAAGGAAATGCTGTTTATGCTTAAATTATTACATGACTATACAAACTTTAACTGCATTCATAAGGGTATTTACATTTCAAGAATATTAAAACATGTATCCAAGAGAAGAGAACATTTATATGTGTGACAATGGGGGAGGGGGAATTCCTCATCATTGCAAATTGAAACGGCCTTTCCTTTACTGAGGTGATGAGGAGGGAATCGCAGCACTCAGCACTACAGCCTGCACCTGCCTTACACCTTGCCTAAATCACAAGATGTTACAAAGTGAACTGCGGTCGATAAGCTTCAAGCATGCCCACCCAATGATTTGTGCCTTGAATTGATGGGGTCTGTAAACCACCTTCATTCTCCTCCCTGTTGATATTTTTCAATAATTTCACAAAGTTTTATGAAATCACAACATACTTCTCTAGTACACTCTCAGAGTTCATTCCTTCATTTCTGTCCACTAGCAATTCAGCTCTCACATGGAAAGCTGAAAATATTACAATCGTCTGCCCATGCCCTTGAATCAGTCATTGTCAATTTTACTCAAATTACCATCAGCAAATATTCTTCAGAAAGTGAGTTTTTAAATCACAGCTGAAAGATATCAAAATGGAGACACCTTATAAAGTTAGAAGACAACAACAGAAAACACAGAAGGATCAAAGCCAGAAGCTAAAGGGTGTGCTGAGTGCTGCTCTGGGGTTCGGGACATAGGGCATCTACTAAGTGCTGACCTGCTGCGCACAAAGGCCTGGGTCAGACCCAGCATTGCAGAAACTGGGATACAGGAAAAGCTATTTTACACTGAGCACTACTCTTTTGTGAAAGCAAATCACAACAGAGATTATTAAATACCTCAAACACATCTTCAGTCCAATGGCAAGCCTTGTCACTCTACAGAACAGAAACAGACGTGGAAATGGAGAGACTCAGATATCACTAAACAAAAGCCTAACTGTTGGAAGGCAGTGACTCCCCAGAGCTCTCCTTCACTTCTCAGGGGCCGGTGTGGGCCCGCCAGGTCTTCTCTAGAGATAATCTCCTTCCCCTATTTCTGAGTGGTGGGTGAAAATTCCATTCTGAAGGCCCTTAGATTTATTTCTCTGTTTTAGTCCCTGAGAAATAAAAAGGGGGAAAAAATGAGAAAATGCCATTCTTATCTCTACCTTTCTACTATACCCTTTACTGACCACTGCAAATAAGTCAACTTTTGAACACAAGAACAAACACTCTTAACCCTACCCTTATGAGTACACAATTCAGCAGGAACATATGTAACCATATTTTATCAAGTTTAAAGGTCCATCGAGATTGCTACAGTCAATTCCATCCCATTAAACAGAAAGCAATTACTGCTTCCAATTTAATAAGAATGGATTAAACTGGATTTCTGATTCAATACCATTTGTAAAAGTGTCCGTGTCAGGAAGAGTGATGGCGTGCGATCTTATCTCAGACATGTCAAGACTAAGCCAACTGGACTTGACAGCACCTAAATAGGACTCTACTCAGAGCTCCAGATATCCACATGCATACATACCATTTAGTTTACTGTTATAATATACGTTCACTTTTTACTGTGTTGAAGTTGGAAAACAATTACTAACATTCATCATATTCAAAAGTCAGTTCTACTTGATCACTAACCCATATATAATACACATTTAAAAATTCCTATTTTGTGTGTGGTACCCTGGGCAATGGCAATAGTAATTCAAACACACATGGACACTGCTTATGCTAGTTCATTTAATCCTCTACTCAACCAAATCACAGGACTTGGGAGACTAACACAGGAGGATCACTGTAAGTTTAAGGCTAGCCTGGGCTATACAATGCATTTAAAACCAACCTGGGCTATACAGTAAGATTCTGTCTGACAGAGATAGAGGCAGAGATGGAGATGAGAGATAGAAAGAGGGGAGGGTTGCTCTAGTAATCCTAACACTGACATAATAATTGCCATTTGTTCAGCTATTAGGCAAACAGATGCTATTACCTGACTTTACAGTGTGACAGTGTTAAAAGTTAGGCTCTTCAGCTCTGATTTGCTGAGCAAGTATCTCTGAAATGTCCAAGCTGAGTAAGATGGAAAGACTTCACCAAAGGAAAGGAGAGGAAAAATGGATGAATCACACTTAGGTGGGGAAATATACTAAACAGCAGTGGTGCCACAGGCTTATGGAGAGTAGGGTCTAAGATGACCAGGTTCATGAAAACAATGTGGAGGCACAATTACCACCACCAAGAAAGCCCTTAAATTGCTATAAATATAATACACACCCAAGAGTATATACAAACCTGTACCAAAATTCTGAGCCCCTCTTACATCAACCCTCAAACCCATGTCAAGTCAGCAGGTAAAGTGAGAAAGTGCAGAGTGCAGCTCATTCTGCTTTACCATTTCTTAAGTCTGTTTAATAATTAGGTCTGAGGATTAATGAGGCACTAAAGATAGAGCCATGCCACTGTTTTTAGTAAGTATGAAAGTAACGGAGTCATAAAGTAACAAATAGTTTTTCCTCAGATTCAAAAATCCCACCTTAATATGTTCCTATGGAAAATGGCCACAGCCAGACGCTAGGCTGAGCAGTGAGAGCGACCAAGAAGAGTTGGAGCTGTCAGCCCATCACTGGATAATCACACATCTGCTTTCCTGCACAATGCATCTCAGATTAACAAGAGCTCACATGGCCTCTGAAAAGGTCAATTTGCCAAGTTCTTATATAAATACTGTTCAAAACAGAAAAAAGCAGAGAAAAATTAAATGTTAGGTAACTTAATGACTTCTAATCATTTTATTAGATGATCATTTGTAACATGAAATTCATGTTCAGGGGTCATAATGCCACTAAGTGATTACATGATGCAATACTGCCATCTGCTGTCCAAGAGCTAGAAACACATCTTGTCTTTAATGCAAACCCTCTGAAGGCCAGAGTGTTGAACATACTCCACTACTGATGTCCCTGAAGTTGTTAATCACAAAACTAAAAACGGCAATACAAAAAAATAAACATTAAAAAGTAAGTAAGTTTTTAAATGATGTTTTCATGGTAATTTGTCATCTACTCATTTCCATAACAAAGAAAACTACAACTTAAACGCAGACTATTTCTACATAAATTACTCAAAAATACTGCACAAAATCTCTAAGCATAATCTGAACTATTAAGCAATTAAGTAGGTATCATATTTCTGAAAGTATATGGATATGTGTTTTATTTGTCTCATAAAACCTCTAAAATGTTGTAGGTAGAACACAGTGTAACAGGCCAGAATCTTTTTAAAGCCTTGGTCTCCTGACACAGTTCCTCATTCAATCAAGTTTATCCACAAAAACAGCATATAGCTGGCTTTTCCACTCACAAGCTACACAAAGCTGGAGTTTATGGGACTCAAAGGCCAGGCCAAAGGTTAACAGGATGAAGAACAATCTGCAAGTTCACAAAGAGAAACAGGAGAGTGGTAAAGGTATCACAAGTTTAATAGCGGGAAAACTGGGAGAGCAGGTTTTCAATCTGTATCAAAATGATTCAGTAGCTTAACCATTACTCGCCATTCATCCATTTCAGACATGGGATGAACGTCTTTGGAATGAGGACACAGAATCAGGAACTTGAGAATCCACAAGCGTGGACTAGATTCCAATTACTCCTTTAAAAAAAAAGTGAAGATTCAGAGAGAAGCCCTGTCTTGAAAATAAAAAACAAAAAGTGAAGATTCTAATTCAAATTCAGAAAAGTAAACTAGATTTTCAATTAATCCTTCAAGAAAGCAAACATTCTATTCAATCATTCAAGATTATTTAAACTTAAGGAGAATAAAGGACACAAGAAAGGCCCACACTACTTGGTTTGTACAGATAACACAGTCTAGGACAAATCAGGCTGCTTAGCATTCTGTTGGTCTAAACTGAGTTTGGCTACTTCCTAAGAAGACAAATATGGGAAATTTCTCAGCCAACTAGACAAAAAAAAATAATAAGATAAAATAATTAAATACTTCTGTGCTGCCTAAAAAATAAAAGTGTATATAAAGAAGAAACAAAACTAACATAGGAATTACGAAAGAAGCTCTGTGAGGAGGGTCAATCTAGCATCCCAGAGGCCCTAAGTTCAAATCCAAGCATAGCCTAAGCCTGTGATCCCAGCCACTTCAAAGAGGCCACAAAAGTCATCATGTAGCCCACTTTCTACCTCAGCAACAAAGTCTTAAACACTCTTCTGAATGTAATTATAGTCCAATAAGTTAGTACAAAATATTTGTGTGTGCATGTATGAGTGTGTATGCAAATGTGTGAGCATGTATGTGGAGGCAAGTGGACAGCCTCAGGTGTTCTTTATTGAGTACCATGCACCCTTGAAAACAGTATCTCACTGGCCTAGGACTTGCCAAGCAAGCATGGCTAGCTGGCCAGAGACCCAGGAATCTGTCGGCCTCCCCAGAGCTGGGATCACAAAAGCATAACACTTCACTGGGTGTTTTGTTTTGTTTTGTTTGGACTTTGGGTGTGTTCATGCCTTTGTTTGTTTAAGTAGATAACAGGGCTGAATCTTGGTCCTATGTACCAACACTTTACCAAGTACGTGAGTTATCTCTCCAGCCCAAACAAGATTTCAACAAAAGATTTAATAGAGAGATCATAGATTATATATATTTTTTTTTCTCATTTTGTATTTTTATGGCATTTCTATATGTGTGACATGTGTCTCTGCATTTTACGTTTCTTGAGCTTTGTCTTAGGCTCTTTTCCTTTGGTTTGGTTTGCTTATTTGTTTGTTTGTTTGTCTGTTTTGACCTAGTCTGGTTTGTTTGCTTTATTTATTATTTATTTATTTATTTATTTATTTATTTATTACCTGTTTGTATCCTAATGAGAGAAAGGGTGGGATTTGAGTGAGTGAAGAAGTGGGGAAATCTGACAGGAGTTAGGAGAGGAGAAAACATAATCAGAATGCATGGTGTTTTTTTTTAAATCTTTTCAATTAAAAGCAAGAAAAACTTATTTTCCACAAAAAAGGGGTGAGGGATGTATGTGGTATTCAATAACACTGCTCATCTCCCACAACTTAAACCAACACTCCTTTGGCCCTGTCACCCGTTTCCATCTACCCTCCTAAATATAAATGCCTTTAACTCATGTCCTGCTTAGCCCATTAGATGCTGTTTCCTGACTCAGACTAGCAATTCCAGAAACCCAAGAATACGACTCCCTCATCCTTTCACCCGTAAGACCAAAACAATGCACATGGACACTTTGTTCACAGAGTGCAAATTTGCACTGAAAGTCCAGGAAAGTTCCAAGTTTACCAAGGCATCACCTTTGGCTACAGATAAAATCTCCTCAGAGAAATCTTGAGTAAAATTATTTTTGTTAGATATACTACTCAACACATAATTGAACACCTCATTATAAATATTCATTACTAATGCATACAACCTAACAAAGTCTAAAATTTAATGTCAGAATATTTTAGATATTTTTAAAGTTTAGATTAATGAGGTTTTGTCTTTGTCTTCAATTATAAGCTATATAAAATCAGCATCAGAAAAAAATGAGCATTTTATACAGTGCACTATACTATACAAATGTAAATGATCATGGTGATAAGATACAACAAAGAGCCGGGCGGTGGTGGCGCACGCCTTTAATCCCAGCACTTGGGAGGCAGAGGCAGGCGGATTTCTGAGTTCGAGGCCAGCCTGGTCTACAGAGTGAGTTCCAGGACAGCCCGAGCTACACAGAGAAACCCTGTCTCAAAAAAAAAAAAAAAAAAAGATACAACAAAGAGATATGAGAAAAGTGAAATAGCAGAGTATACAAAGATAAGAGAATAATATTTTCCATTGAATTTCATTTTTTATTATTGTTCTTTTTTAGTTTTGTTTTTGAGACAAAGACTCACTATGTATCTCTGGCTGGCCTCAGACTCACAGAGATCCACCTGCAACAGCCTTGCACTGAATTTCAACAGAGTATCAAGAATTCAAAAGTCAAAGCTTTTCTTCTTGTGTTTCTATGGAGTTTCTATGGACTCTGTTTATAATTAAGGAGGTAGAAATTGCGCAGGCTGCTCTCAGTTGACATGGGTACCGAAAATAAAAGAAAGAACTCCAATTCTCAACTCTGCATGGAAATACACTGACAATGTGCCAATAGCCCTCCCACCTTCTCAAAACTAAAAAGCTTCTCATAAGAGCCACACATAAGATTCCTATGAGGGAATCATTTTTTATGTTGGACAACAAACAAGGTATTATTAATAGTAGATTTCCATACTGAATGGCTCTTAAAACATCAACTCAAAGAGACCACACAGCATGAGGCAAACACATAAGGCTGTGCAGATCTGCCTAAATCTCAATGTGGGCGCTAGTGCAAACTACCTAGTAGTTTCCGTCTCCCTGTGTCTTCGTGTTTCCATGAATCTCCCTTCTCCAGCCTCAGTCTTATTCTAAAGCATGAGGTAGCCTCATGCCAATGAACTCACTTGTTTCTTCACAGTCACATGGAAACATCCTGCATGCACTAAGCTTCTCAGCAGGTCAGCTCCCCTTCCTACAACCCTGTGTAAAAATCCTCACTGAGAACGGGCCTAAGCAGAGGGAGTATGTGTCATGTTTTTCATGTCACTAAATACTGGACCAGCTGAAGTCTTCTGCTTTTACAGATTTTCACACAATCAATTTTTTTGTGTGTCATTTTCTTTGTTTGGTTTGGTTTGAGTTTTGGTTTTGGTTTTGGTTTGTTTTGTTTGAGAAAAGGTCTCTCCATGCAGCCCTGACTGTCCTGGAACTCACTATGTAGACCAGGCTGGTCTCAGAGATGCACCTGCTTCTGCCTCTTTTCAATATTAAAAAAAACAAAAACAAAAACAGTAATCCTCTTAGAGTGCTTACTCTATGTCTTAATGTAATTTACTATCTAGGTAAGTTTGTTGGTATGTTCATGTGAAGTGACATCACCACGAGCCAGCAAAGGAAACCGAGATAATCAGGCAACATTTGTTGTTGCTGCTGTTTTTTAAGTAACTTAATGTAACAAACATTACTTCTGTCAACATCAACACAAGCTAAAAATTTCATTTTAATAATCTTCTAATCAGTAATGTGATCCTTAGATAATTTCTTATGTAAAAATTTCAATACAGCCGGGCGTGGTGGCGCATGCCTTTAATCCCAGCACTTGGAGGCAGAGGCAGGCGGATTTCTGAGTTCGAGGCCAGCCTGGTCTGCAGAGTGAGTTCCAGACAGCCAGGGCTACACAGAGAAACCCTGTCTCGAAAAACAAAAAAAAAAAAAAAATTTCAATACAGGAATCAACATGAAACTGACCTCAGGCACAAAAGTTAAAGATACCTCACATTGAGTGGCCAAAGCCCAGAAGTACTCTATACACTTGAATCAGTCTACTGTGCTGTCACCCCAACACTGAGTTTCAAATATAAAATTTCCTTAAATCAAACATAAAATGCCACATTCTAACATGACTATGTATTTCTAAAATATAAATTATAGAAGTTTTTAACTACAGTAGATCCTACTTTGCTCTATTATTAAAAGAGAAAGAAAGAATTCATTAGAAATAAGCATTGCCTAAGATAACCTCTAAGATTTAAGCAAGAATATAAAGATTTTTTCTTTGTATTTCTACAAGTTCCCAGAACTCTAGCCATGAATACACAGTATGTTCACAACATACTTGCTAAATGAATAAACTATATACAAAGATACAAAGAAACCATCAAGAATGTAAAAGCCCAGCAATGTTTAAGTTCTGAAACTAGGACACCCACGAGAAACCCTCAGTTCTGACTTCCATAACATAGTCCACACACACAGTCCCGTCATGTGCTGATGAGGCCTCAACCAGGGGTAAGCTTTCCCACAAACCATACTGGGCAAACAGTACCCATGAGCAGCAGTGTAACTACACAGAAACGTAACTGTTCTGAATGCAGGACCCACCTAGGAAGCCAGGCCCATATTTTACTAGGACTACACAATTATAATGAGTTCTTTGATAAAAATGTATTATGAGAGAGTTTGAAAAGACCCAAAAAGCACAAGAGTTACTGCTGCTCTATAAGCTGAGGCCAGCCTGGTCTTCACAGAGGAAAGACACAGTGAGACAGTATGTTTAAATAAATAAATAAGAATTGCTACACCTCTTCAAGAGTTCCCAGAACCAATTCTGACAAACAGGAATGTACAGCCTGGGCTATAGAGTAAGAAAAAAATAGAAGATGAAATGTCTACTGTTAACTAAAACAGCATTGTTCACTAGTGTGCCCACGGGTCACTTGTTTCTAACACTTCACGTGAGAAGACATGAGAATTTACCACAAATGAAGACACTGGAAATTATTTGGCACGATCTCCAACAGAAACAAAAACCAGAGCCTTTCTGGGGGAAAGGTCAGCCTACAGCACTGCCTCCTTGACGAATGTGCTCCTGGAACACAGGCATTCAGATCACATTTCTACTTGGTTCTGAGACAGTGTCCCACTACACAGCAGGCTAGCTACAACTCACAGTCCTCCTGCCTCAGTTTCCAAGTGCACCTGCAAGCACAGCCAGACCACACTCCTTTTAAAAGCACTGGTTTCCGTGAGGAAAGTTTACTTACTTGCTCCCTTGCCGATTTGATTCTATCATCTTCCATTATCTTTGGGTGCCTGTCTAGCATGCTCCTCCTGCCCTGGGCCCAGGGCCCAGCACAAAACCACACAGAGGAGCAGAAATGCAAAGCCATCCTCAACTACTTGGGTAATCTGAATCCCTGTCTCAAAAACAATGTTTTTAAATTATGAATCTTTTCCTTCAAAATGAAAAATGGTAGAAAGAAATAAACGACAACTACTCCAAATCTTAAAGTTTTCCTGCAGAATAATCATGTATGGGACTCAGGGTTACAAGCAGCAATTTCAAGTATCTTAACCCAAATCATGTTTCTTCACCAAACAGTAAATATCTACAAGTAGCTATTAAGAAATCTTGACTTCTTTCCAATAATTTCTGTATTCAGTACATGAATTTTACACTTATGCTATATTCATTGTTATTTTAGGCCCATACTTAACAAAAACAATTTAAATTAATAATTTTAATAAAATCCCATTAATCGATAATAATCGAAACACCTGACATCGGTAATCCAGAATCCATGCAAACTATGTTTCAGATCTAAACTTGAGGTCTACAGAGATCTGGGGAATTATAGCTCAAGACAAAGGGTATGTTTGGCGGAGGTAAAGACTCGGTGAACTCCACAGTGTTAGAAAACAAGGAGGGCTGTGGAGATGTCTCGGGGTATAAAGCACTTCCTGCACAAGCTAACAGTCTGGCTCTCCAGAATCCATGTAAGCGCAAACCACATAAGTGCACATACACATAATAAATATGAAGCTAGACTGGTCATGGTGGTATATGCCTTAATCCCAAGGGGAGGCAGAAGGATCAATGCTATGAATTCAAGGCCAGCCAGTTGACATAACAAGCTCCAGACCAGACAGAGCAACATAGCTACATAGTGAAACTCTGCCAAAAAAAAAAAAAAATTGTATATATATATTATATATATATATATACACACACACACACACACACACACACACACACACATAGTATACATATAGTCATTCTCCTATGTTATTTAATGTATAAATTTTACTGCTTATGCATATATAAATAGTATCATAAAAAACAAAATAAAAATTTCTAAAAATGGGACTGGATATATGTCTCAACATTTAAGACTATGATGATCTTCCAGAGAACCCAAGTTTAGGTCTGGATACTATCATAGCAGCTCTCATCTGCCGTAACTCCAAACTCAGAGGATCTAAGACCCTCTTTTGGCCTTATATGAATTTCCTGTAGTTTCACTTCAAAATACAAAAGGTTGTAATACAGGTTCTTTTAAAGTCACCAGGCAGCTGAGATGGCTCAGTGAGCACAGGCACCTGTCATCGAGCCTGCCCCAAGGACCCCACAGAGGATCTCCTGACCTCTACATGTGTACCACTGCACATATGTGCCCCCCCATATACACACACAAATAATATGTAATGTAAACAAACAAAAATACAATAAAAGTCAAGAAAGGTAACCAGTTATCTAATAATATATAGTAGCTATTAGTGTTCTACCTTCAAATCATTAAATTACTCTAAAATTCCCTTAAATTGCTGGGCTAGACTACCTGTCTCCAAAATCTGCAACTCTGAAATATAATCAATAAAATACATTATGGATCTCATTACCTGTAATTTTATAGCCATAGGCAGCAAGCTGTCCAGCCATGTATTCTCCATCTGAATTATTATGTGAGCAGCCCCATGTTCGTATCCAAATTTTCTGTATGCCTGGAATAGTGCTGTTAAGTAATCAATTAAAACAAAGTGAGTATCTGTGATTTTTAAGATAAAAGTCACTAGATGATTTAGGGCACATTACACAAAAAACAAACTAGAATCAATTCACAACCTAGTTACAGAATGCATCAAATTATTTAAAATCTGCTGTTACAACAAAACTCTAAAATAAGGGTCAGTGAGCTAGATCCGCAAGTACATGCCGCATAAACCTGGCCATGTGAGCCTGGAGTCTGGAAAGCATGTAAAGACGAAGGAAAGAACCCACTCCACAGAGCTGTTCTCAGACCTCACACATTCACCATGATGATCACAGTCATACTTTGTGCTAGTTAGTCTAATGTCTACTTGACACAAGCTACAGTTATCTGAAAGGAGGAAATCTCAATTGAGAAAATACCTCTACAAGAACTAGCTGTAAGGCATTTTCCTAACTATTAACTGATGGGGGAGGGTCCGGCCCATTGTGGGTGGTGCCATCCCTGGATGGTGATACTGGGTTCTATAAGAAAGCAGGCTGAGCAAGCCACTAGGAGCAAGCCAGTAAGCAGCATCCTTCCATGGCTTCTGCATCAGCTTCTACCTCAATGATCCTGCCCTGTTTGAATTCCTGTCCTGACTTCCTTCAATGATGAAAGTGCTGTGGAAGTAAGTGTAAGCTGAATAAGCCCTCTCCTCCCAGCTTGCTTTTTGGTCATGGTGATTCAGGGCAACAACAGAAACCCTACCTAAGACTTAAAACACATTATGCATACAGACACAATAATAATAAGTAAAGTGTTTTAAAACTAAAATATAGATAAAATAACCATGGAATCATAGGAAGAATCTTGAATCTCTGTATTTAAACATTTGTAACTCTTGACACCAAATGCCAGCACTAGAAATAGGTTACCTCATAATTGAGTTGTTGGCCAAAGGGTACCATGGGAACCCCAAAACAACCCAGGCTGTTGCCAAGACTACAGTAGTACAGATTGTTCTCCATAAGCTAATGGTAAGGCCCTACTGTTGAAGACAACACCTACACAACTCACTGAGCATGGAGAAGTCCAGTTGTTGCCTACCTAGAGCCTTCACCCCTACTGACTAAATGTTCACAGTACTGGAATGTACTCTGTATACTACTAAAGAAGGGTAAATACTAACGCAGCTACAAACTCTTCAGTCTACAATGATGACCTGTACACCAGATGCACTAGTCCAGTGCTTCTCAACCCACTGGGGTTGCATATCAGATATCCTACATATCGGATATTTACAATTCATAACTATAGCAAAATTACAGTTATGAAGTAGCAATGCAATAATTCTATAATTGAGGTTACCACAGCATAAGGAACTGTATTAAAGGGTTGCATCACTAGGAAGGCTGAGAACCACTGCACTAGTGCTTCAGTAGCACAAGGCTGCAGGACAAACCAGCTAGTATCTGACTGATTTATGACCCACTCCAGGACATGTACCCATCCCCGACAATGGATGGCCAAGAACCTGAAAGTAGATAGGCCAGAAACTAGGATAAAACCAAATACTACTGTTCTACTAAAAGAATGTGGCAATAAAATGACTCCTAATGACATTCTGCTATATTCATAGATCAGTGACTTTTTGTTTTATCTTAATACGTTATATTTTATTCTGTGTGTTTTCTGAGACAGAGAAGGGGGGATGTAGACTGGAGCTGAGCTGGGAGGAGGAGAGGAAGGAGAAATATATTATATTAAAAAAGGAAGGAGGAATCAAAATATATTATACTAAAAAATCTATTTTCAATAAAAAGGGAAAATAATGCTTAAATTTTTTAATTAAAAGTAAATAAATATCCTTTTGAATCCGTGAAAAGGCTTAACAGGTAAAGGTGCGTGCATCCAAGCCTGATGACCTGAGTTCAGTCCCAAGACCCACATGTTAGAGAACTGATTCCAACAAGTTGACTTCTGACCCTCACTCAGATGCTTCAGCACATGTGTTCATGCATAGTCATACATCATAAATAAATAAAACATAAATTTTTTACAAACATTTTAAATACAAATTCTAAAAATGTCCTTTCAAGCCAGGTGACACACACCTGTAATCCCAGCACTTAGGAAAGAGAAGCAGGAAGTTCAGGGTCACCTGTGGACCAAGCTACAAGAGCTCTTGCCTCAGAAAAAGTTCTTCCCTGGACTGTAGTTTTAATTCCTACTAACCATACTATTAATGGCTGATGCAACTTGTAGAAAGATACATACACATGGTCGCACGGAAAATGGCAGTTGCAGCAATAACAGCCAAAGAAGAAGGGCTGAGGAGATGGTGAAGCCATTAAAGTAGTACCCTACAAGTATGCGGACACAACCTGGGGTACTGGACACCCAGCACCCAGAAGGAAGCCAGGTGGAGCAGCAGGCATTTGTAACCCCCGGCTTCCAAGGGAGGAGACAGAAGAATCACTACAACACACAGGCCGGCCTAGCAGAACCAACAGCTCCGGCTTCAATGACAGTCCCTGTCCCAAGAAATAAGGTGAAGGCAATCAAGGAAGATACCTAATCTGGCCTGTAGTATGACACACACACACACACACCCCAACACACACACACACAGTACCTGGACACTAACATAAACATTTACACACATATACAACACAGAAAACAGAAGAATAAACACAAAGGCTGATGACCTGTCGGTTCACACACTAGTAAATACTAGTTACAATCTTTATCCATTTAAAATTTACAGGTTCAAAATAACCAAAATTGAAAACTTCATAATTAATGTTACTCCAGTTACAGGTTTCTAAAGAATTTATTTAGGAAGGGCAAAAAGACTCTCCTCTTAGACTGCCCTAACAATTTAAAAGTAAACAGTATGACAAGAAAGACATGCTTGGAATAAATGTGACAAACTCCACTAACTAAAACACATTCTACATGCACAGCCTTGAAAAGCTCAATCTAAACAAAGTAAACACTAAACTTGCCCACAACTTACTAGATAAACAATTAAAAGCTAAAACTGTACAACTGTGCAATTGTTTCTGCAATGTCTTATTAGACTCTTACTTCCTAGAATCCCACTACAAAAGTATAACAGGACAATGATTTTTTTGTGCCCAGTGCCTCTGTGTGATCCCTAAGCACTCACTAACATGCTAAGAATAATCACATGTCCAAAACAACACTGCCAAATAGGAATCACAAATCTCAGTAGAAGTTTTAATTTGCAATTACAACAGATTTATACCAACTATAGTCAAATCAAAACAATTCCTAGTGTCCTATCACCTTCCTTCAAAGAACATTTAATTTGGTATTTTGTCTTGTTTTTAATTAATTCTTGGGAAATTCTCTTCAATGTAATTTGATCATATTTATTCCCCTAACATCTCTTACATCCACTCCCCATGCCCTTGGTATTTCTGAGTTTTTTAACCTATTACTTGCCAGATTTGAAGCAATTCCATTCGTCTTGAACGTCTATGTTTCCTATTAGAAATACAAAGGTCCTAAACCTGGAGCTATTGCACACATGGTGTAGGCCAACAGTGCCAGACTCTCCTGGGATGGAAGTGAATGCAATCCTGAGGAATGCTTACCTGTCACTTGGTGGCCTGGGCTCTTCTTGCAAACATTTTTGAGTATTCCGCCTTCGTACCTTAGGAAACACATGCTTTCTTGAGAAATGTCTGTCTTGTGGCTTTGAATCTTCCTGTGATATGATATCTTCTATGTCATCCAGCAGTACATCACAGGATGCAGAAGGCATCTTTTGTAGTACAGAAAAAAGTTACAAATAACATAAGTTTATGAAACTCCCTTAGCATGGTATTGGCAACATTCTCACCAACCTTGAATCTATCTTATCAACTGTGTTAAGCCTAAGTCCACAGAAAATATAGGCAGATAGACCAAAGAAACAACCATGCAAGTCCTACAGATAGGGAACATCCCATGACTGAACTGAAAGCATCATACCTTACTTATATTATGGAGGGAAAGTAGGACAGGGTCTTTTCAAGAGACAGGAAACAGAAAGCCAACAATTCCCATCAGCCACTGTGACTGGGACAATGACCACCAAGGCCTTCAGTTCTGTGAGAAGGAATTGATGTGCCTGACTTTAAGAATGACTGGTGGGGCTAGAGAGGGGGTTCAACAGATATGAAAACTTGCTGATTTTGTGGAAGTCCTAGGCTCAGTTTCAGTACCCATGGAGGCTCACTACCATCGTAAGTCCAGTCCAGGGGATCTGACACCTCCTTGGGCACCAGGCACACTTTTGGTGCACATAAATACATACATACAAAACACTCATATACATATATATAGTGAGTCATGCACACACATACACACACACAGGACAGCTATGCCAATCAAAACTAGTATTGGTAAACGACTACAAAGTATTACTCTAATATCAAAACCAAGTAAACACACACAAAAAGAAAACTACCAGCCAATATCCCTGACAAACACTAATGTTAAAATCATGAATAAAATGTTTACAAACCAAACACAGGTATTTATCAAAAACATCAAATTAGTTGTATCCCACAGATGTGGGGATGGTTCAACATACATTAAGCCAATAAATGTAATAAATCACATAAAT
This sequence comes from Mastomys natalensis, assembly GCA_021653895.1. Taxonomy (NCBI): domain Eukaryota; kingdom Metazoa; phylum Chordata; class Mammalia; order Rodentia; family Muridae; genus Mastomys; species Mastomys natalensis. Next base: position 1,191,925 of record JAJTUV010000044.1, on the reverse strand, counting down.
GAACTTAAAGATAACTCAACAGATGCACAAAAAGCTTTTGACAAAATCCAATATGACTTCATGATAAAGGTCCTAGAGAAGGGGATAGAGAGACAGTTTAGCAGATCAGAAAGCCTGTGGCTCTTGCAGAAGACCTGGTTGTTCTTGCAGAGGACCTGGGTTCTGTTCACACACCCACATGGTGACTATAACTCGAGTTCCAGGAAATCTGATGTCCTCTTCTGAACCCAAGGTACCAGGCATGCATGCAGTGCACATATGTACATGCAGGCAAAACATTCACATAATAAAATAAAATAACCTCAAAGAAAGAAGTAATAAATTAGGATTGAAGCTCAAGCAGTAGGAAGAGTCTCACCCATGTATACTATGGCATCTAGTACCTATAACTTTCCTCATTAGGTCATCTGAACTAGTGTTAAGACTATACATCAGCAGTTCTCAACCTGTAGGTCATGACCCCTTTGGAGTTGAGGGGCTCAAAGAACTTCAAAGGGGTCACCTAAAGCCATTAAAAAACACAGATATTATATTACAATTCATAACAATAGCAAATTTACAGTTATAAAGTAGCATTGAAAATAATTTTAAAGTTGGCAGTCACCACAACCTGAGAAAACTGTATTAAAGGGCTGCAGCATTAGGAAGGTTGAAAAACACTGCATATATTCACCTGTCTTCAAGCCTGTCTGATGAACTTCCTTTTTGTTCCTTTTTGCCATCCTTCTGTTCACATCATCCAAGTAACAGAGTGGCTTCCTACCAGGCCTATTTTTGTTCCTGGAATTTGTAATGTTTGCTTTAAAACTTTAACAGCATATGCATCATAATTTAAGCTTCTATTTGAATCTCAGCCACCTATATATCTATCATCAGTAAAAGGAAAAGAGAAGTAAACCAAGCACCCATCCTTAAAACTATTATGGTAAGGAGCACATCACATGGTCAGTCAATCATCCTCCCTTTTCCTAGACAGTGATTGGTTCAAAGTCAGCCACAAGACAATCCAGCCAGAAAAGACCTTTATACAACAACTGACAGTAAAGACAGCTTCTCTTTTCACTCAAGTGGATGAATTTGGGATAACAGGCCAACTTTGTGAACTTTGTACCAGGCCAAAGAAGCCACCTACCTAAAGAATGAAGCCAAGCAGGAGGTGCAGACACAAAGAGCCATAATGACTACATTTGACCCCTGAGGTGCAACCCTACTCAACTCACCCGAGCCACTAACCTCCCTCTGGAGTCTAACATCTTTTGGGTTAGGCATTCACCTCCTAGAAACAAGGGTTTGCCAACTCAGTTATTAAAATACAGGTTGGCCTTTCCCACATAGGTTCCATTTACATATAATAGCTGTCAGTGAAAAAAAATAACAGTTTGAACAAATTTAGGAAATTCTGCCTCTTACAGATCTACAATGCACAGGCTTGGCCTGTGAAGAAGTGCAGGAAAGAAACTGTACATTCACTGACTGACCTTGGGAGTTTTCTAAAAATTATCTTCTTACCAAACTCTTAAAGAAAGGAGATGGGACTGAACAAAGGGCCCAACACAGACTTCAACCCTCCTCTCCATTCCAGAGAGATTGCGTCCTTCTTTACTGCCTTGTGCTTGCCTTCCAACCTGTCACTGTGTAAACTGACCACTGTCTTAGAGTAAGCCTACTACTGCCCAGCTCAAGCATGAAGTCACAACAATGCTCTCTTCACCCTGCATTGCCATGAGCTGTCTCTTACTGAAAAATCACCACTTAGAAACAAGAATCTTGTTACTTCTTCCATTTGGAAGACAAAAGCAAAATAACTCTCTTAGGAAAAAAAAAAAAAACACTTCTTAATTTCCATACAGTTCTCTCATTTGAAAAAAAACTTCTTTGAGAGTCATCTGTATTTATACATGTATCACCCACATCCATTCTCAGACTGTGACCATCACTCAACTAAAACTGTATGATTTCAATGGCATACAATGATATAACATGACTGATTCGCAGTCACCTTGTGAGACACAATTACACAATTTGCAGCATGTGACACAACCAAACAGCCCTTTGAAGCAATTTCCCATGGGCATCAGGATACCACACTCTCCTAGGCCTTTTACCACATGAGCCACCTGTCATGTCTTTGGCTTGTTGCTCATCAATATATCTTCTCAACCCTGGGATACCCCATGGCTCCTTCTCTATAGTCACTGCCTGGTGATTTCCTCACTCCAAGGCCTTGAAATCCCAACCCTGTGCTTATATGACCAGTTCCATCTTCCCCTGAACCTCAAACTAAGATGTACAACTGTCTATTACACACCACTGCTTGAGTGACAAATCACACTTCACAAGTCAAAAACAGAACTCCTGGTCCTCTCCCTATCCTGTCAGATTACCTCACAGCTTCCCCTTTTTCCTTAAAGGCATTCCAATATGATTAGATCCAAAACCCTAAAATTATCGCAGGCTCCTTTTTGCATTTTCCCTAAATCCAATCCACCATTAAACTTCTGTTGGTGTCTCCCAAAATATACTGAGACTCTGCTTGTTACCTTTCCCACACATATGATATTCATGACCCAAGCCAATACTTTTTAAATGTTTTATTTATTGTGTGTATGATATGTGTCAGAGCAGCAGAGCGGTACTGCAGACAGTCATGCACCTCAGTACCTGTTTCAAGCTCAGAATACAACTTGCAAGAGTCACAGGTCTCTTGTACCATCTCCATACTTCCTATCACCCTTCCCTAATCTTGCTTTGTTGTTGATGTTGTTTGCATTGGCTTTTTACTCTTTTTTAACTGAATCACTTAATCATCTGCCCAGATGTTCTTTACTATCCTTCTATTAGAACATATACCCAGTAAGAGCAAAAAAAAATTTGTGTACTTTGCTCATTGTTTATCTACAGTGCATAAAATGCTAACACCCTGCAGCTTCTCAGTAATTGTCCCTTCACCATAGACAGCCTGGTCTAACAAAATACAGGCCTGGCTATATCTGTCTGAGTTACTGAGTTACTCTTCCCGTTGCTGTGACAAAGTACCAGAAAAAAAGGTGGTTATTTTGGCTCATAATTTGAAAAGATACAGTCCATCCAGGCAAAGATGGTTTGCTGGCATTAGGTGGCTCATCCATGGCACCAACAGTCAGGAGGGAGGGATGAATACTTTATGCTCAGCTGGCTTCTTCCATTTCCACATTTTTTAATTCAGTCTTAAAGTATAGCCCACATTCAGGACATGAACTCCTTCATCAGCTAAACCTCCCTGGAAATCTCACAGATACAGATATCAGGTTCAACAGACCCTCCAATAACTTTGATATCCACTGTTCTAGAGTTATTATTTCATAAAGACTGACTTAAAGGACATGCCAAATAGATGTTACTGAATCAAGTGATTGTAATGTGTATAAAAACAATGTAATGGGACAAAAAACAGTCTTCTCAACAAATGACACCAAAACAACCAGATAGCCACATACAAAGAAACACAGCTGGGGCCCCATCTCACATCATACTCAAAAGTTAATTCACAGGAGCTACAGACCTAAACTTAAGGACCAACTCCTAGGAGAGTCTTACAGCTATCACAAGTATCAAGTTTCCCAATTAGACACTGACTTCTTAGTTAGGACAGCAAGTGTACAAAAGGAAACCACAGGTTAGACTGCATCAAAATTAAAGTGTTTCATCCAGGTGCAGTGGCTTGTGCTTGCAATTCTAGCACTTGGGAATTTAAGCCAGGAGGATCAGGAGTTAAAGGCTGTCCTCAGATACAAATCAAATTTGAAGCTAACCTGGGCTATGTAAAAAAGAAAAAAGGAAAACAATTCTCATGCTTCAAAGACAACATAAAGACCATGAGAAGGCATGCAGTGGGAGGAAACAGTAATTCATATAAAACAGTAAGAGCCTCTTATCTGAGTAAATAAAGAACTCAAGAATACAAGCAACCCAAATTAAAATATGGGAAAGGGATCTGAACAGACATATTTCCAAAGCTAAGCACAGAGAGCTGCCAGTAAAATCAGCAATGAGGGGAAGGCCATTCAAACCCACAAAGATACACCACCTCACACTCCCCGGGACAACTAGAATCACAAGTAACCATGTTAACAGCAGTGAATCACATCACACAGAAAGAAAACAATAATCAGACCTCGAATGGTGGTGCACACATTTAATCCTAGCCCTTGCAAGTTTGGTCTACATACTGAGTTCCAGGCTAGCAAGGGATACACATTAAGACAATGTCTCAAGAAATCAAAAAAAAAAAAAAAAAAAAAAATGGAAAACAAGATAACTCAGCTAGAAGAGGTACAGAAACAAGCTTTCAAGAATGCCATATTTGGGTTGGAGAGATGGCTCAGCAGTTAAGAGCACTGACTGCTCTTCCAGAAGACCTGGGTTCAATTCCCAGCAACCACACGGCAGCTCATAACTGTCTATAACTCCAGGTCTGACAGTCTCACAAAGACATACATGCAGGCAAAATCCCAGTGCACATAAAATAAAAATTAAATACAAAGAAAGAAAGAACGCCATATTTAACAGCCAGGTAGAGAAAAGTAGGATATAACAGGGACTAAGCAACAGCCAAACAAGAAAATAGATGTGCCACAGATGGCAAAGGAAGAGGGAATGTCCCTGCTACTTAATGAAAATGAAAAACTAAGGAAGAAATACAGAAACTGTCTCTCTGATTTAGTTATAGAGAAATCTAGTTTTCACAAAATGATAGTGGCTACTAAAAAATCGAGACATCTTTCTTCATATTCTAATGCATAACTGATTACTCAAATATTTAAAAACTAAAATAAACCGATACCTTGATTATCTGAAATTGGTCTCAAGTCCTCTTGAAAGATGAATCTGGAAAATTAAAATTAATTAGAAAATGGAGTATCCTATAAGTTCATAGTAAGACTTCTTTACAACTTCCTTTAAAAAAAAATAAAAAAAGACGCATCTAGCCAGTTTGTAAACTGCTACCCTGCACTGTAACGCCTGAGCACAATGAAAATCGCCAAGTAAGAAACAAGTGATCCCTTGAGATATGGTTACGTTTTCTAAGCAAAGGAGCAAAGAAAAGGGGGGAAGGGAGCGCCAAAACTCAAGCGAACTGCCCCTATGCCCAACTTCAGTGCAAAACACTCATTTCCTGAAAGCCTGACCACGTAGCACAAGTACATTCATGAGAAAAGTGAGAGGGGAAAATGAGGCTAGACCAGACTGAAAGACCCTGACTGTGCCAGCCAGCAGTATCTACGGTCACACCGGCCTCTCTCCGGGGAAACGCTCCAGCATCCGAGTCCCCACGCCAGCTGCCAAGTCTTTTTCAAACTGCGAAAACAAGCGGGCGATCGGCCCAAGAGGAAAACCTGCGGAAACGAAGCTCCGCCAAAAATGCAGCTCGGCCCACAGTCGCTGAGCATTGGTACATTTGTCCCTAGAATACACAAATCCAGAAATTCACCTGTCCAGACTGAGAGAAAAACCACAAGACACTGTCAGGAAACTGCACAGACTTCAGATGGAGCGCGCCATGACACTTGTGTCCCGCCGGGCTTATTTGCGCATGCTCCACGACGGTAGCCGGGAGAGGTCAAAACGCATCATTGTTTCAAGTTTGCGTTTGATCCTAACTATAATTGTTACTACATTCTTCTACAAAGGCGAAAATACATTCCTACCTCCTTCTGTTCTCAGAGTGGCTTATCAACTAACTTCTACTAAGTTATAACTTTATAACTTGTCCTGCACAGTTAAGAGATTAACATAAACATCTTGCCATTTATTATTACTACTCCTTATTCACAAAAAGGAACTGGAGACTTTAAGTACTTACCAGAATAATTACCCCAGGAGTAAATCATTTTCATTACATTCATTATATTTTACCAGTTTCTTCCTCCTCTATCTAAGTATTCTATCTATCCATCTATCTCTATCTATCATCTCTATCTCTTTTGAGACAGCATATCTCTATAAAGCCTTGACTGCACCAGCACTCATTATATAGAATGAACTGGCCTCGAACTCACAGATCGGCCTGCCTTACCTCTAAAATTCTAAGATTAAAAGCATGGACCACAATGGCCGTCTAATTTCCTTTACTTCTATAGAGAAGAATAACAAAAAAAAAAAAAAAAAAAAAAAAAAAAAAAAGTTGTTCTATTGAATAACCAAAGTCATTTAACACCAAACTCCTGCCTGCATCTACCTCCTACTGCTGGGATTACGGTTGTGGCCCACTTCAATAGGCTTATATTTCTGCTTCTGAGGAGACAATTCAGCCTAGGTAGTCAGTTTTCATTTAATAATTCCAAATGAATACGTAAGAAGAAACCTTTATACTTTCTTTACCACAAACGCATAACTTTAAATTTAAAAAGCAAAAAGAAAGAAATGATGTGAAAAATATGGGATAAAATCTTTATGTTTTCAGAGGGATGTAGATTTTTGTTGAAGGATGAGTGGTTTAGGAGTCTGTATATTGGGACCCAGGGGCTGCAACACACTAAGCAAGCACTGTACCACTAAGATGCATCTCCTGCTCCTAGGTTGGTTGTTGGTGTTGGTGTTTTTGTTTGTTTGTTTGTTTGTTTGTTTGTTTTTGTCTCCATAGTGAAAACTGAAGGGGAAAATGTGAACAATAATAAAACCAATGAATTCTTACTACCCTCAATGGACAAAGGAAGAATAAATTCAGAAATTATAAAAATTTAGAAACAGACTTAATCTATAACCTTAGCAATTATCAGTTGTACTGATGAATTTAAACCAATCAATAACCTTTTCATGAGACACAATGTGCATGTTTAATTTCACTCTTAGAAAAGTGCATGTGAATTGTTTGTGCAGAGATTGCATGAGCATAGTAGTGGCAGACTTAAGACAGATAAGTCTATTTCATAGGCGAACAAGACAAATGTAGGTGCCCTGAATTTGTGAAGTGTAGGAATCAGGCATTAGGCAAATGTGCTGTGATTTACATTGACTTTCCACAGCCTGTGACCAAAATCCAGCTCTAATTTCAAAACAAGGGGCGCACACAAGAATCAATGCTAGATACAGGGACTGAGATCATTCAGGTATAAGAAATTACTTGACAAAATAAAGCTCCCTGGCTGAAAACCATTCAACAGTGATTTTTAAGGAAGATTTTTCCCCCAAGAGTTGGATGAACCCAACAGGAAGGAGTGATAGTGTGAACGAAGGGAAAACAGGAGGAATGCTATACCAACATTCAAAAGAAAGGCTGCCTCTAGTGGATGAGTGCCTCAAAATGTAAGGTAAGAGGGAGGCACTGAAGCTTTAAAATGATAGACAATATGACATGAAATCACCTCCAGTCTTTGGAGGCATGCTGAAGGGCATCTTATAAAGTAACCACTAGAGGTCAGAGTACTGTACTTCTGACACCAGCTATTCGCTCTAACATTTCACAGAAATGGCGTTGCTTTAAGTCTGTAAGTAATTTTCTCTTTTGTAATCCTTGCCAGAGCAATGAGAACACCACATTCCCCTGCAGTAGAGCAGTAACCTATCCAGGCCCAGTCCTGGGCTTTTGTCATAAGCAAGAATCTGATGCTGGCTCCACAAAAAGACAGACAGATGGAAGGAAGAAAGGAAGGGAGGGAGGGAGGGAGGGAGGGAGGGAGGGAGGGAGGGAGGGAGGGAGGGGGAGGGAGGGAGGGGAAGAGAGGAAGAAGAAAAGAAAAGAACCTACCCAAGGCTCTTTCAAAGGAAAAGCCGCCGGGCGGTGGTGGCGCACGCCTTTAATCCCAGCACTTGGGAGGCAGAGACAGGTGGATTTCTGAGTTCGAGGCCAGCCTGGTCTACAGAGTGAGTTCCAGGACAGCCAGGGCTACACAGAGAAACCCTGTCTCAAAAAAAAACAGAAAAAAAAAAAAAACAAAAAAAAAAAAACAAAGGAAAAGCCAAGGTAAGCAATGACGAAAAACAATCAGTAAATTCTAAAGACAATTTAAAGATTCCTGCTACCCAGCATATCTATAGCAGAGTTTATTTCTAAGTTGTTACAATTTTGTGAATAAGAAGTCACTACATTTTTCCCTTAAAAAAAAAAAAAATCCGTATGCATTATCTCTTGCAACCAAAGGAATTCTATCTGTTGAGTTGTTGATGGTGGTGGTTGTGGTGATGGTGATGATCATGATGTTTTGTTTTTGTTTTTAATTGTATTAAGACAGACCCTCATGTACCCTAGACTACTGGCCCCAAATCTACTGTGTAGCTAAGAATTTCTGATCCTCCTGACTCCACTTCTCAAGTGCTGGGATAAAAGGCATGAACCTCAACATATTAAAATTCTTATTGTTAGATAGTCTCCTAATGATTTAAAATAATAACTCACATCTATTGTATAATATTCTCATGGTTTATAAGTATCAGCAAGAGACATGATGTTTTTCTCTGTCCTTCTAGTACATGACAATACAGAATAAATTTGGTTTTGTGAGGAATACCACTCAGTGTTAAGACTCTCACACGCCTAAGGCCCCAGTTTGAATATCCACTGCTGTAAGTACTAACAGTAATGACAGATCTGTTGTTCACATGAATTGAGTTACATAATCTTTACTGCATGGATTCCGTATACTAAGGACTACTCTAAATGCTCAGGGAATGAAACGCAGCAATGTCTCTACCTCCTTAAGAGGGTAACAGATATGTGACAGCAGACACAGACAAACCATAAAAAATATAGTCAAGCATGGTGGCACTCTGCTTTAATCCTACTTGTTGGAGGTAGAGGTGAGGGAATTACTGTGAGTTCCATGCCAGCCTAGTCTACATAGTGAGTTTCAGTCCAGCCAAGGCTGCATAGTGAGATCTAAATAAAAAATGCAAAGCAAGAAAGGAAGATACCTACTACTGACTTCTGACCTCTACACATGCACAACAAGCAAACCGAGAGAGAGAGAGAGAGAGAGAGAGAGAGAGAGAGAGGAGTTTCATGTAAGACAATTTTGTAGAGTCAATTTCCAGACATATGCTGCAAACACTTTTACTAACTAAGCCGTTTCATTAGCTGAAAGCTTGAGGCTTTTAAAACAAGTAGTCAGATTAGGCTAAAAGAAAAGGGACTTTAAGAAAAGTCTGAGCCCAGCATATATCCTTAAGCCCACCAATCCAGAGGCAGAGGTAGGTGGATCTTGTGAGTTTAAGGTAAGCCTGGTCTACACAGCCATCCAGAAAGAAGAGTGACATCACCATAAATAGAAATGAGGGGAAGGGAGACTGCAGGAAGAGCAAATATGAGAGGGAAAAGGAAAGATAAGGAATCATCTCCCCTATACCCCCAACACAATTGGTGAGTTATTTTACAATAAGTGCTCAGAGGTATACATTTAAGAAATTTCATAAATCTAATAGTCTTCCTACCAAATATTAAAGACACTCAAAATGAGGATAATAGATAATCCTTGCTCTCTTTAAATGGTATGACTTGAGATACATCTAGGCGTCTAGATATATTTTGACTTCTGACCTCCACAGAAGTACAACAAGCAGGCATGCGTGAATGCATAAACACCCACACACACCACACACACACACACACACACACACACACACACACGCACACACACACACACTGATATAATTTTTAATTATTGTTTGAGAATTTCATTCATATATGCCTATTTTGTGTTTTGACAAAATCCACTTCCCTGCTCCCTCCCACACACCCTCTCCCATACACCCTCCTCCACTCCCTCACACACACCCCTCCCCAATCCCTCCTATACACTTTCTCCTACTCCCTCCTACACACCCTCAGTACCACTTCTCCTTCCCAAGATTTTTTATTTTTTTTTTAACTTTTTATCTGGGAACTATTTCAAACTTCTTTTTGTTTTCTTTTTGAAACAGGGTCTCTCTCTATAGTCCTGCCTGTCCTGCAACTTGCCATGTTGACCAGGCAGACCTCAAACTCACAGAGGATGGCCTGCATCTGCCTCTCAGTGCTCTAAGATTAAAGGCATTCGTCACCAAACCCAGCTCATTTCACACTTCTGAAAAGTTGCCCAAATATTGTAACTGATATATGTATAATCTTCATCCCCAGATAATAACACCTCATACGACCAAAGTACAGTGATCACAGCCAGGGAACTATCGTGGATAGTACGCCTTTCTGACTGTACTAATCCTGGGAGAGTCTTCTGTTTTCTTATCTTCCCTAATCTTGATGCTTTAGAAGAAGAATGGTACAGTTGTTTGTAAACTGTCCCTCAATTTCAGTCCTCTGATGTTCTCACAACTACAGTCATGCGTTTTGTTTTCTGTGCTTTGCGTTGCTTTGCTTTGCTTTGCTTTGCTTTGCTTTGCTTTGCTTTGCTTTGCTTTGCTTTGCTTTGCTTTGCTTTGCTTTGCTTTGCTGACACAGGATCTTGCTATGTAGCCTTGGCTCTCCTGAAGCACATAGAGATCCATAGGCTTCTGCCTCCAAGTACTAGGATTTAAAGGTGTATGCTACTGTGCCTGGTATAGCTACCTCCAAGTTATGGATTTGAAGCAGGAACACCACAGAAGAAATACTGTCTGTTCTCCTTGGCCTGTCTCAGCACAGGAATGTGACACGTCCCATTAACAATGATGTACTTTGAACACTTGGTCTCACCACTGTGAAACAACTCTTCTACCCTTTGTTATCAATGAGTGACTTGAGGGAAGACATGCTGAGATTATAGTAGCATCTTGTTCCAGAGCATGATACTGCCTCTAATTGCAGCATCTGTAAATGGCCCTGCAGGGAACAACTATTACGGTGGCATTTGCCAAATGGGGGCTTTCCATTTCTATCATCCCTTCTGCTTAGATTATTGAATGGGTTTCCCTTCTCATTTATCTATTCAATTATTTATATTGGTATGGATGATTTGCTCACTGTATATTATAGCTTCTAAGCCATTGTTAGTATTATATTGTTGCTCAAATTATCCCAAATTTGGCCACGGCTTTGGGTTGCCTTCAGTGTTCTTTGGATATGTCTACATTTCATTTATACAGACATACATTTTTCTGTTAGTGCAATACGTGCCAAAGCTCATCGTATACCTCTCTACCCCAGCCCTGCAATCCATCTATTGTCCACAGAACTATAGTTCCTATTAGTTTAAAGTGCTACTAAGAGACCAAGATAGGAAGCCAAATGCTATGATATACAGTTATAGTTCCAGAATGTGGGAGGTGGAGACAAAAGGATCAGGAATTTAAGGCCAGACTCTGCCACAAATAAAATATGAAACCATACTGGGCCATGTGACACTCTCCATGGAAAAGAAAGGAAGGAGGGAAGGGAGGAAGGGAAGAAGGGAGGGAGGGAGAGAGGAAGGAAGACATGGAGATGGGAGGTGGCTCAGCAGCAACACATACTGCTCTTGCAAAAGACCCAAATTATGTTCCCATAATTCCTACAAAGGCTGTTACAATTTCCTAGAATGCCAGTTCCAGGGGATCTGATGTCCTCTTTTCTGGTCTTCTTGGCTCCTGCATCCACATGTGCACAAAAATACATACATGCTCACACACATAACTAAAAATAAGTAAATAAATAAATCTTTCAAAAAATAACTAATGATATGAGCTGCAGTATGCTATTGCTTCGGATAGCTGCAGTGTGCTATTGCTTCTGATAGCTGCAATGTCCTATTGCTTCTGGCTATCATTGCTCCAGAAGCTACAGTATAGTCATGGCAAACTAGAAGTGTCTGTTAGCTATCCATGTGAACCCTTGACCTGGCAATTGGACTTACAATCCTAAAGCTTTGAGAAATTCAGGAGGAAGCTATGAAGTTGGGGATCATTGCCATGCGGGTAGAGTATTAAGCCAGGACTGTATGGGAGTACCTGTGGGATGAGCCTGGAGCAAGAACATGGAGTCCTGGAAGGCCAGGGAAAACCCAGAGACGGGGATGTCAGGCAGCATTAACCAGTGCTGAAGATGTGTGGAAAGGATGGTGAGCAGGGCAGGCTGCATGAACTGATGCTGAAGGTGGAGGGAGCGGATGCTGAGCATGAGATGTCAGCATGAACAGACTGGATGGGCAGTTTCTGGAGGAATGATGGGAATAAACCTTGAATGGACTATATCAAAGGGTAAAAAGGGAAGGAAACTAGAGACAGGACATCAGCCAGGAGCAGAGAGATGGGACTGTGGCAAAGGGGGAGGCGCACACATGTATTGGTCCGCCTTACATTGTGTAGTTGAGCTGCATTGGTCAGGACTCCATAGAGAGAAACGGACCAAAAAAAAAAAAAATGTCTGGTGGTGTACTGCAGTTTGTTGCTGTTTCCAAGGACTTGGGCTGATTGGATGTATGTGCTGAGACAAGGGCCATGCTGAGGCAAGACATTGCTGAGGCAAGCACGTGGAGGACACATGATGTTTGGAGGGTATAAATAGAGCCCCACAGAGTGACAGAGACAGAGCTTGGCTTGCTAGTACAGCTAGCTGTGCAACACTTGTGGGTCTGGAGTCTTCACTTACCTGAGAGAGGCACAGTTGAGAACTCCTGGCGTTCCTGTTGGTCCTTCCTGCTGACTTGAGGCTGAGGCCTGGCTGTCTCTGCTAGATGATGTCACTGCTGTTGCTAACCCAACTCTACCAAACTGGATAGCTGGTATATCTATGAAGTGTTTGCAAGTGGATGGAGCTGCCACTACCTGCTAACCTGTGAACTGAACTGCCAAGTTCCAGACAACACAGACAGGAGTTACTCCAAGAACCTTTCTATGCAGGTCCACTTTCCCCATATCCTTTCTTTCCCATTACCTCTGGTGGGTAGTGGGCTAACAAGGAGGTTAAAGCATTTAAGAACCATCATTAAAAATAAGTCTTGAAAACATTCAAGTTACAGGCACATGCTTTTATTCCAGAACTTGGAAGGCAAAGGCAAGTGGATCTCTGAGTCCAGAACAAAGAGAGTTCCAGACCAACCAAGTCTACATACTGTGACCCTTTCTCAAAAACAAACAAACAAACAGTTAAAACATATTGTAAATGTTTAAAACAGTCTGAAGGTTCAGTTGGTAATGGTAGAGTACTTGCCCAGGATACAGGAGGTCCCAGATGTCACACACTGACACTGTCAAGAGGCAGGGAGAGCGTGATACAAAAGCTCATAATCCCAGCGCCTGGGAGGTCGGGGGATCAGGAGTTTAAGGTCATCCTCAGCTACATAGAACTTTGAGGCTAGCCTGAGCTACAAGAAACTCTATCTCAAACAAAACAAAACAAATAAACAAGCAAAACATTTCATTTGTGACATTTTAAAAATCTAAATTTAAAAATGTTTTTAAAACAGCAACCAAAAAATTTTTAAATTAAAAATTAAACAAAAAAACAAACACCAAAGATTTCTAGTAAAGTGTTAGTTTGACTATCAACTATAATAGTCTACTAGAAACGTAGAATATTATAAATGCCTTTCTTTGCCAAATTATAGAATGTGGTTGGTCACTGCCAAGAAGATGAGGGAAAAGAAAATAAATTTCTTTTAAGTGCCCCTATTTTATTTTATTGGATATTTTCTTTGTTTACATTTGAAGTGTTATCTCCTTTCCAGGTTTCCGCTCCAGAAACCTCCTATCACATCCCCCATCCCCTGCTTCTATGAGGGTGCTCACCCACTCACCCACACACTCACCCACCCACTCACCCACTCACCCACTCCCCCACCTCCCCACCCTTGAATTCCCCTACACTGGGGCATGGAGCCTTCACAGGACCAAGGGCCTCTCCTCCCACTGATGCCTGACAAGGCCATTCTCTGCTACATTTGCAGCTGGAGCCATGGGTCCCTCCATGTATACTCCTTGGTTGGTGGTTTAGTCCTTGGGAAGCTCCCTTATTTTTTAACCACAGGGCATTTATAGCTTTTGTTTGCTGTGAAAACAGACACACCACACACACACCAAACACAGACACACTCACAGACCCCACATTAACTAAATTCTCACTACCAGTTACATTCCTTACTGGTTTGATGCCCCCTGTATATACACACATGTGCACGTGCGCGTGCGCACACACACACAGACACACACACACACACTTTACAAGTACTAAATCTGTAGGTGAAATTCAGACTTGCAGTCCCACCAAGCGAGTATTAGGGTGAGCGGTGAAATAACAAAGGCGACTTGCTGGCGAGGAAGTCTCTCAGAGAAGAAGACATGCAGCAGCTGGTTTCATGAGAACACACTCCCTAACCTACAGAACCAGCCACGGAAGTATTCCATTTCAGCTTATTTACTTATTCCATATATCAGCAAAACCTTCTCCCAGGCTGTCCACTCAACAGGAGCAGAGATCAAAAGAAAAAGCAAGGAGGACAAAACAAAGGGAGAACAAAAGGTCTTTTGTTTGAAAATCGTGTTCTCATATTTCCCTCCAGAACTTCTCAAATGTTAGTGAGAATGGGGGAAAAAATGTTTAATAAAAGACACTCTGTGAATCGTTCCAGAGTTTTTAAAAAGATAATTTTGTTAGATTTTAGCTTATTTCTTTTGTGTGTATGCACATGCCACAGGGACAACTTTCAGGAGTCAGTTTTCTCCTTCCACTGTGTGTGTCCCATGGATCAAACTCAGGTGCTCCGGCAGAGTGAAAGGGGCCTTAAGCAGCTGGGCCATCTCAATGGCCTAGACATCCATTTTCAAGGTATATATTTACATATATGACACATAACTACCAGTAAAATTTAGTTATGCATTTAAAGATTGTATTTCATGTGTATGAGTGTCTGCCTGCATGTATGTATGTATGTATACCATATATGTGCCTGGTGTTTAAGTAAGCCAGAAGAAGGCATTAAGATCCCCTAGAACTAGAGTTACAGAAGATTCTGAGCCATCATGTGGATGCTAGGAATTAAACCTGAGTTCCCTAGAAGAGCAGCCATTGCTAGCAATTGCTCACCCATATCTCAAATGCCAACCCCCGTAGTTTTCCCTACAGTAGCCAAGATTATCAAGAATCAATTAAATAAACTGATATGTGTCCTTCTAAAAAGATAGGATAATATATGAACAAATCAATTTCAGGGAATAATTTTACTTCTTGCTGATGGGGGCTGGAGAGAAGGCTCAGAGGTAAAAGCACTGAGTCTCATGGTGACTTACAACTGTCTGTAACTTCTGGTCCAAAGAACTTGATGCCTTCTTCAGACTCCTTCAGTAATCTGCATAATCATGGTACGTACACAGAGACATACATGCAGGCAAAACATCCATTCACACAAAATAATAAAATAATTTTAATTGAAAAATAGAGATTAATTTTTTTTTAATCCAAAGGCCTTTACATTTAGTTTTGGGGGAAAAGTTTTGATAATTAGCAGTAAATGAGAATGTTTTCCACATCCTAAGATTTTTTATTTGAAAACATCAAATAAAGTACCAAAGACCAGTGGGAAGGGAGGTATTCTCCCACAGCCTGCTCCCACAAACACTGAAATTGCAAAAACTGTACAGGAAGTGACAAGCTGGGAATACATTTCAGTTTCCTCATCTGTTTATCATTGAGCAACTATGTATGTCTGACAGTCAATATTTCTCTGGATAGCGAAGGACCTGTTGTGACCAACTGTTGAGGTCAGGCTGTACTCTACTCTAAGCTACTCCATGTTGCTTTAAAATGGTGGGTTTTCAGGCTATCTTTTGCCCTGGAAAACTGTTTTACAAGCAGCTTTGGACTTCATTTTGAGGGAGAAGAAGGTTCCAGCCCCTGAGTAAAACCTAGAAACAGCACCAACTGGCAGACACCACCCATCTGCACAGACTGATGAATGACTAGTCCCTGGGGCTCGGACGGAAGCTTGACACTCTGTGAGGGCCACATAGGCATAATAAAATCCTGTCAAGGGCATTGGACCCAAGAACATATGGAACACATCGGATAGAAAAGGGGAGTAGCTCCCTCTGGACCCCATAAAGTAAGTGATACACACTAACGCTGTGATGGCATGCCCCACACTAACCTATATCTAATACCTAGCATGTATCAAAGCCCAAGGACTCTCTGCTGGTGACACAGCCTACTTGACTACCTGCCCTTCACCTACTCACCCTTCTGGACCTGATCAGTTGCTTCCTGCTCTAGCCTGGTTCACCTTTTTCGCCTGGAGCCTGACTTCTTCATCTGCACCAGCAGTTTTTACTGGCAGCTTCCACCTGGTGTTGGTCTGGATCGTTATCTTATCTATAGAGAGTCTTTCTCAGGCTTCTTCCGAAACCTCTTCAAAGCAGTTGACTCATTCACTTGATTCATTCCATAACCCATAAACATGTAGCAATATAGATATATTTATTATGTACTGTGTGATAGGTCATAAGAAAGACGAGATTACTAATTAAAACTGGAATAAAGCGCTTACTTTCACCTTGGCCAAACTACCAAAGTGGGTGAATTTTACTACAAATTCCCATTATTATGGTACCGTTGTACCATACAGCCAGTATGTCATAGATCACTTTCTTAGAGTTCTGTGTAACTGCTGGGAGCGAGTCCTCGACCAAGAGAATGAAAGGGCAAAGAACCAGGAAGAAAGAAAAAGTAGGAAAAAATTGAAGAGAAAATTGTGCTTCTGATGCTGTGAAGGGAAGGCTACATTCTTATTTATTTTAGTGATGTGGGTCACACCGTGGCGCGTGTGTGAAGGCCAGAGGATCCTTTCAGGAGTTAGTTGTTTCCTTTCACCAAGTGGCCCCCAGGAACTCTCTGACAGCAGGCACTTTTACCCAGTGAACCATCTCCATAGCCCCAGGTTCACTGTGCCTCTCAGTTCTATAAAGGTACACCTTTGAACCCTCATTAATTCTGTGTGGGTTTTTTGTTTTTTTTTTTTTTAAAGCTAGCTCCATCCAGTTGGTTCCCTGTCAAGAGTGCTTACTGACTATTGACTGTCAGCCTGTGGCATTGCCAGCAGAGAAGGCTGATGGATGTGCTAAGGACAAAGATAGCTGAAAAACAGGAGATAAAAGAAACTGAAGAGAGGACTACGTTGCTGGTTAGATATCTTTAAGATCACAGAGGACGCACCCTCGTAACTGCATACCTGCCCAGCAAGAATCAAGACTGCAGTATGAGACCTGAAGGAATCACTGGCCCTGGGTGGCGACAGGATACTCTAAACTTCCTGAGAGATCTTAAGATTCTTATCTAGCTGGAGGATTTCTGGAAAAGAACAAAGACATAGCATTGTCCCCCACCTGTAAGAGTTAATCCAAATGGACCTGTCAATCACCTGGACAGGAAAATACCCTCCAGGAAGCTGTTTCAGAAAGAAACAGTGTAAGCCCACCTGGAAACCTAAGTTGGTACAATGAGCTCTCTGGCCACTGGTTACCCACTCTGTTTCCCTTTGGCCATAGGACACGTTGTTGTTGTTGTTGTTGTTGTTGTTGTTTAGAGGCAGGGTTTCTCTGTATAGCCTGGGCTATTCTGGAACTTGATGCCAGCCTGCTCTACATCATGAGTTCCAGGACAGTCAGCTCTGCACTGAGAAACCCTGTCTCAAAAAAAAAAAAAAGGCAATTTATAAATTCAAAATTATGCTGAGGATTTTAATTCTCCATTGTCAATAATGAGAAACTGAGTAGATAAAGCATTGTATATAAAGTCCACATATTATCAAATATAGAATCAAATGAAATTGGGAGTAATTAAGTGAATTACACAGCCCCTGTTTATAATGCATATGAAATATTGTCTAGGCTACTCAGCTGTAATAAAGTTGGAGGCACTTAGCTTCCCAGAGCAAATGATACTGTTATAGTAGAAAGGCGAAGGGCGGCTGGTCATCAAAGCAAGAACTTTACATCACAGAACTGATTTTCCTAAGGATCCCACAGGAGTGGGGTGCACACTTAAACTTTGTAGACTTTAGTAATTACTGCCAGAGTAGTCATCAAGTGAGACTTGGCCTAAAACAAGCTGTGGGATACTTTTTTTTACAACCACTAATGTCTTGTTTCTGCTGCTTCACCTGACCCTATGCTTCCTGTGCAGACATGAGTGACATTTACTGCATTTTCTTACTTACGATCTACTCTCCTTATCCTGTCCCAGCATTAATGCTGCACTTCTGAGAAAGCCTCTTCTTCTACATAAGTGCTTCAGCACTACGTCTCCTATGATACAAAGTAAAGGCTGACAGTTCTAGGCTTCAGTCAACGACCCTGGCTTCCAGTGCTAGGAAAGCCACTTCCTAATTTGGTGAGTTTGGTCAACACACTTAAAACTCTCTGAACTTAGCCGGGCGGTGGTGGCGCACGCCTTTAATCCCAGCACTTGGGAGGCAGAGGCAGGCGGATTTCTGAGTTCGAGGCCAGCCTGGTCTACAGAGTGAGTTCCAGGACAGCCTGGGCTACACAGAGAAACCCTGTCTCGAAAAACCAAAAAAAAAAAAAAAAAAAAAAAAAAAAAAAACTCTCTGAACTTCATGTTCATACTTGGGAAAGTCGGATATTAAATATTCCAATGACACAGTGTGATAAGTATTGTGGTTTGAATGAGAAATGTCCCCATAGGCTCTGGTATTTGAAAATTTGGTCCCCAGTTGGAAGTGTTATTTGGGGTAGTTTAGGAGGTACAGCCTTGGTACAAAACAATATGTCACGAATGGCGGGCTTCAAGATTAAAAGCCTGGGGCCATTTCCAGTTCAGTCTCTTTGTTTCATGCTTTCTATTGAAGACATGGTCTCTCAGCATCCTGCATCAGCCTCCGTGCCTGTGGCTTTCTGCCATGCTTCCCCACATGAGGACTCTAACCCTCTGGAACTAGACTCCCAAATAAACTCTTTCTTGGATCAGTTACCTTGGTCACAGTGTTTTATCTCAGCAATAGAAAAGTAACTAATATAGACAGCATAAGGAGAGAGAAGAAACATCACTTTCTCAAATTCCTTTCATGATCTAATATAGGAGTCTGGAGGAAGGGTTTGGTGTGTTTCTTGAGACTAAGATACCAGGAGTCAAGGTCTCCTATAAAAATATATTCTGGGAAGGCTGAGTTCTCTTTGATCTTTGGGGAATTGAAGAGTTTGCACATGCAGAATTGATCAGTCTAGGCTAGCAGAGTGGGTAAGGTTGTGAGGAAAAGACTCCATGAGATTGGCTTGGAGGGAGCTCCCGGGTGGTCCCAGCTCTCGCCTTGCTTCTCTAGGCTGAAGGCTGGCATCATTTCCCAATATTTAGAGACCATCAAAATTGCAGCTTTGCAATCACATTTCACCCTGCCCCCAAAGAATTAGTCAACGTTTAGCAGCATAACACATGAATAAAATAATCCCGTGCCAGAGAAGAAAGATGCTTTGAAAAATGACAAATCAAAGGAATTTTTTCAGGTTTTTTTTTTTTCTTATTTATCCATTGACATTTTCTGGAAATCCCCTCTT